>JAQSEB010000058.1:0-1200000 GCA_030063045.1 Pratylenchus scribneri | reverse complement strand
AATCGCATTATTTATCTTTAAAAGAATTTCCTTAACCGACTGTTCGTTTGGTTGTCCTTGTTCACTTAGAAGATTATTCGCTTGTGCTATATAATTTACCAATCGTGTACGGGTGAGACCAATAGAAGTTCTAATTGGTCCTGACATTTTTATATAATGTTTAAATCACACTGAAGAATAACTGAATACAATCAAATTCCGGTAGGACTCTGCCAGCACCAGAAAAAATGAAAAAGAACTTTCTATTAAAAACTGTCTATGCGTTTTTAATAATATTTGATAAGCAAAATGAATATGCACTCAGGCAAAATGAATTTAAAATTAATTGAAGAGCACTTTGATATAATCTGCTGAGCAAAATATCACAATTGATTCTCTCACAGGCCAAATGTCGATTAGTACTGTTGGCTAAATACTATAATTTAGCTTTTTCAAAGGATGATTTAGCACAAAGGCCAAAACGATGTTTAGGGAACTCAATTCACTAAATTATTAGGCACACAGGCCACAACGGATGGAACTCGATCCGATGAATGTTTAGGCACACAAGCCACAAAAATTGAATGGAACACAATCCAATAAATGTTGTTTAGGCAATCAGGCCAAAGGATGAATATAAACCCAATGAATGTTAGGCAAACAAGCCAATAAGATTAAGTCTTAAAGCTTTATGGTACAGCAAAATGATGACCGCCTGCCTCAGTCACACTTTCTGCTCAAATTTTTGTTATTGAAAAGTTGTTTGTTGAATTGTTGTTGAAATTCTGGCCAAAATTTAAAAAGGCCGCCCAAAATTTTGTTGTTGAAGAATTGGTTGAAAATGTTGCGTTTGGTTTTCCTCGAAAACCCCCAAAATTCAATTGTTGAAGAATTGGTTGAAAATGTTGATTTTGGTTTTACTCGAAAACCCCCAAATGTTGTTGTTGAGATGGCCCAAATCCGGTAGTTGGCCGTTGCACCAAAATGTCAGAGGATTTCCCCAGTGAAATCCTAAGACCTTGTGTTTGGAAATGTTTGGAAAAGGAATAAAATATATTTATTTATTTTTAATTAAAATACATGTGGAATAAATATTGGATGAATGGAAAGTTGGGTTCAAAGGAATAATTGGGAATTGGGAATGAATGGGACTCATGCCAGAGGGATCAAGGCGGCTTTATATAGGGCGCCGCGCGAGAATGGAATGCGAGAATAAGCATGTGGACATAAGGAAAGAAGGGAACAATAGAAGGGAAGGAAGGGACATGCTAATGGATTAGCACGTGGATTGATTAGGAAGAAAGGGAGGTTCAAAAGAAGGAAGGGAAAAGTGCACGTGGACATGTGCACATGGATATGCTAAAATGAGACTAAAATAGGAAAGGAAATTATGAAATAATATGACTAATAATAGGAATGAAAGGAAAGGATAAATAAAAATTATAATTCGAAATATTTTTCGACAATCATCAACCACTTTTCGATGGACGAAATCCGTCGATATGATGCATATCCTTTCGATTACCTTAAAATAATGGATTATTTTTTGGTTTGATTAATATATTTTTGGCTATAAATGTAAAATAGAATGTATAAAATTATATAAAAGTGGAAATCAAGCCAGAAAAAAATTAATGTCCTCTGAGCGGATTCGAATCCATGACCCCCAATTTTGGTGGGTAACCCTCTAGGCCATAAAATTTCGATGAATTTTTTTTCGGTGGATTTTTTTTAACCCTAGCCCACCTTAAACCAGGTGTTAAATTTTATCAATAAATTTAATTTTGCTAACCTGAATTGCTTTAACTGCAACCAATTTCTCCGACTCTGTCATTGGCCTCGGAATTTTGCCATCATCGCCCAATTTCCTGATTAAACCGTGCCAATTTTGATGGATCATTGGGAGAAGATCATTCTCATAATTTTTAATGAATTCCAGTGAATAATTCAAAATGTCCAAAATGAGCAGTTGAATTGGCAAATTTCTTGATGAAATAAAATGCTTCGTTCTGTAAAATTGGTGTAAAAATTAGAAAGTAAAATTTAAGGATTATATTTAATATAATTATAATGGTTTAAGAGTTTATCCTACATTCATAAATCATAAACCAAATTGGATAGAGCTCTGGCCAAGATGCATCGAATGGTATATAATTTGTGATGGTTTGGTCAACAATTAAAGGGTATTAAACGGTTTAAACCAATTTTGGTTTAATGGTTCAAAACTAATTAAGGGATTGGTTAAACCCAAATCAACATAACCAAATGACGCATTTTAATCAGGTCTATTCATTTGGTTTAGAGGTTTATGGGTGTTTAGGAAAAACCACTGAACCGTTATAAATACTTTCGGATTTTCAGTTTTTTTTCCAATAAATTAAATATTTTTTAAAAAATTTAATACCGATTTAAAATGGCTGTAGAATTGGAAATCAATTCACAATTTGGGTCATCATTGGGCACATTTTTGCCCTTCTCAATTTTGTATGGATCAGTGTTGTCAGTGGTTGCAGTGGATGATGTTGATGGCATCAAATTTGGAAACCATTCCAGCATTGATAGTGTGTAATTTCGTAGGGCCCTCAACAAAAGCATTGTCCTATTTTGGGCACTTCGGTCCAACCAATAGAGGCATTCACCAATTCCACCGCGTATTTCAGTGAACATTTTGGGATTTTTGGCACATCGTGAAACCATTTCGGCAATAACCAACGGGAAGCGGGGATTCAGTGCAAAATCGTGGGCAGCCAACAAAACTTTGAACATTATTTGGTGGACATGGGCGAGGATGAAGTCGGAGAGGGCCGATTCGGATGATGGGGCATATTCTTGCTGTAAAATAATTTTGAAATTATTTTGTTGAAATGATCATAATTTTTCCCATAAATTTGTTTAATTTTTAATGTTTATCTTCAATAAACCCAAGAAAGCTTATTTTAATAAACATTTGATCGTGGATTTGCCCTATTGAATGCTATATAAGGGTGTTGGTTTTAAAACCGGTTTAAGTTAGAGTTATCAGCCAACAGATTTTTGACTTTTGTCCTTTTTAGAGCGAAAAATAGAGGAATGGTGGAGGTTCGATTCTGTCCAATCCAAATTATTTTTATATGAATAAAAGATGAATTTTTTGGTAAAATTCGGTACCAAATTATTAATTTTACTAAGTAAATATTTAAAAATTTTAATTCATACCTTTGCATAAAGTGCTAAACAATGATTGGCGGCTGCTTTTATTGCAAAATTTGTGGATGAAGACCATTTTAACAATTCATAGAGCACATCCCCAACAAGCTGAATTATTAATTGATTAATTTTTTTTTTAATAAATATTTCTTACCTTTGATGGAATTTGATCAAATTTGATATGCGATAAGCATCCAATCAATAATCTAAAAATTAAATTAATTTTAATTGGATTGTTTTTTACTGAATTATGCTAGTTTCCTTTGAATTTGATGGAATAATTTCTTCAATTTGTTTGTCCGAAACATCCTCTTCAACCATTGGATCCATTGTTTTCAATAAATCCAGGAAATTTCCAATAAATTGATGGCAATTTGCATTCTTAATTTGACCATCTTTTTCCAATGAAAATGCTCGCATCATTTGAAAAATGACAAAGAGAATTGCAATTCTCCTCTCCAAAGACATTGAATTTTCGTTAAAATGATCCAATAAATAATCAAATAAATTCTGCAAAAATTATAAATTAATTAAATGTAAAGTACAGATTTTACCTCAAAATTCGGCAAATTGATGAGAAAGCGGGCGAGTCGATAAATTTGTTTTTCATTAATGCCATATTTCAAAGGAAATGAAATTATTTGATGCTGGTGGTCTTCTAAAAATATTAATTATAATTTTTTAATTATTCTGTAAATAAAATTCCATTTAAACAGTATTGCACAAAAGGTAATTCGATCGTCTTCGTCTCATCCTTTTGTCCCAAATTTTTTCAGCCTTCGTCTCTCGTCCCGTTTTCCGTCCGACGAGGCGAGACAAAAAATGTTTTAGAGGAAAAATCGTCAAATCCCTCGTATTTTACTCGTTATTTGGCCATAGCTTTTACCCAGGGTCTCGTCTTTTCTTTTTACGACGAGACGAGGACACGGGACGAAGATGAAGAAAAGAGACGAGGACATTTGTGCAACACTGCATTAAAATTTTACCTCTTTCCTCCGGATGATAATCACTAACCAACTCTTTTGAACAATCAACTTCAATTATGCAAAGAATTGCGGAGAAAAACCTCTCCAAAAAATTTTGTGATAAAAATAGTCGATTCACCAGAGTTGAATTGATTATTGTGCATAAATTTATTAGCTAAAAAATAAAATTTAGAAAATTATAAAATTTAAAAATGAACATTATCCAAATATTTTTGGCCCATTGAAGCATTTTTAACATCCTTTTCCAATGTTTTTAGTGATTTTGTCAATTTTTGTAAAGCATAGGATTCAATCAGCTCTTTATTAGATTGAAGTTTAGGAACCAATTCGGAGCAGAAATTTTGAATACTAAATTAAATAAAAATTAATTTAAATTTCATTTTAATGTGAAAACCTTGGAATATCTTCATTGTAGAGCACAGAAACCAGGTCCAATGCAATTCGAGCGAATTCATCTTTTAATTAAAAATTATTTTAAAATTAAATTGTAAAAAAAAAATACCAAAAATATTCAATTCAAATATTCGATAAACAATTTTCAATGATTCGGCGCGGATTGCATCAATATTATGGCCAGACATTCTCGATAAAATTGCACTCAACTATAAAATTTTGACATTACTGTTCCAATTTCAAAATTAAACCTGTTTTAAAATTCGCTCCTTAGCCATTTTCCCCCAATTTTCATCTCTTTTGAAGGCAAGAAATGCATTCGGTGGTTCATTTTTGTTAATATTTTCATCCAATTTTGGGTTCAAATTTGTGAAAGAAACCGCAAGAATATTTGTCAAAATCTAGATAAAAAATTTTAAACATTAAAATTTTAATTTCGGGAATTTGAACCTTACTGGCAAAGTTTAAAATTTCCAGTGATTTCAATTCGTTCAAATTTGCTAAAAGAATCTGTAAAATTAAATATTGCTAAATAATTTGTTTAATCACTCACATTTTGACAAGTAGAAAATATGCCGGGCAAAATGAATGCAATAAAATCAGCCGAATTTTCTTTGAATTTCTCATCGGTTATTGAGCACAAAATTGCACCGCATTTCATTCTTTTGAATTGGAAATTTATCAATAAATAAAATTAAATGAAACCTTGTTTCTAAAGCCATTTTCGGCTGGGAAAAAGCATCCAATAAAATTGAAACCAATTGACCGAGCATTGGCCGATTTGATGTTTCGAAAATATCTGATAATTTTGTAGCAAATTTGCATAAAAATTGGAAATACAAACCTGCTGAGAACCGAGGGCTTTTCATAATTTTTGTAATAATTCGTTGAAGTTCGTCAATTTCATACTCTTTTAAGGAATTTTGTTGGTCTTTCTTCTCAATCGACAATGAAGTAAATTGTATTAAAAATTGTTCTAATTGTCCTAACATCTTTGCAAACATTTTAATTTTGGTAAATTATTTATCAAATATATGGAAATTAAAACAAAATGAAGCAATTTATAATCAAAATCAAAAACATTTATCAAAAAGAGAAAAAAAACAATTTAAATTATTAATATTGTCAAAACAAAATAGGTCATGCATCCAATAAATTCCATGTGTATCATCGAATGTTTTATTCTTGCATTTGTTGGTCTCCGCCACCATTTGCACCGTCGATATCAGCAATATGGGTCTTGACCTGCTCGCGTTCAAGGCATTCAAACTTCTGGCGTTTCCCGACGACCGCAATTGCTGTATTCTGGAAAATTTTGAATTAATGGCTTAGTTTTTTATCGATAAAACAAACATTCTCATCAAGTTTGCCAGCATCCGTTGCCAATGTCTCTTTCAGTGCTCGGAGGGCATGTTTGATGATGTTGTCCAGGTCGGCCCCTTTGAAGTCGTCCAAATGATTCGCCAAATAGGTTCTTGCACTTTGTGAACGAGCACCAATTGCGGCAGCCACCACTTCCTCGACATTTCCTGATGGATCGGCACTGAGCACATGTGGGCCAAGATCCTTAAATTGATTTTGATTAGAAATTGATTTTATTTTGAAACAAACGTCGTATCCAATGATCAGAAGTCCAACACCAAATGGGCGGCGGCCGTAATATTGTGTGTTCTCTTGCAGTTCTTAAAAGAATTTATAGAAAAATTGACAATTAAAACTTACTCAGAATGAGTTTGGTGCGCAAATCGGAAATTGAAAGGGCTGTCTGATTCTCCCATTTGAAGCTGGCGCATTCTCCTTGAATGAAGCGAGCCAAAATTCGTCCATCGGCCAACAGACCCGACATGGAAAGCCCAACATGATCGTCCAATTGGAAAGTCTTTTGTTGATATGATGAAAGTTCATTCTGGGCCCGCTAAAGATATTAAATTTGTTTTTAATTTAAAGTTATTTTAAATAAACCATGAGAGCAACCACAACCGCATGATCTTTGCCCCGAATTGCCACTGTTGCACTCCCTTGACGCATTGCTTCGACGGCATAATCGATCTGATGCAAACGACCCTAAAAACTTTAAATATTAGATTTTGTATTCAAATTTGTTGTACCTGTGGGCTGAACACTGTCACGTCGCTGTCATATTGATTTCGGAACATTATTTTTTCTCAATTTTCGCTTTTAATTTCAATGATAATCTAAAAAGAAAAAATGATGATTTATTTATTTATAATTGTTTATGTTGGTTAAAAATTAAAATGATGTTCATTTTCATTATTTATTTTTAATAAATAATCGATGTGATGTGTGATGATGATAATGATAATGAATGATGATGTTGAAAATGATGAAAAAGGAAAATAGAAATGGATCAAGAAGGGAAGGCAGGAAATTGAATCATATCATCTCATCAATCAATAATAATAGAATAGAGAGTGATATGTTAAGTAGAGTAGAGAGCGTAAATTTAAGAAATAGTTAGAACGATACGATAAATTATAAATACAGTATTACAAAAATACATTCACAATTTCAAGATTGGATTGTGTGATTGAAGATTGAATTGAACATCGAATGTTGAGCCGCCGCACAATATAAAAGCTGGCAATGCGAATTGATTTGGCCATTCAGTTCAAATTCATCCAGAAGAAGGAAGGCCGTCTCACCACACCAACTACAACTCCAACTACTCCGTTTCTGCTGCCAATTACATCTCACACACACTCGCGGATACAACAGGGAGCAACAATGGAAAATCGTCGTCTGCAACAAATGGTCAGTTTCAAAAAATTACCCATTTTCTAAACACCAATAAATTCGCAAAATTTTCAGATCATTCCAGCGGACTATTTTCAACCACAGTGGATGTTCTGGAACGGCCGGGCACTCAGGGCGCTGCAAACACAACTCAAATCACTACGCGAAGAACCACTCGAAGGATTCCGGCTCATCATTGACGAAAACAACTTGTTCGAATGGACCGTTGGAATTTATGGGCCGCCAGATTCACTATATCAAGGAGGCTACTTCAAAGCGGTATGTTTTTTTAAAATTGTTTGATCTGATAAATATAGTTTTTATTTTTCAGGAAATCAATTTCCCAATGTTCTTCCCGGATCGACCGCCAGTAATGATCTTCACACCGCCGATCTACCACCCAAACATCTATCCGGTCGGTTTATTTTTATGCTTTGATAATGATTTTATAAAATTTCGCTGCAATTTCAGGATGGAAGAGTCTGCATCAGTTTCCTGCATCCGCCAGGGAACGACCCCCTAAGTGGTGAGGTAAGTTATCTGGGACCGGGAAAACTCTTCTTTCATAATGTTTTCATTTTTTAGAGAGCCGATCAACGATGGAACAAGGACCGTGACATGCGACAAATCCTGCTTGCAGTTGTGGCTTTGCTCAGTGAACCGAATCCCGACAGTCCTGCAAATATCGACGCTGCAGTCAGTTACCGAAGATACAAACGTAAGTTTTAGGGTTTTGGGCATAAAATTTTGGAAAATCATTCCCTTTTTTAAGAAACAGGCTGCGCGGACTACCTCAACCGGATCAAACTGGATGTGGAGAAGTCAAAACTGGTGGCGATCGAGGACAATGTGACAGTGCCGCTCACCCGGGAGGAATACCTTGCAACTGGAGCTGCCGGAGGATCCAAGAATAATGCACCTGCTGAGAAGGAAGAACCAGCAAACAAGAAGAAGAAGCAACCCGCCAAGAACCCCGATGAGGTTGAATGTAAGTTGGTTGGGATTTGGGTTTCGAAAATCAAATCATAATTTTTCCCATTATTTCAGCGCTTCCTGACAGCTCGAGCTCGGACGACAGTGACGAGGATGGACCATCAACCAGCCAGCAGCAGCAGAATGATGATGATGATGAAGAACTCCAATCGATAAGCTCCTTCTCATTATGATTTTCCTTCCACTTATCCCACCTATGTTGTTGCTTTCTTCCACCATATTCACATATTGTTGTTGTATTATTGTTGTATATTTTTTTCCCAATTGCCTAATATTGTTTTTCTTTTTGTGAATAAATTGTAAATGAATTGACTTTGTACTTTTTTTTGTGTATTCATTAATTGAATTTATGAATTCAATATTTTAATTATTTTATTACTATGAGTAGAAGTCACTATTAGATAAGATAGTCTGATGAGACTTGTTGAAGTTAGCTTAGCTTGATTTTGCCTCTTAAATAAACGAAAAATCATGAATAACGATCATCGATTAGTAATTATGTGATCATCCCATTTACCCAAAAAAACCCCATCTGTTTTCCCGCTGAACTCGGAGACGAGACAGCTACTAAAATTTGCAAATAGGAATTTGATAATTTGCACTTATTCAGTCTCAAACAAATGTATTTTTAATTTAGATTTTTGAAAGAAAAAACGAGATTATCTAAATAATAAATAAATATGGAGAATAATGATGGTTCAGCAAAACAACCAGCCGAAACAACGCACGGGAAGGTGACAAATGATGAGCGAAATTTGGTTGTGTCATTCATCCAATTCCTGCGCCAGAAAGTTTCATCAAACCAATGTACGGATGATCAAATCGAAGGATTAGAAGGTTTTTCTATTTATACATAAAATTTTAAACCAAATGTTTTTAAAGTTGCTGTGCAATGCCTCGAAACCGCCTTTGGAGTTTCGGACAAAAACTATGCTTTCCAGCCGTCTAAACCACTTATTGAGATATTCAAAGCTGCAGAGGGTCTTGGTGATGGCGTAAGTTAATTGGAAAAGAAATTCATTTTTATCGGCCATTTCAGAGTGAAGAATTTCCAACTCCTACGCAAGTTGAGATTGATCAAGCAAACAAACTGAAGGAAGAAGGCAATGATTTGGTGAAAGCGAACAAATTCAATGAAGCAATCCAAAAATACAACGAAGCCATCAAGCTTAACCGCGATCCGATCTATTTTTGCAACAGGTTTTCGACTAAGATTAAGCTGAAATAATTAAATATTTTAACAGAGCTGCTGCCTATTGTCGACTTGAACAATTCGATCTTGCAATTCAGGATTGTCGAACCGCGCTGGCATTGGACCAAAATTATGCCAAGGCTTATGGACGAATGGGGTATTGATTAAGTGGTAGAATTTCAACTGCTAATTGATAAAATTTAGGGTTGCTCTGTCTTGTCAAAATCGTTATGATCAAGCGGTTGAAGCATATAAAAAGGCACTCGAGATTGATCCGAACAATAAGAGGTAAGCAATGAAATAATGTAAAATTAATGAATAAAAAAGTTATAAGAACAATCTTCACATCGCCGAGGAAAAATTGAAGGAGGCTCGTGAGACATTTGCCAATAATCCGCAAGCAGTAATCCAATTTGAATTATTATTCTTAATTTGATTAATTTTAGAATCCATTTGGTGGAATGTTCCCCGGAGGATTGGGCGGTTTATTGAACAGCCCCGATATGATGTCAAATATGGCTCGCTTGATGCAGGTTTGTTCTTTTCATTTTCAAAACTTAAAGTTAAGGATAACATATTTTTGGTCAAATGAGTTTATTTCGCCTAGAAAAGTACTTTAGAATATGTAACTAATAAATGGCAATCAAGCCTAAAATAAAATAACTTCCTCGGAGCGGATTCGAACCCGTAACCCCCTGGGTCCAAAATTTTCAAAATTTTAGCTAAAATCCTTTATAAATTATTGCCAATCTAAACCATATTTATTAGGATCCAAATGTTCGAAATATGATGGGTCAAATGATGCAGAGTTTCTTCAATGCCGGTGGTGGACCACCACCAAATGCTCAACAAGAGGGCGGCGCAGGAGGAACTGAGAACCAAGGAAATCAAGCGGAGGGTGGCGCTGCTGGTGGTGCAAATCCATTTGCTGAAATGCTCCGAGCTGGGGAAGCTGTAATAATTTAATAACAAATTTAAAAATTAATTAAATGAAATTTTAGATGGCCAATGCAATGCAGCAGCAAAACCCGGAGCTGGTTGAAATGCTTCGACGTCAATTTGGCGGTGGTGGCGATGGACCGGCAGGGAATCGAGGAGGAGAGCAACCACCACCCGGAAGCGGCTAAATTATGCGAGAATTGATGAGAGGAGGCCTATTAATGAAATTGTGTTAGTTTCTTTACATATTTATGATCCACTCAAATACAATGATGATGAGATGACGAGATGTTAAATTGTTTTTTAATTTAATTTTTGATATTGAATAAAAGGCGATAAATTCACTTATTTTTATATTTATTAATGAAATGGACTTTCATTATTTATATCGACCAAATAATTTAATTCCATGCCACCTTTATGAGTATAAAATTCAGCACAAAAAATGACAGAAATGGCCGACTTTATGTGGCAGCATACATGGCCATCGGCTGAAATTCTTTGTAACAACAATTTGAGCTAATTTTAAAATCATCCAAATATAATTTTGCCAGGTGAATTCATTGCAAATAATCCAAATTTATGGAAGGGAAAAACAATATTAGAAATTGGCTCTGGAACGGCTGCATTGCCCTCGATGACTGCACTTCGTTGTGACGCATCAAAAGTAATTATTACGGAGAAATCTCGATTGAATAAGGTTAAAAAATTTTCAATTTTATTAAAGAAATGAAATTTTAGGCTTTTGAATTTATTCGATTGAATTTGGAGGAAAATTTTGATGCTTCTCAAATTGAAAATTGCGTTCGAATAATGGTAAAATTTAACAAAAATTCAATATTAATTTTATTTTATTCAGGGATTTGATTGGGATGATCCTCAAAAATCCATTAAAAATTTACTGAATGAGACGACAACGCTTGATTACATTTTTGGCTCCGATGTTTTTTATGATCCTTCGGTTTTTGAATTGTTAATTTCCAATGTTCTGCAACCGATTTTCCAGCATTTTCCCACTGTGGAATTTTACTTCGCGTATCAAATCAGAGAGTAGATAATTGTTTTTAAATTATTTATCGGTTTTTAACCTTCAATATTTTCGAAACTCCCAAACTTCTTTCATTCATAGGGTGGCTCTATCCCAAGCCCTTTCTTAAAATGGTAAAATTTATTCAGCAAATTCCTATTAGATTGTCTAGTATATGCATTCCATTTTCTAATTTTCTTCATCAAATATTGTACTCAGATTTTATTCCCCGGTCCTTATCATTAAAATATTTTTTCCTTATCAAAAAGTTTTTATTTTCAGCTCTGATTGGTCCATAGAAGAATCTCTCTCAATCATTGGTCTTCGCTGCACATTGATTCGGTGTGTGGACACAAAATCGCATTCAATTTGTTTGGGCAAAATAAACAAACCATCAACAATGATGAACGGTGTAATGGAAGGAATTATTTCTCCAAATGAACTTCTTTTCTTTGCAGGCATAGAAGGGTAAATATATTAAAATCCAAATTAAAGATTACAATCTAAGTTTTACAATTACAATCGCAATTACAATCTAAGTTTTAAAATTACAATCGCAATTACAATCTAAGTTTTACAATTACAATCGCAATTACAATTTAGAATTTACAATTACAATCGCAATTACAACTTAGAATTTACAATTACAATTCGCAATTACAAACTTAGAATTTACAATTACAATTCGCAATTACAAACTTAGAATTTACAATTACAATTCGCAATTACAAACTTAGAATTTACAATTACAATTCGCAATTACAAACTTAGAATTTACAATTACAATTCGCAATTACAAACTTAGAATTTACAATTACAATTCGCAATTACAAACTTAGAATTTACAATTACAATTCGCAATTACAACTTAGAATTTACAATTACAATTCGCAATTACAACTTAGAATTTACAATTACAATCGCAATTACAACTTAGAATTTACAATTACAATTCGCAATTACAACTTAGAATTTACAATTACAATTCGCAATTACAAACTTAGAATTTACAATTACAATTCGCAATTACAAACTTAGAATTTACAATTACAATTCGCAATTACAAACTTAGAATTTACAATTACAATTCGCAATTACAACTTAGAATTACAATTCACACTAAAATTTAAAATGATTTTAAATTATTAAACTTTAATATTTCAGAGGTGCCACTCATTCAACATTGGTTTTGATCGACTCCCTGGGCAATAAAATTGGCCAATGGAGCGATGGCCCAGGACTGAATTGCCTGCTGAATGGGGTGGAAAAAACGGCGGATCAAATTGCGAGCTGGGTTCGAGCGGCAGCAAAACAATCAAAAATTATGTTGCCTTTGGCTTCAGTTGTAATTTTATTTTAATTTTAATAAAATTTATTTTTGAATTTAAGGGAATGGGACTGTCTGGGGCCGAGGATGAATTAACAAACAATCGAATGCTGGAATATATGAAGGCAGAACATGCCGATTTAACCGATGCTTTCATGTTGACCAGTGATTCGGTGGCTGCCGTGGCAACGTCATTTGAAGATGGTGGGTGCTTGCTGAAACATTTTCTCGGAGTTTTAACCGAATCTATGACCCTCTCCTTTTGATAATTTAGAATTCTCGGGTTCGAATCTCTCAGAATCTCTCAGAGAAAGTTGTTTTTCTAACTTGGTTCCCAGTTCCTACTTATATGAAATACGATAATTAGAAAAAAATATCTTTAAATTAATTAATTTATTTTCTTAGGTGGTATTGTGTTGATCGCCGGAACCGGTTCAACATGTCGATTGCTTAAGGCGAATGGCTCTGTTCATGGAGGTGAAATCTAATTAAATATTTTAACATTTTTTTACCGTTTTTAAGTCGGCGGTTGGGGACATTTGATCGGTGATGGCGGAAGTGGCTTTTGGATTACAATGAGGTGAGTCTAGTCCCATTAAAATTATTTCATAGGAATTGTTCGTTTATAGGGCAATAAGGCAAATTTTTGACATTGAGGATGGCTTTTTGGACGATGAATTTTATTATGATTTGATGACAGTCAAGAAAGAATTGTTAGAACATTTTGATGTATCAACAAAATTAGGATTATTGGACATTCTCTACAACCCTAATCAATTCAACAAGTCATATATTGCCTCATTTTGCAAAAAATTGGCTTCTTGTAAGTTAAAAATTTTTTTTTATAATGGAGAATTGTTTTCAATTTTATTATTTTCCCGAATTTTTAGTGGCTGACAATGGTGATGAATTTGCAAAGCAATTATTTGCCGATGCGGGGGAAATATTGGCGAAGCACATTGCTTCAATTTCTGCACATTTTGACTCAAAAATGTTCGAAGAAGTTCCAATTGTTTTAATAGGTAAGTAAAAAATAATTAAAATTTGATTATAAATTAATTTAAGGTTCTGTTTTCAAAAGTTGGTCGCATTTGAGAGATGGTTTTGTGGGATATTTGCAGAGGAGGAACCCTCGACGGGAATTGGCGAAGCAAATACGCAACATAACTCTTTATGAGCTGAACAGTTCACCGGCCATTGGGTGGGTTAGCCAATAAATTTTTAACAATAATTCTTAAACATTTTAGTGCGGCAATTCTCAGTTCAAAACTAGTCAACAATGGCCCAAAGGTGGAAGTTTTCAAGAAGTTACAATCGAGGAAATGTGTAGAAAAAATATCTATTTAATAATATTTATTTTATTTTTATTGTTGTAGAAATTATAAGAAAATTACACAATTAATTACAAATAAATTTTAATTCTCAATTATTTCATTTCTTCCTTCTTCCATTCATCAACAAATCACTCGTTGAATGCATGAATCCCGAAGGCATTTCAACGCCTCATCCGTGAATTTTGGACGTCCACTGAAGTCGGCGTGGGCAATCCATTCCAAACTTGGGCAAAACCTTAAAATATTTTTGTGCAAATTAAATGAAGAGTGTTTTTCTAATTTACTGGGCCAAAATGTATAGGGATTTGTCGGTGCAGCCAGTGGCCCTGATTCTCACTTCCCTCAATCTTTTGTTCCTGAATGAAATGTTAATTTATTCTTAATTTTAAAATAAACGAATTACCTTGCCAATCCAGTCAGCCCTTTGTCCGTTACCCAAATACAGCCGTTGAAATTTACCTATAAAAATTAGAAAGTTGGGTTTAAGGGGGTTAGCAAGCAGTGCCCTACAGAAATTAGAAATACCGTACCGTTTGTAAATATTTGCAATTTTTGGCCACAAGCATCAAAAATCGGTCATCAATACAGGGCATATAGGAAGTCTCCAAATCGACCAGGGAGCGACCCTAAATTCATTTTATTCCCGATTTTTGTAAATTAAAACCAACCCATCGTCCAATTGAGAACAGTGCCCGATAGGTCAGCCGAATACGGCAAAGTCGGAGGGAACGAAGTTTGGCGCCTTGCGAATGAATTCCACCGGCGAAAAGGAGACGGAGTGTATGCGAATTCAGATGGAGCACATCCAAGGCCAAATGGCTCAAATTTGGCATTGATTGGACGATTAGGAGAAGGGCGGAATCGTTCAATCGGTTCAGGGTGATCTTAAGATGTCAATTTTAGGCGGACATTTTCATTTATTTTACATGTAAACGAGTGATTTTTGGACCCATGTAGAGGAGAAATTTACAAAGAAATGCATTCGCTTGTTCAATTGAATGCTAAAAACAATTTGGGAAAAATTAAATTATTAAAAAGTGGAAATATTTGCCGAAAAAACACTGAGAATTCTCCAAAAGTATTGAAAATGCCGAAAAGATTGTAACGGTTTAAAAGTTTATAATAGTAAATCTTCAATCGATAGACCTATCAAGACAAGACGCGCATCATTTGATTATGTTTTGGCTTAGATTTGAACCAATTCTAACTTAGTTTTGAAGTTTGAACCATAAAATTAAAATGGGTTTAATCCGTTTAATATTCTTTAATTTTGACCAAACCATAACAAATTTAATAGTCCCTAATCTAGGGCTAAAGTTGGGGATGAAAGCTGGGCCTTAGGCTCCTGCTCCGGCCCTTCGCCGAGGGCTTTAGCCTCCAGTGGCCAAAAGAATGGGATTAAACAGGGAACTGGGCTTTAAATTATTAGGTATTTATTTTATGCAGTTTGGCGTGAAAATAAGTAATAAAAATGAAAAGCGAAAAGGGCCATTTTGGGAAGAAAAAAGAGCTGATGAGATTTATAAATGTGGATTGAAGCAATATTTGATTGATAAGAGTGACGGGGGCTTATTGTGCAAACGATGGGGGTACAGTAGGATTGATAGGAAAGGCCCTTCCCTTACCCCAGGGATGCCATAATACCGGGGAAACTCGGCATGTGCCGAGTTTTTGATTACCCTGCCGAGTTTTTGCCGGGTTTTTATCAATGCCGAGTTTTTGCCGATTTTTCCAATTTTAGCCAAATTTTTTCGCTGCGCGGCAATTTTTCAGTCTAATTTTTCGCTGTGCGTCAATTTTTCAGTCTAATTTTTCGCTGCGCGGCAATTTTTCAGTCTAATTTTTCGCTGCGCGGCAATTTTTCAGTCTAATTTTTCGCTGCGCGGCAATTTTTCAGTCTAATTTTTCACACTTGGCCAATTTTCGGTCTAATTCAATGTAATTTTTGGCCAACATTCTTCCATAAATGGCAATTTTATTAATTTTCCTCCTTCCAGGGATTTTTTTAAGCTTTTGTTATCTTTATTTCGCAACCCCATTGCTCAAACAAATTAAATCACAAGAGAAATATAAAGTATAAATATTTTTAAAGCTTTTATATTGCATTTAAACACGATTTTTAAATGCCGAGTTTTTGCCGAGTTTTTGAAAATTTTTTCCGAGGTTTTTCCGAGTTTTTTGACCCGAATGCCGAGTTTTTGGGTTTTGGAGATGGCATCCCTGCCTTACCCTAGACATATTATAGGCATAGACAAAATTATACACCATCATTCAATGCATCTTGACCAGCTCGGTACTTGTATACTTTGTATCCGCCAGAACCCTTAAAAAATTTCGAAATTTTTTTCTACAAAATTATATACCAATCGACTCGTCTTGGCGAGCTGGTTATGAAAATGTTATTAGTTTCGCATAAAACCCAGAAATAAAAAAGTTATGACCTCAAAGAAATCGAAAAAGGTGCTTGGTCCCCCCTATGGGTCTGAGCTCGAAAAATTTTTTAACATTTTTTCGGTCGAATTATATCTCTGTCGACGCGTCTCGATGAGAGAAGCTCGAATCTGCCATCGATTTCGCATATAACATAAAAATAAAAAAGTTACGGCCATTTTAGTTTCGCTGGATGTGTTGGAACTGCGCAGACTTGCGCGACTGTAACTTTTTTATTTTTGTGTTTTATGCGAAACCGATAAGAGATTCGCATTCTGCTAGTCGAGACGCGTCGAATGAGCTATAAATTGACTAAAAAAATTTTCAAAAAATTTTTCGAGTTCAGACCCATAGGGGGGACCAAGTACTTTTTCAATTTTCATGAGTTCATAATTTTGCCAAATGTGCTGATGTTCAAAATTTTAACATTTTCATAACCAGCTCGCCAAGACGAATCGATTGGTATATAATTTTGTAGAGAAAAAATTTCGAAATTTTTTAAGGGTTCTGGCGGATACAAAGTATACAAGTACCACCAGCTCTATCCAATGGTTTTTTCGGCAAATTTCAATGTCTTTTTCATTATCCCATTAAAAAACTCACAGCATCTTCCTCTTCACAATGCAGCTGAAGATGAATTGAGGCCAAATTTGGCTGCAATTGGAGACTTGAAATGAGTTCTTCCGCATTTTCCTGTCCCGTCACCGACAGCCGCAGTGAACAAATGGTCAATGGAAGTTGGGGTGGATGCCAAAAGTAATTGCCTATTTCGGAAATATATTTCAATAAAATTCGTTAATAAAAAAAGTGCACCATATAAATCGACATCCACCAATCCGGTGCCTTCAATAAAACATTGTTCCATGGATTCACCCTCCTAAAAAATTTTTGTTTATTAATTAGGAAAAATTTGAGAATGGACTAATCAGACCTGAAAGAATTGACAAAGTGAAAGTCTCGCAATATTTGGGCAATGTTTTGAAAGGGTGTGCAGCGTTCGGACCCGCTCAATGATTTGTGAATTTTGTAAATTGTCCAATTCAAGGCTGAACAGCCGTTCCCCAATGCAATGTGCAATATCGTAGAGGGCTTGCTTAAAAAAGGGAATTATTTAACGAAGGGAATAAAATTCCTAGAAAACACTAAAACGATTTTGCTAGTGTGATAAATTTTCGAAAAAATTTTCAGGAAAAATCTATAAAACCCAGCGTCAATGCCAATAATGAAGTGCCTTTCCTATTCATCCTACTGTACCCCCACCTTTTGCCTATCACCCGTCACCGTATCAATCACATATTGCCCCAAGCTACCTCTACCTTCGCTTCTTTATAATTTTTGCGACGTTATGTTAATATTTATTAAAGTCGAGCCCAACTAATCGCTATCCCAATCATTGGGCCACTGAACTGGGGGCTTATTAGGCTACCGTCGAATGCCCGGGGCGTGATCATAGGCCCACTCTCGCCCCAAGCAGCTTTTAGCCCTAGATTATGACTAATAATTAGGACTAAATCCTAGCCAGCCTAAACCTAGTCTCCTAATCTTGCTTACTTCATCCAGCCCGCGGCATCCGTTCAAACAAAGGCTGCCAATTGAAGGATTGTTGTAGACCAGATAAAATATTCCTTCCGAGCCAATCTGAAAAATCCACAAAATTAAATATGAATTTTAATCCCATTCCTAACCATAGAACAACCACTCAAATCAACACTGGTCAAATAGTTGGATTTGACGTGTTCAAATGCTTTTGAAGTTATCAGAGGAAGGCTGATCAAATCAAGGTGTCTAAGTTTGGTCTGATTCTTTGTAATACTTATGATGCCCTTCAAATGATAATAAATAGACGTGGAATTAATATTTTTTGGGCAAACTTTATCGCCGACAAATGGACAATCAACCAATGTGATGTAACGCAAATTTCGGCTATTTCTAAAAATGTGAATTTACTTCTAAACCAATTAGAAAATTTACATTGTTAAAATCTCCAAAATCTCATCATTTAGCTGATCACTTAAATAGAAACAAATTCGAGTCTAAAACATGCAAATTTCTGATCATTTCACTATTTTAAGTGTACCAAATTGTGACTGAACATTGGGCGAGCCAAAAGTGCAAGACTGGAGCCAGTGTTGATCTGAATCCATTCCATAAAGTTTGCCGTATTTTTCCTCATATTGGTCACCTAATATTGGTCCCCTCTCTAGAAGAAGCCCATCCCCTCTAATAATAGACCCTTTTGAAGATTTTTAAGGTGAGAAAAGTTTTAAAAAATGAATTTTTGCCCTCTTTGGAGGGATTCTGAAGGAGCCTCCTCTTCTAAAAAATTTCCTTTGGAGGTTCTTTGAAATAAAAGTAGCCCCGGGGCTTCTACTAATAGATAAAATACGGTAGTGTTAATTTGGGTAACTGACCAAATCATGTGAGGAAATATATTCGAGGAGTCGTTGTTTGCAATCACACGGAAGCAGTGCCAAATCGGCATCAAAATCCGTACTCCTTTTGCACAGCGCCCCAAGGCATATATTGAACAAAGTGCGAACCATTGGTGGTTCAATAACAATCAATTTTCACAAAATTTGAGGCTATCTCGAGGGCAGCAGAGCAAGTTTAATCCAAAACTCACTTACTTCTCTTAACTATTCCTTTCGGTCCACAAGGATTGTGGATTGTTTGGCGGTGGTGGCTTTAAGAATGGGGGAAAACGGCGATGGAGGGTGGTGTTTTTAGCAGATCAATAGGAAAAGTTAATAGAGGAGGGCTTTAGCTGCTGATCGAGTGAGGAATCTTCGTTCATCCACCCTCCCCGTCGTTGGGGAAGTTTAAATTCTCGTCAATGTTTTGTTGTCCTCCCTTTTGGCCAAATAGCAACGGGACAAAGCCCTCTCCTTAATCCTCATCCTCATCTCATCTGCTGATCCACACTGATCAACTCAATTTGTTGTCTGCTGCCTTTGGCGCCTGACATGTTTTTTTTGGGTATTTGGCGAGACACGAGAGTCTTATTTTGACAAAACCAGATGTCCGATCATAAACCAAATTGGACCATATATAAATATTTATGATGTGATATTTATTGCAATTAAAAAAAGAAATAACAAAAAAAAAAACAAATTAAATTATTCTTCGTTTTCATGTGAAAAATTTAAATCGATTTCTTCCATTCCGGCGGCTGACTTCAAAATATGCTTTCTCGATGTGCCACCTCTTTGATGGTATCCATTCTCGAAATCGCGCATCCGTTTTTGCACTTCCAAATCATGTTCCAATTCTTGTGCCCATTCTCTGTAATGTCGGACAATGTCGAATTTCTTCAGGTCGAACAGGTCCTTCCTCTTGATGAATTTCCTCTTGAACCATGGGGTTGCTTCGGTCCAAGCGTCCTCAATGCCCTTGACGTCGAATTCGAACCAAGGCCTGGCCCAGGGTGGCGGTTTTAGTTTTACCTTAAAAATATGATTTATGTAATTTTGGAAAAATCAAATTGACGAACCTTTAATGGATTCACTGGAATTGGCTTCCCATTTGGATGAGTTATTGGCTCCATATGGAAATTGAAAGTGCTATATTCGGGATATGCGTCCACCAAATAGCTTAAATCTTCATCAAGCCGCTTCTCAAGCAAAAGTGTTTCAATTTTCAGAATTGTTGGATTGTAAAGTTCGTACAATATTTCAACACCTTTAAAAAATTTTTATAATTAGAATTTTGATTTATTAAAAAATACCAAGTCCATCAACCACATTTCGCAGTGTGAAATTTGAATGTAAACCTTCTTTTTCTCTCCTAATGCAAATGCCAACAAATCGATTTTGCCTATTTGATGTATTTGGATCAGATATTGTGACTGCCATTATTGAGCCTTTGTGTTTAATTTAAATTTTAGTATGGAAAATGTTTACATTTGTTTACTTACCAACATAAAATTCAGGAATGTCAATAACCATACGCCTTTCCATCATATCGGCTTGTATAAGTTTTTCAAACACTGGATCTCGGCGATTCCAAACTTGAGAAGGCAGAAAGTCTGGATATGAAAGACTAAAATATATCTATCAGAGAATTTATTAAAGGCAAAATCTTACGGAAATTCCTTGACCATTTTTATCCTTGAATTTTTAACGCTTTGTATGGCAAACATTCTTGAAATTAGCAGAGAATTTGTGTGGCAAAAGGGGGAAATAAGTCTAGAAATGCCGAACATTTTGCTAAATTTGGAATAAATCTAAATTAAAATTTAATGAGTAGCTAGAAATTAAAAAAAGATCTAATTCTCGTCAATCGCATTCATCAAAAAAATCGGTATCAAAGTAAAAAAGCTAAAAAGTTGCTCTCGCTCTCCTCATTTTGCATTATCTTTCTTTTTTTTTGAAAAATACATTTTTATCCCAAAAGCAAAAAAAATTTCACTTTTGAATTGTAGAGTGTAATTGCGATTGTGAATTGTAAAATTTAGATTGTAATTGTAATTGCGATTGTAATTGTAATTGTAAAACTTAGATTGTAATTGCGAATTGTAATTGTAATTGTAAAACTTAGATTGTAATTGCGATTGTAATTGTAAAACTTAGATTGTAATTGCGATTGTAATTGTAATTGTAAAACTTAGATTGTAATTGCGATTGTAATTGTAATTGTAAAACTTAGATTGTAATTGCGAATTGTAATTGTAATTGTAAAACTTAGATTGTAATTGCGATTGTAATTGTAATTGTAAAACTTAGATTGTAATTGCGAATTGTAATTGTAAAACTTAGATTGTAATTGCGAATTGTAATTGTAAAACTTAGATTGTAATTGCGAATTGTAATTGTAAAACTTAGATTGTAATTGCGATTGTAATTGTAAAACTTAGATTGTAATTGCGAATTGTAATTGTAATTGTAAAACTTAGATTGTAATTGCGAATTGTAATTGTAATTGTAAAACTTAGATTGTAATTGTAATTGCGATTGTAATTGTAAAACTTAGATTGTAATTGCGATTGTAATTGTAAAACTTAGATTGTAATTGCGAATTGTAATTGTAAAACTTAGATTGTAATTGCGAATTGTAATTGTAAAACTTAGATTGTAATTGCGAATTGTAATTGTAAAACTTAGATTGTAATTGCGAATTGTAATTGTAATTGTAAAACTTAGATTGTAATTGTAATTGCGATTGTAATTGTAAAACTTAGATTGTAATTGCGATTGTAATTGTAATTGTAAAACTTAGATTGTAATTGCGATTGTAATTGTAAAACTTAGATTGTAATTGTAATTGCGATTGTAATTGCAAAACTTAGATTGTAATTGTAAATTCCAAGTTGTAATTTTAATTTCCATTTCTAATATATGTTTGTGAATTGCAATTGTGATTTCTAATCCACTTTTTGTTGCTTAATTTGTCTCCATCCCAGTTGCGTTTATCGAAACCTACTCCGGTGTGATATACCGGCCATATTTATGGAGGCGAACGAAAATCACCAAGTCATCGGCATCGGGCATCGTCAATCAAGTGAATCTGGAATCTGCTATAATTTTACCAAAATGGAATGGGCCAATAATTCTTGTTTTTATCCCAATTTATTCATTGTTTTTGTTTCTCTTTAATCATTACCTTTTTTTAACTTAACGTTTGGTTAAATTAAAATAAAATATTTTTCATTGTCAATTGGCCTCAATTTCACATCCAATCTTGGTCCGATAAAAGCCCTTCCGGCAGGATTATGCCTCTAAGAAACCCTATTTTTTCCCAGCCTTCTCTGCCTTTCCAACATTCAATATCAATATTCCCCATCCACTTCGCTTTGTTGGCCTCACTTCTTCCATTGGAGTGGCCAATGGCCAGCGGCAAATGTGGCCAACCTCGTCCCATTCCATGCCTCCTCAACCCAGACTAGTAAAAGCCACCAAGAGCATAGGCGACCAAAACCCAACAATCCTCCGTCCACCCCCATTTCTTCCTGTTGCCCTCATTTCCCATCGATTTTATTTTGCTAATAAGCGGCTTCATCAATTGTTGTTGTTATTTGGCATATGAATCCGGAATTGGTCAGAAAAACAACAAAATTTAATGGAGAAAATGGAAATTCATCGCGAGATTCCATCAAAAATTTGTGCAAAAAGTTGGAAAGAAAGATGTTTAGAATTAAAAACATTTTTGTAGATTTGAAAGTGGCACCAAAAGTCAGCAGTTAACGAAGAAAACGGGAATTGAAAATGTCGCAATGAAGTTGCCTTCGAGCAATACTGGGAAAGATGGAGAGGGAAATTTGATGAGAAAGGAAACGAAGACCGTAAACAGCAGAAATGGAGCCGATAAAAAAGCGATGAAAAGGTGTGGAAATAAATGGTGGCACCTTGCCAAATTAGATAGAGGAGTACTGACAATGTACCTGTGCTTTTTTTGTCATATCTCAACGAGGGGATAGCCAATTCGGGAAGGGGATATTCCATTTGAAAGCCCTAAATGTCCTCTAAAAAGTGGCTTTTTTTGAATTTTGTAATTTTCAACTTTTAAAAAGTTACATATCCTTCAGTATAATAAACTCAAACTTTTAGATTAACAGCTCTTTTTTACAAATTGCTTAAAATTTCAAAAAATTATTAAAGCCACTTTTTAGAGAGCATATAAGGGCTATCAAATAGCATATTGCCTTCTTGAATTAGCTACTTCATTGTTGAGAAATTTTCACAAGAATTAATCCATGTACTGAAATGTCGGTTACTCAATTATTCCCTACGAACATATTGCAATTTGGAAATGCCTCAAATAATTATTCACAGTAAAATTGAAAGAACCAATTCACCATTAAAACTTTATTATACGGTTCCAAAGGAAAACTTTTTATGGCGCATTCCATCCAAAGAAATATGCGCGACCATTTGCCCTTTCCAATGAATGGTTTCCCGCTGTGAAAATGGCCAAATTAGGCGGCGCTTCAAAAGGCATCTAACCGTTCCATGGATTTGGGAATGGATGGGAATAAATGGTCCGGAATTTGGTGTAGAGGGAAATAAACCAGTTTGATGCTTGGGAACTAAAAGCGGTGCTGAATAAATCGACCTCAAACCTCCCTTTTTAGGAGGGCCTCCGACCCTCTTCTTCGTCCATCCAATCTAGTATTCGATTAGCACGGCAAACCCCGCAATTTTGCCCCATTCCCCCATCCATTTATTCATTCAATTTTTTGCCTTGACCCTCATTTATTCTCCAAAAAATTGGCTGCACCAAAACAGCACAGATGCGCGAATCGTGTGCGCACAAAAATCGCCAATTTATGTTCGAAGAGCTCATCCCATTTTCCCTTCCATTCATTTTGCCCTTCAAAATTTCTCCATCATTTTCCCGTCACCATCATTTACCGCTCGGCTGATTATTGTCGATTCGGCTGAACGCTTTCCAAATCGTCCGGTTACGGCCTCCAATTCCCCTTTCGCAAAATCCATCCATAAAATGTTTCAATCAAACACATAGCATTAAATTATGTCTAAAATCATATTCACATTTTATTGGAAATTCAATGAAATTTGAGACAATTTTAGGCAAAAATCATTCTCGCTGTTTCTGCAATAATTTGGCACCGGAAATGCCAGAGTCACCCTTTTTGAAGTGCCATTTTTGTGTGTGAATCTGTGTTTGGCACATCTGCTGAGTGCCAAAAGCGCACTTCAAAAAAGAGGGCACCCACCAACAAACACCCAATTTAGGCCACTAGAAGGAGGATGCGGAAATGACCAAATGAGCGCGACAAAAAGCCTTCTTTCTTGCCCATCTTTCAAGGTCAATTTCCCCTCGCTTGGCCCGAGATTGTCCATCCCCTTGGGAATGAGGCAAAGAATATAAACAAAAGCCAAACCCATTCCTAGCAATTTACTCGCTTTGCTGTCCATCAATCCTTGTGCTTTGCTAATTTCCAATCCTCATTATTTTATCCAATTTTCTTAGGATTTATTTTTGGTTAAAATTCAGTCTTAATAAAATTATTCAAAGCAAATTTTGGCCCATTTTCGCTTGAATTGCCGCCAAGAATGGGCCTAAAATTTGGGTGTGGCAAAACCCCAAAAAACTATCAAGCCAAACAATTTCCATTGCTTTGCCATCATTCCGTACGCTTTGTTAATTTTCATTTCAATTCCCTAATCATTATTTTATCTAATTTTTGCTCCTAATCAAATGAATGTAACCAATAAATTTATCCAAATTTTGACCCAAAATTTCCCTCAATTTTCCGCTTAAATAGCCACCAAGAATAGGCCCCAAAATTGGATGTGGGGCAAACACCAAACAACCCTCTTCCATCTTCCTTGAATATTTGGCCGGAACATTCGCCAGACTCCTCCAAAACCGCTAATCTTGGATGTGCAATTTCCCTTGCTAATTCAATTCAATTCCTCCTTGAATATTCCACTCCTCAAATGAGATTCGCGCATCATCAACCGTCCATCCATCCATTCATCCTTTTGTTCTTCCTGTCCATCCACTCCTCCATATTCCCCACCCACTTTTCCCAAATTCCATTGTTTTCCCTCACATCAAATGGCGCGCAACAAAACGAGAGTCCACATTCACACAGTCCACACCGGAGGGGATCAATGCACCAGGGGGAAGGGGAAATGGACTGGAAAATGAGCAAAAAATGAATGAGAATGTTCGAATTGGGGAAATCCAAAATCAAGTCTCCGGAACGGGGACACCAAATCCTTCTCCATTCACCCTTATTAAATCCTTTCCATTCCTTCCACTCATTAAAAAAAATTCCCTAATAAGGGCACAAATGACAAATTGACCAATTCCTTCCATTTTTCCAAATATTCGTCCATTTGCCCAATAAAAAGTTTACCCTTTGATTATTTCCTTTCACGTTAACAGATCGCCTCCTCAAAAATTGGCCACCAAATTCCGTGAGGGAATGATGATGGCGGCCTCAATTGCCAATAATGATGGCATTGGCACTTCAGAATCCCCCTACGATTCCCGCCCATCCCCATCCGTTGCCTCCTTATCCGCCAAATTCGCTTCATCTTCTAATTCATGCGCCTTGGATTCTGCCTCCTCTTTGCCCGTTCACCCTTCTACCGCTTCTGTTGGCCTTGCTTCAATTCAAAATAATTCTGCTCCGCCTGAATTGGCCAATTCCACATTGAATACCTCAAATGGCGATGGCCCATCTTCCTCTTCAACAATTCCATTGCCAATTTCCAGTGATTCCATCGGAAAGCTGAAGCCACCATCAACAAAACCAAAGCCAAAAATTCCACCAAAACCACCAAAATTTGCCAATTCATTTGGCAAAAAAGTTGGTTTAAACATAGGCAGAATATTTATATGGAAATTGAAAAAATTTAGGCAGAAACGAATGAATCAAATGGAGTGGAAATAAATGAAATTGGCACTCAAAAATTGGAAATATCCAAATCGACAACGATGACAACAAATTCAGAAGGCAGCCCCGCTGTTGAATCCAATTTGGAAAGCAGCTTGAGGCCATTTAGTCGAGCCAATTCCATTCGAAGGCCTAAATGCGTCAGTGAAATTGAATTAATAGGATTTTCCCTATTTTAAAATGATTTTAGAAACCCCCAAATCCTGTTGAATCCAGCACTGGCCCATCAAAATGTGCAGAGGCCACCAAAACGGAGCAAAGGTATCTACATTAAGTACTGGATAGAATCCGGAATTACAAAATTTATTTTGTTGAGTGTTTGCCTGCCACTCTATCCAATATTAACTTTCCTTCCAAATTTATTAGCCTAAACTGGGGAATTTGAATACAAAGTTGCAAAATATAAAGATAAATATCGATAACTCCTTATTTGAGCCGTTCTTTTGACCATATCTCAACAAGGAAGCGACCAATTCAGGAAGGCAATATGCCATTTTAAAGTTCTAAATGTCCTCTAAACAGTGGCTTAATTAATTATCTGAAAACTTAAAAAATTTATAAAATAAGCAGCTTTCCTCCAAAAATTCGGATGGTTTAGACTCAAAGACATGTAGCTTTCTTGAATGTGTAAATTTTATAAATATTTTATTGCCACATTCTAGAGGACATTTTGGGCTTTCGAGTGGCATATCGCCTCCGTATATTGGCTATTGCCTCAATGATTTATGGCCAAAAAACCATTTCATGTATTCAGTTTAACACTTAGCAATACTCAAACTTATTAATAAGCCTTCTGACCACTAAATTGGCTTAAATTTCACTTCCCCTTTTAAGCACAATTGTTCGTAAACCATCTTCACGTCCTCCTCCACCGCCTATTCAAAAAGATGCAGTCAATAAGCCTAATTTTGCCCGAGGATCCGTTGTTTTGCCCCCAAGGTTGTCCATCCTTCGATTCTCAATTATCCAAATTCCAGCCTCCCCTCTAATCCGCCACCACCACCTCCGGTTCAAACCCAAATTTGTCAAAATCTTTGCAAAATTCCATTGGCAACTTCGGCCACTGGCTCAATCTATGAGGAAATTGAAGGCGGTGATCATTTTGAGGAGGAAAATGCAATGGCATCAGAATGGCCAAAAAAAGCAGGAAATTACACACCAAAATTCCGGAAAAAGGATGTATTAAACAATGGAGTAAATCCAAGGGAATGGGCCAACAACAGGGGAAAGGGGCGAGCTCAACGGCGGAGGACAACCCAATTGGACAATGTGCTTTGGGATGGCCACACGGAGGAGGCGGAGAATGGCGAAGGCGATGATTTTGCAGAAGGCAATTCCATTGAATCAAAGGATGGGGTGAGCGGTGTATTATTCTCTCATTTTCATAGTAAAATTAAGTTTGCCGCATCCATTAATGCCCAAAACCACCCTTCATCATCGCCCCTTTGCCGTTCATTGTTCGTCCCTTCCAGCAGCAGTGGAGAGTTTGGCCGAATCGGGGCTGGCCTCAAACAAAATTTGGCCAAAGGGGTCTCATCTCAACCATCAATATTGTTTATTTCAATCATTTTTTTTATTGTGCAGATGGGAAAATTGCGTTCCCGAGTATCGGCTTTCACCTCTGTCCATCAATCGCCTTCAACCGTTGCAAAATCATTTATTCAGGACAATTTTCGGTAAAATTTTATAATTTTTTTTCTTTTTTTTATAAATAGTGATCAAATCTGATCAATCAATTTAATTAGAACTGAGAAAAAAGATGAAAATCAAAAATAAAATATACTGTAGAGTAAATTTTCAAAAAATAACATTTTCGCAAAAATCATATAAGATTTGAACAAGAATTTTATTTTTTTATTTGATGTTTTTGTTTTCGCTTTTCGATTTCGATCGATCAATCGATTGCGAATTGCGAATTCCATTGTTTTTTCCATTAAAACAGTTTCAATTCCTTTACATATTTTGGTTTTCTATCCCCTAATTTATTTAAAATGATTTTGAATGCAATTTACTGAAAAATCCCTTAAAAATTTATGAAATCTGCCTCATTATCTGATTATGATTATCATAATCTTAATTTTTTAATTTTAGCACGCTAACGCTTGGACGAACCAAGAGTGAACGTATGCCCGGAATTGGGCCAAATTCAAAATTAGCAGATCGCCGAGGAAGAGCATTATCCACTTTCTATTTGGAAGGAGAACGAAGCGGCGGACAAACCGGAGAACATCAACAAAATCAACTCGAATTCGAGGAAAACAGCTCAGCGGAATTGTTCGGTGACGATTGGTCAAGCAGCGAAGAAGAAGACGAAGAAGAAGCAACAATTGAAGAGCAGAAAACAACGGGATTGGAAGAGGACGGTAAGTAGAATAATTATGGGTCCATAAACCAACCAAATTTATTAAACTTTGAATGATTTACGTTTTTTGTACATATTCATTTAACAAAAAATGGAAGAAGTAGTGTTGGAAGCTTGGAAGAAAATGCTGTATGATGATGATGAATGATTCAAACGGTGGCCACCATCACCTCACCACCACAACCCACAAGTGGATGAGAGGGTGAAACGGTGTCTAAGGTCTAGCCTTTAGCGGTAGCCACATTTGGCTATGAGTTATGGCTTTTTCTATCCAAATTATTCGGCCACAAATTCCCATTATTTGGCATTTAATTCCATTTTCTTACTTTTAGTCAAAATGTTTCCAATAATTTTTGATTCCAATTTGAACTTTTCCAACAAAGTTTCCTCCCTCCTTTCTTGGAAAAATTACGATTTCGCCATTCCCAAAAATAGCGAGACTTATCGTTTGAACTTTGAATCATTCATCATCGGCAACCTTTCCTCCCAGAATTTCTTCCTCTAGGAACCAAATATTTTTTACGATTCTAAAATGCCTTCTTCTTCATTCATCCCGCCAATTTTAGCTTCTCCTTCCATTCATCAACAACCAAAACAGCAGCCAATTCCTTCCCAACATCCAGCATTCATTCCCGACTGCCAATCCCAATCTTTGCTGGCCGAAATTGAAAGCGAATATCAGCGATTGCAATTGGGAAGGAAGAAACGGAAGGAGGAAGAGGAGGAGCGCAAATTACTTGAAAGCAGAAAAGAAATTGAAGGTTAGCAATTTATAATTAAAATATTTTTTGCCTATCCGAATTCCGAAACCTTTTTAAGGCTAAAAGTTAAAGCTTTAGTAGTAAAATTTTTAAAAAATTATTAAATTTTGGGTGTTGAATTTTGAGGTGAACCCACAAATTGGCCTATCAATATATTTCATTTACTGATTAAATCAAATGAAAAGGAGAGAGTCTAGTTTTTTTTTTGACCACAATTTTGTTGTTTGTTTCTCCATTTGTGACTAAAATTATTGTTTAGTCTATCAAAAAATCACTTCTCTTTTCATTAAAATCAACCAACCCGCCGGACAAGGCCAATTCCCAGTCTTTATTAATTTTTTTTATCAATATTTTTGTTTTAAATAGGGAAACCATTCAAATTGTAAAGAAAACGAGATAAAATTAAATATTCATCCAATTAAAATTAACCAAATTAAAAATGTTAATATCAAAATTTTTGCAGAATCCAAAATGCCCACCACATCTGCTGTTGCTGACCACCAAACAACAATTTCCAAATCCGAATCGCCATCATCGCCGCCAATTCCCTCCTCCTCCTTCAATTCATCATTGCCGGATCGTCAGCCACTCTATCAAATTTATTTACTCCAACGTGAACAACAACGACTCAACAAATTTGTGGCTGGCACAAATGCAACAGAGGAGGCGGCGACCGCCGGTGTACTACTTGAACCGATTGGCGAAATTCCTCTGGCCACAAAAATATTGGCATTGGAAAAGGAGAAAAGTGGCAGCGATGAAGTGGACAGGTTGGTTGGTTTATTAGCGAATTTTGAGAAATTAAAAGTTTATTAAAAGCCAATCAAAATGGAAGTTTTATCCTAAATCCACAAACTTATACCTTTGGTGGATATAGCTGGTAAAGACGCATTGAATGGTATATAATTTGTAATATTTTGGTCAACGATTAAAGGGTATTAAACGGCTTAAACCCTTTTCGGTTTAATGGTTCAAAACTAAGTTAGATTTGATTTTAAATCTAAGCCAAAACCTAATCAAATAATGAGTCATGGTCTTGACGAGATCTATCCAAAATCCAATGAATATAAGATTGGGGATTCTCGAAAAAATCTTTGAATCATATCTTCAACAATTAAATAAAATATTCCCCTCCTATTTTCAGTGTTTGTTGCCCGGACACATCCTGCGAATCAGAAGGCAGTGCTGGCAGCACATCCGCCCATCATTCCCTGGTTCGGCGCAATTCTTCGTCAACAACCGCCGACTCGGGCAGAGCCGATTCCCTTCCATTGCGCCCTCTTCGCCGTGACCGTGATCGCCTGCTTGGTCAAAGTGTTTATGGGTCGCAGCGATCACTTTGGTGCGAATTACCAGGTAAAAATGGAGGGAATTTAATCCATTTTCCTTCAAAAATGACCAATCTAAAACCATAAATACACATCTTCCCTCCGGCTTAATTAATTGTTCTTTGGATTAAGGACTGAATTAATGGAACATTTGCTAGGGGGTTCTTTTCTCAAAAAACTTAAAGCCCCATCTCATTTAAAAGAGAAGCATTCGGATGAACGAAGAATTGGAATTTATGAGAAAAGCCCTCTTTTGTTTTAATGCAATTTAATTTGGAAGAAAGGAATGTGGAACGGAAAATACAAAATAATATGGCTGGATGGAGGCTAATTAATTTAAGACTAAAAGAATAGAGAATATTAAATGGACCCCCAACTAAGTTATGGTTGGCTTAGTTGGTAAAATCCTCCCTTCTTCTTTTCCTCTGCTGGTCGGCGGTTCAAATACCCGACGGCGGCGAATGATTTTTTAGGCTATTTAAATAATTTCCCAACATTAAAAAATGATTATAAAATCATTCATAAAATTTCCACTTTTTTTTTTTACAGAAGTGAAAGAGTCTGGCCTGCTGGAACGAATGGACGATGAGCAGAAGAAACAACAGGAGGCATATTTTGAGGTGATCACCTCCGAAGCATCTTACCTTCGTTCGGTGAGACTGATTAATTTCGATTCAAATTAATTTATTTCTTTTGAAGATCTCCTTCCTAATATCGCATTTCATGTCTGCACCCGAATTTTCGGACTCCAACAAATCGCAAAAATTCGCTGCAATTTCCTATGCCGACAAGAAACAACTTTTCAGGTAAATTAAAAATGGTCATTTTTTTGTAAGAATTTCTGTGTTTCATCTAAAAATGTTCTGTAGAATATATAAAAAGTTAGAAATGGTAGCTAAGCTCGAAAAAAATAACTTCCCTTGAGCGGATTCGAACCCATGATCTAGATTTTTGAAAATTTTAGGGTCGCTCCTTTAGGTCAAAAATTTTCAGAAATTTATTTTTTGACAAATTTATAAATTATAATTATTCCCTCTTGTCTTTTCAGCAACATTTTGGCCATCCGTGATTGCAGTGAACGGCTACTCAGCGAATTGGAACAGAGAATGAAGCAAGCTGGCCTCGTCCTTACCGACATTTGTGACATTCTCTGCACCCATTTTGAATCGCATTTTGAGCCCTACGTCAACTATTGTTCCAATCAAGTCTATCAGGACAGAACATTGAGGAAATTGAAGTCAGTTTTAAATCCATGGGCCTTTTTCAAACAGGGAATATTTAATATTTATATCATTCGAATTTGAATTTGATAATATTTTGGCTTAGATTTAATCAATTCTACAACAGTTTTGAACCATTAAACCAAAATCTGTTTATACCTTTTAATACCCTTTAATTGTTGACCAACCATGACAAATTATATACCATTCAATGCGTTTTGAGACGAGCTCTATCCAATTTGGTTTTTGGTATATGGTTTGTGAATATAGGGATAGGGATAAATCCTTAAAGCCTTAAACCATTATGAATAATTATCTTTTTCGGCAAATAAAAATAAAATCCATATCCAAATTTGCCTTATTATTATTATTATTAAAATCCCAAATATTCACAGAACGGATAGTCCCGCATTCATTGCGTGCGTTCAACGGTTGGAGGCGGATCGACAATGCCAGGGCCTGGACATGCGTTCTTTCCTGATGCTCCCAATGCAACGGATCACTCGCTATCCCCTCCTCATTGAGGCCATCCTCATTTGGCTTCAACCCGATCAACGCCAACATTCGGTGGCCACAAGGGCATTGACACTGGTAAGTCGGCGAATTTACATTCAATTTTTAGATAAGGTCAAGTTTAGATTGGCTAGGTTTATATAAATGATATAAAAATTTTTTTTTGACCAAAATCCCAAATGGGAGAGCATTCACTTTTACCAAAAATTTAGTTCTCGGGTTCGAATCCTCTTAGTGGCATGATTTTTTTTCTGGCCATTTTCCCACTTTTAAGACCAAAAATTGGGTCCTAGTATTCGAACCCATGGTAAATTAATAATTTTTTTCCCGTTTGATTTTTATACATTCTACTTATACAGTAATTCTCTGACCAAAATACAGTAATTCTAACACAAAATAAAATTTTTAATAATTTTTTCTCATTTCTAGGCCAATCAAGTCGTTCGAAATTGCAATGAGGGCGCCAGGCGAATGGAACGAACCGAACAGCTGTTGGACATCGAATCTCGCCTAGTCTACAAATGTGCTGAACTGAAACGCATTGCACTGGTGTCCAATGGGCGATATGTAGTCAAAAGTGGCCAATTGATCCAGCTGGCCGAGAAAACGATCAAACCAAAATTGGGGCCGGGCAGAGGACTGAAAGCCCGTCCATTGGCCTTTTTCCTCTTCAACGATTTGGTCCTGGTGGCAAAACGACGAATGAATGGGCAATTCGTGTGCAAAGACTATGCATTCCGGCGATTTGTTGTGCTGGAGCCGATGGAGCCAAGCAATTTGCGTGTTCCACCAGGTAAAAATTTACACATTTTTCCCATTCATTCCCACCTTTTATGATTGCAGGAATTCAATCCGCTTTGGGCGGTCGCTCACCACACCTTCTCTCCTGTATACTCCTTCAAAATGCTCGAGGTCGCCAGGCAGAATTGTTACTCACCGCTGAAAGTGAATCGGACCGGGAGCGTTGGCTTTCTGCTTTTCGGCCGCCATCCGTAAGTTTTTTTTATTTAATTTGGTAAAAATATGTATTGAAAATGCAAAAAGTTATAAAACCAGTTCAGAAAATTATCTTAGACCCTCTACATATATATCCAACCGATAAATCTGGTCAATTCACGCGTATATAATTCAATGATTTGATCAAACTTCAAAAATTATTGGTATTTAAACCGTTTGAACCGGTTTCCATCTTTGACTTTAAACCGGTTTTCAATTTTGGGTTCAAAACTAATTTAAAATTGATTAAACCAAATCGAATCATTACCACTACGGTTCATTGAATTCTCTTTAATTGGTTTAAGTTTTTAAGGCTCTAGAAAACCTCTGAACCATTATTAACTTTTCGGGCAATTTCAGTGGATTTCCACCAAATAAATTATTTCTCAATAATTAAACCTTTCCTTTCTTTTTATTTCAGTGCGCCAATCCGGATGAGAAAATCTACGCAGAATGGGATTGTCCCCAGGCACTGGCCGTTCACAGCTATGAAGCCTCGCAGGAAGATGAGCTCAGCCTATGCCCAGGGGATTTGGTGAATATTTTGCGTAAAATGTCCGACGGCTGGTTCTATGGTGAACGATTGAGGGACAAAAAGGGCGGCTGGTTCCCATCTTCCTATGTCCAACAAGTGATGAATGACCATGTTCGGGCGCAGAATTACCGGGAACGGCTGAGGATAATGCAGGTGAAAATATTCGATATTTTTGGCTCTAATTAATTGAATTCAGTCAGCATCGGAGTTTCGAACAATTCACCAAACGCAGCAGCAAGGAGGAAAACGAGCCTCACTGGCCGCCGCTCCATTTTCCAGCAGCATTGCTTCTTCATCCCCACACTCATCAACTTCCCAACAAGAATCACCGCAAATTTTGAGCCGATTCCGGAGGCTCAGCAATCCCAGAGCTTATTTTTCACGTCCTGAATGAATGAATGAAAGAAGAGGAGGAATAATAAATAAATTTAACTTCATTTTTTTATAATTTTATATATTAATTAAAGCATAAAATATTGTGTAATTTTAATTGAAAATTTGTGTACTAATCAATTATTGTGGATTGGATGGGATGATTTAATTTGGCTAACTAGTGAAAAAATATTACTGTCCTCAGACTAATTTTCCATCTGTGAGATATTCACGATAATGCTTAAGAATTCTGCAGTCGGGAAAATTTTTCCAAAATTAGTTCGTCACTCCTTAGTAATTTTTTCATAAAATTCGGCAATATCCTACCCAATAATAGCAGCGTATATGATTGAAATGATGCCCCAGATTTAAATTGTGAGCCCGAAAATATCATTTTTTTTTTGGGCACAATCCCGAACGATTTCCAAATTTGAGCATTCTTTTATCATTAATAAACATTGTAAAACTATAAATTTATTCTGACATTGCATTAAATAAACAACAATTTTGTGCTGGAATGGAAGGGGGAGAGAGATCCCGTCTTTGGTTTTGACTTTTATGGTTGACAAAATTAAAAAATTTAAAGGGATATTTTGAATGCCAATTAAGTGATTTATATTCTCATCTTCCTTCATTTTGTTCCAATCATTCAGCCAGCCAATTAAAAGCTGAATGTGATCATTCGGGATTCCCCGGGTGGCAGTAAATCGTCGACATTTTCATTCTTTCCGTCGTTCAGCAAAATCAATAAGGTGGAAAGGGCTTTTGGCAGTATTTTGTCCCGTCGGACACTGATGAATTTGCAAGTTCCAATTGCATTGATTGGACGAATATGAAGCATAAATTTGGTAATGAATGAATTGGTCAATGTCAAATTCTGCAAATTTATTCTTTTTTAAAAAATAATAAAAAGAAAATTACCCGAAAGACCAAATATTGCACGATGCTATGGTTTCGAAGCAAATCATTCAACTTTTGGAAGAACATCTGTGGCGGTGAACCCAATTTGAGTCTGGTCCTGCAAAATTGATGAATATTAAAAATGGATGATAATTTGGACAGACCCAGACTAGTGCTCTCCGGGTCGGGGGCTTAGATTAGAGCTGGGAAAGATTTAGTCTTGATAGAGTTAATAAATAAGATTTTACTAATTTTATTAAATTTTGACCAAAAGGGGACTTCCACTTTTCCAAAATTTAGGTCTTCGGGCTTGGTTGTCCTTTTATACATTCTACTGAAATTAGAAAACCTGACCCGAAGAGCACTATAGTGATAAGAAAATAAATTACTTCGCAGGTGCCGCTACATGAATATGCAAATCGGTTAACTCATCAAGGTAAAATTGGAATGGTGGCTTCTCTGCTTCCTTTTTTGGTGGTGCTCGCCTTCGACGATGTGTCTGAACAAGCATATTCGATTTGTCATTCACTGATCCATTGATATTCCTGAATATATTTGATTATTGATTTGAATTAACTAGGGAGCGGGTCTTTAGAGTTTTTGGCTTATATTTTGTATGTTTTAATGAGAAAAGTACATTAGAAAAATGCAATAAAAACTAAAAAATCATTTATATTAACCTAAAAATCTGCCCATTATTCATAATTCTTATCTTACTTTGCATCGTAATACTTGACGAATCGATATGTCTTGATAATGTTGTTGCTGGCAATAATGATTGAATAAATCCGCTTCGAAGAAATTATAATGTAATCAATCTCTCTGGGCGGTAACAGCTTTTTGTTGCTCAGAATTATTTGACGCCAATTCACGCAGACATGTTCGCAATTGTCAATTTCATTTCTATCAAGTTTGTTAAAAATTCGAAGCCAAATTTCCGTTGAAAAACGTGCATGAGTGAGTTTTTCCTGAAGATTTTTAACATTTATTTAAACTCAAAATTTGTAAACCTCTACATCTCCATCCAATTCTTCATTTGTAGTATTATCAGTGGTGCCGCCAACCCCATCATCATTGTTCAGATTATTAGTACCCAATTTGGTAATGCAATAAGATAAACCGGTTATAATTGGCTCCATCAGTGGCATTGTCAATTCAATAATCTGAAAATTGTTTGCATTAATCTTGGATCATTAAATTTAATGAAAATGAAGTAAATGATCAGTTCTAATCAACTGAAATAGATCGCGATCCAAATCCAATTTCAGAAAAAACCTAGACGCATTACGCAAGCACGCGAGGCGAGGCCGATCGCTGATGCCTGCGGCCTGCGAGAAAAAATGAAAAAATAAAAAAATTTTTAATTGGATATTTTGTCATCTTAAATTTGGATATTTTGTCATTTTGAAAGGGCAGGCAGGGCGAGGGCAGGGGCGTCTAATTCTAATTTTATAAGAAAAACAAAGAAAATTATTTTTTCTTAGTTCATTCAGTTCAGTGAATTTGAAAATTTCAGGCTCTAATTTTAATTTCGAACTTTCTAATTAATTAAAAATGACATCAATTCGGAGTAGATTGCTTCGAAGGCAAACATATTCATTTTTAATTAATCAATTTCGACGACTCAATTTACAAGAATTTCAAAGCAAAGAATTGCTCAATTCCAATGGATGCAAAGTTCAGGACTTTTTTGTTGTTGATAAGCAGACAAATGACGAGCAATTGGATACATTATTCAATAAACACAGTTTTGTGAATTATTAAAAACATTTTATTAATCTTATCATTCAGATTATTCCGAATTTGTTGTGAAAGCGCAAATATTGGCCGGAGGACGGGGGAAAGGCCATTTTGTGGATGATCAAAGACAACAAAACCGGAATTTAAGTGGAGTATATATCACAAATTCGTATGACATTTTTACTATTTTTAACCATAATTTAATCCAATTTTAGACCAAATGAAGCAAAGAATTCAATATCAAAAATGATTGGTGGGAGGCTGGTTACAAAACAAACAACCGGAAATGGTGTTCTCGTCAATAGGGTAAATCAAATTAATTAATTAATTCAAATTACCCAATGATTAAAGGTAATGGTCGCAAAATCAGTCCCAATTCTGCGTGAAACCTACATTTCAATATTGATGGATCCAACCAGCGGCGGACCAATCATTGTTGCCTGTCCAATTGGCGGAATGGACATTGAGGAAGTTGCCAAGAAACAGCCGGAAATGATATTAAAGGTTATTTATATGTGTTATTAATTTTTAAGGGGTTTAAAACTAGCTGATTTTGTGATTTTTTAGTTTGAATTAATTTATTTCGTCTACAAATGAACCGTAGAATGAGTAAAAATGCATAAAAGCGTGAATTAAGCACGAAAAAAATAACTACCTCGGAGTGGATTCGAACCCGAGACATAAATTTTTTCAAAGTGGAGGGTCCCCTTTTGGTCGAAAATTTTCAAAAATATTTCTTATTTATATAAATATATTCTAGAATATGTAAAAGTGCATAAAAGTGGAAATAAAAAATAACTTCCTCTGAGCGGGTTTGAACCCGGGACCTAAATTTTGGAAAATTGAACCCCCACTTTATGATGAAAATTTTCAAAAAATTTTTTCTTTATTTTTTTTATTAACCCCAACCAGCCTAAGCCTATCCTCAAATCTAAAGCTATAAGCCAAATTTAAATTTTTAATTTAATCTTTAAGGAGAGGGCATCGGCCACAGCCACGGGTGGATTGAGTGAGAAACAATGCAACAAAATTGCCGAATTTTTACAATTTAAAGGAGAAATGGCCAAAAAGGTTAAATTTTTAAATAATTTCATTTTAATTTTTAAGATTTAGGCTGCCCAACAAATTAAAAGATTATTCGATTTATTCCTGAAAATTGATGCCATTCAAATTGAGATAAATCCATTCGCCGAATGTGGGAATGAGGAAGGTAATTTAATTAAAAATAATATTTTTTAAATTATTTTAGTATATTGCATTGATGCAAAATTAAATTTTGATGACAATGCTGCATTCCGGCAGAAGAATATTTTCTCAATGGAAACATTCGAAGAAATGGTTTAATTCAAATAAAATATTTTAATTTTAATTTATTTAGGATATGCGAGAAATTAGAGCCAAACAATTTGGACTGAATTACATTGGCCTGGATGGGAACATTGCATGCATGGGTAGGTTGTAAATTAAAAACCTCCACAGCTTTTAAATTTTCTATAGGATGAGAAATTTTGTTCTTTTTTACTTTTTAATAGAAAAAAAATTAAATTATCACCAAAAATGGCTCCACAAAGTTAAATCTTAATAGCCATAAGTAGTCCCTACTCCCTATAAGATGAAAATTTCTCCCTCGCTGCTCCATTTTTTGGATACTAGCCTGATTGGTTTCACTAAATTAGCCATCTGCATTGCCTTTTGTAATTTCAATTTCATCGGGATCAATCTTAAAGTCCCAGAAATAGGATAACAAGGACCGTGCCATCCTAGACTCTTTGATTTAAACTCATTCTGATGAGTACAGAAAATCACTAAAAACCGAAAAATTGATATTATGATGAAAAAACATTTTTAATTTTTCAGTGAATGGTGCTGGGCTGGCAATGGCCACAATGGACATTATCAAATTGCACGGTGGGACGCCTGCCAATTTCCTTGGTTCATTTTATTTTCTAATTATTTAAATATAATTTTTCGCACTAAAAGATGTTGGAGGCGGTGCCAGCGCTGAACAAGTCTATGAGGCATTCAAAATAATCACAACCGATGCCCAACAATTGAGGGTGATTTTTGTGAACATTTTTGGTGGAATAATGCGATGCGACACAATTGCCCAAGGATTGATCCGGGCCAGTGCCGAATTGCAATTGGGAATTCCCGTCGTTTTGAGGTTAATATTTTAATTAGCTTATTAGATTTAAACTGGCTTGGAATTGTAAAAAATATTTCAGAAAAATATAGTTGGCTTAGATGGGAAGCTCCTCGTTTCAAAAATTGGTGGTCGCGGGTTCGAATCCGCTCCGACGAAGCTATTTTTAATTTACCCTCCAATTAAACAGGACTTTGGATTTATAACAAAAATTCAACCAAAAACATTTTTGGCGTAGATGGAAAACTCTTCGCTTTGCAAAATCGGGGGTGGCGGGTTCGAGTCCTCTCAGAGGCAAATATTTTTTTCGGGATTAGTTCACATTTTTTTTTTATTTTTTTAGACATTCTAAAGTACATTTCTAAACAAACGAAAATAATTCAAATAAAAAAGAGTTGGGAAAACCTGCTATTTTTACCATTAAAATTTTTCATTTTATTAAAGATTGAAAGGAACGCGAGTTGAAGAGGCCAAAACATTGCTTTCGTCGGCATCCAAACAAGGGAATAACAAATTTGAACTTTTGGATTCATTTGATGCGGCAGCCAAAAGAGCAGTTAGCCTTGCCGGAAATGGAAATAATGATGGTCAACAAAAACAGATGAAAATGAAAGAAAATTGCTCATTTTGAATATAGGAATATTTCTTTATTATTTTTGAATTTTTTGTTAATTTTTTGATATTTGAATTTGTTTTTATTAAATAATAATTATTTATTTAATTATGATTTATAAATTAATTATAAATATTTCCGGATGTTCAAATTCCATAATTAATTATTTTTTATCAATGTTAATTCATTTTTTAAAATTAAATTATTTAAGAAAAATGGAAGAACTCCGAAGAATGATTCAAAATGGAGGCGGCGAAATGTCCCAGCAATTGGCCATGGAATTATTCGAAAATGGCGGCGTTTTGGTTAGTAAAATATTAATAAATATATCATTAATTCAAAAATTTAAGGTTTTAAAGGATTTTCCGGAAGGCTGTGAATTTGGCGTGGATTGTCGTTCGTGGAATGTTGGACCAAAATTCCTTGGAATTAAGGTTTTTAAAATTTTATAAATTGAAATTCACACTTTAAATTGAAGATGATTCCACCGGGAATTCATTTCTTCTATGTCAGGTATTTTTTTGCAAATATTTTTACCTCAATTTTTACCCAATTTAAAGTGTCCCTGGTGCACCAAGGATTGCATTTTTCCACAATTTTCAACCAAAAGAAATTGTTCTCCGGCGATGGAATAGGGCGGAGGAAGATTTGTTCCAGTGTACTTCCAATGAAATTGAAGTAAGCAAAAATTAAGAATTTTAAGAAAATTTTTAGAAATTTTGGTTTTTTAAAGAAATTAGGTTTTTAAAAATTTTGAGTTTTAAAAAATATTATTTATATTAAAAATTTTTAAATTTAGTTGGACAGATTGCGCGAAAACCTAAAAAATATTGATGGAAATTTGGGACCTTATCCATATCAAGGTAGAACAAATTGAATTAAAATTATTTAAATAAATAATTTAAAGATTTTCAAATGTGGGCGTCATTGTCATCGTTCGTGACGCCTAAAACGCTGATGCGACTTTCACCCACAAATCCACTTGGACGAATCTCATCCCAGGTGGAATTGACAACGCAGGAGGCTGAACTTGAACAGAAATTGGTCAGTTGAATTTAATTTATATCTTAATTTGGGCAACAAATTTAATTTCAAATTAATTTTTATTGAAAATACAAAAAATATGCCCAAAAAATTAACCAAAATAAGCCAAAATCTTCTTGATTTTTTTTGTTGATTTCGGTCTTAATATTTAGGTCAGTCAATTAAATTTTTAATCAATTATTTTATCAATTAAATAAAAAATATCCCAACAATAAACTTTCGAATAATCCATTTTTTAAATTAATTTAGGGTGATCCCCGAGGACTTTCAGTCGTGGACAGAGAAAATCGCTGCGGCCGAATTCGATTCATGGATGAAAGTGGCCTTCCCGTGATGAACGAAAAAGGCGTGGATTCCAAAATTCGATTTGCCCAAATTCCACAAATTACCGTAAAAATTATTTATTTAAATTAAATTAAATATTTATTTTTTAAGCTCGGCGACACAAATGTCAAAAAAGCTGGAATTGACAGTTCGGAGAGGCTCACAAAATTACTTAAAACATTGGACAATGAACATCGGGAGCTGTTGGCCGAATTCCAATATGCATTTATTGTCTTTTTAATTGGACAGGTTTAAATTAAATTAATTTAAAAAATTATTTTCCATAAATTAAAATTAATTTATTTCCCAGGTGTACGAAGGCTTTGACCAATGGAAGCGAATTATTCATTTGGTTTGCAGTTGCACTTCAGCCCTGAAAAGTCAGCCACAATTTTTCAATGATTTCCTAATGGCTTTGCATTATCAAATGAAAATGGTCCCGGACGATTTCTTCCAAGATGTTTTGGCCAGCAACAATTTCCTCATTACCACACTTTCAATGATGTTTGCCAATATTGAAGGTACAAATTATTAATCTTTAGTAAAAATTTGGATTAAAAGTTGGCAAAATTGAGGGTTTAAGGCTTTATTCCAAATTTACTTAACATGCGGAATTAATTCAAATTTAATTAAACAGGCGAAATTTATTAAGTTTGTAATTTGGGTTAATGCTTCATGGAGAAAAATGTGGTCTTTTTCAATGAAAATTTTAGTCCAAAAATACCAATTTTCAACGAAATTATTTATTTATCTTTCATTTATTTTAGATGTTCTACCCCCGGAAAATGGCTTACGCATGAAGGCAACAAAATTCAAGGGGCTTTTGGAGAGAAGATTTCAAAGGCAATTCACCGTGAAGGAAGAAGAGGAATAAACAAATAAAATATCACAATTTTAACTTTTATTTATTTATTAAAATGAAAAAACACAAGAATAAAAAAACAAGCTTAAATCCTTTACAAATTAAAATTAATTGTGTTTCCATCATTTGTGATCGATTGAAGTCGATCGCGATCGTTGTTGTTGGGCAATTGCATTCATTTTCATGCTTAAAAATTGCCAAAATATATTTTTGGAGAATATATTTCTCTTTTTAACCTGCACGTTGGACAAAACCATCGGCCTTTGGGGGCCTAAAATTGTAAATGGGATTGCATAAAAATGCAAAATCCCCTAGGAACCTGCTGAATTCCCACACACTCATAGTGGAACCAAACGTAGGGACATTCACTATTATCGCAGGCCACCATGTTGCCGGCGGATCCCTGAACAAAACAAAAATGAAAAATGTGTAAAATCAGTCAAAATTTGTTTTGTTATTAATCAAAAAATACATTAAATGTGAAATGGACAGTAAATTATAAGTGTGAAATATATTGGGAAAAAACAATTTGAATGTGGTGGAGATCAGTGAAAATGAATGGGAGAGAGGGATTTTGTGGGAGTAAAAAGAATAAATCGTTTCTGGTTCGGGTTCATCTGCTGTTTGGATTCTGGTGATGGACTCTTTTCCGGGGAACAACTCGCCTGTTTGCAATAACACCATGCACGGTCATCGGCCTCTTCCTCCTCATCCCCTTCGACGATGGCCTCCTCCTCTTGTTCATCATAATCTTCCATCTCTTCCTCATCTTCTTCTTCATCTTCCTCGTCAATTTCCTCCAATTGTTGTTCTTCTTCATTTTCTGTTTGCTGCTGAAGTTTTCGCTTTCGTCGACGGATAACTTGTGCCGAGGTTGGTGGTGGACGCTAAAAAGAGGAAATCATCAATAATGTTGCAATTAAAATAAATTAGCACAAGAATTCTAAGGAAATAAAAAAGTAGTCCCTTCCTTCCCCAATTTTCATTCCAGAATTGTAATTTTTAGTCTGTGGATTGTAATTGCGATTGTAATTGTAAATTCTAATTTGTAATTGCGATTGTAATTGTAAATTCTAAGTTGTAATTGCGATTGTAATTGTAATTTCTAAATTGTAATTGCGATTGTAATTGTAATTTCTAAGTTGTAATTGCGAATTGTAATTGTAATTTCTAAATTGTAATTGCGATTGTAATTGTAAATTCTAAGTTGTAATTGCGATTGTAATTGTAATTTCTAAATTGTAATTGCGATTGTAATTGTAAATTCTAAGTTGTAATTGCGATTGTAATTGTAATTTCTAAATTGTAATTGCGATTGTAATTGTAATTTCTAAGTTGTAATTGCGAATTGTAATTGTAATTTCTAAATTGTAATTGCGATTGTAATTGTAAATTCTAAGTTGTAATTGCGATTGTAATTGTAAATTCTAAGTTGTAATTGCGATTGTAATTGTAATTTCTAAATTGTAATTGTAATTTCTAAATTGTAATTGCGATTGTAATTGTAAATTCTAAGTTGTAATTGCGATTGTAATTGTAATTTCTAAATTGTAATTGTAATTTCTAAATTGTAATTGCGATTGTAATTGTAAATTCTAAGTTGTAATTGCGATTGTAATTGTAATTTCTAAATTGTAATTGCGATTGTAATTGTAAATTCTAAGTTGTAATTGCGATTGTAATTGTAATTTCTAAATTGTAATTGCGATTGTAATTGTAATTTCTAAATTGTAATTGTAATTTCTAAATTGTAATTGCGATTGTAATTGTAAATTCTAAGTTGTAATTGCGATTGTAATTGTAATTTCTAAATTGTAATTGCGATTGTAATTGTAAATTCTAAGTTGTAATTGCGATTGTAATTGTAATTTCTAAATTGTAATTGCGATTGTAATTGTAATTTCTAAATTGTAATTGCGATTGTAATTGTAAATTCTAAGTTGTAATTGCGATTGTAATTGTAATTTCTAAATTGTAATTGCGATTGTAATTGTAATTTCTAAATTGTAATTGTAATTTCTAAATTGTAATTGCGATTGTAATTGTAAATTCTAAGTTGTAATTGCGATTGTAATTGTAATTTCTAAATTGTAATTGCGATTGTAATTGTAAATTCTAAGTTGTAATTGCGATTGTAATTGTAATTTCTAAATTGTAATTGCGATTGTAATTGTAATTTCTAAATTGTAATTGTAATTTCTAAATTGTAATTGCGATTGTAATTGTAAATTCTAAGTTGTAATTGCGATTGTAATTGTAATTTCTAAATTGTAATTGCGATTGTAATTGTAAATTCTAAGTTGTAATTGCGATTGTAATTGTAATTTCTAAATTGTAATTGCGATTGTAATTGTAATTTCTAAATTGTAATTGTAATTTCTAAATTGTAATTGTAATTTCTAAATTGTAATTGCGATTGTAATTGTAAATTCTAAGTTGTAATTGCGATTGTAATTGTAATTTCTAAATTGTAATTGTAATTTCTAAATTGTAATTGCGATTGTAATTGTAAATTCTAAGTTGTAATTGCGATTGTAATTGTAATTTCTAAATTGTAATTGCGATTGTAATTGTAAATTCTAAGTTGTAATTGCGATTGTAATTGTAATTTCTAAATTGTAATTGCGATTGTAATTGTAATTTCTAAATTGTAATTGTAATTTCTAAATTGTAATTGTAATTTCTAAATTGTAATTGTAATTTCTAAATTGTAATTTCTAAATTGTAATTGCGATTGTAATTGTAATTTCTAAATTGTAATTGTAATTTCTAAATTGTAATTGCGATTGTAATTGTAATTTCTAAATTGTAATTGTAATTTCTAAATTGTAATTGCGATTGTAATTGTAAATTCTAAGTTGTAATTGCGATTGTAATTGTAATTTCTAAATTGTAATTGCGATTGTAATTGTAATTTCTAAATTGTAATTGTAATTTCTAAATTGTAATTGTAATTTCTAAATTGTAATTGCGATTGTAATTGTAATTTCTAAATTGTAATTGTAATTTCTAAATTGTAATTGCGATTGTAATTGTAATTTCTAAATTGTAATTGTAATTTCTAAGTTGTAATTGCGAATTGTAATTGTAATTTCTAAATTGTAATTGCGATTGTAATTGTAAATTCTAAGTTGTAATTGCGATTGTAATTGTAATTTCTAAATTGTAATTGCGATTGTAATTGTAAATTCTAAGTTGTAATTGCGATTGTAATTGTAATTTCTAAATTGTAATTGCGATTGTAATTGTAATTTCTAAGTTGTAATTGCGAATTGTAATTGTAATTTCTAAATTGTAATTGCGATTGTAATTGTAAATTCTAAGTTGTAATTGCGATTGTAATTGTAAATTCTAAGTTGTAATTGCGATTGTAATTGTAATTTCTAAATTGTAATTGTAATTTCTAAATTGTAATTGCGATTGTAATTGTAAATTCTAAGTTGTAATTGCGATTGTAATTGTAATTTCTAAATTGTAATTGTAATTTCTAAATTGTAATTGCGATTGTAATTGTAAATTCTAAGTTGTAATTGCGATTGTAATTGTAATTTCTAAATTGTAATTGCGATTGTAATTGTAAATTCTAAGTTGTAATTGCGATTGTAATTGTAATTTCTAAATTGTAATTGCGATTGTAATTGTAATTTCTAAATTGTAATTGTAATTTCTAAATTGTAATTGCGATTGTAATTGTAAATTCTAAGTTGTAATTGCGATTGTAATTGTAATTTCTAAATTGTAATTGCGATTGTAATTGTAAATTCTAAGTTGTAATTGCGATTGTAATTGTAATTTCTAAATTGTAATTGCGATTGTAATTGTAATTTCTAAATTGTAATTGTAATTTCTAAATTGTAATTGCGATTGTAATTGTAAATTCTAAGTTGTAATTGCGATTGTAATTGTAATTTCTAAATTGTAATTGCGATTGTAATTGTAAATTCTAAGTTGTAATTGCGATTGTAATTGTAATTTCTAAATTGTAATTGCGATTGTAATTGTAATTTCTAAATTGTAATTGTAATTTCTAAATTGTAATTGTAATTTCTAAATTGTAATTGCGATTGTAATTGTAAATTCTAAGTTGTAATTGCGATTGTAATTGTAATTTCTAAATTGTAATTGTAATTTCTAAATTGTAATTGCGATTGTAATTGTAAATTCTAAGTTGTAATTGCGATTGTAATTGTAATTTCTAAATTGTAATTGCGATTGTAATTGTAAATTCTAAGTTGTAATTGCGATTGTAATTGTAATTTCTAAATTGTAATTGCGATTGTAATTGTAATTTCTAAATTGTAATTGTAATTTCTAAATTGTAATTGTAATTTCTAAATTGTAATTGTAATTTCTAAATTGTAATTTCTAAATTGTAATTGCGATTGTAATTGTAATTTCTAAATTGTAATTGTAATTTCTAAATTGTAATTGCGATTGTAATTGTAATTTCTAAATTGTAATTGTAATTTCTAAATTGTAATTGCGATTGTAATTGTAAATTCTAAGTTGTAATTGCGATTGTAATTGTAATTTCTAAATTGTAATTGCGATTGTAATTGTAATTTCTAAATTGTAATTGTAATTTCTAAATTGTAATTGTAATTTCTAAATTGTAATTTCTAAATTGTAATTGCGATTGTAATTGTAATTTCTAAATTGTAATTGTAATTTCTAAATTGTAATTGCGATTGTAATTGTAATTTCTAAATTGTAATTGTAATTTCTAAGTTGTAATTGCGAATTGTAATTGTAATTTCTAAATTGTAATTGCGATTGTAATTGTAAATTCTAAGTTGTAATTGCGATTGTAATTGTAAATTCTAAGTTGTAATTGCGATTGTAATTGTAATTTCTAAATTGTAATTGTAATTTCTAAATTGTAATTTCTAAATTGTAATTGCGATTGTAATTGTAATTTCTAAATTGTAATTGTAATTTCTAAATTGTAATTGCGATTGTAATTGTAAAATCTAAATTGTAATTGCGATTGTAATTGTAAAATCTAAATTGTAATTGCGATTGTAATTGTAAAATCTAAATTGTAATTGCGATTGTAATTGTAATTTCTAAGTTGTAATTGCGATTGTAATTGTAAATTCTAAGTTGTAATTGCGATTGTAATTGTAATTTCTAAATTGTAATTGTAATTTCTAAATTGTAATTGCGATTGTAATTGTAAATTCTAAGTTGTAATTGCGATTGTAATTGTAATTTCTAAATTGTAATTGCGATTGTAATTGTAAATTCTAAGTTGTAATTGCGATTGTAATTGTAATTTCTAAATTGTAATTGTAATTTCTAAATTGTAATTGCGATTGTAATTGTAAAATAGATTGTAATTTTTAATTTGGATAGTAATTTTAATTCTTAGTCAGGCAGGATTATAATTGTTTAAAATATTTTCTTTTATTACATTTTGCTGCCCTCCTTGCATTCTGCTCTCACTCAACATTTGCTCAACCTTTTTGGTCAATCTGATGAAAAAAAAATAACTGACCCAATTTAATTCCCATTTATCTAACTTTCTATGTCTTCCATGGGAACTTTGCGGTTCAGCAAATGATGGCATTCTGATGGTCGTTGGACGGGATATGGACGAAGATGGTTGATCGCTCATTGATGAGGAGGATGGCATTGATTTTGAAAATTGTTGATTGGAAGTGGATTCGGCCGTCGCCATTGCCGAAACACGCGGATGGAATGGAAATTTGGAGAAAGGAGGATGTCCAATGGCCGGTGAAGAAGTCAATGATGAATTGGGCGAATGGCTGGATGAATGGGAACCGCCGGGCCGAGGAGAATTGTCCCCTGAAAATGTGATTTTTTTTTTTTTTTTTGTTATTTTTATTGAAATTTTATGATACTTGAAGTTGAAATTAGTCCACCAGCAATACTCAATAAGCGTTGAGAATGGTTTGAAGAAGGTTTTTGTCGCTGCAAATAAAAATTATTAATTTTATTTGAGTTGGAGATGTTTTTTAGTCAAATTTCTGGTTAATGTTTTTAAAAATTTTCTTAAAAAAATTTTATTTAAATTTAATAAGTTTTAAATTTCAATTTAAATAATTGATTAGAACAAACTTTGTTAGGAGGCGAAATTTCCGAGTCGAAAATGTCCTCATCAAAGCCTATGCCTCTTTGCAGCATTGAAATACGATCAACGGATTGGGATGGTCGATGCTGTGAAAAAGCAATTTTAATGTAAAATAATTGGAATGAAAGCACTCACAAAATATGGCACTTTGAAATCATCATATTGGCCAGTCAATTTTCGATGTTGGAATGGCAAATGCGTTTTGGGTGTTCCTTCAACCGACGATTGCCTAAAATTTTAATAAATAATTTTATTAAAATTTATAAATTTTTTATCTTTTTTTGAGCAAAATAGCCTAAAACAATTCCTAAATCTTAATAAATTCCTTTTTTCTCGTAAAAATAAAAATATGGCAATTTTCACAAAAATTTATGTATAATTTGATGAATAAATAATAAATTTAATTAATTTGGATAAAATAAATACCCAAAGCCATTTAATCGATGGTCCGTAGAGGAGGTGGATTGTAGCGGTGCCGATGCCGACAATGCTGAAGCTGATGCCATTTGCTCATTGAAATTGATGGTGGAATTATCGGCCAATTGTTCTTGAAGTGTTCCCCCACGTTTGCCCTGCTGTTGGTCTTGACTGGCAGCTGAACTGCTGCTGCTCATTATTGATTGGATGAATTCTGAAATAATTATTGAGAATTAAATTAGGGTAATTTTATTTAAATTTATTCATGATTTTTTGCTAAAAATTTATCCAACATTTTTGACCTGGCGGGACTGATCCCTACTGATTTTTTTTTGATTTAAATTTGGGTTTAGGTTAGAGCTAATTTGTTAGCAATTGGAGCATTTAGAAAAAGAGGAAGAAAAACAGAGCCAAAAATGGACGCAGATAATTAATAAAAAATTAATCTGGGTAAAATGGATTGGACTTCCGCTCATTAAATAATTTAATTCCCCTCTAAAACCAAAACCAAACCTTTCTCGATCAAATCCACTTCGCCAGGGTTGTCAATTTCCAAATCTGCCTTAAAATCCAACAGCTCCTTCATCACTCGCTCCTGGTATTTCTCGAGGACGGATTGCAAATATTCCGTTATTTGGACCTTCTCATCCGCAATTTCGTGTGCCTCTTGGTAGCGCTTTAAATTCAAATTAAACCAAATTTAAATTTTATTTGAGAGAGGGAAAAACCTGCTGAATATCCTTATTCCTTCGTTCATATTCCAATTGAGGCAATGTTTGCATGGATGAAGTGAGCTCGCGGGTGTCCACCTTGAGTTTTTCCATTTTTTCTAAAAAAAATTAATTTCCATTTTAATATATTTAATTCAGGAATAATCCAAAATTTCAAGGAATAAAATTGGTTAGGATTTTTTGGTAAATTAAATTAAATAAACACCATTAAAATATACCTTGATATTGTAAATCCAATTGTTGAAGTTCAAAGCATTTTTTCCGGACCTCCTCCGGCAAATATTCCAAAACTATAATTTAATTTAAAAATTAATAAATTATATTTAGAAAACTAACGCTCAATTATTGCCTCCAAATAGTGCATCACATCAATTAATTTTAAAGAAAAAAGCAACTAAAAATAACCGTTAAAAATGAATAAATTTTAAAATAAATTCAATGATAAAAATAATGTCCGATTTAATTAAATCGTTTAATAATTAAAATTTCGTGCTTTTTTAAATGATTTATCAAAATTTACACATTTTATAAAAAAAACATAAAGGACTATTCGATTATTCTTCCCATTTTCTTCGTCTAAAGTTGACCACGTTCCGAAGGGTTGAATGGTCGTTTGGCATTGTCGCCCTCCGGGTCGCATTTGTCGGCCGGTTCGAATGTGTAATTCAGAATTGGATATTTTCGTGGATCCTCATACGGGAATGAGCGGTAGAAATCATATGGATATTGTTTGGGCATCTGTTAAATAAATTAAGATGAATTTGCGATAATTTTAAAAATTTATGGCCAAAAATTGGCTTAGTTGAGTTGAGAGGCTACACGAATTTTTCTCATTTAATAAAAGCTTAAGTACTTCCAGGAAAGAATTTGAATATATTTTGTTCCAATTTCCATTTTTTGATCATAATTCTTGTTCATTAAATTAAATCCTAAAATTTTAATATATACATCCCAGCAACCAGGATAAGACTATCAACTATCTATCTAATGGCATAAATCTTGTCAAATTTAAAGCTAATATTCTTTGATAATATTTTTGTTAAATTTTAATTAATTTAAATTGCACTTACCGATGGATTTTTAACTTTCAGCTGAATGTAGGCCCTGTATTTATTGATCATTTCACTGCGGGATGACACTAATAAATACACAAAGCCAACGAAAACCACCACCGGAAGCACTTTTGAGACGAAGCTCATACTAAAAAAATATTCAAATAAATTAATATTATTTAAAATTAATCCATACAATTCATATTCCTCCTCATCCAGTCCATTGTATGACCAACGATCGGGCCGATAGCGGGTGAATTGACGGGGCACCGGTTCACACCAATTCCGCTTGAAATCTGAGTCCGTAAATGCTTCATAAGGATCTGTGAAATTGAAAAAAGGGAATTTAAAATATACGGAAAATATTTGATTTGGCGAATAAAAGATTGAAATTGCCAAAAAATTGAATGGTTCTGGTTCTGACCAAAACCCCTAAAACTTAATCGTCAAGATGCATTAATTGCTTATGTTTTGGCATAAGGTTTAAACCGTTTAATTTTTAATACCCTTTAATTGTTGCCCAAACCACAACAAATTATATACCATTCGATGCATCTTGACCAGCAGCTTCCAGCTCTATCCTATTTTGGGTATATATGGTTTGTGATTTTAGGACGGAACATTAAAGATTAAACCGTTTTTGATAATGTATTATTTTTTGACATTTCATTTTTTGCAAATTTAAATAATTTCTTTGAATATGAACCTTTATGCAAATATGTGACCACTCCTGGATCCGGATAATCGCCCATGTGATTTAATGGATCGTCGGGATGATATGGCCTAAATAGTTTTATTTTTAATTTGATTTCGTCAGAAAAATGCTTACTCATAATCTTCTGGTCGCATTCCATACTTTATGGCCGCTGCACGCCGTTCCTCTTCCGTTTTTGGATAATTCCCAGGCATATGGTCTCTTCAAATTTTTGAAATTACAATTCATTTTTAGATTTGAATTATTTTAATATTCGATTTATTATCAAAATTCCGATTAATTTGTTTACCTTGGATACCATCCGGGCTGCGATACAGCACCACGACCTTAAAAGTAAATAAATTTAATATTCATTCAAGTTAAAATAGAAAATCCAAAAACCTACAATTGAATTTTGTGGTGTGCAGTGCTCGCTTCAAGAAAAGCACAACTGTCATTTGCTTATGGTGGAAATTTGCTTCAAAAATGTCGATTAATTCAAAATAAAAATAATAATAAATAAATTTGTTAATTTACAAATTTAAAACATTTAATTTGATAAAATTTTAACAAAACTGTAATTTATTTCTTCAAATAATTCATAATATTTAGTCTATCAGCCCAATTGACGGATTGTCTAGTTCTCTTCTTCTTTGGCTTCTGTTCTTGTCCATAATCTTCTCGGATTTTGTCCGCATAAAAATAATCAAAAAGGAATTTTGGAGTGGTCGGCGGTGGTGGCCAAATTTCATCGTTCTGTTTTGCATTGTCAATCGCCTTTTCATGACTGCCATGTTTAACCAACAATTGTTCATATTTTAGCTCTCTTAAAATTGCATAAAATATATTTGAGAAGATAATAAAATTTTCACCTTTTTCTAATCTCCACATCAGTCCTGTATGAAACATATGGTTTCAGTGAACAATTTGAAAGATCAGGAACAACAATTTCCTGCGCCATCTCCGGAACTGCTACAAATTGCCCAGTCTCTTGGTCTATGAAGCCAACATTTTGTACGCCCGTGTATCCTATAATTAATAAATAATTAGATGGTTCATGTAAAATTCCAAACCTCTCAATTCTGGTCGATTATTTTGTCGAAATTTTGGTGAAAGCTCCGGAAATTCTCTGTTTCTGCCTGGCCATTTATGCTTTTCATAGAACATTGGGCCGATTTTTCGTTGCCCCTTTTCTCCTTTCTTCACAAACATCCATGCCGAACGGAATTGCGGTGGAAATAATGTTCGCACCATTTAAAGACTGAAATAAATTAGAAGATTAATTAAATTATTGTAATCTTTGGTAGAAAAAAGCTTGACAAATGCTCGGGAATCGTATTTAACTCATCACAAAAAGTAATTAAACCAAAAAACTTGTTTAAACCTTTAGAATTAGGGTTAAGGTTTTAAGATTCTTATTTACTCTCTCAACATCACTTTATTCTATTTGCACACTGCCTCATTCCTCTTTTTCTCTATTATTCATTATATTTTTCCATTAATTGCAGAATGCCAAAATATAAATTAAATTATTTAGAAGTATCCCTCTTCGCTTCATGATCTCGTTCGATTTGATTCCTGATCGGCTAGAATTCTAATTAATAATTAATTTTATACATTTTAGATTAAAATTCTGCATAATTCCGAATGGATATCGGCGATATTCAACAACAAAATGCACAATTATTCACTTCTATGGGAAAATGTAAGCATCATTTTAAGGAAAACAAATCAATTAATCGTTGTTTATTTAGGTTTACAACATCTTCGAATGCTAAAAAGCATTGTTTTAAATGCACATAATGTATTGGCCTGCAATAGTCTTGGAGAAAATGCAACGGAACAACCGCAAACATTTGAGAAGATCAAAGAAAGCATTGACAAATATGCACAACAAATGAACAGTGAATATGAGTAAACAATAGAGGAGATTGGCCAAAATAAATGTTAAATTTTTTAGAAAATTGGAAGCCGAGGCAAAAATGCTTCCATCTCAAACGCCCAACTCGTTGATGGTGAATAAATTGAACAATTTTCTGCTGGATTGTGCCATAAATCCTCAAATGAAAGAGACCTATTCCAACACTCGCAATGTTTTTAGTTGGTCAGAAAGTACTGGGGTATTCTTTTTTATTAAATTTATGAATAAAAAAAATAAATTAAGAATTTTATTGATTTTGCCTATCATTTATTCAAAATTGGCAATATTCAACCATTGACGCAGCAAAGGAACCGCAAATTGACATTGGCCCATAAATGGAATGTACAAAATGAGCAACAATCGGCCCAAATACAACAAATGCGCGCCGATCCATCAAATCAGCAAAGCAAATTTATGGATTATTTTTTTGATTTTATGCGGCAAAATCGCCCATTCAAAATCCCCGATCTCCCATATGAATATAAAATTGTCCATAATGTGTTGGAACGATCAATACTCCATTCCGTCATTGAGGTTTGCATTTTTTATTTATTAATTCCAAAAAAATTCACTTTTCAGTTAAAATATTTTGCCGTCCCAAAGAGTCGAACATCCGATGGCCAAATGGTTTGCCTACAAAAATTTTTGCTTTTCATCAACAATGGCATCATTGAATATGTTCATTTTATGGCACCACATGAAGATTGGAAATATGAACAATTCCCGGGGATTGGCAATCGAAAACAGGTGAATGAGAGGGGAAAAATGATTTGAAAAATAATTAGATTTAAATTTTGCCCAAAATTTTTTATGTCGAAAAATCTGTATATTTAGTAGGTTTTAAGGCCATATATTTTTATTCTTAGAACTTGACATAAAAAATAACAAAAAACAAAGTACTTTTTTGAGACTTATTAGAATTAAAATTAGGTAATGCATGACATGAATAGTATAGTGGATAGAATCCTTGCTTCAACGCACGAAGGTCGGTGGTTCAATTCCCCTTGGGGTCAAATCATTTTTTATCCTTCATGGAGGATACGGTTTACAAAGGAACATGATTTGCTGAAGTTTTATGTCTCCAAAAATTTTTTTCTTTTATAAATTAATCCAATTTTTTTATAAATTAATTACCATCCTAAATTTAATTTACATTCCCCACCTAATTAAATCAATCCAAATTGCAGATTGATTTGAGCGTCTCCAGCCGTTTTGAGTTGTACCAAAAATTGACAATTTATGGGAATATGCTTTGCCAAAATGTATGTTTACATTTTTAATTGGATAGTATTTGATTTTTCGAAAAAAAAACATTGAAATTGCCGAAAATAGAGTAAGTAAGCACAAAAAAAATTATAATGGTTTAAGATTTTATCCTACTGTATTCATAAAATATAATATATACTATTCGATAGAACTCGTCAAGACGCATTGAATGGTATATAATTTGTTATGGTTTGGTCCAAATTAAATGGTATTAAACGGTTTAAACTCATTTTGGTTTAATGGTTCAAAACTAACTCAGAATTGGTTAAGTCTTAGGCCAAAATATAATCAAATGATGCGCTTTGTTAAGATCTATATTGAATATAAGGTTTAGTGATCTAGAATATACTTCTGCTGAATCATTACTATCTTTTTCGGCATTTTCAATGTTTTTCATCAAATTAATTATTTGCAAATTTAATTCCTCCAATTCCCCTCGCAGATTGTCACAATGCTTGGCAACAATGTGAACAATGTGGCCAGCCCCAAATTTATGACAATTGTTTTCGGCCAATTCGCTCGATGCATAATCATCGATCAAACATGTTTACGGTGCCGGAAGAAACTACGGGATTTCAGCACAGTCACCGCATTTGATCATCATTCAAAGGCCCACGCCGCTTGCAAATGAATTTGGAAATATATTTTAAATAATATTTATAATTTATTTTGGCATATTTTCACACACATAAATGATAAAATTCAATAAAAAAAAGTTTGATAAATTGATGAAAGTGTGGGGGAGGTAATAAAGAATGAAAAATTGGGGGAAAGAGCGTGAAATTTTGAGGAAATAGTAGCGGAGATTTCTCATTTTTTTTACAATTTTATGAATAAAATGAATAAATGATTAAAAGCGAAACAATGATCCACTCCAAAAAGAATATGGTACATATAAAAATTGGGAACAAATCATCAATTTTCTGATACATTTGCTATTTTCTTTTGCGAAGAATTTGAATAATTTTCACAGGAATTAGGCAAGGTCAATTCTAATTAATTAATTCTTTTAATTGGCCTATTGATTGGCACTGAACACGTGAAAATCTGTTGTCGTCGTCTTCTCTTGGTTTTGGCCATTCCTTGTCGGCAAATGCCGTTGTGCCCCAGCCGGTGATTCTTCACCAAAGAACATCAATGTTGCGGGATTGATGGCCAATTCAATGGGTTTTCCTGTTGCTGTTTTGGTGGTGGCCAACATTTGGGAGGATCCGGTGGACAAATTCGACACATCCGAACCATCCGAAGGACGCTTCAACAATTTCTTGAGCCTCTGGATCTCCACATTGGCTCGATCGAGTTCCATTGTTAACATTGATTGCCTACAAAATTAATTCATTTTTAATTGAAAATAAATGAATTAAGATTGAAAAAAAAAACATTTGCCCACACTGGGAATAGAACCCTCATCCAACGGTATTAAAGGCAAGCATTCTACCACTGGACTACGCAGTACATTGGCGGTGAAAAATTAAAATCCCTATGGTCTTAAAAATCTCAAGCTAATAAATCATAAATTTGTGGTTAATATAATAATAATAATTACAAGAATAATTTGCTGAATTTCCAGCTCAAAAAATTTTTCAAAATGTCCATCTCCTATACTCCCATTCACATCACCCCCATTATTTCCCTTTCTCCTGTGTAAAAATAACATAAATGCCAGGCCAAAAATAATAAATACAAGAAAAATTTGCTGAATTTTCCAGTCCAAATTCTCCAAATATTCATCTACTATGCTCCCATTCCTACCACCCTCCATTATTTTTCTTTCCCCATTTCATTTGATATTCACCTCTCCTTCAACTTCTTGATGTCCGTTCGGCAAGTCACATTTTGCCTCAACAAATCCCCTTTTTCATTGTTCAACCGGGCCACATCCACTGCCAATTCCTTAAGGCGTTTCACCTCCGCTTCATGCTCATCCACTCCAGCCATTTCCGTTGATTGTTGTGGTCGATGTTCATCAAGCAAATAGCCAAAACCATGTGGGGGAATTGTGGGCGGAATTGCTCCTGAAACCGTGGGCAAAATTCACCAAAATCAGAGGGAAAACAGACCATTTGAACCCATTCTCCTTTGCGCAGTTATTTTCTTGCTGTGCGCAAGTTGGCCTAAATTGCCGCCTTTGGCCACATTGAAAATGGCGGTACCGCCTCTTCCCTTTCCACCGGAGCCAGAGGCACTCGTTGATGACATACTTTCCTGAATATTATTTTGGGGGTTAGGCAGGAAGGAATTGGTTTATTTATTCTAGGTTTTCCAAGGGACAGATTGAAATGAAAAGCCTTGGAAGAAGTTGCCTTATAATGGGAATTTTGGCCAAGCTAATCCATTTTTTCTCTCCAATTAAACGAATTAATATTTCCTCGACTGGAGGAGAATACTATAAGCCGTAAATAATGAAGGAAAGTGTTGATGGCTTCTTTATATTTATAATATTCAAAAAGGCTTATAGGGGAAATTTGCCCGATAATGGAATTTTAGGCCAATTAAGGCGGCATTCCCCTATCACTTCTATTCCCAAAATTAATGTCTTTATTCTCAAAAATTTAGTACAAAGGGATTCAAACAAATTAGGAAATATGCCTTCTAATCACTGACAATGAATATAATTAAATAAGGGAATTCACCATTCCCGTGTCCGAATCCTGTTCGCACATTGGCCCTCCAACCATTTCCTCCACTTCCACCTCCACATCATCATCATCATCATCATCGTCATCATCTTCGCCATCATCCACTTCATCCCCTCTTCTCCTCCTCATTGCCCTCTCATCTTCTTCATCCTCACTGCTGGAAGAAAGCACGGATTGGCCCCAATGTTTTTGCCTCAATTGTTGGGCACTTGCACGGAATCCGGGTGGACGGTTTGCTGGAAAACCTCCGGCTCCATTCACATATGGCGAAGATGGGGTGGATCGGTGCCGATGATCAATGCCGAATTTGGTGCCATTTTGATGGTGGAGTTCGTCATCAAGCACGGTGGAGGCGCTTCTGAAATTGTTAATTGAATAATCTTTTGGCATATTTCATGTCATTTTCCCCTGGTTTTTTTGACTCCATTTTTTTCATTTTTTTCGCAGTTTTTAATTAACAATTAACTCAAATTAAATAATGGATTAATTTATAATAAGCACTTTTAATTGATGCGAAATAAATTAATTAAATATCTAGGCATTTATTAGGCCATAGCTCAAAAAAGAAGCAACCAATTCAGGAAGGCGATATGCAATTTTAAAGCCCTAAATATCCTCTAAAAAGTGGCTTCACTAATTTTTTGAAAATTTAAAATAATTGCAAATTAAGCGGCTTTTCCCTCCAAAAATTAGAATTATACTTAAAGGCATGCCATTATTTTTAAAAGAAGAATTTCACAAAATTTTAATAAGCCACTTTGCAGAGAATATTTTGGGCTCGCCAATGGTATATCGCCTTCCCAGATTGGCTTAAGCCTCACGGAGATATTAGCCAAAAATCGGCGCAATTCACACAATTTCTCCCTTACATTCGATGATCTGGTTTGTGCGCCAGCCCATTAATTTTCCTCCATTTGAGCCCTCCATTAATGCCTCCATATTCTGAACGAGGATTCCAACCGCCACTGCCAATGCCGGAGGATGAAGCAGAGGATGAACCGGAGGAAAAGCGGCAGCTATCATCCGGCACCGAAGACACGACCAACATTGAGGCGGCACGGCCTGCTTCTCGGGCCATTATTCGTCGGGAAACACCGCCGCCATTTTGCCTAGGCGAATGTGGCGGCGCCGGTGGCACCATTCGATGATGGCTGCTATAGCCCGAACTGTTGCTGCTGCTATTTGAGCAGATTGTGGCCGAAAGGCGATTGCCCAATTGTGTTTTCTCGATGGGTTTTATAATGGAGGAAGGCGGCTCATTGGAGGAAACATCCTGCGAAACAGAACGAGACCTGAAAGAAAGGGGCCAATGACTAATTGCTCTTTTCTTTTTAATCTATGTTTATTTGATCTAAGTTTATCTGTTTTTTAATCTAATTTTCATAGTTTCTTGTTAGTTTTTTATAATCTAATTTTCTTATTTTTTTCTTTAGATTTTTAAGTTATTATTAGTTTTTTTTTCTAATTGTTCTTGGATGAAAGCATTAACATACCGGGTACTGAATGCCTTTTTGACGGAGTGGAAAAGGCCCAATGAGGAGGAGGAATTTGTGTTTGTGCCATTCTGCGCAGGTATGCCACCTTGCTGTTGGGAATGTGCCCCACTCAATTGTTGGCCTCCATTCATTTGTGGATCGGTGGATTCTAGGAAGCCAATGCCATAGAATTGTGCCCTCTCCTTCAAATTATTATAAAGGCCATCCAATAGGGAACTGCGAGTCCGTTCTGAGAGTTTGGCAAATTTCTCCGCTTTATAGGCAGCATTTTCGGCATTTATCAATTTGGTGAGCAGGAAATTCCGTAATTCTTGTCCCCGCATAAAAATGGCTGGTGTTGGCAGTGTTGGGCCAAAGAATGGGACATCGTCACGTGCCGCCACACTGACTCGATAACGTGCCCGCTCCGTGCATGGCTCAATGGGTTGAACGACTAGATAAGCGTGGAGGAAATTGGATTGGATCATATCTGGGCAAAATGGCGTATTCTGCTCCTGGAAAACAATGGCACAAATGTCATTGCCAATGTGCCGTTTCCGCTGCAACTGTTGGGCATCGCCGACGGTGTATGGAAGGAGGGGACTGATATGGAACATCAACTCCTTTTGCTTGAATTGGGTGTACACACTCTGTAAATGAATTGAAAACAATAATGTGTGATTGTGAAATGCGCGAGAATTGTAGAATGGTGGATGAGGGATTCCCTTGAAATAAGATCCCATTTATAATCCATTTTTGGTAATCGCTTTGGTATGTTAATCGTTAATTCGTCCTATTTTGTTTAGACTAATTCCGCCTGTTTGACTAAGTTTTAATAATTCCGCCTGTTTGACTAAGTTTTAATAATTCCGCCTGGTTGACTAAGTTTTAATAATTCCGCCTGTTTGACTAAGTTTTTAATTCCGCCTGGTTGACTAAGTTTTAATAATTCCGCCTGGTTGACTAAGTTTTAATAATTCCGCCTGGTTGACTAAGTTTTAATAATTCCGCCTGGTTGACTAAGTTTTAATAATTCCGCCTGGTTGACTAAGTTTTAATAATTCCGCCTGGTTGACTAAGTTTTAATAATTCCGCCTGGTTGACTAAGTTTTTAATAATTCCGCCTATTTGATTAAATTCTAAGATTAAACCCAAATAATTTTGTTTGCTTATTATATAAATCTACGTTATTTTGCTTGTTGGGCCAATTCTCTAGGAAGTTTCAATGGACCAAATCCCTTTACAATTCCATTTTGTTCCAAACTCACTTCGGTGCCAGTTTGCCCATGAACAGTGTCCAATCCGCCTCGATAGCCACCAAAATTACGAAGCTGTACTCGATCGCCCAGCAATGTGAGGAATTCATCAAATGCGGCACAAGTTGTGGCATTCCCAAACAGCTCCTCCTCCGTGCATTGGCCAAATTTTTGGTAGATTACGCCTAAATTTGGGATGGCATTTTCTCATTAATTTTGCCATCCTTTGCACCAACCAAATTTATATGTATTGCTGATGACATGTTCGTCAAAATTGAGAATGAGTTCACTGCCTCCAGGAAAGGCCACGGGAAAGAATCGATCGGTGTTGATTTCCTCACACAGCAACTTGGCCATTCGGGCGGCGGATGGCCGATCCGCAATGACCGAGGCGGGCACCAATTCTGACAAAGGGAGATAAGAACAATTTAAAGAAGTATATAGGCGAAAAAACCAACAATTCCATTCCTATTTTGACATCAAATTAGTAGGATAAAACACGAGATGGGAAAATTCATTCCAATTTTTAAAATGGGCAAGGGACAATTCAATACGCTGAAGATCTGAGTTATTATTTTCGCCTGAAACTCAACGAGGCATTAGCCAATTTAGTAAGGCGATATAATACCATTTGAAAGTTCAAAGGGTCCTCTAGAAAAAGGCATTAACATTTCTTGAAATTCGCAGCTTTTAAATTCCTATATGTTTTTTAAGTATAATAAACCCGAAATTTTGGAGGAATGCCTAATTTATAAATTGTTTTAATTTTCAAAAAATTACTTTGATCACTTTTTAGGGGGCATTTAGGGCTTTCAGAAGGCATATTCGCTTCCAAAATTGGTTGTTTTCCTCTTGAGATATTGCCAAAATAACGGCCCGATGTACGGAAATCATCTTATTTCATTGGAAAGTGGCCTCAAACCCCAAAATGCGCTTATATAATTTTAAAAAGGGTGGCCTTTAAGCATTCAAAAATTCCTCCTACTCCATCCAGCATTCATTCAGTCCCTTACCATGAAAAGTGTTCGTTCTGGTGCGAAGAATGATGCGAAAATGTTGTTGCTGTTGTTCCCTTTGCTTTTGTGGTTCGCCATTTTGTGATTCCAATCGAACCGACATAATCAATGGGCCAAGCACCGGATCTAGTCCATAGAAATTGTGATGTTCACGGCCGTAGAAATGACGTCGATAGAAAAGGGCAGTCTCATCTGTTTCCAGCTTGAACCGTGCCACCGAAGACAAATTATTATTATTGGCACTGCCAGATTCAATGACCGAAGTTGTCATCAACATTTCGGCCGGCCGATGATGCAAAGGAGGAAAACCATAGCATTGTTCATCGTGGAGGCTGCCCCCATTGACTCCATCCAGCCAAAAGCCGCCGTGGGCCGGCAAAACAATTTGCGGATATGGAGGTGAATTATGCGACAAAATCTGGGGCAATTAGGCGGATTTATTTGCGCTTTATTGGCTTACAATTTGATGAATTGGAATGGAATTAGATTCTTATTAAAAGTGTTTATAGCAATTAATTTGGAAAAAATAAAAATTAAAAAATTGCAAAAAAAATTAACGAAAAATTCTCAGGTTCAAAATTACATATTCTGATTATTAATTCTTTTTTAGATGATTGTAGCTTAAAGGCATATTCTTTTATTCAACTACGGAAAGGAAATGGAAGTGAGATGGTACGGTAACAGTACACCCTGTGATGATTGGCTCTCTTCTTTTCGAATCAGCGAGGGAACGTTCTCCTTGTTTCGAATATCACCTTAGGCTAGCCTCAATTTATCCTTTTTATTTATCAAATTTAATATGAAATTGAGGCCATATTATTCAAACAATTCCCTCATTTTTGTACCTGTTTGATTACTTCCCGGGAAAGACGTCGACTTGCGGCCACATCCTGCCGAACGATACAACCATTTGATGCATTGCCATTCTGCAAAATACAAACAAAATAAATTATGATAGTCATTCACAAATTATGCCCAATTTCACCCCACTTTTCCATATTTCACAATTTCCCCTTACAATTATTTTTGGCCCTTTAGCTGTTGCCACCCCATCATCCATTTGTTGAAGGAGGGGCCCCTCCTGTTGGGCCCGTCTATAGCTGTCCTTTGGCCAAACCATTCCGGAACAACTTGGCCCCTCCTTGCATTCTCCCTCATCCTCCTTCACTGCCACCAATCTTTGTTGCCTTCCCCCTCGTTTGCCTTTGCCAATTCCGAAAATTCGTTCCAAAAATGTCGATGACCTTTCTCCTCCTCCACTGGCCGCCTCTGCTTTCTTTTGGGTTGTCGCTTTACGAAAGAGACCAAATCCAAGGATGGATTGTCGTCGCTTTGAATTAGCCACTTCCTTCTCCAAATTCATGGATACCGGTGTCGTGGGAGGGCATAATTGCGATTGAGGCCGATTTGGCGTAGAAGATAGCAATTTTGGCCCAGCCGATTCCCTCTTCATCAGAAATGGCTTCTTTGCCCTCAAACTTTCTCGGCCTCTGCCTGGCCTGAGCCGAACTGCTCGAATTCTGGCTTCGTATTCCTCCGTAGAAATTGCCTCGCCCACTAATTTTTCGGATGGCTTAAACTGCCTTTTGGCCATTCCATTAGTATTGTTGTTATAATTCTTCTCAATGCCAATCCCTGCTGATGAAAAGGAAGGTGGCGGCGGCACAGCAATTCGACGGCATTGGCCAGAGGAGGCGGAGGAATGGGAATGACGCCAATTGCTTTGGAATGCCCCTCTATGGCCATTTAAAATTTTTGGTTCGTCCTCCGAAGATGGCATTGGATTCACGGCTTTGGCATTTCCACTAATTCCGTCATTTTTTTCAACTTTGGCATTATTTTCTGGATCAATCTTTTCCTCCCTTTTAATCACAATTTTGTTGATAATTTCCATCGTCGCTGTTGTGCCACTTTTCCTTCCGTCATCATAAACGGTAGCTGGCCTTCGATTCCTTTCTTTATCGGCTGTCAATGCGGTCGTGGATTTTCGTGCTAGTTGCGGTGACCAACGACGCTGCCTTCGATTCACTTCGCCAAAATCCGAAGGCGGTTCCGGAATGCGACGCAGTCGAATCAACTCAACTGCTGCCATTTTTTATTGTATTTATGCCAATTAACCAAAATTAGAGCTGTGAACTTTTTTAAAATATTCTTGAGAGTTGATTTTGCAAGAATGATTCATGTCAACAAATGGATAATTCTCTGCCCTTTTCCCCTTTAATTCATCAAAGGCCCTTTCATTTTGAGAGGATGTTTTTAGGTGGAATTATGGTGTGTGAACATTGATGCGCGGATTATTATACCATTGTGAGGAATGAGAATGTTTTTGTGGTGAATCTGTTAAAATCTCAGATTTGACACTAAAATATGACTTATTTTTTTCAGCGATTTATGAAAGCGCTTTGTGCCGATGAATTTTTTCAAATATTTTCTAGTGAGTTTAAAACATGTGGATGTTTTTTTTTCTCTTTGAGTTATGAGTTATGATTAGGCGGAATTAAAATCAGAACAAGTGGAATTAAAAATTAGAACAGGCAAAATTATTCTTAACCAGGCGGAATTATTTTAAGTTCGCCAGGCGGAATTAAAACAGGCGGAATTATTCTAAGTTCATAAGGCGGAATTAAAACAGGCGGAATTATTCTAAGTTCGCCAGGCGGAATTATTCTAAGTTCGCCAGGCGGAACTATTCTAAGTTCGCCAGGCGGAATTAAAACAGGCGGAATTATTCTAAGTTCGCCAGGCGGAATTATTCTAAGTTCGCCAGGCGGAATTATTCTAAGTTCGCCAGGCGGAATTATTCTAAGTTCGCCAGGCGGAATTAAAACAGGCGGAATTATTCTAAGTTCGCCAGGCGGAATTATTCTAAGTTCGTAAGGCGGAATTAAAACAGGCGGAATTATTCTAAGTTCGCCAGGCGGAATTATTCTAAGTTCGCCAGGCGGAATTAAAACAGGCAGAATTATTCTAAGTTCGCCAGGCGGAATTAAAACAGGCGGAATTATTCTAAGTTCGTCAGGCGGAATTATTCTAATCAGGCGGAATTATTCTTACCAGGCGGAATTATTCTAACCAGGCGGAATTATTTTTAACAAGGCGGAGTTATTCTAACCAGGCGGAATTAAAATAGGCGGATTTATTCTAAGAGCTGGATTAAAACAGGCGGAATTTATCTAAGAAACGAGCGGAATTAATTTAACAAAACAACAAATTTTTACACCAATATGGCAATGGCACTCATTTTTATCAGCAATTTTGAATTAGAACTTACCACCGCTGCCATTTATTATTATTTTATGCCAATAAATTAAATTTGGCAAGCTTGCTGTGATTTTTGTCAAATATTCTTAAAAGAGTTAATTTTTCTAGATTAATTCGTCAACAAATGAATGATTTCCTACCATTTTTCCACTTTTATCCAACAAAGGTTCTTTCTTTTTGATGATATGTTTTGATTCATTTTTTATTGTGCGCGGATTGTAGTGAATATATTGGCGCGGATTATTGTCATTGTTTAGGAATGTTTTTGTGTGTGAATGAATCCCCCAAAATCAGCAGATTTGACAACAAAATGTGAAAATCATTTTTATCAGCGATTTATGAATCAAAAATTGCGCCAATTTGTGGTTGTTTTTTTTTTTGACGATGCCGAATTTTGGCGTTAATTTGGGAAAAAGGGAAAGGCACAAGGGGATTGCACTACACCCAAAATTAGATGACGGATTTACGTGTGCGCGGGAAAATTTGGCGCTAGAACGGCGGATTTTTGAGGGGAACACAAAAGAAAAGCGAGCGCGAATTTGTGTTTATGTTTTTGACGGGGATTCGGAGGAGAAAATACGATTATCCCAGAAGAGTGGGGCAAAATCCTGAAAGGTGAAAAAGGAACACCGAAAGCAAGTGGGAAATGTATATTGGGAAATGTCCGGAAGGGCAAATGTGGGGGAAACCGCACAATTGTGGTTATGAGAAAGGAAAATTAGTAGCGCAAAAAACGGGTGGAATGGCGAAGGAATATGGGTCTGGGAAAGGTGCGAAAATGTGGTCAGAAAATAGATGGGAGGAAAATGGACAAAATGAAGAAAAAAATGGACAAAAATTTGGCCTTGAAAATAGGTTGGACGCGCGGCGGTGCATATTTTGGCAAAATTTGGAAGAGATATTCAAAGAAGAAAATCGAATTGGGTTGGGTAGCGGCGATTTGTTATCTGGAGCCGTTCTTTTGGCCATAGCCCAATAAGGAAGCAACCAATTCAGAAAGGCAGTAAACCAATCGAATACCCAAAGTTTCCTCTAGAAAGTGGCCATTTTAAATTTAATGAGTTCGAGCCTTAAGAATATTTATATATCTTTGAGTGTAATAAATCAAAAAGCCGCTTAATTTTACAATTGTTTTAGATTTTCAAAATTTAGAGATGCCACTTTTTAGAGGACATTTAGGGCTTTAAAATGGCAAATCGCCTTCCCCAAATTGGTTGTTTCCCTCTTGATGAGCTATGGCCCAAAAGAATGGGCTCATCAGATACTTAATTGACTGTACTGAAATGTATTGTATCGTTAAAGAAGAATATGGAGCCAAAGGCCAAATAAAATTGGAGGCTTTATAATAAAGCGGAGGGGGATGGAGAATGCAAATCATTTTGTGGAATGGCAAAGGTGAATTAATTGAAAGGCGGCTGGCAGGAAGAGGGGAGGGCACTGCCAGCCGCCCCATTCCTCTCTATTTCACCCACATTTCTATTCCTCATTCAGCCTCGAAGAACCGCAAATTAATCGGGGCTCGCCACCTTGAGGCCGCCCTTTTTTGAGGCATAGGAAGGAAGGGAAGGAAGGAGGCTGATTGACGGTTCGCGCGTTCCAGTATCGAAGGCCAATTGAAGCAAATTTATTGTGTTTTGAAGGAGAAAGGTTGGTTAGTTGGGTTGAGATGAGGGATCCAAGGCAATTGAGTCGAATTGAATTGAATGGTGAATGAATTGAGGCGGACGGGAAAGGATCGAGGGAGGTGGAAGGAACAAATTGCTTTGGGGGAATTGATTAGCGAAAGGCGTTGTTTTGGCCAATTCTCCTTCCCTTTTTTGAGGCCAATTCATGTACAAAAAAGGAGGCAATGATTAGAGGGCCTAATAAAGGACACTTTATTGGCAGGCAATGAGAACATTTTTGAACATAATCATCCCGCCGGCGGGGAAAATGGCAGTGACCTTCTTATTAGAAAGGGCGAATTGGATAAGAGACTTATCAGCAACACATTTTTGGCAGGCAATTAGTTTGGTAATAAAAAAGGAAAGAAGGAGTCAATTGGCTTGGCAATAAAAAATAGGAGTAAGGAAATAATTATTTTGGCTCCAAAAAATCATTCACTTGGGCACTAATTTTTGCCTCTAAAAATTCTATACAATTTGTGGCCATAAAATATTGCCAAATGGAGTATTATTTGTAAAATTGTCTTGTACTAAACTTGGTCACGGCCTTATCAAAGCCTATGGCCATAAAATTTCCATAAAGCTGAATTCGGAGGCTACAAATATTGTCATTTTTCGATACCAAAATTTGGGTGGCAAAATTTATCTATTCAATAGGAAATAAAAAGGCTAATATTTAGTACAAAATAAGGAGGAAGGGAGGTGATAAATGGGAATGATGGCGAAGAATTAATTATAAGGGCAGGAAAGGAGGTTTAATTTACTGTTAGAAGAAGGAATTCAGGGGCCTAAAAAATGTGGCCAAATTGGACAATATGCTAACCCCATATTTCCTAAAATCTGATTGGCCACAAAAAGTGCCGATTCCTTGACAATTTGGTGGCAATTTAAGAGTATAATAAATAGGATTAATAGTGCAAAATACGCGGTGATTAATTGAGAAGGATGGCGAAGAATTTAATAGATCTAATAAGGGAAGGGTTTAATTTACTGTTAGGATTGGAGGAATTCAGGGCATTGCTTATGGGAATTGTGCCAGCGCTGGAAGGGGCGAATGGGGACGACTAGCTAATAAAGTCGACGCGACCCCTTTTTGCGAGGCTGCTACCATTTTTGGTGATGAATTCGGTCAAAACTGGGGAAAGGTGAATAGAGGAAGGAAGAAGACAAATCAAAGTAACCACTAACCACCCACCTCTACCCGATTGAATTAATCAGCTCTCTTGAAGGGGAAGGAAGAAGGGATTGATGGCGGACAAATTGACGCCTCGGGCGATTTACTCGGAGGGTATGGCGAGGGGATTGGGCGGAATTAAAGGATTTATATAGGTAGATTTGCCCTTTAGAGGAGGCGGCATATATTTGAGGATTTCCTTGAATCTGTTGACTAATGTGAGGCAAAATTATCACTGGAGGCAGAGGGATAATAAGAGGTAAAAGCGCAAAAGCGTAAAAGGGCAAATGAAATGATTTGGAGCATTTAGGAAAGGGATTGAGAGAAGGGATTGATGGGGACTAAATTGACGCCTCGAGCGATCTACTCGGAAGGCCTCGAGCGATTTACTCCAATGGCCTCGGGAAATTTTCTTGGAGGGCATGGGGAAGGGCTAAATAAGAATTAGGGGATTTTTGGGGGCAAATTTGCCCCTTAAGAGGCGGCAAATATTTGGGAAATGCCTTCTAGGGAATGCCCCATTGTATAAGGGGTAAAAGGCTAAAAGGCATACAGAAGGCTATGGAGAAGGGGCAAAATGGGAAGGAATAAGAATGATTTTGCGCATGTTGGAAGGAAAATGGGAAGAAGTTAGTTTCCCCCAAAAAAATGGGCCCCATTCTGGGATAATTGCTGCACATTTTGATCCTGAAGAAGGGGAAAAATATAATAATAAAAAAGGCCGAAATTGGAGAAGGAAACACCCTGGAAGAGAGGATTTGGGGAGGAAAAATGCGCGGAATGAAGGAGGAGAAGGAGGAAGGAATATTATATTTTTAGGGTTGCCAGAAGATGGGTAATTTTGTCAAGGACTCATTTTTGTGGCTGATTTTGAGCACAGAGGCAACAGAAGGAGAAGCTAGGGCAAAGGGGGGAGGTGAGGGGGCAAAGCATTGGCCATGTAAATTGGCCAATTTTTGTGAGGAATGTACTCTTGTGAATATTTTAGAAAGAGAGCAATGTCAATTGTCAACAAAAACACATTTAGTTCATTCACTTGTTTGTGGTGATCGACGAAACCATTAACAGAAAAAAGCGGGTCAAGAGTATTGTTGATTGGGTGGTTTGTTGGCTGCGGTTTTGGGCGAGTGAACCGGTTTTGCGGGTCGCCAGCGGTGGTTTTTTTTATGGTACGCCTCTCAAGATTGCCTCCTCCTTTTCAAAAATGATCCAACCCATTCTCCTTCCCAATTCATTCATTTGCCGAGGCCGAAAAAGCCTTGGGGGAATGCGCTCTGCGCGGGTCAAGCCGTAAATCAACTTCAGAAGGCACAGTTTGGCGTCGGTGGCGGCGGCGGCAAAGGCGGAAATTTTGAACCCAAGCATTGGTGAATAGTGGAGAATGGAGCAAAATGTGGAATCAGTTGACAAAAATATAATAATTTTTGCTGAAAAAAAAGTGGCAGGCAGCCAAGGTAGGGGAAAGGACAATTGAGTAGCGCTTGCAAAAGCTTTTGATCCATAGTTGAATGAAGCATGAACGGATATGAGGAGGCGATAAACCCTTTGAAAGCCCAAAGTTTTCTCTACAAAGGGCTTCACTAAATTTACAAAATATATCTTTTAAAAATAGATAAATATCTTTGATTTTATAAGCCCAACTAAGCCAAATATTTTAGAAATTTTTTAGTATTTCAAAATATTAGAAAAGCCACTTTTTCGAAGGCATTTAAGGCTTTCAAATGGCATATCGGCTTCCTAAATTGGTTGCTTCCTTGTTGAGATTTGGCCAAAACAACGACCCAGGGACTTAGTCGTCCTGTTTTAAATGTAATAAACTGATTTTTGAGGAAAAGCCACTTATTTTATAAATTATTTTAAATTTCCAAAAATTTATTAAGCCACTTTTTAAAGTGTATTTAGGGCTTTCGAATGACATATTGCCTTTCTAAATTGGTTACTTCCTTGTTGAGATATAGCCAAAACAACGGCTCGGGGACTCAATCCTCCTGTTTCTGGAGGAGTGAGAGGATGGAATAAACAAATTAGCTTGTAAGCCAGCTGTTTGATGAAGTGGAGATGGAGAGGAAGGGGAATAAGTTGGCTGAAGGGGGAAATGTGACTGTGGATTGGATGGGTTGAATGGAAGGTTGATTTAGGCCCCGGCGGGTAAGTTGATCCCCGGAACGGTGGCGGCCGGTCCTCTTCAAAATCCTCTCATTCTTTCAATGTGGCGGCGGCCCAAAATCATCCTTCCTTTTCCTCATTCATAAATAAACCGGCCTTCGTGGGCAGCCAAAAATTGAGGGATTCATTCATAAAACAAATCCGATCCCCCACAGCGGTCATCCGAAAGAGGAAGGGAAGGAGAGGGGTGGCAGCTGGCACACTTTTTGCCCTTCATTACTTTTCACACTTTTCACTTTTAATTTTACTAATTTTCCCATTTTACATTTTCCCCCCTTTTCGTCTCCTTTAATTTTCATCCTTGGCCTTACCTTCAACATTCCCGTCGTCGCCATCGTTCCGCCATTGGATGATGGCATTTCGCAGCGTTGGTCATCCATCCGTTGGCTTTGCATTTTCTCCAAAAGGCCAAGGAAATCAGCCGCTGGGGCTGTCATCCCATTCATGGCCGTCGTCCCCGTCGCCGCTTGGCTAACTGTGAAAGGTGGCAAAGGAGGCGGAGAAGAGCAATGGCCTTCGGATTGGGACGATTTGCGCCTGAAAATATGAAAAAGGAAAAATGTGAATATGGAAATGAATGGGAAAATATGCTTTTTATTGAGACATTTTTTGCCTATATCCAAAAAAGGATGTAATGAATCCAGGAAGGTGATATGCCATTTTAAAGCTCTAAATGTCGCCTACAAAGTGGCTTAAAATTTTATAAAATTAACTTTCTTCATGTCTTTAGTGGAACCGAACCCGATTTTCCAAGGAAAAGCCGTTTATTTTATAAGAAATTTCAAAATTTCAAAAATTAGTATAGTCAATTTTAAGAGGACATTAAGGGCTTTCAAAAGGTAAATCGCTTTCCAAAATTGGTTGCTTCCTTGTTGAGCTATGGTCAAAAGAATGGCTTCAGGTAATGAAATTGCTGTAATGAATGTCCTGTTTCGGGAAGTTTGGTATAAAATGGCTTTAAAAGGCTCTTAATAATTAATGGACAAGACACAAAATGAATGGACTGAACAGAATGGAAGGGGCTGGTGATTTTGGGTGATTTTGGTCTGATGCAAATTGAAAGGAGGGAAGGGGAAAATGGTGGTCGACGGGCATTGCGCATTCCCTTCCACATTTTACCCATTATTGCGCGGCTTTCCCACCTCGCCTTTTAATCATCTTTTGGTGGGTGGAATGTTGGCGAATGGGAATGTGCATGACCGGACAGTGTCCCCTTCCCTCCCCCTTCCCTTCCTTATTAGCCCACAGCTGGACAGCACATTTTGCTTGCTGCCAGCTGATGGTGGTGGTGAACGGCTGTCAGCATTTCCTCTTTTGGGAAGTTTCTTTACCAGCTGACAGTAAGATTTTTTTCTAAAGTGACCAAAAATGAGAGGTAAAAACCCCTGCTGAGCAGTTGACCGGGTCAAGCAAATTGCCCATTCCTCCCTCATTTTAATCCGCGCACCGTTTTATGGGGGGGGGGGGGGGGGGGGGGAGGAAATGGGCACATGGAGGGGAAGGAATGGGGCCTTCTTTTTGGGGGGATCTTGATTGAAGTCAATTTCAGAAGGTCGATTGAATGAAGGAGGAATTAAATTTAAATGGAAAATGGGTAGGGCACATTTCAGTATCGATGCCGTTCTTTTGGCCATATCCCCACAAGGCAATTGTGCCAATCTAGTAAGGCAATATTCCATTCGAAAGCCTAAAGTATCCTCTAAAAAGTGGCTATATAAATAAGCACATTTTTTACAAAAATATAAATTTTCCAAGAAATTGTATAGGCCACTTTCTAGAAGACATTTAGAATTTTTAAATGGCATATTGCCTTCCTGAGTGAATTCGCTGAATCCTTTTTGAGTTATGGCCAAAAGAACTGCATCAGATATTGAAAAGTGCTTAAACGATCCTATTTCGGGGAGAGAATTATTAAAAGGGAAAATGGAAAAATGAATACTTTTGGTGGGAATGGGAAAGGGAGTCAGTCCATTCACCATCTGCTGGCTCAAAAAAATATTCCTCCCTTCGCCCATTAATTCGATGATTCCATCATCATTGGCCAAATGGATCGTTGGCCATCGTTTGGCGCAGTTTTGGCTTTCATCTTTTTCACATAAAGTCCATATTTTTGCACCTTTCTTTCACATAAATATTATGTATTTTTCCCGATGATTGACTTGCCCCCATCAATTTTTCCATTATTTCCAGCAGCAAAATTCATCGTATTTTTCATTGCCCCCCTCCACATTTATCCTCCCCCTTTGCCAATCCCTTCCGATGCCGGGGGATAATCGCCAGGCCGGCCTCTCGGCCATATTTCCTTCCCCCTCCGGTGTTTTGTCCGGCTGGCAATAATACAAATCCCACCCACCCCTTTCCTCTCCCTTTTTTGCCTTCTTCCCCTGCGAGGCCATCGCCGGCTGGCGTCAGCAAATCCATCGCACACATAAAGCCAAGGAAAAATGCATAAAAATGAGGTGGGAAGGCAATGAAAATTGGAGGCTTGGATTTGGATGGGTAGAGGAAAGAAAAATGGTAGGGAGGAATTTCCATAAATTTGATGACTTGGAAAGAGGTAGAAAAAGGCCATAGGGGGCGCTTCATTGTCATCATTTTAATATCAAGGGATCTGGGGCCATTCTTTTGAACATATCTCAGCTAGGTAATAACCAATTAGGGAAAGCGATATACCATTGAAAAGCCAAAAGTTTGCTCTAAAAAGTAGCAAAATTAGATTTTACAAAATCCACCCTTACAAAAAGCTTCATGTCTTTGAATGTAATAAACTCGAATTTTCTTATTGTATAGGGAAAAGCCACTTATTTTAAAAATTGCTTATAATTTTTCAAAAATTATAAGGCCACTTTTTAGAGGATATCCAAGGCTTTCAAATGATATATCGCCTTTCTAAATTGGCGGCTTCCTTGTTGAAATATGGTCAAAAGAACAACCTCAGATATTGAAACAGAGGTAATGGAAATAGAAAAGTCCTTTTTAGTGGAAGAAGGAGGAAGAAAAATGGATTCTTTGCTTTGCAAACGATAAAAGGGAATGTGGATTACGGAGGAACAATGCCTTGTTTTTTATAAGAAAATATCCTGAAAGGGCACCTGCTGGTTCTGCTACTGCTTGCCCCAGTCAACCAATGTTGGCATTTTCGACTCAATCTGCGCATCATAACCGGTGGCGATTTGCTGGCCGAAGGATTATTCATTTTAGGCGTTTGTTTTTCTTGATCATCAACACTGCTGCTGGCGGATGTGGTGTCATGATTCTGGCCAAGAAGCATTTGGCCCCTGCTTGGTTGTGGACGACGCTGGAAACGGCGTCCGAATTGTGGGGAATGGAAGCAGTGGAGGGAGGGAATTGTTGGATGTGCTGGCATTTTTGGTGTTTATTGGGGCTTTAATTGATTGATAATTAATATTTTGGCTCAAGTTGAACGAACTTTGATGATAGAATTGATACGGAAAAGTCGGAAGGGAATGGAGAGGAAATGGCCATAAATGGAAGGACAGGAACTGGGCGGCGATCAAGAGTATTATGGGATAATTTTTTATTTATAGCTCGGCGAGGCTTTAACCAATTTTGGATGGCAATATACCATTTGAAAGCCCAAAATGTCCTCTAAAAAATGGCCTATTTTAATTTTATTTAAACCACGTTTACAAAAAGCTTCATGTCTTTGAGTGACAAAAAATCAAATTTTCTGATTGTGTGGGAAAAGCCGCCTATTACACAAATCATTTTTAATTCTCAAATAAATTATAAAAGCCACTTTTTAGAGGACATTTATGGCTTTTGAATGGCATATCGCCTTCCTAAATCGGTTGCTTCTTTTTTGAGCTATGCCCAAAAGAATGGAAACATGTACTCAAATCGTTCTATATTTCGACAGAAATGTGGGAGGAAAATGCAGGGGAAATGGCCGGAAGGTAAAGGGAAGGTTTGGGGTGCTTGGTGGATGATCAAAAGGAGAAAGGCGACAAAAAGGCTAATGAAGGACAATTTGTGGTGGTTGCGGTGGTGGATGTGGGTGAAAAAATGGGCCGATGATGTGAAGGTCACCATCAGCAATTATTGCTTTGGAGACAACAGGCGAGGTTGCTGATTGGAGCGATCATTCTCACTCAGTCAGTCAATCAGTCTCGGTTTGGACTGCATTTTGGTTTTGAATTGGAGGAAGGAGAAGGTCGCGTGTTTGTCAACTCCAAGAAGATCGATTTGAAAATGGAGAGGAAGCAAAAGGGTTGATTTCTGTTGATTGGGGACGAAGTGAAAAATGTTTAGGAAAAGGGGGAAGGGATCACAAACAGTTGGCTGGCAATTTAATTCAATAGGGTGAAGTGGGGGAGAATTGGGAAGAAATTGGAGGAAGTTTGAAGGAGGAAACTTTTAGCTTCTCGACAACATTGAATGAAGTGGCCAATGTTAGAAGGGAAGATGCGGAAGGGAGGCGGAAGGGAACGGATGTTATTTGGGCCGGAGAAGGCTTTTGGGGCTGGGAGGGCTGGGAGGGGGCCAAATGAGTCAGGAAATGTCGGAGAGAACAAGCAATTTGGATGGGTGGGGGAGGATGGAAATAAGAGGATTGGCCACAGGAACAAAAGGGAAAGGCAGAGGCCAAAATAGGATGGGCAAACACACATTTTGGCTTCAATTGTATGTATGTTTGATAGACACCGATTCAATGTGTGATGACATTTTGGCGTGCCAATTGATAAATGGACCCCTCCCCTTGTCTATGGGCCAATCCCCTCCTCCGTCGCTCTGTGATCTTCTCCCTTGGAAATTGGCCAATCCCTCGCTGATCTTCTCCCTTTCATTGACTATTAATCGCCTTTTCTCGCCCCAATATTTTCCCCTTCAATCCATCGATAAAACCGCCAATTCTTCTACACAAAAATGGCCAATTCAACCATAAAATATAATACAAATTTTGGGTGGGGAAGTCGAAAATTCCAAATTGAAAAGGAAAATGGCTGGAAAACAAAGGAGAAGGAATTATTTAAGAAAATGCAAATTTTGGACAAAATTGTTTAATTTTCAAAATGTTAAACCGGTTTAAAACCCGAAATTTTTAGGGCCATAACTATTATCAAATTGGCATCTTTAAAAAAAAAGACACAAATAATCGATTGAGTCATGGAATTAAAGCCATACGGCATTCAGAATATGCCAAAATAAGAATTGTTTGGAAAATCAGAATTAGTTAAACCATATAAACATTTTGGATGGAGTAGAAAAATTCCAAATTGGAGAGTGGAAAATTTGTTGAATTGTAGAAATTGTTGGATTACAGGGAAAAAGGGAGGGAAAATGAATGGTTTTGTGGCACCATTTTAGGGCCTCCCCTTTCATTTGAATGCTTAATTGGATTGAATTTGGTGGCTAAATGAAGAGAGTGCCCCCAAAAATGGAGGCTTTTCCCATTTTATTCATTTTTGGCTCCCAATGGACCAATTTGGCTTCCCATTTCCCTTGCCATTTTCCCACCCTAAAACTGACCATTGGCCCTGTTGCTGTTGTGGCCATCTATCTAAGGATTGTTGCTGTTTTTGGTCGCCGGTGGCTTTCACCGCAGCTGCCCTGGTTGTGTCCGAATTGCCGCATGAACAAATGCCTTGGAAGAGGCCATCCGTCCAGGACCAAACAAAGTCCATTTTTTGGCTTTTTCAATGCTCTGAATGATTTGGAAATGAAAGTGGGGAATCAATTCATTGGGGAAGGCAATAATTGAATTTTATCGTTTTTTGGCTCATAGCTCAATGAGGAGATCATCATTTTGGAAGCGAATATAGTATTTAAAAGCCTAAATTGTCTTCTACAAAGTGGTCAGAAAATGTTTATAAAATATCTTAATATTCTGAAATTGTTTGGGAGTGAAAGGGTTGAATCAGTTCATTGGGTTATGCGAAAATTGAGTAACTGCATCGGTTTTTGGCGCACATCTAAACGAGGCAAGAACCAATTCGGGAAGGCGATATGATATTTTAAAGCTCAAAGTGTCCTCAAAAAAGTGGCTGCAAAATATTTATAAAATTTGCCATTTTAAAATAATAATTAATCTTTGAGTGAAATTAACCCTATTTATTGGAGGAAAAGCCGTTACTTCTCTAAATTGTTTTAATATTTGTTACAAAATTTTTTAATTTCCAAAAATTTTAATGTTACATTTTAGAGGACATTTAAGGTTTCCGAATGGCATATCGCCTTCCCAAATTGGTTGCTTACTTGTTGAGATATGGCCAAAAGAATGGTCCCAGGTACTCAATTCTCCTGTTTGGAATTCGCTTTCAACTTTGGTGTGGAGAATTTTACGAAAAGCCTAGCCAACAGAAAAGGCAATATTTGGGATTGTTGATGGAATGAATGACTCAACTATGAGAGTGTGCAATCATCGTCGCCGCTTTTCCCCTCTTATGATGGCGGGGCCCTCTTCCAAGTACAGAGGAGGTGGGGGAATGTTGGCCAATTGCCCCCCTTCCTTTTCTATACTTTTGATTGGGCCAATCATACATCATCCTTATATGGGAATGGACTCCCTCTTAAACATTCCTAATCCTCCCCCTTCCTAGTTATTTTTGATTGCTTCTCAGCGGCCAATTTGTTCCTTCTTTTACGTGTTTTGTTCCTCACCAGCAGCAGAAGGGAAGGTCCCCACTTTCTTAAATAAGGTGGCCACTTTTGATGAAACTTTGCCTATTTTTAGTCCATAAGATGCCTTCACCTAAAACGCAATTTTTATCTTCTGAAGGGGCTTGCCTCAGAAATTATGGCCATATTTTTTGGCACTTCTGGCCATAATTGATATCTCTTGGTGTAGGCATCCTATGGATTGAAAAAAATAGGCAAAGTTTCATCAAAAGTAGCCACTTTTAAGTTAAGAATCTTTCTTTTATTAGCCTCTCCTTATATGGAGGAGGAATGGACTCCCCTTTAATCATTCCTACTAATCCTCTTGCTTTATCGGGGCCAATTTGTTCTCCCCCTTCTTCGTGTTTTGTTCCGCCACTTCCCAACCAATCTTCCCATTGCCCACCCATCATTTTCGACGACTCACAATCTTCACACAAAGGTGTGTTTGGTCTGTGTTCTGCCAATTGAGCACCACACAAATACGGCAATGCCCACTCTTTTGGTTATTTGTTGTTTAAGCAAATCAAAGAAGGCGAAAATGGAAGGAAATTGAGCCGAATTGCTGAACACCCGCCACGGGGGGCGATGGTGGATGCCTTTCGGGGATGGGTGTGGAAGAAGGGAAAAGGGCTGCTTTTCCCCTCTGCTGTGAGAAAGCGGATCTGGAATGGAAGGGAATATAGAGGGGAAAATTGGGTTGAATGGGAATGGAGGGTGGATATATAAAAAGTGAAAGGCGAGAAAAATGGAGGCAAATGGGCGAATGGGGGTGATAATATGCTTTTCCCCTTTGGGTGATGGGGTGGGGGTGACAATGGGCTTTTATTGGGGAAATATTCGCCTTATTTTTTGGATGGGAATGGCGAGTTGCGCAGCGCAAACGATGAACGGCTGCCAGACTGGATGGAGGCGAGCTGAAAGCGACTGGAAATTATAAGCATTTGAATGGATTGGAGTTGAATTGGTGGGGGGACTTTATTTGATCTGATATTGCCGGAAAGCAGCTTTTCTGAAGCAGAGTGGCGAAGTGGATTAGAGGGCAAAAGAAGGGTGGACAAAAAAAAACATGGAAATATGGACTTGGAAAGGAAGGGAACAATGCCTTAAAAGCTGTGCCATTTTTGGCCATAATTCTAAGAGGCTTTAGCCAAATTTGGAAGGAAACAAACCATTAGTAAGCTTAAAGTTTCCACTAAAAATTGGCAACCATTATTATGTAAAAGTTCCCTCAAAAATGGCTCTTTTATAATTTTATGTTTTTAACTTTAAAATTTGTATCCTTCTAGAATTTTCAGAGGAAAAATAACTTATTTTACAAATGGTTTGATATCTTCGATAAATGTAAATAAGCCACTTTTTAGAGGAAACTTAGGGCTTTCAAATGGCATATCGCCTTCCAAAATTGGTTGTTTCCTTGTTGAGCTATGAGCCAAAAATTGTCCCAGGTACATATTAATGTACCGATTAGGCAAAGGGGACATAAAAACATAGAAATTTGTGATTGGAAAATGAAGAAGGGGAGAACAAAGCACAAAGGAAAAGCCTAAAATTTACAATGAACATAATTTTGCATGTTTTTCTGCGATGGGGCAGTCAACAAAGCAAATCGGGGAGTGCGCGAGGATTTTTTGGCTTAATCCCAAATGCTCGGAGGAAGGGGGCGGAATTGTCATCGGCAAAAATCAACCACCAAACAATGTCCACAACAAAATACTTCCAATCTGGCGTGACTAGCTGTGTTGATTGTGAATGGGGGAAATGAGGCCATTGAAGAAAAAATGGTTGAAAGAGGATGGAACGGAGAAGGGATGGATTTAAAGGAGGTCAACAAGGGATTTAAGGGCGCGAGAATTTGGTGAACATAATGGGGGAGGGATTTAAAGGGGTTACAAACAAAAAAAAAGCCAAAACTTGGAAGAACAAAAATGTTGGAATTTGGGGCGAGGATGGAGGAGAAATATAGGACATTTCAGTACCTGGATTATATTCTTTTGCCAATTAGCTCAGCGAGGCTATATCAAATCTGAGAAGGCGATATATTATTTGTAAGTCCTAAAGGATTCCTAAAAAGTGGCTAATTAATTATTTTAGAATTTTAAACATTTTATAAAATAATTGCCCTTTCTCCATGAAAAAAAAGGGTTTATTAAATTCGAAGAAAAATAAATATTTTAAAATAGGATTCCATATAAATTTTTGTGCCACTTTTTAGAGGACATTCAGAGCTTTAAAATGGTGTATCGCCTTCTCAAATCGGTCATCGCCTCATTGAGCTATGGCCAAAAAATGGCTCACATAAGGTGGTGAAACTTCCCCTACTTGGACTTGGATAGAATGGAAGAGGATTTTTAAGAAAAACGAAGGAAGATATATTTGGGAGGAACGGCAACTTTTAGATAGTCTCCGCAGGGGGAATGCTCCAGTCATAAATGGGTGACTGGATTATTGGGAGGCATTTAAATATTTATTTGAGGTTGGAAAAAGGCGAGAAATTGTGGCCAATTTTCGAGCCTAATAAGAAAACAATTTTTTGGATTGCATATTTTGTGCTGGGTCCACGTCCCAGTCAATGTGTTGGTTGAATTGTTGTTTTTGGGACTGCTGGCTGCGCGAAAAGTGACACCGTGAAGAATCGGTTTAGGTTGGAGGCAAGAAAATGGAAGATGATCTGTGGGCGCAAAAATTGCACATTGATGGGTGGCGGAAGAAGGCGTAAAAAGGGAAGAGGGACCAAAAGGCAAGAAAATTATTGGAGGGGGGAGGTTGCAAAAAAGTGAGGCGGGAAAAGGGAGGGTGAGGCACAAGGGGCAAACCGGTTGAATATTGGGTGGAATCATTGCCGAGGAGGGGAGCATATTTAGCGGAACAAAATAGGGGTCGTGCGCGAATAATCGACGTAAATGAAAATGAGTAGTGAAAAAAAAACAAATTGGAAAGCGAGAATTGAACGGTGTCAATAATATTGTTGAAAATTAGTTAAGAATTTAAAAGCGAAAGAACTCAATTGAGTAGGGCGGCTGATCGAGTACCGAAGCTATTCTTTTGGCCATATCTCAACAAGGAAGCAACCAATTTGAGAAGGCGATATGCCATTTGAAAGCCATAAATGTCCTCTAAAAAGTGGCAAAAATAATTTTTTGAAAAATTAAAAAAATTATAGAAATAAGCGGCTTTATCTCAAAAATTGCGGGTTTATTACACTCAAGGATATATAACTTTTAAGGAGCAGATTTTATAAAATTTAAAATAGGCAACATTTAAGAGGATATTTTGGGCTTTCCAATGTTATTTCGCCTTCCAAGGTTGGCCATTACTTCGCTGAGCTATGGGCCAAAAACCTATGGAAAGTACTCAATCGAGGGGCAGCCAATTTTCTTTTTATCACTTTGGATGATCTTTTCAATTCAGAGTATTAATTTCTTCCGAAAGATCTTTAGAAGGCATGAAGGAAATTGTTTCTATTTATGGCCAGCCATAAGGCCACTTGATTTGAATCAATAAATTTACACTTTTATTCCTTTTATGGTAGCTCAAATGCTTTTAAATGGCCAGATATGTAGTTAATTCTGCAATTTTTAAAAGAAAAAAATTCCAATGTTGACTGGCTCAATGACTCTGGCTTCTTGATGTAGGACTTCCCCTTCATTGTACGCGTTAATCGGATTTTCACATTTAGAATTATAAGGAGGAAAAGCGAAGAATATAAAATGAGCTTATTCAGCAAAAAGCGCCCTTTTCAATAGGACACAAAATTGATTCCTTCGCTTTTTGCGAAATTTGATTGAGCAAAAAATGAAAGAGAGGGGAAAGGCCAATAAAATTAGGGGATTTGATTTGCTTTTTGTGCTAGCCCGTGCGATTGGGCCGAATTTGATGATGGCGATGATGGGCCATAGAGAAGGGAGGATGATGTGGGCGTTTGAATGGCCGATTGCGCCGGAGGGATGAAAGGGATGGTCAAGAGTGGAAAAGGCAAAGAGGCAATCCAACAACAACAATGAGTCGGGGGCCAACTTTTCGCCAACCGAATATTCGAGGATGCGCAGTGTCAACAACATTCGAATTCATTTTATGTCCATCCGCCCCTCGCTGTGCCCAAAGCGCACGGCAATTAGCTGGCACAGCCACCACACGAGCGACCATCACAAATTCACTCTTTGGACACTTTACGAGGGAAAGAGGACACTTTTGGACGGAAAAGGGGAATGAATGTATTGGGGGAATGAAAGTTTAGGGCGGAAATACCCACCGGGGAAAGGCGAAGAATGTGCGAATTTTAGAGGGAAAATGGAGGATTGTTGGCTGGGCACCAAACAAACAAATCGCACTTGGGGCGATGGAAATTTGGGGGAAAACGAGGAAAGGCGACCACCCTCTTGCCCCGGGAATTTTTATTGGAAGAAGAAGACGAATTTGGGAAGAGGCGAAGGAGGAATTGTAGGAAGATGGAAGGAAGAGGGGATGCGATGCTCGCTTTAGGGCCCCTTACTCCCATTTGATTGCCCTTTTGGGCGATTGGAATGGCGAAGGGCGGCTGGCGGAAAGAGGATGGAAAATGGAATCCAAGGAAGACTGGCTGATGGATTGGTCGGCCACTTTTTGTGGATTTTGGTTGTAAGCGACGAATTGCGGTGGTGCACGATTTGGTGGGGTTGTTGCAAAATGAGCGCAGCGAATTGGCGCGGAGAACTACGAAAATGGCAGGAAAAATCCCAACAAAATAAGTTAAAATTGGGGCAATCAGTGTGTGCGATACACAGTGCGCGTAAATTCACCCCATTTTTTGCAGGGCATTTTCAGGGGATTTACGCCAGCAGGGCTAAAAGAGCAGAAAATGTGGTGGCGAGATTGAGATTGGTTGGAGGTCATTAAATCAAAACGGCCCTTTCAATCAAATCAACTTCATTCATTCAATGATCAATGCTTTCCACAATTTGCTGTGCTTCGTCTCCGTCCCGCTAATTTTTCTCGCCGCCAATTGTGACGATTCTCGCACGAAGGAGTGAATGAAGATTGGGCGGATGATCGACCACCTCCATCCTTCGCCTCCTTCATTCCCCTTCAATTCTTCCTTTCCACATCGCTTATCTTCATCGTCAATCGCCCCGTTTTTTGTTTTGATTCAGTATTTATTCGGCTCAACTCACATCAGTCAATTTTTTGCCAATTTTTTATGATTCGATTCCCTCTTGTATTTTTGCTATTAACCAAATGTTTTTTTTGGCCAATGAATTGGGCCACAAGGCCAGAAAAATTGTTGTTGATTCCTCTTTTCTCCATCTAATTTTATTTTTTTTCTGCCCATCAAATTGGCTTTTCCCCCAATTTTCTTCGTCAATCCTTTTAGCCCCGACAAAAAAACGCAAGGGAATTTGGAGCATCGTTGAAAGGGAACAAAGAGAGGCTTGCGGGAAAGGGGAAATGTGGAGGAAATTGACGAGAAATGATTTAATTGGGTGAACAAAATTGATGGATGGAAAAGTAATTGGGGAAAGGCGAAAAGTATTTAATTGGATTTGGGAATTCTCATTTAATTCTTGATTGAAGGAAGGAATATTTTTTGATAATTACTAATTGGATTTTGGCAAATAAAATATTACAATTTAATTATTGCTTATTTTTCCTAATTTGGATATTCTTTTTATTTTTAGTTTTTCTTCTGATAATTTTTTTTACCCTAAGGTAATCTTCAAAACAAGGAAAACGTTCTCCCACTCTCACTGATTAGAGAGCCACTTCACGGCTACCGTACCATCTAACTCCATCTCCATAGCTGAATAAAAGAATATGCCTTGAAGCTATATTTCATTAGAATCCAGAATTAAAATTTCAATTACAATAACAATTCAGACTAAAATCACAATTACAAATTACAATTACAATCTTAATTTTACAATTACAATCGCAATTACAATCTAAGTTTTACAATTACAATCGCAATTACAATCTAAGTTTTACAATTACAATCGCAATTACAATCTAAGTTTTACAATTACAATCGCAATTACAATTTAGAATTTACAATTACAATCGCAATTACAATCTAAGTTTTACAATTACAATCGCAATTACAATCTAAGTTTTACAATTACAATCGCAATTACAATCTAAGTTTTACAATTACAATTCGCAATTACAATCTAAGTTTTACAATTACAATCGCAATTACAATCTAAGTTTTACAATTACAATTCGCAATTACAATCTAAGTTTTACAATTACAATTCGCAATTACAATCTAAGTTTTACAATTACAATCGCAATTACAATCTAAGTTTTACAATTACAATCCAAATTTTACAATTATTCCCTTTCCGGAATGAACTTAGAATCAAAAACACAAGAGAATTTGTTTCATTTTTGAGTGGAACAAAGAAAAGAGACTTACGGGGAAAGGGGAAATGTGGAGGAAATTGACGAGAAATGCTTTTAATTAGATGAAGAAAATGATGAATGGGAAAATAATTGGGGAAAGGAAAAGTATCAAATTGGATTGAGAATTTAATTAATTAATGATTAAGAAGAATTACATTGACACAAAATATTAATTGGATTATGATAAATAAAAATAAAATTTTTTCATTGCTTTTTTCATAATTTGGATATTGTGCCCCAGGGTATCATCAAAAACAAATTTCCTTCGCTGATCAGAAGAGTGATACTTCACTTCATGGCATACCGTACCTCCTCACTTCTATTTCCATAGCTGTATAAAAGAATAATGCTTATTTCTGTTTTTTATCTTCGTAAGTCTTTTTTTTTTTTGCCCCAAGGTATCATCAAAAACAATTTTTCCTCGCTGATTAGAATGCCACTTCTTGAGATACCGTACCTCCTCACTTCCATTTCCATTGCCGAATAATAAAATAAAAGAATATATGTATGCTAAATGAACGGAAGTTGGTGAAAATTGAATGGGAGGATGGCCTTATTCGTGGAAAAAATTGTTGTCGGCAAATTGGCAGCGTGAATAGGGAAATAAAGGGAAAAATGGGTAAAAAAGTATGCAAAAAAATGATTGGAGTTCTCTCACATTTCCGTTTCCCCATATTTCTCTTGCGTGCTGTAATATTATAATCAACATGGCCATCATCATCATATAGCTTTATCAAAAACTTTTCGACATTCATTGCCGCCAACGCCAATGATTGCTGTGGCTCAATTGGGATGATTTAATGGAAAATTAGCAAAAGCACATCATATCCGGAGTTTTTGTATTCATCCATTTTTTGCCCAATGTAATAAAATATTTCACCCGACTGATTCACTCCATTTTATTTCATTTCCATTTTCATTCAGTGTTCCAAAAATTATTTGATTTAACGAACTTTTGACTATATTTTAGGATTTTATTCCACAAATTCGTCTCATTTTCCGTTTGAAAATTCTGATTATAAGTAAAATCTCATTGAATTTATTATTACTTATTTATATGATCAAATTTCCAACCATTTTTGACTAAATCGCCTGTGGCATGAAAATAAAAAGATTAGAACGCAAAAATTATGTTAATGAATCTAAATTTTACTAATACCCTAGATTTATGTATTCCCTTCTCATTATTTAAAGAAGCAAAAAGCCATAAACAATAATCTTAGCGACACATTCAAAGGAAATGAGCACCAACAAACAGGCAATTTTTAATATGCCAGAGCATGCACTGGAAGCGATCAAGGCAATTTGTTATTTGCCCGATGGAATGGAAGTGATCAAAGGAATTTGTGATATGCCGGAACATGCAAAGAAGGCAATCAAAAAGGCACAGGCAAAACTTGCTGAATTCGATTTTGAGAGCAGCCAATATGACAATGCAAAGTGTGAAATTGAATTTTTGATCTTTTTTTGCATATTTATTATAGGAACCATTTGGAATGGTTGACCAGCCTTCCATGGGGGAAAACATCGAAAGACAATGAAGATGTCAAAATTATGCGCCAAGTTTTGGATGAAGACATTTTTGGGATGAAGGATGTGAAAAAGCGGATTATGAATTTCCTTGCATGCGAACAATACAAAAATGGGAAAATTTTGCTTTTTTCTGGCCCATCAGGTGTTGGCAAGACGGCCATGGCCAAGACAATTGCGCGAGCGTTGGGCAGAGAGGTATGGTTAAAAATTTTTACCAAGCTAATGTGCTCAATTTGATAGAAATTTCTTTTAAGCATAAGTTTGAAAAACTAGGAATTTTTTGCCTTATGTTGGCCATTGGCCCTTGGGCCAATTGGAATTGGAACTCTCTAAATTAATTTATAGCTCCTTTTATTTTTACGGGAATACAAACTCCTGGGGGCATATTATGGCCGCTAAAAATTTAATATTCAATTTTTCAGTTTTGCGATTTTTCTGTTGGAATGCTGAAGGATGATGCCGCAATTAAAGGTCAACACCGAGAAGATTGTGGAGCAATGCCAGGCAAATTGATTCAATGTTTGAGGAAGGCCAAAACTGAAAACCCGTGAGAATCTACATTCATTTAATAAATTCTTAAATAATTACATCTATTCATAGGGTCATTGCTATTGATGATATCACCGATATGGAATCAGATGGATATGGAATTGGTGCAGGAATCGATGGTTTGGTGCATGCTTTGTTTGAAGCGCTAAATCAGGAACAAAATTCCAACTTTGTGGATCGTTTCATTGAAGTGCCAGTCGACCTGTCCAACGTGTTGTTCATCTTAACAACAACTGCTGATCTGCAAAACATCATTACTCAGGGCCATTGGGAAGGCCGATTGGGACCGTTGAAAAAGCGAGTTGTGCAGATTGAATTTAGTGGATATGCTTCGGAAGAAAAGATCAAAATTGCCAGAGAACACTTAATCCCTAAGTGGCAAGGAAAATGGTGAGTGAGATATACATAGATTCCAGAAACTCATTTTTCTTATAAAGTGACCTGATGGAAGATAAATTGGAGGTGAAGGACGAAGCTATCCGAACCCTTTTCAAATCATATTGTTATGAAGCAGGAGTTCACGAATTGGATGAACGCCTTGAACAGGTAAAAATCAATGATATTTTGATTCTAATTTTTGGATTTTTCAGATTTATAAAGTTGCGAAAAAGAGCCTGGAAAATGGTGAAGTGAAGGAATTGCCTTTGTTGGTGTCCAGCGAAAAGCTCTGTGATTATTTTGGCCCCACAATGTTCCATAAACAGAAACTCATTGAGAAAGAGAAAACACCGCCGGGAATGATCATGTTATTGTCATCATCATATTCATTCGGTAAGAAATTTATGAATATTTGTTTGATTTTACTATTTTAATCTTAAAAAGGTGGTAATATTAGATGCATTGAGGCAGATTTGGATACCGGATCGACGGAAAGTTTGAAGATGGTGAACATTAAGGACGATGAAACGAAGGTTTCGATAGAAACAGGTATAAATTTATTAAAATTAAAGTGTGTTTTCAATTAATTTTACAAATTTTTAGCTTATTTGGTGGCTAAAAAATTGTTGATGCGCTATGATCCAGGGAATGATTTCTTTGATCAATCCCATGTTCGTATTCAATTTCTTGATCATGCGATTGGTGGATCGGGCGGTACCTCCATTGTGAGCCTGTTCCTCTCATTGGCATTGAATTTGCCAATTCATGGAATTGCAATGACCGGGGCAATATCAGCGAAGGGGATGGTGCTTCGAATTGGAGGAATCAAAGAGAAAGTTGGTTATTTATTATTTATTAATTGGAAATATTTTATAATAAATTCTAAATTTAAAATTTTTATCAATTTAATGCTCCATTATAAATCCCATTAATTAATTTTATTAATTGTTCCAGTTGGACGCGGCCAAAAGTGCGGGAATTGAGCTTCTGATTCTGCCGGAGGCGAATAAAGAGGACTATGAAAATTTGGAAGAATTCATCAAAGAGGGCATTAATGTGGAGTTTGCATCCGATTATGACCAAATCTTTCAGCTGATTTTCCCGAATTTCAAACCGAAATGTGCCAAAGAAAATAACAAATGAAAGGAGGAAAGAAGAAGGAGAAATATAGATTAACAAATAACAATTTTAATACATTTATTATAAATCGAGGCCATACAATCTATTTCAAAAATATTCAATTTATCCAATAAGTTTTTTGAAAGATAAATGCATATTTAATTTTCAAAATTTGAAGATCTGTGAAATGAATATTTTAGAAAGAGCAAAATGGGCCATCTTTCCACCTAATACAGAATTAAAAATTAGAAATATATTCTTTTCCCGAATGAACTTAGAAATTACAATTACAATCCTTTTCCGGAAAGAAAAGTGCAATTACAATTCCGGAAAGAAAAGTGCAATTACAATTCCGGAAAGAAAAGTGCAATTACAATTCCGGAAAGAAAAGTGCAATTACAATTCCGGAAAGAAAAGTGCAATTACAATTCCGGAAAGAAAAGTGCAATTACAATTCCGGAAAGAAAAGTTCAATTACAATTCCGGAAAGAAAAGTGCAATTACAATTCCGGAAAGAAAAGTGCAATTACAATTCCGGAAAGAAAAGTGCAATTACAATCTTAGAATGAAAAACCGGTTTTTAAAGCGGTTTCGGCCCAAACCCAAACCCCAATCAAAAAATGCGTATTTTTCTCGGATGCGCATCAAAAAGTTGCCCCTAGAATGTTCAAATCCCAAATCATGAAAATCCCTAGAAAAGCCGCTGAATTTTGAAATGTGTAAAAGTCAAAAGCATCTTTATATATATAATTAGAATTTAATAAGAATTCGCTTGTAGAATCTGAATTAATTTTAAAAAATCTGCTGAGCTTTTTCCTTGTCAATTCCTTATAATCATAAATCATAGAATTCTCTTCTGAAATTCCCTGATGAGGATATATTTCCAGCAGGCATTTGGCCTACTTGATCATTAAAAAAAGAAAATGTTTAAGAGGACAAAAAACGTAGAAAAATTGGTCAAATTTCGATGAGGATTTTTCCCCCCTTCTCGGCATTTGTAATACATCCCCTTCCCCATCATTTGCCAATCCACACTTGTGTTGTTTTGTCCATTCTGCGAATACTAAACCAACCGCGACATACGATTACTTTGCACTCCTTTTCGCCGTCTTTTCGTTGTCGTAAAGCCGCATACTAAATTTTTGAAATCGGTGTGGATTTGCTCGATTCGTGTGCTTCTAACTGATGAGAGCTGCTGATCATCATATTGTGTCGTCAGCTGCCTTCACAGAATGTACATTCCCCCTTCCAATTGGTTTGGATTGCCTTTTGCCGGTTTCACATTTCATTATATTCTTTCGAGGGAATGTCGAAGGAGGATTTGGATTTGTAGGGGAAGAGAGTGGCCATTTTTTGCTGGAAAACCTTCCAACCGAGGGGGGCAACAGACACGATTTTTAGCCAACCTACAAAATCCGGCGCCACCCGAGAATTTTGAAGCCATCTGTGGATGGGATTCGGAGTTGGGACATTGCCCTTTTCCCGACAATTCCTTCCAACGGACTCACTCAGCGATCATCGCCCTTGCCTTTTTTGGGATTGGCCCACCAAACCCCAAAGATGGAAGGCCAAGGGCCCCCAAGCCCCATTCCCACGTTTTTTTTGGTTGGGGCCGTAATAATCGGGGCCATGCCATTTTTATTCCTTCCTTCCCATCATTTTTGAATTTGCATAAACGGGGATTTCAACGAATTGAAAAAGCCTTCCCCTTTTCTTCCCATTTTTTGCATGCATATTTCCTTCCCCTCCCTAAATTTGCCCCTTTTTAATATTCCTCAATTTTTTCTTATTCAATTTTTCATTTCCCATCTAAAAAATTCCGCCTCCTCCTTTTCTATTAATATTTTGGGTGCTATTCCCGAATTGAAAAGAGCTATCAAAATTGGAAAATGGGAGGAATATAAAAAATGGCAAAGTTGGAGGCGAATTTGAAATCAACGGAACAAATTTTAATGTTGGCTTCCATTTGAATTGGCAAATGGATTTTGTGTGGGGCGATAAGATCGAAAGTGGGGGATCCATGGGGGCCAACCACCCATTTCAATTCATTCCAAAATTTGCCCTCAATCAAACCCAAAATTATTCAAGGCCATCAGCCGAATGAATGAGAGGCATTCGGAAGGGAAAACTTATTTTTTAGAGGCCTCGTCATTCATCAGAGGGACAAAAATTTGAATGTTTCCGAAATTAAGTTTACCAATTTGCCCATCGGAAAATTCGTTCATCCCTTCCTCATTTATCAATTTTATTGCCTTTTAATAAATTGCAATTTTTCATGCGTATCATAAAACTCGAATGATTCAAAATTCTCTAATTCAGCTAGGCAATAACCAATTCGAGAAGGCGCTATACCTACGGAAAACTCTAAATCCCCTTTAAAAGGTGGCTTTTTTAAAATCGTGCTAATTCCACCTTTTTAATATGTTATATCTCTTGAATATAATAAACTCGAATCTTTTGAGGAAAAGTCGCCCATTTAAAAATTGTTTTACTTTTCAAAAAACTAGTGAAGCCTCTTTTTAGAGGACATTTATGGCTTTCGAATGGCATATCGCCTTCCCAAATTGGTTTCTTCCTCGTTGAGATATGGCCAAAAGAATATTCCTAGGTATTAAAAAGCCTTTCAATCTTGATCTATTTTCTAATAAAATTATGTAGTTAAGGTTCATCATCAAAAATGAATGAATTACTGGGATTAGAACACAGCTCCGTTTTAAATTTTTCTTATTTTCCAACTTCCTCCTTTCCTCCGACTATTATTTTTTGGCCCCTATTAAAGATTGCGCAGCAAAATGGGGACATATTCATTCATTGAAAAGAGGGGGGGGGGGCACATTTTAAACTAACTAAAAATTCCAAGAAAGGAAAAATGAACGAACGCGCAGCCAAAACAAAATTATTCGCACAAAAACAGCTCCTCTCCAAAACGCCCTCTCGCCCCCCTCCCCCAACTTTTATTCATTTCTGGCCCAAACAATTTTTGGAGAAAAGATGGAGGAAGGGGAGGAGATTGATGATTTTGTGAATTGGCCGAATGAAAACGAATTTAAAGGGGCCAAGGAAGAGGGCACAATGTTCGTCCCCCCTCCCGATTTCCATCATTTGTATCATTGACCCCAATTGCCCCAGGGGAGTATCACCTTTTAAAAAAGAAAAGGAAGGGTTTCTGTATCGGCCAAAATGTTTCGCTACTGCGATAAATTGGAAAAGCCAATTATTTTGGGCCAAAATATTGGCAAAAATTCTAGGCCACCAAAATTTGCCAAATTCCTGGGGCTTTCTTTTTTCCCTACCTCTGCTGGAAAATCCTCTTAGATTTAATTCACCGTAAACCATGTTGTTCCACTTACGTGCCATTTTCCCCCGAATGACAAAATGCGTTATTTTTATACATTGGTCATGCGAATGGCTGATGTCCATTTAATGTTTTCGGCACAATGTTGCGCGTGTCATTTGCCTCCTCCCAAAATCCAAATTGCCTTCCCCTTTTCCCTATATGTTCATTTATTCAATCCAATTCTCCCTTCCCCTCCAATTTGCCACTAATCCACCGGAATTTCTCCAATTTATGTATTTATTTTTTTGTCATTTCGCGGATTCATTAAAGGCACACGGGCACTGGGAGGCAAAAAATCATTTAAGAACTATAAAATAATATTTATATTTCCCTTCCAATTTCCTCCTCATTTTTTGGCTTCGCCCAAAATGCCAATTGGAATTTTGTCCGCGCGACCGACGATTAATTGGCCAAAGGGGGAAGAGGATTAGTGGAGGGAAGGAAGGGAAGGAGGGTGGACCGGAAAGGACATTGCCGAGAGATAATCACACATTTAATAAATGGGATTTGTGGCACTCGGTTGGGGCACAAATTATGGCAAATTCGCTTAATTCAATGAATTATAGTAGATTGGTGGTGGGGGAGTCATCCCCCTTCTTATTTTCAAAAACATAAATTAATTAATCATTTTTTTAAATTCCATTAAAGTTCATTCGGCATTTTGAAAGGGGAAGAATTGATAATGGCCATTACCAATTATTTTGTTATTTTGAATTGAATAACTCTAATAATTATCAATTCCCACCTTCCAGGCAAAGTGTCTTTTGGTATAGAAGATTGTATTCCACTATTATTTTGCATTTTTGCAGAAATTAATCATTCCAAAAAATGGCATTCAAGTTCATTTATTTTCAATTAGGGGGGTAGGAGATGTACCTGCTGGGCCTTTCTTTAGGCCATATCTCAGCGAGGCAATTGCCAATCCACGAAGGCCGATATACCATTTGAAAGCCAAAAGTGTCCGTCATAAAGTGGCTTTCTCAATTTTATGAAATTTATCTTTTTAAAATAGTTTTTTATCTTTGTATTTAATAAACTGAATTCCTTTGAAGAAAAGTCGCCTATTTTGTAAATTATTTAAACTTTTCAAAAACTAGTGAAGCCACTTTTTAGATAACATTTAGTGCTTTCAAATGAAATGTCGCCTTCCCAATTGTTTTTCCTTCTTGAGTTATGGCCAAAAGTTTGGCCCCAGGTATCTGAAAAGCCTTTCGATGTTGATCTTTGGTCTATTATAATAAGGCATAAGGCTTATGATATTTTTCCACAGCAGGTATTGAAGGAAGGAATTGGAAAATTATATTTGATGTAAACTGTTTATTAATACATATATATATAAGATGAATGCCTTAAAATTGCCCAAAATTAAGATCGGCCCATTATTTAATTGTTGTCAATTTCCATTATCTTTTTTCTCTTTTGGACTAATTTTTTTCATTCATTCCTTTTTTGCCAATTTCCGTTCCATTTCATTACTTATATATCCTTTTATCCATTGCCGTCAGCAGGATAAAATAGGAATAATATTTCAAAGATTAATTCCATCCAAAATAATTTTAAGCCTGGAAAATGGCAAAAAGATTGGGAATTGGGATTTTGGAACGCCTATCCCAAAAGAGCTTTCGAATGGTTGAAAATTGGCCAAAAGGCAAAAAAGATTGGGACTTTGGAGGGGGATTTTATGAAGAAAATTTCAAAGTAGTGCGAAAAGGGCTTAAAAATTGCCAACATTCCCAAATGATATTTTCTTCATACTATACCTCCCTCATCAGGCTCCCCCCCCCCCCCTTCAATAAGCTGCCACAAATCCTCGCCCCTCCTCATCTACAAATCAACAACAAAAATCATATTCTAATTAATTAATTATTTCAAAAATTTGTTTGAGCATTGGAATGCTCGGAAATTGGCCTCAAAATGGAGATTTGTAGAGGATTATTTTGATGAAAATTGGAGAGAAAAAAATAGGATAAATATGTGTGAAAAGCTGATAAGGCGCTTAAAAATTGCCAACATTCCCAAATGGCACAATAAGCCTCCATAAATCCTCTGATTCCCTTTCAAATCAACAACAGCATATAGAGAAGATTCTAATTATATTAATTATATAATCTCCAAAATTTTTTTTTTTTTTAAGGCTAAATTATTTATTTTGCGAAAATTGGCGTGAAAAAAAGAATTTATAAAATTATAGAAATTGAAATTTAATTCTGCGTTTCACCTTTTTTAATTCCGCCTGTTTCTTAGAATAAATCCGCCTTTTTCTAAAAATAAATCCGCCAGTTTTAATTCCATTAATTCCGCCTGTTTGTCCGCCTGGCTGACTAAGTTTTAATAATTCCGCCTGGCTGACTAAGTTTTAATAATTCCGCCTGGTTGACTAAGTTTTAATAATTCCGCCTGTTTGACTAAGTTTTTTAATTCCTCCTGTATTCTAGGAGGGAGGAGGATCTTTGTAATTAAAATTGGAAAAAAGCGCTTAAAAATTTTTGGCATATTTCTTTCATATTTCTTCATACTTTCCTCATAATAAGCCCACATAAAATCCTTAAATCCTCTCCCATCCCCTTCATTCAAATCAACTAATTAATTATTTCTAAAATTTTTGCTTAGCCAAAATTTTTATTTGGCGGAGAATTTGCTGATGAGAGACATTTCTTTCCTTCCTTTCCTATTCCAATTTGCTGCTGCATTTTGTTGATAGGCTAATGGCCAAAGTCTTCATCATTCCCGTCGCGGTCCAAAATTCACTTTTCTCGACGTGTTTTGTCCCCTCTTCTCGGACCAGCCATTCATAAATTGTCCCCAACAATTCCGCTGAAATTCAGCCCACCTTCCTTGTCCCTTTCCATGTCTTTCGGCCTTATCTGCCTCACCCCAAATCGAAAGTCCATTTCCGAGAGTTCCTTCCACCATCCCCCTGCTCCCACCAAACGGCTGCTTTTGTGTTATTGCCCCCAAAGTCCATTCGTTCCCTTCACTCTCCTCGATTTTGTCCTGGAATGCCATTGGCCGTTTAAAGAGCCAAAACACTCACAAATAGGTCAAAGTGCAAAATGGCCAATTCCCCCATGTGATCATGCTCTAATGGCAATTTTTTTCCCACTTTAGAATGATCAATCGTTATGCCACCAAAAATTGATCAAAGTTTTGTCCCATTTCTCATTCGATCAGGCCAAGCCCTCCCTTCCACAATCATTTTCCCACTTAAATTAGAGTGCCATCGGCCGTTAAAAGCTTAAAAAGTTACCAAAATATCCACAGCCAAAAGCCAATTCGATGAATGATTTTATTGGCAAATTCCCTGATAAATTCGCACGAATGCTCGAACAAAAAGGCATGAACATTTTATTTGATTTAGATTTGGAGGGTGAATGGCAAAAAGGCTCAACTATGGTGATTGGTTCCTTAAAACGATTGGCCATTTTAGTGGAAAATATGTGGGGGAGGATGAAGGCAATATTTTCTGAAAATGGGCAGAAGAGGATCTTTTAGTATTTTACAATCCAATGTAAATCCTATTTGTTGCGCAAATCCTCGTGGCATTTGCCTCCTGAGAAAAGCCGCTTTGTCCCCGCCTCCTAATTTCCCATAAATTCCATCGGCGATTTGGCCATGAAAATGGCAGGTCGGATTGGCATTTTGGACCTAGCCCTCAACGATCAAATTTTTTTGGTTGAGAATTTTTGGAGGATGGATGTTGGGAAGGGCCAATATAGTTTATAGTGAGAAAATAGGCCAAAGGAAGGGGGATAATCTTGCCATAATTTTATGGCATTTTTGTAAATCTTATTTTCTGCGCAAATCCCCGTCCTTTGGAGTGACTTTCACATTTTCCATATGGCATTTTCCTTAATCTATTAGGACAAATTCGCATCCCCGGAAAAGCTTCAATTTCCCATAAATTCCATGGGCGCGATTTGGCAAAAAATGAGGGGAGAGAAGGCACTTTGGACCCAGCCTCCCTCATTCAGTCCACTTCCGGATTTGAAAATATGGCCAAAATGGAGTCAATTAGTCGGATTGGTGCGAGGGTGGATGCCTCCAATCCAAACATGGAAATGGGTGGGAGGCGGAGCCCCCAAAATCCGCGCAGGCATATTTGTGGCCGTCCTCTCCTAATCCCCTCCAAAATCCACATCCACCCTCAAGCCACCACACCTTCCTCTATTTTACCAATTTCATTATGTTATTTATTATTTTCCACCCCCACTTTTCCACCTTCATTTCTACATCCAAAAATTTCCTCCCATTCCATTTAATTTCGCACCATTTTCTGGGCTAATTTTCCATCTCCACCTGAGATAATTAGGAAGAAAAAATAATTAGGCAAGTAGTAAATTTTGTTTAATTGTGCCAGTCTGTGAATTCCCGAGGCCATTTTTTGGAAATCAACACATAAATTTGCCAGCCTTCTTTTTGATTCGGAACGAGGCGAAATTTTCTGATAGAGAACAATTCAGAAATTGGTTCATTCTTTTGACTATTACTCAAGAAGGAAACATCCAATTTTGGAAGGTGATAATGCCATTTGAAAGCCCTAAATGTCTTCTAAAAAGTGGCTATAAAATTATTATGAATTTCACTATTTTAAAAAAGTTATATATCACTGGAATATAATAATCCCGTAACAAAATGTTTTAACTTTTCAAAAAATTAGCTAAACCACTTTTTAGAGGACATTTACGTCTTTCCAATAGTATTGGCATATTGCTTTCCCAAATTGGTTGTTTCCTTGTTGAGCTATAGTCGAAAGAAAGGCACAGGTACTGTAACGGCAATACATAGTGAATCGTTTCGTTTCGGGCATTTACATCCATCAAGATAAAAACCAAATAATTTTTGATCATCTCAGTTTATTAGCCTATATTATGAATGTCCAATGGGATAAAATTGATTATTCTAAAATGCAAAATTTTGCCAAAATTATGGCCATAAATTCAATTACCAAATTTTCTGGCCTTCCATGAAAATTCAACATTTTCCGAATCAATTGCCTTCTCCTCCTCCTCTTCATTTCCTTGTGCCAATTTCCTGATATATGGCCCCATTCATTTGCTTCCACAAATTGTGGCCATTTCCGTAAACCCCTCCCTCTACATAATTCTTGTATTACCCATTACTAAACTGTCCCCTTCTCAATTTTCTCCATAATTCCCCCACTAAAAGAAGTCAATTGGGGAAGTCGGTAATTAGGCAAAAAAGGGAGAATAAGCAAACCAGTAGAAAAGAATTGGCCATTGGCGGAAGGAGGTGGAAGGAGGGAGGAACCCAGAGGCCTCAATCAAAATCGCCCCCTCCCTCCGCCCTCAAATCTGAATGAAATCGGCAATTAGCTAACTTCCCCTCTTCATCCAATTCCGACCGGTCGTTGACTTTTCCACGGCAATATTCTGAATGAATGGGCGAATGAAGCAAAAAAAAAATTGCGGGGCTAACGGCGGCGGCATATAGAAAAATTTGGTGGGTTGATGCATTGGACACAAACACGAATACTAATAATTGTGGCCAAAGTGCACAAAATGCCTTGGAAGATTATTAATTGAAGGAGGAAGAGAGGGCGGATGAAGAAAGAGAAGCTTTTGATGGCATTTTAATGTTTTTAAAGCAAAGATCTGCCCATGTTTTTACCTTCCCTCTCCGATGTGCCAATTTCAATTTATTTGCCACCTTTCAATTTTCTTTTAATCTAATTCCTCGCTCTCCAATTAAGGATAAAATACTTTAAGGGGCTTAAATATAAAGGAAGCAAGGAATATGAAAATGCCAAAATTTACAGGAAATCGAAAAAAAATAAAAAGATGGCCAATCCATAGATCTCGTTTCAGTGAGGGAGGATCCGAAGCTATATGCCATCCTACCTTTTTGGATGTGTGTGCCACCCACTACCCATAAATCGGCCATTTCCTTTCCTATATGGGCAATTAGAGGTCGAAGGAGTTGACACCTTCTCTTTTCCATAATCCAATTCCGTATCAAAATGCCATTAATTGTAAATAAGGCTTATTAAAAATAAGAAAACATGGGAAATGCCACATATTTTTTAAAGAAAATCGGGTAAAATGAAAAGTTGGCTAATCTAAAGAACAATTGATTAGAGAAAATCTGATCCCAATTCCAATACCAATCCCTTTTCATTGTCAAAAAAACTAAAAACATTTTAAAACACCATTTTGTGCAAAACTGGCGGAATTATTCTAAGTTCGCCAGGCGGAATAAAAACAGGCGGAATTATTCTAAGTTCGCCAGGCGGAATAAAAACAGGCGGAATTATTCTAAGTTCGGCTGGCGGAATAAAAACAGGCGGAATTATTCTAAGTTCGCCAGGCGGAATTATTCTATGTTCGCCAGGCGGAATTATTCTATGTTCGCCAGGCGGAATTATTCTAAGTTCGCCAGGCGGAATTATTCTAAGTTCGCCAGGCGGATTTATTCTATGTTCGCCAGGCGGATTTATTCTATGTTCGCCAGGCGGATTTATTCTATGTTCGCCAGGCGGAATTATTCTATGTTCGCCAGGCGGAATTATTCTAAGTTCGCCAGGCGGAATTATTCTAAGTTCGCCAGGCGGATTTATTCTATGTTCGCCAGGCGGAATTTCTAAGTTCGCCAGGCGGAATTATTCTATGTTCGCCAGGCGGATTTATACTAAGTTCGCCAGGCGGAATTAAAACAGGCGGAATTATTCTATGTTCGCCAGGCGGAATTAAAACAGGCGGAATTATTCTATGTTCGCCAGGCGGAATTATTCTAACTAGGCGGGATTAAAAATCAGAATAGGCAGAATAATCTTAAAATATTGAAGGTATCCAATCCAAAGATCCCCATGGCTGGAATTTCTGTGCCGATGCCAATCCCGTGTGGCCCCTCTCTAATAAATTGGCCAATTCCGATTTATAGGCAATTAGAGGGCGGGGGAGTAGCTTTTATCTTCCTCCATCCTTCCTTTCCATAATCCAATCCGCCAGTCAGCCTTCTAATTCCCTCGTTTCCCCTCCCTTATCCATTCACATTTTGATAGCCACACAACGAAAATTTATTCTTTTTTATCTTTTTGTTCCCTTATATTTTTTGGTTCATTTCAAGCCTATTCATTTCCAATCTTCCAAAAATTTTTCTTAAATGGAAAAATGCGCAGGAAATTAATTGTAAAAGAGAAAAGACATAAAAAGACACAAATGAGCAATTTTTGGACGAACACAAAAAGATCGACACTTGGCTAAATTTACTGCGGCATTTTGCCAATTTCAATGCAAATTTTGAAGCATCACAAAAAACTATACAACACCATTTTCCTTTCTTTTTGCCAAAGCAGTGATTTTTGGCCATCAATTTTTTGCCTCCCCCCTCCCCAACTTTCCCCCCTTTTATTCATTTCGCACTTAATTTTCTTTCCAGCCTTCAAAAATTCTATAAAATGCGCAGAAATTAATATAAAAAAGAATGACCAAATATGCCGCGGCATTTTGCCAATTGTGGATGCAAATTTTTTGGATTCAGCCAAAAAAGAGGCTGCAAGATCAAAAGAGACTTCCCCGTTCCCTTTTCACAGACCGTTTTCTCGTCTTTTTTGCCAAAAGCACAGTTCTTTTTTTGGCAAAAAAAGGCCGGGAAAATGGGCAGCAGAGAAAATACACACAAAATAGCAAAAATGTCCATTTCCCGACAAGGAAATAAATGGAAAGGGAGGTGGAAGGGAAGGAACGGGGGTGGATGGATGGGAAAGGAGGCAAAAGCAAAAGGGCATTTGAATAATTTCCACCCCGCGCATTCGACATTCGCCCTTTTTCCACTGTGGCCTTTCCCTTCCCCTACCCATTCCACATCCTTTGCCCCTTCCATTACAAATTGCCGCAGCCAAAAGTCTTCCCGTTCCCTCCTCTCGCCTTTCTCTTTGCTGAATCCAAATACGGTAAAATGGGAAAGGTAGAGTGGAAGGGGAGGGGATTGGCTGGCCAATTGGCTTTCTGGCTTTCCACATCTCCGTTCCACTCGGCATTTACCTCGCCTTGCCCCCATTGCCACCCATTCATTCACAAATATTCCCCCAAAAATTTGCATCTTCTGCGCCCAATCCGAATGGTTTTGGCTCTTCTCGTCATTTTCCAAATATGGAAAATGTGAATGCCTCTGGAACGCCTTTTCGGGTCCACAGTGTGCCAGTCGCGGAGGCCAAGTCAAAAACTGTAATTCAGCGCATTTTTTGACGGCTCATAAACCACATTTGGATGGGGGCAAAAATTCCCCCCCCCCCCCCCCCCATGTCATTCACTCGAAATGGAAGCATTTTTTAGGGCAAATTTGTTAAAGCCTCCTCCTCCTCCCTCTTCAGCACAGAAAATGTGCCAGATTATTTTACTATATTTCTGGGTAGCTCTCGATTACGTCAATCAGCCAACATTTACAACATTTATGAATTTTTATCTGGAATCTCGATCTAATTTTTAAACACATACCAAACCATATTTTTTTCTTATATTGGTCATTTATTGTTTGTTAAGACTCACCTTAATTCGGAGTTGGATTATTACAGAGATGTGTCCCTATATAAGATTTGCCTCCTATGACCCGAACGATTGAGAGTGCCGTCATTCAATACATGGAACCATTCTTTTGGCCATATCTCAATAAACAAGTGACCAATTTTGGAAGGCGATATGCCATTTTAAAGCTATAAATGTCCTCTAAAAAGTGGCATCTCTAATTTTTAGAAAATTTAAACACTTTTTAAAATAAAATAATCGGCTTTCCCTCAAAGAATTCGGGTTTATTACACTTAAAGATATGTAATTAATCTAACTTCTTTAAATAAGGGGATATCGTAGTATTTTAACAGTCACTTTTTAGAGGACAATTTAGGCTTTTGAATGGCATATTGCCTTCTCAGATTGGCTAACTCCTTGGTGAGCTACGGCTTAAAAACAAAAGAATGGCAAAAGTGCTGCAATGACGGTACTGGGAAATGCTCCCCCTTTTTGGGATAAAGCCAATCTATGAATGATATAAAATGTAAGGGATCCCCCAGATAATTCAAATTCCAGAATATTTTTCTTTGCCACACCGATAAATATCCGCATTTTTCTTTCCCAATCATTGTTGCGCATTCATACCCAAGTTTTTCCACCAATCCAATTTTCATTCAAATTTCCAGAAAAAAAGTCCATCCTCTCAATTCCCAATCTCAGCGATGGACCCATTTCACGCCAATCTTCTCCTCCTCCAATGCCAACAACGCCTTCTTTGCTCTGGCGGGGGGCCTAGGCCCTTTGACTGCGCAATTCGATTGAAAATGGCCTCCAGCAGAGGCAGTGATGGGGCAAATTCAGCCGAAATGAAAGGTAAATTTAATGAGGGAAAATGTGTTAAAAATTTTGAGGAGGCAAAGTGGGGAATGTGGTTGTTTTGAGGCACTGTTTTTGAAGAGGGAAAAATTGCCGGAAAATTTTTTGGACCTGTCCAAAAACGAGTCCCCTCCCTCCGGCCAGTCGAGAAAAGTGGCTGTTTTTGTGTGAATTTGAAGACGGGGAAAACCCTCCCAGCAGACTTTTCCCTTCCCTTCCTAAATTTCTTCCATTTTCACCTCCCATTCTCCCATTTTTGGGAGAATTACTACAAAAATGGGAAGGGCCAGCAGGGGAAAAGTGCGTTGATGTGAAAAAAAAGGGGGAGGAAAGGGGAGGGGAAAATGAACTCGAAAAACTTGCGCCAACCTTTCTTGTAAAATTTTTGCCCCCCCCCCCCCCCCTCTCGAACGCCGTTCCCGATGGGCCAAAACAACTCCCCTCCTTTTCCCCCATTTCCATTTCAATGTATTTTTTCTTCTCCAACGTTTTTTCGGCGAAACGAACGCCCAAAATGAACGCCCAGCATCGAAAGGGGGAGGAAATCTCGGCCTGTTTTTGGCCATGTTTTTTTTGAAAAGGGAAACTGCTGATCGAATCAGTTTAGAAGGGAAATTAGGTAGAAAAGAGAAACGCACAAAACAGCTGAAAATTACATCCCCCACCTTCCATCCTTCTACCCTACTAACTTAATTTCTCCTTCCCAAATTCCCATTGGCATTTTTCGAAAGAAATTCAATAAAAAATTTCGAAAAATTTTTAATCCTATAAAACATTTATCAATATGAAAGCCTATTAAATTCTCTACAAAATGATATTTAAATCATATTCCTGAGCCAACTTTTTAAGGAGATATGAAATATGGCCATAAATATCGAAAAATAGATTTTATGGCCATAGTTTTCGAGGCGAGTGCCTTCCGGGAAAAAAATTGCGATATAGGTGAAGGCATCCTACGGACTGAAAATAGGCAAAGTTTCGACAAAAGTGGCCCATATTTAAAGAAAGGATCTTCTCTTGTTAGTTATGGCCAAGTTTTACGGCCACAAAAAAAGAGGCGAGCTCGTTCAGGGGTTAAAAATTGTGATTTAAGTTAAGGCATCCTACCGACCGAAGATAGGCAAAGTTTCAACAAAAGTGGCCACCGGCAACCCATAAAATTAGCCTTCCCTTATAATTATGGACAAGTTCTATATACCTAGTTTTCGTGGCGACAGGCGAGTGCCTTCCGGGGTTAAAAATCGTGATTTTAGTTAAGGCATTCTATGGACTGAAAATAGACAAACTTTTGACAAAAGTGGCCAACCGGTCACCATTAAAATTAGCCTTCGTTTATTAGTTGTTTAGTTATGGCCGTTTTATGGGCAGAAAAAAATTATTTTTTCAACAGGAATTTCGGCAAATTAATTTTTTGGTAAATTAATATTATTCCTTTTATTTAATTTAGAGCACATTCTATTTGGGCATTGTCACATTTTGGGCGCAAAAAGTGCCCTCCTTCGTGCCCAACTGGACCAATCGCCGACAACGCCCACCATTCAATTCCTTCTTCAGCTCAACAATTCAAATGGCAATGCGGCATTGGCCCAAGGATTGGCGGCAGCCGGCGCCATTGAAGCGGAATTGAAGGAATTGAAATTGGGTTGGTCCGTCAGGAATGGAAAAATATAAACGAAATAAGACAATTGGATACTGTTGATTGACTACATTGGTCCAATCTTTAAGCCATACCTCAATAAGGAATCAGCCAATTCAGGAAGGCGATATGCCATTTAAAAGTAATAAATGTCCTCTAAAAAGTGGCTTTACTAAATTTTTGAAAATTTAAAACAATTTGTGAAATAAGCGGCTTTTCCTCAAAAAATTCAAAATTTTCAAAAATCCATTTTTCAAAATCGGCCCGAGTTTTCGGTCTGAAATTTTTTTGATAAAATATTATTAGTTATATCTAAAAAATAAAAAAAATCTAGGCCTAGAACTCTATACGTTTTTTAGTTATGAATTTTTAAAAATTTTCAAAAAATACAGGTAAAAATCAAAATTTTCAAATAAGAATTTTTCAAAATCGGCCCGAGTTTTCGGTCTGAAATTTTTTTGATAAAATATTATTAGTTATATCTAAAAAATAAAAAAAAATCTAGGCCTAGAACTCTATACGTTTTTTAGTTATGAATTTTTAAAAATTTTCAAAAAATACAGGTAAAAATCAAAATTTTCAAAAATCAATTTTTCAAAATCGGCCCGAGTTTTCGTTCTGAAATTTTCTGATTAAATCTCTATAATTGTAAGCTAAAAACTAAAAAAAATCTAGGCCTAGAACTCTATACGTTTTTTAGTTATGAATTTTTAAAAATTTTCAAAAATACAGGTAAAAATCAAAATTTTCAAAAATCAATTTTTCAAAATCGGCCCGAGTTTTCGGTCTGAAATTTTTTTGATAAAATATTATTAGTTATATCTAAAAAATAAAAAAAATCTAGGCCTAGAACTCTATACGTTTTTTAGTTATGAATTTTTAAAAATTTTCAAAAATACAGGTAAAAATCAAAATTTTCAAAAATCAATTTTTCAAAATCAGCCCGAGTTTTCGGTCTGAAATTTTTTTGATAAAATATTATTAGTTATATCTAAAAAATAAAAAAAAATCTAGGCCTAGAACTCTATACGTTTTTTAGTTATGAATTTTTAAAAATTTTCAAAAAATACAGGTAAAAATCAAAATTTTCAAAAATCAATTTTTCAAAATCGGCCCGAGTTTTCGTTCTGAAATTTTCTGATTAAATCTCTATAATTGTAAGCTAAAAACTAAAAAAAATTAGGCCTAGAACTCTATACGTTTTTTAGTTATGAATTTTTAAAAATTTTCAAAAATACAGGTAAAAATCAAAATTTTCAAAAATCAATTTTTCAAAATCGGCCCGAGTTTTCGTTCTGAAATTTTCTGATTAAATCTCTATAATTGTAAGCTAAAAAATAAAAAAAAACTAGGCCTAGAACTCTATACGTTTTTTAGTTATGAATTTTTAAAAATTTTCAAAAATACAGGTAAAAATCAAAATTTTCAAATAAGAATTTTTCAAAATCGGCCCGAGTTTTCGTTCTGAAATTTTCTGATTAAATCTCTATAATTGTAAGCTAAAAACTAAAAAAAATCTAGGCCTAGAACTCTATACGTTTTTTAGTTATGAATTTTTAAAAATTTTCAAAAAATACAGGTAAAAATCAAAATTTTCAAATAAGAATTTTTCAAAATCGGCCCGAGTTTTCGGTCTGAAATTTTTTTGATAAAATATTATTAGTTATATCTAAAAAATAAAAAAAAATCTAGGCCTAGAACTCTATACGTTTTTTAGTTATGAATTTTTAAAAATTTTCAAAAATACAGGTAAAAATCAAAATTTTCAAAAATCAATTTTTCAAAATCGGCCCGAGTTTTCGGTCTGAAATTTTTTTGATAAAATATTATTAGTTATATCTAAAAAATAAAAAAAAAACTAGGCCTAGAACTCTATACGTTTTTTAGTTATGAATTTTTAAAAATTTTCAAAAATACAGGTAAAAATCAAAATTTTCAAATAAGAATTTTTCAAAATCGGCCCGAGTTTTCGTTCTGAAATTTTCTGATTAAATCTCTATAATTGTAAGCTAAAAACTAAAAAAAAATTAGGCCTAGAACTCTATACGTTTTTTAGTTATGAATTTTTAAAAATTTTCAAAAATACAGGTAAAAATCAAAATTTTCAAAAATCAATTTTTCAAAATCGGCCCGAGTTTTCGTTCTGAAATTTTCTGATTAAATCTCTATAATTGTAAGCTAAAAAATAAAAAAAAACTAGGCCTAGAACTCTATACGTTTTTTAGTTATGAATTTTTAAAAATTTTCAAAAATACAGGTAAAAATCAAAATTTTCAAATAAGAATTTTTCAAAATCGGCCCGAGTTTTCGTTCTGAAATTTTCTGATTAAATCTCTATAATTGTAAGCTAAAAACTAAAAAAAATCTAGGCCTAGAACTCTATACGTTTTTTAGTTATGAATTTTTAAAAATTTTCAAAAAATACAGGTAAAAATCAAAATTTTCAAATAAGAATTTTTCAAAATCGGCCCGAGTTTTCGTTCTGAAATTTTCTGATTAAATCTCTATAATTGTAAGCTAAAAAATAAAAAAAAACTAGGCCTAGAACTCTATACGTTTTTTAGTTATGAATTTTTAAAAATTTTCAAAAATACAGGTAAAAATCAAAATTTTCAAAAATCAATTTTTCAAAATCGGCCCGAGTTTTCGGTCTGAAATTTTTTTGATAAAATATTATTAGTTATATCTAAAAAATAAAAAAAAATCTAGGCCTAGAACTCTATACGTTTTTTAGTTATGAATTTTTAAAAATTTTCAAAAATACAGGTAAAAATCAAAATTTTCAAAAATCAATTTTTCAAAATCGGCCCGAGTTTTCGGTCTGAAATTTTTTTGATAAAATATTATTAGTTATATCTAAAAAATAAAAAAAAAACTAGGCCTAGAACTCTATACGTTTTTTAGTTATGAATTTTTAAAAATTTTCAAAAATACAGGTAAAAATCAAAATTTTCAAATAAGAATTTTTCAAAATCGGCCCGAGTTTTCGTTCTGAAATTTTCTGATTAAATCTCTATAATTGTAAGCTAAAAACTAAAAAAAAATTAGGCCTAGAACTCTATACGTTTTTTAGTTATGAATTTTTAAAAATTTTCAAAAATACAGGTAAAAATCAAAATTTTCAAAAATCAATTTTTCAAAATCGGCCCGAGTTTTCGTTCTGAAATTTTCTGATTAAATCTCTATAATTGTAAGCTAAAAAATAAAAAAAAACTAGGCCTAGAACTCTATACGTTTTTTAGTTATGAATTTTTAAAAATTTTCAAAAAATACAGGTAAAAATCAAAATTTTCAAATAAGAATTTTTCAAAATCGGCCCGAGTTTTCGTTTTGAAATTTTCTGATTAAATCTCTATAATTGTAAGCTAAAAACTAAAAAAAATTTAGGCCTAGAACTCTATACGTTTTTTAGTTATGAATTTTTAAAAATTTTCAAAAATACAGGTAAAAATCAAAATTTTCAAAAATCAATTTTTCAAAATCGGCCCGAGTTTTCGTTCTGAAATTTTCTGATTAAATCTCTATAATTGTAAGCTAAAAAATAAAAAAAAACTAGGCCTAGAACTCTATACGTTTTTTAGTTATGAATTTTTAAAAATTTTCAAAAATACAGGTAAAAATCAAAATTTTCAAATAAGAATTTTTCAAAATCGGCCCGAGTTTTCGTTCTGAAATTTTCTGATTAAATCTCTATAATTGTAAGCTAAAAACTAAAAAAAATCTAGGCCTAGAACTCTATACGTTTTTTAGTTATGAATTTTTAAAAATTTTCAAAAAATACAGGTAAAAATCAAAATTTTCAAAAATCAATTTTTCAAAATCAGCCCGAGTTTTCGGTCTGAAATTTTTTTGATAAAATATTATTAGTTATATCTAAAAAATAAAAAAAAACTAGGCCTAGAACTCTATACGTTTTTTAGTTATGAATTTTTAAAAATTTTCAAAAATACAGGTAAAAATCAAAATTTTCAAAAATCAATTTTTCAAAATCAGCCCGAGTTTTCGGTCTGAAATTTTTTTGATAAAATATTATTAGTTATATCTAAAAAATAAAAAAAAATCTAGGCCTAGAACTCTATACGTTTTTTAGTTATGAATTTTTAAAAATTTTCAAAAAATACAGGTAAAAATCAAAATTTTCAAAAATCAATTTTTCAAAATCGGCCCGAGTTTTCGTTCTGAAATTTTCTGATTAAATCTCTATAATTGTAAGCTAAAAACTAAAAAAAATTAGGCCTAGAACTCTATACGTTTTTTAGTTATGAATTTTTAAAAATTTTCAAAAATACAGGTAAAAATCAAAATTTTCAAAAATCAATTTTTCAAAATCGGCCCGAGTTTTCGTTCTGAAATTTTCTGATTAAATCTCTATAATTGTAAGCTAAAAAATAAAAAAAAACTAGGCCTAGAACTCTATACGTTTTTTAGTTATGAATTTTTAAAAATTTTCAAAAATACAGGTAAAAATCAAAATTTTCAAATAAGAATTTTTCAAAATCGGCCCGAGTTTTCGTTCTGAAATTTTCTGATTAAATCTCTATAATTGTAAGCTAAAAACTAAAAAAAATCTAGGCCTAGAACTCTATACGTTTTTTAGTTATGAATTTTTAAAAATTTTCAAAAAATACAGGTAAAAATCAAAATTTTCAAATAAGAATTTTTCAAAATCGGCCCGAGTTTTCGGTCTGAAATTTTTTTGATAAAATATTATTAGTTATATCTAAAAAATAAAAAAAAATCTAGGCCTAGAACTCTATACGTTTTTTAGTTATGAATTTTTAAAAATTTTCAAAAAATACAGGTAAAAATCAAAATTTTCAAAAATCAATTTTTCAAAATCGGCCCGAGTTTACGTTCTGAAATTTTCTGATTAAATCTCTATAATTGTAAGCTAAAAACTAAAAAAAATTAGGCCTAGAACTCTATACGTTTTTTAGTTATGAATTTTTAAAAATTTTCAAAAATACAGGTAAAAATCAAAATTTTCAAAAATCAATTTTTCAAAATCGGCCCGAGTTTTCGTTCTGAAATTTTCTGATTAAATCTCTATAATTGTAAGCTAAAAAATAAAAAAAAACTAGGCCTAGAACTCTATACGTTTTTTAGTTATGAATTTTTAAAAATTTTCAAAAATACAGGTAAAAATCAAAATTTTCAAATAAGAATTTTTCAAAATCGGCCCGAGTTTTCGTTCTGAAATTTTCTGATTAAATCTCTATAATTGTAAGCTAAAAACTAAAAAAAATCTAGGCCTAGAACTCTATACGTTTTTTAGTTATGAATTTTTAAAAATTTTCAAAAAATACAGGTAAAAATCAAAATTTTCAAATAAGAATTTTTCAAAATCGGCCCGAGTTTTCGGTCTGAAATTTTTTTGATAAAATATTATTAGTTATATCTAAAAAATAAAAAAAAATCTAGGCCTAGAACTCTATACGTTTTTTAGTTATGAATTTTTAAAAATTTTCAAAAATACAGGTAAAAATCAAAATTTTCAAAAATCAATTTTTCAAAATCGGCCCGAGTTTTCGGTCTGAAATTTTTTTGATAAAATATTATTAGTTATATCTAAAAAATAAAAAAAAAACTAGGCCTAGAACTCTATACGTTTTTTAGTTATGAATTTTTAAAAATTTTCAAAAATACAGGTAAAAATCAAAATTTTCAAATAAGAATTTTTCAAAATCGGCCCGAGTTTTCGTTCTGAAATTTTCTGATTAAATCTCTATAATTGTAAGCTAAAAACTAAAAAAAAATTAGGCCTAGAACTCTATACGTTTTTTAGTTATGAATTTTTAAAAATTTTCAAAAATACAGGTAAAAATCAAAATTTTCAAAAATCAATTTTTCAAAATCGGCCCGAGTTTTCGTTCTGAAATTTTCTGATTAAATCTCTATAATTGTAAGCTAAAAAATAAAAAAAAACTAGGCCTAGAACTCTATACGTTTTTTAGTTATGAATTTTTAAAAATTTTCAAAAATACAGGTAAAAATCAAAATTTTCAAATAAGAATTTTTCAAAATCGGCCCGAGTTTTCGTTCTGAAATTTTCTGATTAAATCTCTATAATTGTAAGCTAAAAACTAAAAAAAATCTAGGCCTAGAACTCTATACGTTTTTTAGTTATGAATTTTTAAAAATTTTCAAAAAATACAGGTAAAAATCAAAATTTTCAAATAAGAATTTTTCAAAATCGGCCCGAGTTTTCGTTTTGAAATTTTCTGATTAAATCTCTATAATTGTAAGCTAAAAACTAAAAAAAATTTAGGCCTAGAACTCTATACGTTTTTTAGTTATGAATTTTTAAAAATTTTCAAAAAATACAGGTAAAAATCAAAATTTTCAAATAAGAATTTTTCAAAATCGGCCCGAGTTTTCGGTCTGAAATTTTTTTGATAAAATATTATTAGTTATATCTAAAAAATAAAAAAAAAATCTAGGCCTAGAACTCTATACGTTTTTTAGTTATGAATTTTTAAAAATTTTCAAAAAATACAGGTAAAAATCAAAATTTTCAAATAAGAATTTTTCAAAATCGGCCCGAGTTTTCGTTCTGAAATTTTCTGATTAAATCTCTATAATTGTAAGCTAAAAACTAAAAAAAATTTAGGCCTAGAACTCTATACGTTTTTTAGTTATCAATTTTTAAAAATTTTCAAAAATACAGGTAAAAATCAAAATTTTCAAAAATCAATTTTTCAAAATCGGCCCGAGTTTTCGGTCTGAAATTTTTTTGATAAAATATTATTAGTTATATCTAAAAAATAAAAAAAAACTAGGCCTAGAACTCTATACGTTTTTTAGTTATGAATTTTTAAAAATTTTCAAAAATACAGGTAAAAATCAAAATTTTCAAATAAGAATTTTTCAAAATCGGCCCGAGTTTTCGTTCTGAAATTTTCTGATTAAATCTCTATAATTGTAAGCTAAAAACTAAAAAAAAATTAGGCCTAGAACTCTATACGTTTTTTAGTTATGAATTTTTAAAAATTTTCAAAAATACAGGTAAAAATCAAAATTTTCAAATAAGAATTTTTCAAAATCGGCCCGAGTTTTCGTTCTGAAATTTTCTGATTAAATCTCTATAATTGTAAGCTAAAAAATAAAAAAAAACTAGGCCTAGAACTCTATACGTTTTTTAGTTATGAATTTTTAAAAATTTTCAAAAATACAGGTAAAAATCAAAATTTTCAAATAAGAATTTTTCAAAATCGGCCCGAGTTTTCGTTCTGAAATTTTCTGATTAAATCTCTATAATTGTAAGCTAAAAACTAAAAAAAATCTAGGCCTAGAACTCTATACGTTTTTTAGTTATGAATTTTTAAAAATTTTCAAAAAATACAGGTAAAAATCAAAATTTTCAAATAAGAATTTTTCAAAATCGGCCCGAGTTTTCGTTTTGAAATTTTCTGATTAAATCTCTATAATTGTAAGCTAAAAACTAAAAAAAATTTAGGCCTAGAACTCTATACGTTTTTTAGTTATGAATTTTTAAAAATTTTCAAAAAATACAGGTAAAAATCAAAATTTTCAAATAAGAATTTTTCAAAATCGGCCCGAGTTTTCGGTCTGAAATTTTTTTGATAAAATATTATTAGTTATATCTAAAAAATAAAAAAAAAAATCTAGGCCTAGAACTCTATACGTTTTTTAGTTATGAATTTTTAAAAATTTTCAAAAAATACAGGTAAAAATCAAAATTTTCAAATAAGATTTTTCAAAATCGGCCCGAGTTTTCGTTCTGAAATTTTCTGATTAAATCTCTATAATTGTAAGCTAAAAACTAAAAAAAATTTAGGCATAGAACTCTATACGTTTTTTAGTTATGAATTTTTAAAAATTTTCAAAAATACAGGTAAAAATCAAAATTTTCAAAAATCAATTTTTCAAAATCGGCCCGAGTTTTCGGTCTGAAATTTTTTTGATAAAATATTATTAGTTATATCTAAAAAATTAAAAAAAAATCTAGGCCTAGAACTCTATACGTTTTTTAGTTATGAATTTTTAAAAATTTTCAAAAATACAGGTAAAAATCAAAATTTTCAAATAAGAATTTTTCAAAATCGGCCCGAGTTTTCGGTCTGAAATTTTTTTGATAAAATATTATTAGTTATATCTAAAAAATAAAAAAAAATTTAGGCCTAGAACTCTATACGTTTTTTAGTTATGAATTTTTAAAAATTTTCAAAAATACAGGTAAAAATCAAAATTTTCAAATAAGAATTTTTCAAAATCGGCCCGAGTTTTCGTTTTGAAATTTTCTGATTAAATCTCTATAATTGTAAGCTAAAAACTAAAAAAAATTTAGGCCTAGAACTCTATACGTTTTTTAGTTATGAATTTTTAAAAATTTTCAAAAAATACAGGTAAAAATCAAAATTTTCAAATAAGAATTTTTCAAAATCGGCCCGAGTTTTCGGTCTGAAATTTTTTTGATAAAATATTATTAGTTATATCTAAAAAATAAAAAAAAATCTAGGCCTAGAACTCTATACGTTTTTTAGTTATGAATTTTTAAAAATTTTCAAAAAATACAGGTAAAAATCAAAATTTTCAAATAAGAATTTTTCAAAATCGGCCCGAGTTTTCGTTCTGAAATTTTCTGATTAAATCTCTATAATTGTAAGCTAAAAACTAAAAAAAATTTAGGCCTAGAACTCTATACGTTTTTTAGTTATGAATTTTTAAAAATTTTCAAAAATACAGGTAAAAATCAAAATTTTCAAAAATCAATTTTTCAAAATCGGCCCGAGTTTTCGGTCTGAAATTTTTTTGATAAAATATTATTAGTTATATCTAAAAAATAAAAAAAAATCTAGGCCTAGAACTCTATACGTTTTTTAGTTATGAATTTTTAAAAATTTTCAAAAAATACAGGTAAAAATCAAAATTTTCAAATAAGAATTTTTCAAAATCGGCCCGAGTTTTCGGTCTGAAATTTTTTTGATAAAATATTATTAGTTATATCTAAAAAATAAAAAAAAATCTAGGCCTAGAACTCTATACGTTTTTTAGTTATGAATTTTTAAAAATTTTCAAAAATACAGGTAAAAATCAAAATTTTCAAATAAGAATTTTTCAAAATCGGCCCGAGTTTTCGTTTTGAAATTTTTTTGATAAAATATTATTAGTTATATCTAAAAAATAAAAAAAAATCTAGGCCTAGAACTCTATACGTTTTTTAGTTATGAATTTTTAAAAATTTTCAAAAATACAGGCAAAAATCAAAATTTTCAAAAATCAATTTTTCAAAATCGGCCCGAGTTTTCGGTCTGAAATTTTTTTGATAAAATATTATTAGTTATATCTAAAAAATAAAAAAAAAACTAGGCCTAGAACTCTATACGTTTTTTAGTTATGAATTTTTAAAAATTTTCAAAAATACAGGTAAAAATCAAAATTTTCAAATAAGAATTTTTCAAAATCGGCCCGAGTTTTCGTTCTGAAATTTTCTGATTAAATCTCTATAATTGTAAGCTAAAAACTAAAAAAAATCTAGGCCTAGAACTCTATACGTTTTTTAGTTATGAATTTTTAAAAATTTTCAAAAAATACAGGTAAAAATCAAAATTTTCAAAAATCAATTTTTCAAAATCAGCCCGAGTTTTCGGTCTGAAATTTTTTTGATAAAATATTATTAGTTATATCTAAAAAATAAAAAAAAACTAGGCCTAGAACTCTATACGTTTTTTAGTTATGAATTTTTAAAAATTTTCAAAAATACAGGTAAAAATCAAAATTTTCAAAAATCAATTTTTCAAAATCAGCCCGAGTTTTCGGTCTGAAATTTTTTTGATAAAATATTATTAGTTATATCTAAAAAATAAAAAAAAATCTAGGCCTAGAACTCTATACGTTTTTTAGTTATGAATTTTTAAAAATTTTCAAAAAATACAGGTAAAAATCAAAATTTTCAAAAATCAATTTTTCAAAATCGGCCCGAGTTTTCGTTCTGAAATTTTCTGATTAAATCTCTATAATTGTAAGCTAAAAACTAAAAAAAATTAGGCCTAGAACTCTATACGTTTTTTAGTTATGAATTTTTAAAAATTTTCAAAAATACAGGTAAAAATCAAAATTTTCAAAAATCAATTTTTCAAAATCGGCCCGAGTTTTCGTTCTGAAATTTTCTGATTAAATCTCTATAATTGTAAGCTAAAAAATAAAAAAAAACTAGGCCTAGAACTCTATACGTTTTTTAGTTATGAATTTTTAAAAATTTTCAAAAATACAGGTAAAAATCAAAATTTTCAAATAAGAATTTTTCAAAATCGGCCCGAGTTTTCGTTCTGAAATTTTCTGATTAAATCTCTATAATTGTAAGCTAAAAACTAAAAAAAATCTAGGCCTAGAACTCTATACGTTTTTTAGTTATGAATTTTTAAAAATTTTCAAAAAATACAGGTAAAAATCAAAATTTTCAAATAAGAATTTTTCAAAATCGGCCCGAGTTTTCGGTCTGAAATTTTTTTGATAAAATATTATTAGTTATATCTAAAAAATAAAAAAAAATCTAGGCCTAGAACTCTATACGTTTTTTAGTTATGAATTTTTAAAAATTTTCAAAAAATACAGGTAAAAATCAAAATTTTCAAAAATCAATTTTTCAAAATCGGCCCGAGTTTTCGTTCTGAAATTTTCTGATTAAATCTCTATAATTGTAAGCTAAAAACTAAAAAAAATTAGGCCTAGAACTCTATACGTTTTTTAGTTATGAATTTTTAAAAATTTTCAAAAATACAGGTAAAAATCAAAATTTTCAAAAATCAATTTTTCAAAATCGGCCCGAGTTTTCGTTCTGAAATTTTCTGATTAAATCTCTATAATTGTAAGCTAAAAAATAAAAAAAAACTAGGCCTAGAACTCTATACGTTTTTTAGTTATGAATTTTTAAAAATTTTCAAAAATACAGGTAAAAATCAAAATTTTCAAATAAGAATTTTTCAAAATCGGCCCGAGTTTTCGTTCTGAAATTTTCTGATTAAATCTCTATAATTGTAAGCTAAAAACTAAAAAAAATCTAGGCCTAGAACTCTATACGTTTTTTAGTTATGAATTTTTAAAAATTTTCAAAAAATACAGGTAAAAATCAAAATTTTCAAATAAGAATTTTTCAAAATCGGCCCGAGTTTTCGGTCTGAAATTTTTTTGATAAAATATTATTAGTTATATCTAAAAAATAAAAAAAAATCTAGGCCTAGAACTCTATACGTTTTTTAGTTATGAATTTTTAAAAATTTTCAAAAATACAGGTAAAAATCAAAATTTTCAAAAATCAATTTTTCAAAATCGGCCCGAGTTTTCGGTCTGAAATTTTTTTGATAAAATATTATTAGTTATATCTAAAAAATAAAAAAAAAACTAGGCCTAGAACTCTATACGTTTTTTAGTTATGAATTTTTAAAAATTTTCAAAAATACAGGTAAAAATCAAAATTTTCAAATAAGAATTTTTCAAAATCGGCCCGAGTTTTCGTTCTGAAATTTTCTGATTAAATCTCTATAATTGTAAGCTAAAAACTAAAAAAAAATTAGGCCTAGAACTCTATACGTTTTTTAGTTATGAATTTTTAAAAATTTTCAAAAATACAGGTAAAAATCAAAATTTTCAAAAATCAATTTTTCAAAATCGGCCCGAGTTTTCGTTCTGAAATTTTCTGATTAAATCTCTATAATTGTAAGCTAAAAAATAAAAAAAAACTAGGCCTAGAACTCTATACGTTTTTTAGTTATGAATTTTTAAAAATTTTCAAAAATACAGGTAAAAATCAAAATTTTCAAATAAGAATTTTTCAAAATCGGCCCGAGTTTTCGTTCTGAAATTTTCTGATTAAATCTCTATAATTGTAAGCTAAAAACTAAAAAAAATCTAGGCCTAGAACTCTATACGTTTTTTAGTTATGAATTTTTAAAAATTTTCAAAAAATACAGGTAAAAATCAAAATTTTCAAATAAGAATTTTTCAAAATCGGCCCGAGTTTTCGTTTTGAAATTTTCTGATTAAATCTCTATAATTGTAAGCTAAAAACTAAAAAAAATTTAGGCCTAGAACTCTATACGTTTTTTAGTTATGAATTTTTAAAAATTTTCAAAAAATACAGGTAAAAATCAAAATTTTCAAATAAGAATTTTTCAAAATCGGCCCGAGTTTTCGTTCTGAAATTTTCTGATTAAATCTCTATAATTGTAAGCTAAAAACTAAAAAAAATCTAGGCCTAGAACTCTATACGTTTTTTAGTTATGAATTTTTAAAAATTTTCAAAAAATACAGGTAAAAATCAAAATTTTCAAATAAGAATTTTTCAAAATCGGCCCGAGTTTTCGTTTTGAAATTTTCTGATTAAATCTCTATAATTGTAAGCTAAAAACTAAAAAAAATTTAGGCCTAGAACTCTATACGTTTTTTAGTTATGAATTTTTAAAAATTTTCAAAAAATACAGGTAAAAATCAAAATTTTCAAATAAGAATTTTTCAAAATCGGCCCGAGTTTTCGGTCTGAAATTTTTTTGATAAAATATTATTAGTTATATCTAAAAAATAAAAAAAAAATCTAGGCCTAGAACTCTATACGTTTTTTAGTTATGAATTTTTAAAAATTTTCAAAAAATACAGGTAAAAATCAAAATTTTCAAATAAGAATTTTTCAAAATCGGCCCGAGTTTTCGTTCTGAAATTTTCTGATTAAATCTCTATAATTGTAAGCTAAAAACTAAAAAAAATTTAGGCCTAGAACTCTATACGTTTTTTAGTTATCAATTTTTAAAAATTTTCAAAAATACAGGTAAAAATCAAAATTTTCAAAAATCAATTTTTCAAAATCGGCCCGAGTTTTCGGTCTGAAATTTTTTTGATAAAATATTATTAGTTATATCTAAAAAATAAAAAAAAACTAGGCCTAGAACTCTATACGTTTTTTAGTTATGAATTTTTAAAAATTTTCAAAAATACAGGTAAAAATCAAAATTTTCAAATAAGAATTTTTCAAAATCGGCCCGAGTTTTCGTTCTGAAATTTTCTGATTAAATCTCTATAATTGTAAGCTAAAAACTAAAAAAAAATTAGGCCTAGAACTCTATACGTTTTTTAGTTATGAATTTTTAAAAATTTTCAAAAATACAGGTAAAAATCAAAATTTTCAAAAATCAATTTTTCAAAATCGGCCCGAGTTTTCGTTCTGAAATTTTCTGATTAAATCTCTATAATTGTAAGCTAAAAAATAAAAAAAAACTAGGCCTAGAACTCTATACGTTTTTTAGTTATGAATTTTTAAAAATTTTCAAAAATACAGGTAAAAATCAAAATTTTCAAATAAGAATTTTTCAAAATCGGCCCGAGTTTTCGTTCTGAAATTTTCTGATTAAATCTCTATAATTGTAAGCTAAAAACTAAAAAAAATCTAGGCCTAGAACTCTATACGTTTTTTAGTTATGAATTTTTAAAAATTTTCAAAAAATACAGGTAAAAATCAAAATTTTCAAATAAGAATTTTTCAAAATCGGCCCGAGTTTTCGTTTTGAAATTTTCTGATTAAATCTCTATAATTGTAAGCTAAAAACTAAAAAAAATTTAGGCCTAGAACTCTATACGTTTTTTAGTTATGAATTTTTAAAAATTTTCAAAAAATACAGGTAAAAATCAAAATTTTCAAATAAGAATTTTTCAAAATCGGCCCGAGTTTTCGGTCTGAAATTTTTTTGATAAAATATTATTAGTTATATCTAAAAAATAAAAAAAAAAATCTAGGCCTAGAACTCTATACGTTTTTTAGTTATGAATTTTTAAAAATTTTCAAAAAATACAGGTAAAAATCAAAATTTTCAAATAAGATTTTTCAAAATCGGCCCGAGTTTTCGTTCTGAAATTTTCTGATTAAATCTCTATAATTGTAAGCTAAAAACTAAAAAAAATTTAGGCATAGAACTCTATACGTTTTTTAGTTATGAATTTTTAAAAATTTTCAAAAATACAGGTAAAAATCAAAATTTTCAAAAATCAATTTTTCAAAATCGGCCCGAGTTTTCGGTCTGAAATTTTTTTGATAAAATATTATTAGTTATATCTAAAAAATAAAAAAAAATCTAGGCCTAGAACTCTATACGTTTTTTAGTTATGAATTTTTAAAAATTTTCAAAAATACAGGTAAAAATCAAAATTTTCAAATAAGAATTTTTCAAAATCGGCCCGAGTTTTCGGTCTGAAATTTTTTTGATAAAATATTATTAGTTATATCTAAAAAATAAAAAAAAATTTAGGCCTAGAACTCTATACGTTTTTTAGTTATGAATTTTTAAAAATTTTCAAAAATACAGGTAAAAATCAAAATTTTCAAAAATCAATTTTTCAAAATCGGCCCGAGTTTTCGTTTTGAAATTTTCTGATTAAATCTCTATAATTGTAAGCTAAAAACTAAAAAAAATTTAGGCCTAGAACTCTATACGTTTTTTAGTTATGAATTTTTAAAAATTTTCAAAAAATACAGGTAAAAATCAAAATTTTCAAAAATCAATTTTTCAAAATCGGCCCGAGTTTTCGGTCTGAAATTTTTTTGATAAAATATTATTAGTTATATCTAAAAAATAAAAAAAAATCTAGGCCTAGAACTCTATACGTTTTTTAGTTATGAATTTTTAAAAATTTTCAAAAAATACAGGTAAAAATCAAAATTTTCAAATAAGAATTTTTCAAAATCGGCCCGAGTTTTCGTTCTGAAATTTTCTGATTAAATCTCTATAATTGTAAGCTAAAAACTAAAAAAAATGTAGGCCTAGAACTCTATACGTTTTTTAGTTATGAATTTTTAAAAATTTTCAAAAATACAGGTAAAAATCAAAATTTTCAAAAATCAATTTTTCAAAATCGGCCCGAGTTTTCGGTCTGAAATTTTTTTGATAAAATATTATTAGTTATATCTAAAAAATAAAAAAAAATCTAGGCCTAGAACTCTATACGTTTTTTAGTTATGAATTTTTAAAAATTTTCAAAAAATACAGGTAAAAATCAAAATTTTCAAATAAGAATTTTTCAAAATCGGCCCGAGTTTTCGGTCTGAAATTTTTTTGATAAAATATTATTAGTTATATCTAAAAAATAAAAAAAAATCTAGGCCTAGAACTCTATACGTTTTTTAGTTATGAATTTTTAAAAATTTTCAAAAATACAGGTAAAAATCAAAATTTTCAAATAAGAATTTTTCAAAATCGGCCCGAGTTTTCGTTTTGAAATTTTTTTGATAAAATATTATTAGTTATATCTAAAAAATAAAAAAAAATCTAGGCCTAGAACTCTATACGTTTTTTAGTTATGAATTTTTAAAAATTTTCAAAAATACAGGCAAAAATCAAAATTTTCAAAAATCAATTTTTCAAAATCGGCCCGAGTTTTCGGTCTGAAATTTATTTGATAAAATATTATTAGTTATATCTAAAAAATAAAAAAAAAACTAGGCCTAGAACTCTATACGTTTTTTAGTTATGAATTTTTAAAAATTTTCAAAAATACAGGTAAAAATCAAAATTTTCAAATAAGAATTTTTCAAAATCGGCCCGAGTTTTCGTTCTGAAATTTTCTGATTAAATCTCTATAATTGTAAGCTAAAAACTAAAAAAAAATTAGGCCTAGAACTCTATACGTTTTTTAGTTATGAATTTTTAAAAATTTTCAAAAATACAGGTAAAAATCAAAATTTTCAAAAATCAATTTTTCAAAATCGGCCCGAGTTTTCGTTCTGAAATTTTCTGATTAAATCTCTATAATTGTAAGCTAAAAAATAAAAAAAAACTAGGCCTAGAACTCTATACGTTTTTTAGTTATGAATTTTTAAAAATTTTCAAAAATACAGGTAAAAATCAAAATTTTCAAATAAGAATTTTTCAAAATCGGCCCGAGTTTTCGTTCTGAAATTTTCTGATTAAATCTCTATAATTGTAAGCTAAAAACTAAAAAAAATCTAGGCCTAGAACTCTATACGTTTTTTAGTTATGAATTTTTAAAAATTTTCAAAAAATACAGGTAAAAATCAAAATTTTCAAATAAGAATTTTTCAAAATCGGCCCGAGTTTTCGGTCTGAAATTTTTTTGATAAAATATTATTAGTTATATCTAAAAAATAAAAAAAAATCTAGGCCTAGAACTCTATACGTTTTTTAGTTATGAATTTTTAAAAATTTTCAAAAAATACAGGTAAAAATCAAAATTTTCAAATAAGAATTTTTCAAAATCGGCCCGAGTTTTCGTTCTGAAATTTTCTGATTAAATCTCTATAATTGTAAGCTAAAAACTAAAAAAAATTTAGGCCTAGAACTCTATACGTTTTTTAGTTATGAATTTTTAAAAATTTTCAAAAATACAGGTAAAAATCAAAATTTTCAAAAATCAATTTTTCAAAATCGGCCCGAGTTTTCGGTCTGAAATTTTTTTGATAAAATATTATTAGTTATATCTAAAAAATAAAAAAAAAATCTAGGCCTAGAACTCTATACGTTTTTTAGTTATGAATTTTTAAAAATTTTCAAAAAATACAGGTAAAAATCAAAATTTTCAAATAAGAATTTTTCAAAATCGGCCCGAGTTTTCGGTCTGAAATTTTTTTGATAAAATATTATTAGTTATATCTAAAAAATAAAAAAAAATCTAGGCCTAGAACTCTATACGTTTTTTAGTTATGAATTTTTAAAAATTTTCAAAAATACAGGTAAAAATCAAAATTTTCAAATAAGAATTTTTCAAAATCGGCCCGAGTTTTCGTTTTGAAATTTTTTTGATAAAATATTATTAGTTATATCTAAAAAATAAAAAAAAATCTAGGCCTAGAACTCTATACGTTTTTTAGTTATGAATTTTTAAAAATTTTCAAAAATACAGGCAAAAATCAAAATTTTCAAAAATCAATTTTTCAAAATCGGCCCGAGTTTTCGGTCTGAAATTTTTTTGATAAAATATTATTAGTTATATCTAAAAAATAAAAAAAAAAACTAGGCCTAGAACTCTATACGTTTTTTAGTTATGAATTTTTAAAAATTTTCAAAAATACAGGTAAAAATCAAAATTTTCAAATAAGAATTTTTCAAAATCGGCCCGAGTTTTCGTTCTGAAATTTTCTGATTAAATCTCTATAATTGTAAGCTAAAAACTAAAAAAAAATTAGGCCTAGAACTCTATACGTTTTTTAGTTATGAATTTTTAAAAATTTTCAAAAATACAGGTAAAAATCAAAATTTTCAAAAATCAATTTTTCAAAATCGGCCCGAGTTTTCGTTCTGAAATTTTCTGATTAAATCTCTATAATTGTAAGCTAAAAAATAAAAAAAAACTAGGCCTAGAACTCTATACGTTTTTTAGTTATGAATTTTTAAAAATTTTCAAAAATACAGGTAAAAATCAAAATTTTCAAATAAGAATTTTTCAAAATCGGCCCGAGTTTTCGTTCTGAAATTTTCTGATTAAATCTCTATAATTGTAAGCTAAAAACTAAAAAAAATCTAGGCCTAGAACTCTATACGTTTTTTAGTTATGAATTTTTAAAAATTTTCAAAAAATACAGGTAAAAATCAAAATTTTCAAATAAGAATTTTTCAAAATCGGCCCGAGTTTTCGTTTTGAAATTTTCTGATTAAATCTCTATAATTGTAAGCTAAAAACTAAAAAAAATTTAGGCCTAGAACTCTATACGTTTTTTAGTTATGAATTTTTAAAAATTTTCAAAAAATACAGGTAAAAATCAAAATTTTCAAATAAGAATTTTTCAAAATCGGCCCGAGTTTTCGGTCTGAAATTTTTTTGATAAAATATTATTAGTTATATCTAAAAAATAAAAAAAAAATCTAGGCCTAGAACTCTATACGTTTTTTAGTTATGAATTTTTAAAAATTTTCAAAAAATACAGGTAAAAATCAAAATTTTCAAATAAGAATTTTTCAAAATCGGCCCGAGTTTTCGTTCTGAAATTTTCTGATTAAATCTCTATAATTGTAAGCTAAAAACTAAAAAAAAATTAGGCCTAGAACTCTATACGTTTTTTAGTTATGAATTTTTAAAAATTTTCAAAAATACAGGTAAAAATCAAAATTTTCAAAAATCAATTTTTCAAAATCGGCCCGAGTTTTCGTTCTGAAATTTTCTGATTAAATCTCTATAATTGTAAGCTAAAAAATAAAAAAAAACTAGGCCTAGAACTCTACGTTTTTTAGTTATGAATTTTTAAAAATTTTCAAAAATACAGGTAAAAATCAAAATTTTCAAATAAGAATTTTTCAAAATCGGCCCGAGTTTTCGTTCTGAAATTTTCTGATTAAATCTCTATAATTGTAAGCTAAAAACTAAAAAAAATCTAGGCCTAGAACTCTATACGTTTTTTAGTTATGAATTTTTAAAAATTTTCAAAAAATACAGGTAAAAATCAAAATTTTCAAATAAGAATTTTTCAAAATCGGCCCGAGTTTTCGTTTTGAAATTTTCTGATTAAATCTCTATAATTGTAAGCTAAAAACTAAAAAAAATTTAGGCCTAGAACTCTATACGTTTTTTAGTTATGAATTTTTAAAAATTTTCAAAAAATACAGGTAAAAATCAAAATTTTCAAATAAGAATTTTTCAAAATCGGCCCGAGTTTTCGGTCTGAAATTTTTTTGATAAAATATTATTAGTTATATCTAAAAAATAAAAAAAAAAATCTAGGCCTAGAACTCTATACGTTTTTTAGTTATGAATTTTTAAAAATTTTCAAAAAATACAGGTAAAAATCAAAATTTTCAAATAAGAATTTTTCAAAATCGGCCCGAGTTTTCGTTCTGAAATTTTCTGATTAAATCTCTATAATTGTAAGCTAAAAACTAAAAAAAATTTAGGCATAGAACTCTATACGTTTTTTAGTTATGAATTTTTAAAAATTTTCAAAAATACAGGTAAAAATCAAAATTTTCAAAAATAAATTTTTCAAAATCGGCCCGAGTTTTCGGTCTGAAATTTTTTTGATAAAATATTATTAGTTATATCTAAAAAATAAAAAAAAATCTAGGCCTAGAACTCTATACGTTTTTTAGTTATGAATTTTTAAAAATTTTCAAAAAATACAGGTAAAAATCAAAATTTTCAAATAAGAATTTTTCAAAATCGGCCCGAGTTTTCGTTCTGAAATTTTCTGATTAAATCTCTATAATTGTAAGCTAAAAACTAAAAAAAATTTAGGCCTAGAACTCTATACGTTTTTTAGTTATGAATTTTTAAAAATTTTCAAAAATACAGGTAAAAATCAAAATTTTCAAAAATCAATTTTTCAAAATCGGCCCGAGTTTTCGGTCTGAAATTTTTTTGATAAAATATTATTAGTTATATCTAAAAAATAAAAAAAAATCTAGGCCTAGAACTCTATACGTTTTTTAGTTATGAATTTTTAAAAATTTTCAAAAAATACAGGTAAAAATCAAAATTTTCAAATAAGAATTTTTCAAAATCGGCCCGAGTTTTCGGTCTGAAATTTTTTTGATAAAATATTATTAGTTATATCTAAAAAATAAAAAAAAATCTAGGCCTAGAACTCTATACGTTTTTTAGTTATGAATTTTTAAAAATTTTCAAAAATACAGGTAAAAATCAAAATTTTCAAAAATCAATTTTTCAAAATCGGCCCGAGTTTTCGGTCTGAAATTTTTTTGATAAAATATTATTAGTTATATCTAAAAAATAAAAAAAAATCTAGGCCTAGAACTCTATACGTTTTTTAGTTATGAATTTTTAAAAATTTTCAAAAATACAGGTAAAAATCAAAATTTTCAAAAATCAATTTTTCAAAATCGGCCCGAGTTTTCGTTCTGAAATTTTCTGATTAAATCTCTATAATTGTAAGCTAAAAAATAAAAAAAAACTAGGCCTAGAACTCTACGTTTTTTAGTTATGAATTTTTAAAAATTTTCAAAAATACAGGTAAAAATCAAAATTTTCAAATAAGAATTTTTCAAAATCGGCCCGAGTTTTCGTTCTGAAATTTTCTGATTAAATCTCTATAATTGTAAGCTAAAAACTAAAAAAAATCTAGGCCTAGAACTCTATACGTTTTTTAGTTATGAATTTTTAAAAATTTTCAAAAAATACAGGTAAAAATCAAAATTTTCAAATAAGAATTTTTCAAAATCGGCCCGAGTTTTCGTTTTGAAATTTTCTGATTAAATCTCTATAATTGTAAGCTAAAAACTAAAAAAAATTTAGGCCTAGAACTCTATACGTTTTTTAGTTATGAATTTTTAAAAATTTTCAAAAAATACAGGTAAAAATCAAAATTTTCAAATAAGAATTTTTCAAAATCGGCCCGAGTTTTCGTTCTGAAATTTTCTGATTAAATCTCTATAATTGTAAGCTAAAAACTAAAAAAAATTTAGGCCTAGAACTCTATACGTTTTTTAGTTATGAATTTTTAAAAATTTTCAAAAATACAGGTAAAAATCAAAATTTTCAAAAATCAATTTTTCAAAATCGGCCCGAGTTTTCGGTCTGAAATTTTTTTGATAAAATATTATTAGTTATATCTAAAAAATAAAAAAAATCTAGGCCTAGAACTCTATACGTTTTTTAGTTATGAATTTTTAAAAATTTTCAAAAATACAGGTAAAAATCAAAATTTTCAAAAATCAATTTTTCAAAATCGGCCCGAGTTTTCGGTCTGAAATTTTCTGATTAAATCTCTATAATTGTAAGCTAAAAACTAAAAAAAATTTAGGCCTAGAACTCTATACGTTTTTTAGTTATGAATTTTTAAAAATTTTCAAAAAATACAGGTAAAAATCAAAATTTTCAAATAAGAATTTTTCAAAATCGGCCCGAGTTTTCGGTCTGAAATTTTTTTGATAAAATATTATTAGTTATATCTAAAAAATAAAAAAAAAAATCTAGGCCTAGAACTCTATACGTTTTTTAGTTATGAATTTTTAAAAATTTTCAAAAAATACAGGTAAAAATCAAAATTTTCAAATAAGATTTTTCAAAATCGGCCCGAGTTTTCGTTCTGAAATTTTCTGATTAAATCTCTATAATTGTAAGCTAAAAACTAAAAAAAATTTAGGCATAGAACTCTATACGTTTTTTAGTTATGAATTTTTAAAAATTTTCAAAAATACAGGTAAAAATCAAAATTTTCAAAAATCAATTTTTCAAAATCGGCCCGAGTTTTCGGTCTGAAATTTTTTTGATAAAATATTATTAGTTATATCTAAAAAATAAAAAAAAATCTAGGCCTAGAACTCTATACGTTTTTTAGTTATGAATTTTTAAAAATTTTCAAAAATACAGGTAAAAATCAAAATTTTCAAATAAGAATTTTTCAAAATCGGCCCGAGTTTTCGGTCTGAAATTTTTTTGATAAAATATTATTAGTTATATCTAAAAAATAAAAAAAAAAATCTAGGCCTAGAACTCTATACGTTTTTTAGTTATGAATTTTTAAAAATTTTCAAAAAATACAGGTAAAAATCAAAATTTTCAAATAAGAATTTTTCAAAATCGGCCCGAGTTTTCGTTCTGAAATTTTCTGATTAAATCTCTATAATTGTAAGCTAAAAACTAAAAAAAATTTAGGCATAGAACTCTATACGTTTTTTAGTTATGAATTTTTAAAAATTTTCAAAAATACAGGTAAAAATCAAAATTTTCAAAAATCAATTTTTCAAAATCGGCCCGAGTTTTCGGTCTGAAATTTTTTTGATAAAATATTATTAGTTATATCTAAAAAATAAAAAAAAATCTAGGCCTAGAACTCTATACGTTTTTTAGTTATGAATTTTTAAAAATTTTCAAAAATACAGGTAAAAATCAAAATTTTCAAATAAGAATTTTTCAAAATCGGCCCGAGTTTTCGGTCTGAAATTTTTTTGATAAAATATTATTAGTTATATCTAAAAAATAAAAAAAAATTTAGGCCTAGAACTCTATACGTTTTTTAGTTATGAATTTTTAAAAATTTTCAAAAATACAGGTAAAAATCAAAATTTTCAAATAAGAATTTTTCAAAATCGGCCCGAGTTTTCGTTTTGAAATTTTCTGATTAAATCTCTATAATTGTAAGCTAAAAACTAAAAAAAATTTAGGCCTAGAACTCTATACGTTTTTTAGTTATGAATTTTTAAAAATTTTCAAAAAATACAGGTAAAAATCAAAATTTTCAAATAAGAATTTTTCAAAATCGGACCGAGTTTTCGGTCTGAAATTTTTTTGATAAAATATTATTAGTTATATCTAAAAAATAAAAAAAAATCTAGGCCTAGAACTCTATACGTTTTTTAGTTATGAATTTTTAAAAATTTTCAAAAAATACAGGTAAAAATCAAAATTTTCAAATAAGAATTTTTCAAAATCGGCCCGAGTTTTCGTTCTGAAATTTTCTGATTAAATCTCTATAATTGTAAGCTAAAAACTAAAAAAAATTTAGGCCTAGAACTCTATACGTTTTTTAGTTATGAATTTTTAAAAATTTTCAAAAATACAGGTAAAAATCAAAATTTTCAAAAATCAATTTTTCAAAATCGGCCCGAGTTTTCGGTCTGAAATTTTTTTGATAAAATATTATTAGTTATATCTAAAAAATAAAAAAAAATCTAGGCCTAGAACTCTATACGTTTTTTAGTTATGAATTTTTAAAAATTTTCAAAAAATACAGGTAAAAATCAAAATTTTCAAATAAGAATTTTTCAAAATCGGCCCGAGTTTTCGGTCTGAAATTTTTTTGATAAAATATTATTAGTTATATCTAAAAAATAAAAAAAAATCTAGGCCTAGAACTCTATACGTTTTTTAGTTATGAATTTTTAAAAATTTTCAAAAATACAGGTAAAAATCAAAATTTTCAAATAAGAATTTTTCAAAATCGGCCCGAGTTTTCGTTTTGAAATTTTTTTGATAAAATATTATTAGTTATATCTAAAAAATAAAAAAAAATCTAGGCCTAGAACTCTATACGTTTTTTAGTTATGAATTTTTAAAAATTTTCAAAAAATACAGGTAAAAATCAAAATTTTCAAATAAGAATTTTTCAAAATCGGCCCGAGTTTTCGGTCTGAAATTTTTTTGATAAAATATTATTAGTTATATCTAAAAAATAAAAAAAAATCTAGGCCTAGAACTCTATACGTTTTTTAGTTATGAATTTTTAAAAATTTTCAAAAATACAGGTAAAAATCAAAATTTTCAAATAAGAATTTTTCAAAATCGGCCCGAGTTTTCGTTTTGAAATTTTCTGATTAAATCTCTATAATTGTAAGCTAAAAACTAAAAAAAATTTAGGCCTAGAACTCTATACGTTTTTTAGTTATGAATTTTTAAAAATTTTCAAAAAATACAGGTAAAAATCAAAATTTTCAAAAATCAATTTTTCAAAATCGGCCCGAGTTTTCGGTCTGAAATTTTTTTGATAAAATATTATTAGTTATATCTAAAAAATAAAAAAAAATCTAGGCCTAGAACTCTATACGTTTTTTAGTTATGAATTTTTAAAAATTTTCAAAAAATACAGGTAAAAATCAAAATTTTCAAATAAGAATTTTTCAAAATCGGCCCGAGTTTTCGTTCTGAAATTTTCTGATTAAATCTCTATAATTGTAAGCTAAAAACTAAAAAAAATTTAGGCCTAGAACTCTATACGTTTTTTAGTTATGAATTTTTAAAAATTTTCAAAAATACAGGTAAAAATCAAAATTTTCAAATAAGAATTTTTCAAAATCGGCCCGAGTTTTCGTTCTGAAATTTTCTGATTAAATCTCTATAATTGTAAGCTAAAAACTAAAAAAAATTTAGGCCTAGAACTCTATACGTTTTTTAGTTATGAATTTTTAAAAATTTTCAAAAAATACAGGTAAAAATCAAAATTTTCAAATAAGAATTTTTCAAAATCGGCCCGAGTTTGCGGTCTGAAATTTTTTTGATAAAATATTATTAGTTATATCTAAAAAATAAAAAAAAATCTAGGCCTAGAACTCTATACGTTTTTTAGTTATGAATTTTTAAAAATTTTCAAAAAATACAGGTAAAAATCAAAATTTTCAAATAAGAATTTTTCAAAATCGGCCCGAGTTTTCGGTCTGAAATTTTTTTGATAAAATATTATTAGTTATATCTAAAAAATAAAAAAAAATCTAGGCCTAGAACTCTATACGTTTTTTAGTTATGAATTTTTAAAAATTTTCAAAAAATACAGGTAAAAATCAAAATTTTCAAATAAGAATTTTTCAAAATCGGCCCGAGTTTTCGTTCTGAAATTTTCTGATTAAATCTCTATAATTGTAAGCTAAAAACTAAAAAAATTTAGGCCTAGAACTCTATACGTTTTTTAGTTATGAATTTTTAAAAATTTTCAAAAAATACAGGTAAAAATCAAAATTTTCAAATAAGAATTTTTCAAAATCGGCCCGAGTTTTCGGTCTGAAATTTTTTTGATAAAATATTATTAGTTATATCTAAAAAATAAAAAAAAATCTAGGCCTAGAACTCTATACGTTTTTTAGTTATGAATTTTTAAAAATTTTCAAAAAATACAGGTAAAAATCAAAATTTTCAAATAAGAATTTTTCAAAATCGGCCCGAGTTTTCGGTCTGAAATTTTTTTGATAAAATATTATTAGTTATATCTAAAAAATAAAAAAAAATCTAGGCCTAGAACTCTATACGTTTTTTAGTTATGAATTTTTAAAAATTTTCAAAAAATACAGGTAAAAATCAAAATTTTCAAATAAGAATTTTTCAAAATCGGCCCGAGTTTTCGTTCTGAAATTTTCTGATTAAATCTCTATAATTGTAAGCTAAAAACTAAAAAAAATTTAGGCCTAGAACTCTATACGTTTTTTAGTTATGAATTTTTAAAAATTTTCAAAAATACAGGTAAAAATCAAAATTTTCAAAAATCAATTTTTCAAAATCGGCCCGAGTTTTCGGTCTGAAATTTTTTTGATAAAATATTATTAGTTATATCTAAAAAATAAAAAAAAATCTAGGCCTAGAACTCTATACGTTTTTTAGTTATGAATTTTTAAAAATTTTCAAAAAATACAGGTAAAAATCAAAATTTTCAAATAAGAATTTTTCAAAATCGGCCCGAGTTTTCGTTCTGAAATTTTCTGATTAAATCTCTATAATTGTAAGCTAAAAACTAAAAAAAATTTAGGCCTAGAACTCTATACGTTTTTTAGTTATGAATTTTTAAAAATTTTCAAAAATACAGGTAAAAATCAAAATTTTCAAAAATCAATTTTTCAAAATCGGCCCGAGTTTTCGGTCTGAAATTTTTTTGATAAAATATTATTAGTTATATCTAAAAAATAAAAAAAAATCTAGGCCTAGAACTCTATACGTTTTTTAGTTATGAATTTTTAAAAATTTTCAAAAAATACAGGTAAAAATCAAAATTTTCAAATAAGAATTTTTCAAAATCGGCCCGAGTTTTCGGTCTGAAATTTTTTTGATAAAATATTATTAGTTATATCTAAAAAATAAAAAAAAATCTAGGCCTAGAACTCTATACGTTTTTTAGTTATGAATTTTTAAAAATTTTCAAAAAATACAGGTAAAAATCAAAATTTTCAAATAAGAATTTTTCAAAATCGGCCCGAGTTTTCGTTCTGAAATTTTCTGATTAAATCTCTATAATTGTAAGCTAAAAACTAAAAAAAATTTAGGCCTAGAACTCTATACGTTTTTTAGTTATGAATTTTTAAAAATTTTCAAAAATACAGGTAAAAATCAAAATTTTCAAAAATCAATTTTTCAAAATCGGCCCGAGTTTTCGGTCTGAAATTTTTTTGATAAAATATTATTAGTTATATCTAAAAAATAAAAAAAAATCTAGGCCTAGAACTCTATACGTTTTTTAGTTATGAATTTTTAAAAATTTTCAAAAAATACAGGTAAAAATCAAAATTTTCAAATAAGAATTTTTCAAAATCGGCCCGAGTTTTCGGTCTGAAATTTTTTTGATAAAATATTATTAGTTATATCTAAAAAATAAAAAAAATCTAGGCCTAGAACTCTATACGTTTTTTAGTTATGAATTTTTAAAAATTTTCAAAAAATACAGGTAAAAATCAAAATTTTCAAATAAGAATTTTTCAAAATCGGCCCGAGTTTTCGTTCTGAAATTTTCTGATTAAATCTCTATAATTGTAAGCTAAAAACTAAAAAAAATTTAGGCCTAGAACTCTATACGTTTTTTAGTTATGAATTTTTAAAAATTTTCAAAAATACAGGTAAAAATCAAAATTTTCAAAAATCAATTTTTCAAAATCGGCCCGAGTTTTCGGTCTGAAATTTTTTTGATAAAATATTATTAGTTATATCTAAAAAATAAAAAAAATCTAGGCCTAGAACTCTATACGTTTTTTAGTTATGAATTTTTAAAAATTTTCAAAAAATACAGGTAAAAATCAAAATTTTCAAATAAGAATTTTTCAAAATCGGCCCGAGTTTTCGGTCTGAAATTTTTTTGATAAAATATTATTAGTTATATCTAAAAAATAAAAAAAAATCTAGGCCTAGAACTCTATACGTTTTTTAGTTATGAATTTTTAAAAATTTTCAAAAATACAGGTAAAAATCAAAATTTTCAAATAAGAATTTTTCAAAATCGGCCCGAGTTTTCGTTTTGAAATTTTCTGATTAAATCTCTATAATTGTAAGCTAAAAACTAAAAAAAATTTAGGCCTAGAACTCTATACGTTTTTTAGTTATGAATTTTTAAAAATTTTCAAAAAATACAGGTAAAAATCAAAATTTTCAAATAAGAATTTTTCAAAATCGGCCCGAGTTTTCGGTCTGAAATTTTTTTGATAAAATATTATTAGTTATATCTAAAAAATAAAAAAAATCTAGGCCTAGAACTCTATACGTTTTTTAGTTATGAATTTTTAAAAATTTTCAAAAAATACAGGTAAAAATCAAAATTTTCAAATAAGAATTTTTCAAAATCGGCCCGAGTTTTCGTTCTGAAATTTTCTGATTAAATCTCTATAATTGTAAGCTAAAAACTAAAAAAAATTTAGGCCTAGAACTCTATACGTTTTTTAGTTATGAATTTTTAAAAATTTTCAAAAATACAGGTAAAAATCAAAATTTTCAAAAATCAATTTTTCAAAATCGGCCCGAGTTTTCGGTCTGAAATTTTTTTGATAAAATATTATTAGTTATATCTAAAAAATAAAAAAAATCTAGGCCTAGAACTCTATACGTTTTTTAGTTATGAATTTTTAAAAATTTTCAAAAAATACAGGTAAAAATCAAAATTTTCAAATAAGAATTTTTCAAAATCGGCCCGAGTTTTCGGTCTGAAATTTTTTTGATAAAATATTATTAGTTATATCTAAAAAATAAAAAAAAATCTAGGCCTAGAACTCTATACGTTTTTTAGTTATGAATTTTTAAAAATTTTCAAAAATACAGGTAAAAATCAAAATTTTCAAATAAGAATTTTTCAAAATCGGCCCGAGTTTTCGTTCTGAAATTTTCTGATTAAATCTCTATAATTGTAAGCTAAAAACTAAAAAAAATTTAGGCCTAGAACTCTATACGTTTTTTAGTTATGAATTTTTAAAAATTTTCAAAAATACAGGTAAAAATCAAAATTTTCAAAAATCAATTTTTCAAAATCGGCCCGAGTTTTCGGTCTGAAATTTTTTTGATAAAATATTATTAGTTATATCTAAAAAATAAAAAAAAATCTAGGCCTAGAACTCTATACGTTTTTTAGTTATGAATTTTTAAAAATTTTCAAAAATACAGGTAAAAATCAAAATTTTCAAAAATCAATTTTTCAAAATCGGCCCGAGTTTTCGGTCTGAAATTTTTTTGATAAAATATTATTAGTTATATCTAAAAAAATAAAAAAAAATCTAGGCCTAGAACTCTATACGTTTTTTAGTTATGAATTTTTAAAAATTTTCAAAAATACAGGTAAAAATCAAAATTTTCAAATAAGAATTTTTCAAAATCGGCCCGAGTTTTCGTTTTGAAATTTTCTGATTAAATCTCTATAATTGTAAGCTAAAAACTAAAAAAAATTTAGGCCTAGAACTCTATACGTTTTTTAGTTATGAATTTTTAAAAATTTTCAAAAAATACAGGTAAAAATCAAAATTTTCAAATAAGAATTTTTCAAAATCGGCCCGAGTTTTCGGTCTGAAATTTTTTTGATAAAATATTATTAGTTATATCTAAAAAATAAAAAAAATCTAGGCCTAGAACTCTATACGTTTTTTAGTTATGAATTTTTAAAAATTTTCAAAAAATACAGGTAAAAATCAAAATTTTCAAATAAGAATTTTTCAAAATCGGCCCGAGTTTTCGTTCTGAAATTTTCTGATTAAATCTCTATAATTGTAAGCTAAAAACTAAAAAAAATTTAGGCCTAGAACTCTATACGTTTTTTAGTTATGAATTTTTAAAAATTTTCAAAAATACAGGTAAAAATCAAAATTTTCAAAAATCAATTTTTCAAAATCGGCCCGAGTTTTCGGTCTGAAATTTTTTTGATAAAATATTATTAGTTATATCTAAAAAATAAAAAAAATCTAGGCCTAGAACTCTATACGTTTTTTAGTTATGAATTTTTAAAAATTTTCAAAAAATACAGGTAAAAATCAAAATTTTCAAATAAGAATTTTTCAAAATCGGCCCGAGTTTTCGGTCTGAAATTTTTTTGATAAAATATTATTAGTTATATCTAAAAAATAAAAAAAAATCTAGGCCTAGAACTCTATACGTTTTTTAGTTATGAATTTTTAAAAATTTTCAAAAATACAGGTAAAAATCAAAATTTTCAAATAAGAATTTTTCAAAATCGGCCCGAGTTTTCGTTCTGAAATTTTCTGATTAAATCTCTATAATTGTAAGCTAAAAACTAAAAAAAATTTAGGCCTAGAACTCTATACGTTTTTTAGTTATGAATTTTTAAAAATTTTCAAAAATACAGGTAAAAATCAAAATTTTCAAAAATCAATTTTTCAAAATCGGCCCGAGTTTTCGGTCTGAAATTTTTTTGATAAAATATTATTAGTTATATCTAAAAAATAAAAAAAAATCTAGGCCTAGAACTCTATACGTTTTTTAGTTATGAATTTTTAAAAATTTTCAAAAATACAGGTAAAAATCAAAATTTTCAAAAATCAATTTTTCAAAATCGGCCCGAGTTTTCGGTCTGAAATTTTTTTGATAAAATATTATTAGTTATATCTAAAAACTAAAAAAAATTTAGGCCTAGAACTCTATACGTTTTTTAGTTATGAATTTTTAAAAATTTTCAAAAATACAGGTAAAAATCAAAATTTTCAAAAATCAATTTTTCAAAATCGGCCCGAGTTTTCGGTCTGAAATTTTTTTGATAAAATATTATTAGTTATATCTAAAAAATAAAAAAAAATCTAGGCCTAGAACTCTATACGTTTTTTAGTTATGAATTTTTAAAAATTTTCAAAAAATACAGGTAAAAATCAAAATTTTCAAATAAGAATTTTTCAAAATCGGCCCGAGTTTTCGGTCTGAAATTTTTTTGATAAAATATTATTAGTTATATCTAAAAAATAAAAAAAAATCTAGGCCTAGAACTCTATACGTTTTTTAGTTATGAATTTTTAAAAATTTTCAAAAAATACAGGTAAAAATCAAAATTTTCAAATAAGAATTTTTCAAAATCGGCCCGAGTTTTCGTTCTGAAATTTTCTGATTAAATCTCTATAATTGTAAGCTAAAAACTAAAAAAAATTTAGGCCTAGAACTCTATACGTTTTTTAGTTATGAATTTTTAAAAATTTTCAAAAATACAGGTAAAAATCAAAATTTTCAAAAATCAATTTTTCAAAATCGGCCCGAGTTTTCGGTCTGAAATTTTTTTGATAAAATATTATTAGTTATATCTAAAAAATAAAAAAAATCTAGGCCTAGAACTCTATACGTTTTTTAGTTATGAATTTTTAAAAATTTTCAAAAATACAGGTAAAAATCAAAATTTTCAAAAATCAATTTTTCAAAATCGGCCCGAGTTTTCGGTCTGAAATTTTTTTGATAAAATATTATTAGTTATATCTAAAAAATAAAAAAAAATCTAGGCCTAGAACTCTATACGTTTTTTAGTTATGAATTTTTAAAAATTTTCAAAAAATACAGGTAAAAATCAAAATTTTCAAATAAGAATTTTTCAAAATCGGCCCGAGTTTTCGGTCTGAAATTTTTTTGATAAAATATTATTAGTTATATCTAAAAAATAAAAAAAAATCTAGGCCTAGAACTCTATACGTTTTTTAGTTATGAATTTTTAAAAATTTTCAAAAAATACAGGTAAAAATCAAAATTTTCAAATAAGAATTTTTCAAAATCGGCCCGAGTTTTCGTTCTGAAATTTTCTGATTAAATCTCTATAATTGTAAGCTAAAAACTAAAAAAAATTTAGGCCTAGAACTCTATACGTTTTTTAGTTATGAATTTTTAAAAATTTTCAAAAATACAGGTAAAAATCAAAATTTTCAAAAATCAATTTTTCAAAATCGGCCCGAGTTTTCGGTCTGAAATTTTTTTGATAAAATATTATTAGTTATATCTAAAAAATAAAAAAAAATCTAGGCCTAGAACTCTATACGTTTTTTAGTTATGAATTTTTAAAAATTTTCAAAAAATACAGGTAAAAATCAAAATTTTCAAATAAGAATTTTTCAAAATCGGCCCGAGTTTTCGGTCTGAAATTTTTTTGATAAAATATTATTAGTTATATCTAAAAAATAAAAAAAATCTAGGCCTAGAACTCTATACGTTTTTTAGTTATGAATTTTTAAAAATTTTCAAAAAATACAGGTAAAAATCAAAATTTTCAAATAAGAATTTTTCAAAATCGGCCCGAGTTTTCGTTCTGAAATTTTCTGATTAAATCTCTATAATTGTAAGCTAAAAACTAAAAAAAATTTAGGCCTAGAACTCTATACGTTTTTTAGTTATGAATTTTTAAAAATTTTCAAAAATACAGGTAAAAATCAAAATTTTCAAAAATCAATTTTTCAAAATCGGCCCGAGTTTTCGGTCTGAAATTTTTTTGATAAAATATTATTAGTTATATCTAAAAAATAAAAAAAATCTAGGCCTAGAACTCTATACGTTTTTTAGTTATGAATTTTTAAAAATTTTCAAAAAATACAGGTAAAAATCAAAATTTTCAAATAAGAATTTTTCAAAATCGGCCCGAGTTTTCGGTCTGAAATTTTTTTGATAAAATATTATTAGTTATATCTAAAAAATAAAAAAAAATCTAGGCCTAGAACTCTATACGTTTTTTAGTTATGAATTTTTAAAAATTTTCAAAAATACAGGTAAAAATCAAAATTTTCAAATAAGAATTTTTCAAAATCGGCCCGAGTTTTCGTTTTGAAATTTTCTGATTAAATCTCTATAATTGTAAGCTAAAAACTAAAAAAAATTTAGGCCTAGAACTCTATACGTTTTTTAGTTATGAATTTTTAAAAATTTTCAAAAAATACAGGTAAAAATCAAAATTTTCAAATAAGAATTTTTCAAAATCGGCCCGAGTTTTCGGTCTGAAATTTTTTTGATAAAATATTATTAGTTATATCTAAAAAATAAAAAAAATCTAGGCCTAGAACTCTATACGTTTTTTAGTTATGAATTTTTAAAAATTTTCAAAAAATACAGGTAAAAATCAAAATTTTCAAATAAGAATTTTTCAAAATCGGCCCGAGTTTTCGTTCTGAAATTTTCTGATTAAATCTCTATAATTGTAAGCTAAAAACTAAAAAAAATTTAGGCCTAGAACTCTATACGTTTTTTAGTTATGAATTTTTAAAAATTTTCAAAAATACAGGTAAAAATCAAAATTTTCAAAAATCAATTTTTCAAAATCGGCCCGAGTTTTCGGTCTGAAATTTTTTTGATAAAATATTATTAGTTATATCTAAAAAATAAAAAAAATCTAGGCCTAGAACTCTATACGTTTTTTAGTTATGAATTTTTAAAAATTTTCAAAAAATACAGGTAAAAATCAAAATTTTCAAATAAGAATTTTTCAAAATCGGCCCGAGTTTTCGGTCTGAAATTTTTTTGATAAAATATTATTAGTTATATCTAAAAAATAAAAAAAAATCTAGGCCTAGAACTCTATACGTTTTTTAGTTATGAATTTTTAAAAATTTTCAAAAATACAGGTAAAAATCAAAATTTTCAAATAAGAATTTTTCAAAATCGGCCCGAGTTTTCGTTCTGAAATTTTCTGATTAAATCTCTATAATTGTAAGCTAAAAACTAAAAAAAATTTAGGCCTAGAACTCTATACGTTTTTTAGTTATGAATTTTTAAAAATTTTCAAAAATACAGGTAAAAATCAAAATTTTCAAAAATCAATTTTTCAAAATCGGCCCGAGTTTTCGGTCTGAAATTTTTTTGATAAAATATTATTAGTTATATCTAAAAAATAAAAAAAAATCTAGGCCTAGAACTCTATACGTTTTTTAGTTATGAATTTTTAAAAATTTTCAAAAATACAGGTAAAAATCAAAATTTTCAAAAATCAATTTTTCAAAATCGGCCCGAGTTTTCGGTCTGAAATTTTTTTGATAAAATATTATTAGTTATATCTAAAAAATAAAAAAAAATCTAGGCCTAGAACTCTATACGTTTTTTAGTTATGAATTTTTAAAAATTTTCAAAAATACAGGTAAAAATCAAAATTTTCAAATAAGAATTTTTCAAAATCGGCCCGAGTTTTCGTTTTGAAATTTTCTGATTAAATCTCTATAATTGTAAGCTAAAAACTAAAAAAAATTTAGGCCTAGAACTCTATACGTTTTTTAGTTATGAATTTTTAAAAATTTTCAAAAAATACAGGTAAAAATCAAAATTTTCAAATAAGAATTTTTCAAAATCGGCCCGAGTTTTCGGTCTGAAATTTTTTTGATAAAATATTATTAGTTATATCTAAAAAATAAAAAAAATCTAGGCCTAGAACTCTATACGTTTTTTAGTTATGAATTTTTAAAAATTTTCAAAAAATACAGGTAAAAATCAAAATTTTCAAATAAGAATTTTTCAAAATCGGCCCGAGTTTTCGTTCTGAAATTTTCTGATTAAATCTCTATAATTGTAAGCTAAAAACTAAAAAAAATTTAGGCCTAGAACTCTATACGTTTTTTAGTTATGAATTTTTAAAAATTTTCAAAAATACAGGTAAAAATCAAAATTTTCAAAAATCAATTTTTCAAAATCGGCCCGAGTTTTCGGTCTGAAATTTTTTTGATAAAATATTATTAGTTATATCTAAAAAATAAAAAAAATCTAGGCCTAGAACTCTATACGTTTTTTAGTTATGAATTTTTAAAAATTTTCAAAAAATACAGGTAAAAATCAAAATTTTCAAATAAGAATTTTTCAAAATCGGCCCGAGTTTTCGGTCTGAAATTTTTTTGATAAAATATTATTAGTTATATCTAAAAAATAAAAAAAAATCTAGGCCTAGAACTCTATACGTTTTTTAGTTATGAATTTTTAAAAATTTTCAAAAATACAGGTAAAAATCAAAATTTTCAAATAAGAATTTTTCAAAATCGGCCCGAGTTTTCGTTCTGAAATTTTCTGATTAAATCTCTATAATTGTAAGCTAAAAACTAAAAAAAATTTAGGCCTAGAACTCTATACGTTTTTTAGTTATGAATTTTTAAAAATTTTCAAAAATACAGGTAAAAATCAAAATTTTCAAAAATCAATTTTTCAAAATCGGCCCGAGTTTTCGGTCTGAAATTTTTTTGATAAAATATTATTAGTTATATCTAAAAAATAAAAAAAAATCTAGGCCTAGAACTCTATACGTTTTTTAGTTATGAATTTTTAAAAATTTTCAAAAATACAGGTAAAAATCAAAATTTTCAAAAATCAATTTTTCAAAATCGGCCCGAGTTTTCGGTCTGAAATTTTTTTGATAAAATATTATTAGTTATATCTAAAAACTAAAAAAAATTTAGGCCTAGAACTCTATACGTTTTTTAGTTATGAATTTTTAAAAATTTTCAAAAATACAGGTAAAAATCAAAATTTTCAAAAATCAATTTTTCAAAATCGGCCCGAGTTTTCGGTCTGAAATTTTTTTGATAAAATATTATTAGTTATATCTAAAAAATAAAAAAAAATCTAGGCCTAGAACTCTATACGTTTTTTAGTTATGAATTTTTAAAAATTTTCAAAAAATACAGGTAAAAATCAAAATTTTCAAATAAGAATTTTTCAAAATCGGCCCGAGTTTTCGGTCTGAAATTTTTTTGATAAAATATTATTAGTTATATCTAAAAAATAAAAAAAAATCTAGGCCTAGAACTCTATACGTTTTTTAGTTATGAATTTTTAAAAATTTTCAAAAAATACAGGTAAAAATCAAAATTTTCAAATAAGAATTTTTCAAAATCGGCCCGAGTTTTCGTTCTGAAATTTTCTGATTAAATCTCTATAATTGTAAGCTAAAAACTAAAAAAAATTTAGGCCTAGAACTCTATACGTTTTTTAGTTATGAATTTTTAAAAATTTTCAAAAATACAGGTAAAAATCAAAATTTTCAAAAATCAATTTTTCAAAATCGGCCCGAGTTTTCGGTCTGAAATTTTTTTGATAAAATATTATTAGTTATATCTAAAAAATAAAAAAAATCTAGGCCTAGAACTCTATACGTTTTTTAGTTATGAATTTTTAAAAATTTTCAAAAATACAGGTAAAAATCAAAATTTTCAAAAATCAATTTTTCAAAATCGGCCCGAGTTTTCGGTCTGAAATTTTTTTGATAAAATATTATTAGTTATATCTAAAAAATAAAAAAAATCTAGGCCTAGAACTCTATACGTTTTTTAGTTATGAATTTTTAAAAATTTTCAAAAAATACAGGTAAAAATCAAAATTTTCAAATAAGAATTTTTCAAAATCGGCCCGAGTTTTCGGTCTGAAATTTTTTTGATAAAATATTATTAGTTATATCTAAAAAATAAAAAAAAATCTAGGCCTAGAACTCTATACGTTTTTTAGTTATGAATTTTTAAAAATTTTCAAAAAATACAGGTAAAAATCAAAATTTTCAAATAAGAATTTTTCAAAATCGGCCCGAGTTTTCGTTCTGAAATTTTCTGATTAAATCTCTATAATTGTAAGCTAAAAACTAAAAAAAATTTAGGCCTAGAACTCTATACGTTTTTTAGTTATGAATTTTTAAAAATTTTCAAAAATACAGGTAAAAATCAAAATTTTCAAAAATCAATTTTTCAAAATCGGCCCGAGTTTTCGGTCTGAAATTTTTTTGATAAAATATTATTAGTTATATCTAAAAAATAAAAAAAAATCTAGGCCTAGAACTCTATACGTTTTTTAGTTATGAATTTTTAAAAATTTTCAAAAAATACAGGTAAAAATCAAAATTTTCAAATAAGAATTTTTCAAAATCGGCCCGAGTTTTCGGTCTGAAATTTTTTTGATAAAATATTATTAGTTATATCTAAAAAATAAAAAAAAAATCTAGGCCTAGAACTCTATACGTTTTTTAGTTATGAATTTTTAAAAATTTTCAAAAAATACAGGTAAAAATCAAAATTTTCAAATAAGAATTTTTCAAAATCGGCCCGAGTTTTCGGTCTGAAATTTTTTTGATAAAATATTATTAGTTATATCTAAAAAATAAAAAAAAATCTAGGCCTAGAACTCTATACGTTTTTTAGTTATGAATTTTTAAAAATTTTCAAAAAATACAGGTAAAAATCAAAATTTTCAAATAAGAATTTTTCAAAATCGGCCCGAGTTTTCGTTCTGAAATTTTCTGATTAAATCTCTATAATTGTAAGCTAAAAACTAAAAAAAAATCTAGGCCTAGAACTCTATACGTTTTTTAGTTATGAATTTTTAAAAATTTTCAAAAAATACAGGTAAAAATCAAAATTTTCAAAAAAGAATTTTTCAAAATCGGCCCGAGTTTTCGGTCTGAAATTTTTTTGATAAAATATTATTAGTTATATCTAAAAAATAAAAAAAAATCTAGGCCTAGAACTCTATACGTTTTTTAGTTATGAATTTTTAAAAATTTTCAAAAATACAGGTAAAAATCAAAATTTTCAAAAATCAATTTTTCAAAATCGGCCCGAGTTTTCGGTCTGAAATTTTTTTGATAAAATATTATTAGTTATATCTAAAAAATAAAAAAAAATCTAGGCCTAGAACTCTATACGTTTTTTAGTTATGAATTTTTAAAAATTTTCAAAAAATACAGGTAAAAATCAAAATTTTCAAATAAGAATTTTTCAAAATCGGCCCGAGTTTTCGGTCTGAAATTTTTTTGATAAAATATTATTAGTTATATCTAAAAAATAAAAAAAAATCTAGGCCTAGAACTCTATACGTTTTTTAGTTATGAATTTTTAAAAATTTTCAAAAAATACAGGTAAAAATCAAAATTTTCAAATAAGAATTTTTCAAAATCGGCCCGAGTTTTCGTTCTGAAATTTTCTGATTAAATCTCTATAATTGTAAGCTAAAAACTAAAAAAATTTAGGCCTAGAACTCTATACGTTTTTTAGTTATGAATTTTTAAAAATTTTCAAAAATACAGGTAAAAATCAAAATTTTCAAAAATCAATTTTTCAAAATCGGCCCGAGTTTTCGGTCTGAAATTTTTTTGATAAAATATTATTAGTTATATCTAAAAAATAAAAAAAAATCTAGGCCTAGAACTCTATACGTTTTTTAGTTATGAATTTTTAAAAATTTTCAAAAAATACAGGTAAAAATCAAAATTTTCAAATAAGAATTTTTCAAAATCGGCCCGAGTTTTCGTTCTGAAATTTTCTGATTAAATCTCTATAATTGTAAGCTAAAAACTAAAAAAAATTTAGGCCTAGAACTCTATACGTTTTTTAGTTATGAATTTTTAAAAATTTTCAAAAATACAGGTAAAAATCAAAATTTTCAAAAATCAATTTTTCAAAATCGGCCCGAGTTTTCGGTCTGAAATTTTCTGATTAAATCTCTATAATTGTAAGCTAAAAACTAAAAAAAATTTAGGCCTAGAACTCTATACGTTTTTTAGTTATGAATTTTTAAAAATTTTCAAAAATACAGGTAAAAATCAAAATTTTCAAAAATCAATTTTTCAAAATCGGCCCGAGTTTTCGGTCTGAAATTTTTTTGATAAAATATTATTAGTTATATCTAAAAAATAAAAAAAAATCTAGGCCTAGAACTCTATACGTTTTTTAGTTATGAATTTTTAAAAATTTTCAAAAAATACAGGTAAAAATCAAAATTTTCAAATAAGAATTTTTCAAAATCGGCCCGAGTTTTCGGTCTGAAATTTTTTTGATAAAATATTATTAGTTATATCTAAAAAATAAAAAAAAAATCTAGGCCTAGAACTCTATACGTTTTTTAGTTATGAATTTTTAAAAATTTTCAAAAAATACAGGTAAAAATCAAAATTTTCAAATAAGAATTTTTCAAAATCGGCCCGAGTTTTCGGTCTGAAATTTTTTTGATAAAATATTATTAGTTATATCTAAAAAATAAAAAAAAATCTAGGCCTAGAACTCTATACGTTTTTTAGTTATGAATTTTTAAAAATTTTCAAAAAATACAGGTAAAAATCAAAATTTTCAAATAAGAATTTTTCAAAATCGGCCCGAGTTTTCGTTCTGAAATTTTCTGATTAAATCTCTATAATTGTAAGCTAAAAACTAAAAAAAAATCTAGGCCTAGAACTCTATACGTTTTTTAGTTATGAATTTTTAAAAATTTTCAAAAAATACAGGTAAAAATCAAAATTTTCAAATAAGAATTTTTCAAAATCGGCCCGAGTTTTCGGTCTGAAATTTTTTTGATAAAATATTATTAGTTATATCTAAAAAATAAAAAAAAATCTAGGCCTAGAACTCTATACGTTTTTTAGTTATGAATTTTTAAAAATTTTCAAAAATACAGGTAAAAATCAAAATTTTCAAAAATCAATTTTTCAAAATCGGCCCGAGTTTTCGGTCTGAAATTTTTTTGATAAAATATTATTAGTTATATCTAAAAAATAAAAAAAAATCTAGGCCTAGAACTCTATACGTTTTTTAGTTATGAATTTTTAAAAATTTTCAAAAAATACAGGTAAAAATCAAAATTTTCAAATAAGAATTTTTCAAAATCGGCCCGAGTTTTCGGTCTGAAATTTTTTTGATAAAATATTATTAGTTATATCTAAAAAATAAAAAAAAATCTAGGCCTAGAACTCTATACGTTTTTTAGTTATGAATTTTTAAAAATTTTCAAAAAATACAGGTAAAAATCAAAATTTTCAAATAAGAATTTTTCAAAATCGGCCCGAGTTTGCGGTCTGAAATTTTTTTGATAAAATATTATTAGTTATATCTAAAAAATAAAAAAAAATCTAGGCCTAGAACTCTATACGTTTTTTAGTTATGAATTTTTAAAAATTTTCAAAAAATACAGGTAAAAATCAAAATTTTCAAATAAGAATTTTTCAAAATCGGCCCGAGTTTTCGGTCTGAAATTTTTTTGATAAAATATTATTAGTTATATCTAAAAAATAAAAAAAAATCTAGGCCTAGAACTCTATACGTTTTTTAGTTATGAATTTTTAAAAATTTTCAAAAAATACAGGTAAAAATCAAAATTTTCAAATAAGAATTTTTCAAAATCGGCCCGAGTTTTCGTTCTGAAATTTTCTGATTAAATCTCTATAATTGTAAGCTAAAAACTAAAAAAATTTAGGCCTAGAACTCTATACGTTTTTTAGTTATGAATTTTTAAAAATTTTCAAAAATACAGGTAAAAATCAAAATTTTCAAAAATCAATTTTTCAAAATCGGCCCGAGTTTTCGGTCTGAAATTTTTTTGATAAAATATTATTAGTTATATCTAAAAAATAAAAAAAAATCTAGGCCTAGAACTCTATACGTTTTTTAGTTATGAATTTTTAAAAATTTTCAAAAAATACAGGTAAAAATCAAAATTTTCAAATAAGAATTTTTCAAAATCGGCCCGAGTTTTCGTTCTGAAATTTTCTGATTAAATCTCTATAATTGTAAGCTAAAAACTAAAAAAAATTTAGGCCTAGAACTCTATACGTTTTTTAGTTATGAATTTTTAAAAATTTTCAAAAATACAGGTAAAAATCAAAATTTTCAAAAATCAATTTTTCAAAATCGGCCCGAGTTTTCGGTCTGAAATTTTTTTGATAAAATATTATTAGTTATATCTAAAAAATAAAAAAAAATCTAGGCCTAGAACTCTATACGTTTTTTAGTTATGAATTTTTAAAAATTTTCAAAAAATACAGGTAAAAATCAAAATTTTCAAATAAGAATTTTTCAAAATCGGCCCGAGTTTTCGGTCTGAAATTTTTTTGATAAAATATTATTAGTTATATCTAAAAAATAAAAAAAATCTAGGCCTAGAACTCTATACGTTTTTTAGTTATGAATTTTTAAAAATTTTCAAAAAATACAGGTAAAAATCAAAATTTTCAAATAAGAATTTTTCAAAATCGGCCCGAGTTTGCGGTCTGAAATTTTTTTGATAAAATATTATTAGTTATATCTAAAAAATAAAAAAAAATCTAGGCCTAGAACTCTATACGTTTTTTAGTTATGAATTTTTAAAAATTTTCAAAAAATACAGGTAAAAATCAAAATTTTCAAATAAGAATTTTTCAAAATCGGCCCGAGTTTTCGGTCTGAAATTTTTTTGATAAAATATTATTAGTTATATCTAAAAAATAAAAAAAAATCTAGGCCTAGAACTCTATACGTTTTTTAGTTATGAATTTTTAAAAATTTTCAAAAAATACAGGTAAAAATCAAAATTTTCAAATAAGAATTTTTCAAAATCGGCCCGAGTTTTCGTTCTGAAATTTTCTGATTAAATCTCTATAATTGTAAGCTAAAAACTAAAAAAATTTAGGCCTAGAACTCTATACGTTTTTTAGTTATGAATTTTTAAAAATTTTCAAAAAATACAGGTAAAAATCAAAATTTTCAAATAAGAATTTTTCAAAATCGGCCCGAGTTTTCGGTCTGAAATTTTTTTGATAAAATATTATTAGTTATATCTAAAAAATAAAAAAAAATCTAGGCCTAGAACTCTATACGTTTTTTAGTTATGAATTTTTAAAAATTTTCAAAAAATACAGGTAAAAATCAAAATTTTCAAATAAGAATTTTTCAAAATCGGCCCGAGTTTTCGTTCTGAAATTTTCTGATTAAATCTCTATAATTGTAAGCTAAAAACTAAAAAAAATTTAGGCCTAGAACTCTATACGTTTTTTAGTTATGAATTTTTAAAAATTTTCAAAAATACAGGTAAAAATCAAAATTTTCAAAAATCAATTTTTCAAAATCGGCCCGAGTTTTCGGTCTGAAATTTTTTTGATAAAATATTATTAGTTATATCTAAAAAATAAAAAAAAATCTAGGCCTAGAACTCTATACGTTTTTTAGTTATGAATTTTTAAAAATTTTCAAAAAATACAGGTAAAAATCAAAATTTTCAAATAAGAATTTTTCAAAATCGGCCCGAGTTTTCGGTCTGAAATTTTTTTGATAAAATATTATTAGTTATATCTAAAAAATAAAAAAAATCTAGGCCTAGAACTCTATACGTTTTTTAGTTATGAATTTTTAAAAATTTTCAAAAAATACAGGTAAAAATCAAAATTTTCAAATAAGAATTTTTCAAAATCGGCCCGAGTTTTCGTTCTGAAATTTTCTGATTAAATCTCTATAATTGTAAGCTAAAAACTAAAAAAAATTTAGGCCTAGAACTCTATACGTTTTTTAGTTATGAATTTTTAAAAATTTTCAAAAATACAGGTAAAAATCAAAATTTTCAAAAATCAATTTTTCAAAATCGGCCCGAGTTTTCGGTCTGAAATTTTTTTGATAAAATATTATTAGTTATATCTAAAAAATAAAAAAAATCTAGGCCTAGAACTCTATACGTTTTTTAGTTATGAATTTTTAAAAATTTTCAAAAAATACAGGTAAAAATCAAAATTTTCAAATAAGAATTTTTCAAAATCGGCCCGAGTTTTCGGTCTGAAATTTTTTTGATAAAATATTATTAGTTATATCTAAAAAATAAAAAAAAATCTAGGCCTAGAACTCTATACGTTTTTTAGTTATGAATTTTTAAAAATTTTCAAAAATACAGGTAAAAATCAAAATTTTCAAATAAGAATTTTTCAAAATCGGCCCGAGTTTTCGTTTTGAAATTTTCTGATTAAATCTCTATAATTGTAAGCTAAAAACTAAAAAAAATTTAGGCCTAGAACTCTATACGTTTTTTAGTTATGAATTTTTAAAAATTTTCAAAAAATACAGGTAAAAATCAAAATTTTCAAATAAGAATTTTTCAAAATCGGCCCGAGTTTTCGGTCTGAAATTTTTTTGATAAAATATTATTAGTTATATCTAAAAAATAAAAAAAATCTAGGCCTAGAACTCTATACGTTTTTTAGTTATGAATTTTTAAAAATTTTCAAAAAATACAGGTAAAAATCAAAATTTTCAAATAAGAATTTTTCAAAATCGGCCCGAGTTTTCGTTCTGAAATTTTCTGATTAAATCTCTATAATTGTAAGCTAAAAACTAAAAAAAATTTAGGCCTAGAACTCTATACGTTTTTTAGTTATGAATTTTTAAAAATTTTCAAAAATACAGGTAAAAATCAAAATTTTCAAAAATCAATTTTTCAAAATCGGCCCGAGTTTTCGGTCTGAAATTTTTTTGATAAAATATTATTAGTTATATCTAAAAAATAAAAAAAATCTAGGCCTAGAACTCTATACGTTTTTTAGTTATGAATTTTTAAAAATTTTCAAAAAATACAGGTAAAAATCAAAATTTTCAAATAAGAATTTTTCAAAATCGGCCCGAGTTTTCGGTCTGAAATTTTTTTGATAAAATATTATTAGTTATATCTAAAAAATAAAAAAAAATCTAGGCCTAGAACTCTATACGTTTTTTAGTTATGAATTTTTAAAAATTTTCAAAAATACAGGTAAAAATCAAAATTTTCAAATAAGAATTTTTCAAAATCGGCCCGAGTTTTCGTTCTGAAATTTTCTGATTAAATCTCTATAATTGTAAGCTAAAAACTAAAAAAAATTTAGGCCTAGAACTCTATACGTTTTTTAGTTATGAATTTTTAAAAATTTTCAAAAATACAGGTAAAAATCAAAATTTTCAAAAATCAATTTTTCAAAATCGGCCCGAGTTTTCGGTCTGAAATTTTTTTGATAAAATATTATTAGTTATATCTAAAAAATAAAAAAAAATCTAGGCCTAGAACTCTATACGTTTTTTAGTTATGAATTTTTAAAAATTTTCAAAAATACAGGTAAAAATCAAAATTTTCAAAAATCAATTTTTCAAAATCGGCCCGAGTTTTCGGTCTGAAATTTTTTTGATAAAATCTCTATAATTGTAAGCTAAAAACTAAAAAAAATTTAGGCCTAGAACTCTATACGTTTTTTAGTTATGAATTTTTAAAAATTTTCAAAAATACAGGTAAAAATCAAAATTTTCAAAAATCAATTTTTCAAAATCGGCCCGAGTTTTCGGTCTGAAATTTTTTTGATAAAATATTATTAGTTATATCTAAAAAATAAAAAAAAATCTAGGCCTAGAACTCTATACGTTTTTTAGTTATGAATTTTTAAAAATTTTCAAAAAATACAGGTAAAAATCAAAATTTTCAAATAAGAATTTTTCAAAATCGGCCCGAGTTTTCGGTCTGAAATTTTTTTGATAAAATATTATTAGTTATATCTAAAAAATAAAAAAAAATCTAGGCCTAGAACTCTATACGTTTTTTAGTTATGAATTTTTAAAAATTTTCAAAAAATACAGGTAAAAATCAAAATTTTCAAATAAGAATTTTTCAAAATCGGCCCGAGTTTTCGTTCTGAAATTTTCTGATTAAATCTCTATAATTGTAAGCTAAAAACTAAAAAAAATTTAGGCCTAGAACTCTATACGTTTTTTAGTTATGAATTTTTAAAAATTTTCAAAAATACAGGTAAAAATCAAAATTTTCAAAAATCAATTTTTCAAAATCGGCCCGAGTTTTCGGTCTGAAATTTTTTTGATAAAATATTATTAGTTATATCTAAAAAATAAAAAAAATCTAGGCCTAGAACTCTATACGTTTTTTAGTTATGAATTTTTAAAAATTTTCAAAAATACAGGTAAAAATCAAAATTTTCAAAAATCAATTTTTCAAAATCGGCCCGAGTTTTCGGTCTGAAATTTTTTTGATAAAATATTATTAGTTATATCTAAAAAATAAAAAAAATCTAGGCCTAGAACTCTATACGTTTTTTAGTTATGAATTTTTAAAAATTTTCAAAAAATACAGGTAAAAATCAAAATTTTCAAATAAGAATTTTTCAAAATCGGCCCGAGTTTTCGGTCTGAAATTTTTTTGATAAAATATTATTAGTTATATCTAAAAAATAAAAAAAAATCTAGGCCTAGAACTCTATACGTTTTTTAGTTATGAATTTTTAAAAATTTTCAAAAAATACAGGTAAAAATCAAAATTTTCAAATAAGAATTTTTCAAAATCGGCCCGAGTTTTCGTTCTGAAATTTTCTGATTAAATCTCTATAATTGTAAGCTAAAAACTAAAAAAAATTTAGGCCTAGAACTCTATACGTTTTTTAGTTATGAATTTTTAAAAATTTTCAAAAATACAGGTAAAAATCAAAATTTTCAAAAATCAATTTTTCAAAATCGGCCCGAGTTTTCGGTCTGAAATTTTTTTGATAAAATATTATTAGTTATATCTAAAAAATAAAAAAAAATCTAGGCCTAGAACTCTATACGTTTTTTAGTTATGAATTTTTAAAAATTTTCAAAAAATACAGGTAAAAATCAAAATTTTCAAATAAGAATTTTTCAAAATCGGCCCGAGTTTTCGGTCTGAAATTTTTTTGATAAAATATTATTAGTTATATCTAAAAAATAAAAAAAAAATCTAGGCCTAGAACTCTATACGTTTTTTAGTTATGAATTTTTAAAAATTTTCAAAAAATACAGGTAAAAATCAAAATTTTCAAATAAGAATTTTTCAAAATCGGCCCGAGTTTTCGGTCTGAAATTTTTTTGATAAAATATTATTAGTTATATCTAAAAAATAAAAAAAAATCTAGGCCTAGAACTCTATACGTTTTTTAGTTATGAATTTTTAAAAATTTTCAAAAAATACAGGTAAAAATCAAAATTTTCAAATAAGAATTTTTCAAAATCGGCCCGAGTTTTCGTTCTGAAATTTTCTGATTAAATCTCTATAATTGTAAGCTAAAAACTAAAAAAAAATCTAGGCCTAGAACTCTATACGTTTTTTAGTTATGAATTTTTAAAAATTTTCAAAAAATACAGGTAAAAATCAAAATTTTCAAATAAGAATTTTTCAAAATCGGCCCGAGTTTTCGGTCTGAAATTTTTTTGATAAAATATTATTAGTTATATCTAAAAAATAAAAAAAAATCTAGGCCTAGAACTCTATACGTTTTTTAGTTATGAATTTTTAAAAATTTTCAAAAATACAGGTAAAAATCAAAATTTTCAAAAATCAATTTTTCAAAATCGGCCCGAGTTTTCGGTCTGAAATTTTTTTGATAAAATATTATTAGTTATATCTAAAAAATAAAAAAAAATCTAGGCCTAGAACTCTATACGTTTTTTAGTTATGAATTTTTAAAAATTTTCAAAAAATACAGGTAAAAATCAAAATTTTCAAATAAGAATTTTTCAAAATCGGCCCGAGTTTTCGGTCTGAAATTTTTTTGATAAAATATTATTAGTTATATCTAAAAAATAAAAAAAAATCTAGGCCTAGAACTCTATACGTTTTTTAGTTATGAATTTTTAAAAATTTTCAAAAAATACAGGTAAAAATCAAAATTTTCAAATAAGAATTTTTCAAAATCGGCCCGAGTTTGCGGTCTGAAATTTTTTTGATAAAATATTATTAGTTATATCTAAAAAATAAAAAAAAATCTAGGCCTAGAACTCTATACGTTTTTTAGTTATGAATTTTTAAAAATTTTCAAAAAATACAGGTAAAAATCAAAATTTTCAAATAAGAATTTTTCAAAATCGGCCCGAGTTTTCGGTCTGAAATTTTTTTGATAAAATATTATTAGTTATATCTAAAAAATAAAAAAAAATCTAGGCCTAGAACTCTATACGTTTTTTAGTTATGAATTTTTAAAAATTTTCAAAAAATACAGGTAAAAATCAAAATTTTCAAATAAGAATTTTTCAAAATCGGCCCGAGTTTTCGTTCTGAAATTTTCTGATTAAATCTCTATAATTGTAAGCTAAAAACTAAAAAAATTTAGGCCTAGAACTCTATACGTTTTTTAGTTATGAATTTTTAAAAATTTTCAAAAATACAGGTAAAAATCAAAATTTTCAAAAATCAATTTTTCAAAATCGGCCCGAGTTTTCGGTCTGAAATTTTTTTGATAAAATATTATTAGTTATATCTAAAAAATAAAAAAAAATCTAGGCCTAGAACTCTATACGTTTTTTAGTTATGAATTTTTAAAAATTTTCAAAAAATACAGGTAAAAATCAAAATTTTCAAATAAGAATTTTTCAAAATCGGCCCGAGTTTTCGGTCTGAAATTTTTTTGATAAAATATTATTAGTTATATCTAAAAAATAAAAAAAAATCTAGGCCTAGAACTCTATACGTTTTTTAGTTATGAATTTTTAAAAATTTTCAAAAAATACAGGTAAAAATCAAAATTTTCAAATAAGAATTTTTCAAAATCGGCCCGAGTTTTCGTTCTGAAATTTTCTGATTAAATCTCTATAATTGTAAGCTAAAAACTAAAAAAAATTTAGGCCTAGAACTCTATACGTTTTTTAGTTATGAATTTTTAAAAATTTTCAAAAATACAGGTAAAAATCAAAATTTTCAAAAATCAATTTTTCAAAATCGGCCCGAGTTTTCGGTCTGAAATTTTTTTGATAAAATATTATTAGTTATATCTAAAAAATAAAAAAAAATCTAGGCCTAGAACTCTATACGTTTTTTAGTTATGAATTTTTAAAAATTTTCAAAAAATACAGGTAAAAATCAAAATTTTCAAATAAGAATTTTTCAAAATCGGCCCGAGTTTTCGTTCTGAAATTTTCTGATTAAATCTCTATAATTGTAAGCTAAAAACTAAAAAAAATTTAGGCCTAGAACTCTATACGTTTTTTAGTTATGAATTTTTAAAAATTTTCAAAAATACAGGTAAAAATCAAAATTTTCAAAAATCAATTTTTCAAAATCGGCCCGAGTTTTCGGTCTGAAATTTTTTTGATAAAATATTATTAGTTATATCTAAAAAATAAAAAAAAATCTAGGCCTAGAACTCTATACGTTTTTTAGTTATGAATTTTTAAAAATTTTCAAAAAATACAGGTAAAAATCAAAATTTTCAAATAAGAATTTTTCAAAATCGGCCCGAGTTTTCGGTCTGAAATTTTTTTGATAAAATATTATTAGTTATATCTAAAAAATAAAAAAAAATCTAGGCCTAGAACTCTATACGTTTTTTAGTTATGAATTTTTAAAAATTTTCAAAAAATACAGGTAAAAATCAAAATTTTCAAATAAGAATTTTTCAAAATCGGCCCGAGTTTTCGTTCTGAAATTTTCTGATTAAATCTCTATAATTGTAAGCTAAAAACTAAAAAAAATTTAGGCCTAGAACTCTATACGTTTTTTAGTTATGAATTTTTAAAAATTTTCAAAAATACAGGTAAAAATCAAAATTTTCAAAAATCAATTTTTCAAAATCGGCCCGAGTTTTCGGTCTGAAATTTTTTTGATAAAATATTATTAGTTATATCTAAAAAATAAAAAAAAATCTAGGCCTAGAACTCTATACGTTTTTTAGTTATGAATTTTTAAAAATTTTCAAAAAATACAGGTAAAAATCAAAATTTTCAAATAAGAATTTTTCAAAATCGGCCCGAGTTTTCGGTCTGAAATTTTTTTGATAAAATATTATTAGTTATATCTAAAAAATAAAAAAAATCTAGGCCTAGAACTCTATACGTTTTTTAGTTATGAATTTTTAAAAATTTTCAAAAAATACAGGTAAAAATCAAAATTTTCAAATAAGAATTTTTCAAAATCGGCCCGAGTTTTCGTTCTGAAATTTTCTGATTAAATCTCTATAATTGTAAGCTAAAAACTAAAAAAAATTTAGGCCTAGAACTCTATACGTTTTTTAGTTATGAATTTTTAAAAATTTTCAAAAATACAGGTAAAAATCAAAATTTTCAAAAATCAATTTTTCAAAATCGGCCCGAGTTTTCGGTCTGAAATTTTTTTGATAAAATATTATTAGTTATATCTAAAAAATAAAAAAAATCTAGGCCTAGAACTCTATACGTTTTTTAGTTATGAATTTTTAAAAATTTTCAAAAAATACAGGTAAAAATCAAAATTTTCAAATAAGAATTTTTCAAAATCGGCCCGAGTTTTTGGTCTGAAATTTTTTTGATAAAATATTATTAGTTATATCTAAAAAATAAAAAAAAATCTAGGCCTAGAACTCTATACGTTTTTTAGTTATGAATTTTTAAAAATTTTCAAAAATACAGGTAAAAATCAAAATTTTCAAATAAGAATTTTTCAAAATCGGCCCGAGTTTTCGTTTTGAAATTTTCTGATTAAATCTCTATAATTGTAAGCTAAAAACTAAAAAAAATTTAGGCCTAGAACTCTATACGTTTTTTAGTTATGAATTTTTAAAAATTTTCAAAAAATACAGGTAAAAATCAAAATTTTCAAATAAGAATTTTTCAAAATCGGCCCGAGTTTTCGGTCTGAAATTTTTTTGATAAAATATTATTAGTTATATCTAAAAAATAAAAAAAATCTAGGCCTAGAACTCTATACGTTTTTTAGTTATGAATTTTTAAAAATTTTCAAAAAATACAGGTAAAAATCAAAATTTTCAAATAAGAATTTTTCAAAATCGGCCCGAGTTTTCGTTCTGAAATTTTCTGATTAAATCTCTATAATTGTAAGCTAAAAACTAAAAAAAATTTAGGCCTAGAACTCTATACGTTTTTTAGTTATGAATTTTTAAAAATTTTCAAAAATACAGGTAAAAATCAAAATTTTCAAAAATCAATTTTTCAAAATCGGCCCGAGTTTTCGGTCTGAAATTTTTTTGATAAAATATTATTAGTTATATCTAAAAAATAAAAAAAATCTAGGCCTAGAACTCTATACGTTTTTTAGTTATGAATTTTTAAAAATTTTCAAAAAATACAGGTAAAAATCAAAATTTTCAAATAAGAATTTTTCAAAATCGGCCCGAGTTTTCGGTCTGAAATTTTTTTGATAAAATATTATTAGTTATATCTAAAAAATAAAAAAAAATCTAGGCCTAGAACTCTATACGTTTTTTAGTTATGAATTTTTAAAAATTTTCAAAAATACAGGTAAAAATCAAAATTTTCAAATAAGAATTTTTCAAAATCGGCCCGAGTTTTCGTTCTGAAATTTTCTGATTAAATCTCTATAATTGTAAGCTAAAAACTAAAAAAAATTTAGGCCTAGAACTCTATACGTTTTTTAGTTATGAATTTTTAAAAATTTTCAAAAATACAGGTAAAAATCAAAATTTTCAAAAATCAATTTTTCAAAATCGGCCCGAGTTTTCGGTCTGAAATTTTTTTGATAAAATATTATTAGTTATATCTAAAAAATAAAAAAAAATCTAGGCCTAGAACTCTATACGTTTTTTAGTTATGAATTTTTAAAAATTTTCAAAAAATACAGGTAAAAATCAAAATTTTCAAATAAGAATTTTTCAAAATCGGCCCGAGTTTGCGGTCTGAAATTTTTTTGATAAAATATTATTAGTTATATCTAAAAAATAAAAAAAAATCTAGGCCTAGAACTCTATACGTTTTTTAGTTATGAATTTTTAAAAATTTTCAAAAAATACAGGTAAAAATCAAAATTTTCAAATAAGAATTTTTCAAAATCGGCCCGAGTTTTCGGTCTGAAATTTTTTTGATAAAATATTATTAGTTATATCTAAAAAATAAAAAAAAATCTAGGCCTAGAACTCTATACGTTTTTTAGTTATGAATTTTTAAAAATTTTCAAAAAATACAGGTAAAAATCAAAATTTTCAAAAATCAATTTTTCAAAATCGGCCCGAGTTTTCGGTCTGAAATTTTTTTGATAAAATATTATTAGTTATATCTAAAAAATAAAAAAAAATCTAGGCCTAGAACTCTATACGTTTTTTAGTTATGAATTTTTAAAAATTTTCAAAAAATACAGGTAAAAATCAAAATTTTCAAATAAGAATTTTTCAAAATCGGCCCGAGTTTTCGTTTTGAAATTTTCTGATTAAATCTCTATAATTGTAAGCTAAAAACTAAAAAAAATTTAGGCCTAGAACTCTATACGTTTTTTAGTTATGAATTTTTAAAAATTTTCAAAAAATACAGGTAAAAATCAAAATTTTCAAATAAGAATTTTTCAAAATCGGCCCGAGTTTTCGGTCTGAAATTTTTTTGATAAAATATTATTAGTTATATCTAAAAAATAAAAAAAAATCTAGGCCTAGAACTCTATACGTTTTTTAGTTATGAATTTTTAAAAATTTTCAAAAAATACAGGTAAAAATCAAAATTTTCAAATAAGAATTTTTCAAAATCGGCCCGAGTTTTCGTTCTGAAATTTTCTGATTAAATCTCTATAATTGTAAGCTAAAAACTAAAAAAAATTTAGGCCTAGAACTCTATACGTTTTTTAGTTATGAATTTTTAAAAATTTTCAAAAATACAGGTAAAAATCAAAATTTTCAAAAATCAATTTTTCAAAATCGGCCCGAGTTTTCGGTCTGAAATTTTTTTGATAAAATATTATTAGTTATATCTAAAAAATAAAAAAAAATCTAGGCCTAGAACTCTATACGTTTTTTAGTTATGAATTTTTAAAAATTTTCAAAAAATACAGGTAAAAATCAAAATTTTCAAATAAGAATTTTTCAAAATCGGCCCGAGTTTTCGGTCTGAAATTTTTTTGATAAAATATTATTAGTTATATCTAAAAAATAAAAAAAAATCTAGGCCTAGAACTCTATACGTTTTTTAGTTATGAATTTTTAAAAATTTTCAAAAAATACAGGTAAAAATCAAAATTTTCAAATAAGAATTTTTCAAAATCGGCCCGAGTTTTCGTTCTGAAATTTTCTGATTAAATCTCTATAATTGTAAGCTAAAAACTAAAAAAAATTTAGGCCTAGAACTCTATACGTTTTTTAGTTATGAATTTTTAAAAATTTTCAAAAATACAGGTAAAAATCAAAATTTTCAAAAATCAATTTTTCAAAATCGGCCCGAGTTTTCGGTCTGAAATTTTTTTGATAAAATATTATTAGTTATATCTAAAAAATAAAAAAAATCTAGGCCTAGAACTCTATACGTTTTTTAGTTATGAATTTTTAAAAATTTTCAAAAATACAGGTAAAAATCAAAATTTTCAAAAATCAATTTTTCAAAATCGGCCCGAGTTTTCGGTCTGAAATTTTTTTGATAAAATATTATTAGTTATATCTAAAAAATAAAAAAAATCTAGGCCTAGAACTCTATACGTTTTTTAGTTATGAATTTTTAAAAATTTTCAAAAAATACAGGTAAAAATCAAAATTTTCAAATAAGAATTTTTCAAAATCGGCCCGAGTTTTCGGTCTGAAATTTTTTTGATAAAATATTATTAGTTATATCTAAAAAATAAAAAAAAATCTAGGCCTAGAACTCTATACGTTTTTTAGTTATGAATTTTTAAAAATTTTCAAAAAATACAGGTAAAAATCAAAATTTTCAAATAAGAATTTTTCAAAATCGGCCCGAGTTTTCGTTCTGAAATTTTCTGATTAAATCTCTATAATTGTAAGCTAAAAACTAAAAAAAATTTAGGCCTAGAACTCTATACGTTTTTTAGTTATGAATTTTTAAAAATTTTCAAAAATACAGGTAAAAATCAAAATTTTCAAAAATCAATTTTTCAAAATCGGCCCGAGTTTTCGGTCTGAAATTTTTTTGATAAAATATTATTAGTTATATCTAAAAAATAAAAAAAAATCTAGGCCTAGAACTCTATACGTTTTTTAGTTATGAATTTTTAAAAATTTTCAAAAAATACAGGTAAAAATCAAAATTTTCAAATAAGAATTTTTCAAAATCGGCCCGAGTTTTCGTTCTGAAATTTTCTGATTAAATCTCTATAATTGTAAGCTAAAAACTAAAAAAAAATCTAGGCCTAGAACTCTATACGTTTTTTAGTTATGAATTTTTAAAAATTTTCAAAAAATACAGGTAAAAATCAAAATTTTCAAATAAGAATTTTTCAAAATCGGCCCGAGTTTTCGGTCTGAAATTTTTTTGATAAAATATTATTAGTTATATCTAAAAAATAAAAAAAAATCTAGGCCTAGAACTCTATACGTTTTTTAGTTATGAATTTTTAAAAATTTTCAAAAAATACAGGTAAAAATCAAAATTTTCAAATAAGAATTTTTCAAAATCGGCCCGAGTTTTCGGTCTGAAATTTTTTTGATAAAATATTATTAGTTATATCTAAAAAATAAAAAAAAATCTAGGCCTAGAACTCTATACGTTTTTTAGTTATGAATTTTTAAAAATTTTCAAAAAATACAGGTAAAAATCAAAATTTTCAAATAAGAATTTTTCAAAATCGGCCCGAGTTTTCAGTCTGAAATTTTTTTGATAAAATATTATTAGTTATATCTAAAAAATAAAAAAAATCTAGGCCTAGAACTCTATACGTTTTTTAGTTATGAATTTTTAAAAATTTTCAAAAAATACAGGTAAAAATCAAAATTTTCAAATAAGAATTTTTCAAAATCGGCCCGAGTTTTCGGTCTGAAATTTTTTTGATAAAATATTATTAGTTATATCTAAAAAATAAAAAAAAATCTAGGCCTAGAACTCTATACGTTTTTTAGTTATGAATTTTTAAAAATTTTCAAAAAATACAGGTAAAAATCAAAATTTTCAAATAAGAATTTTTCAAAATCGGCCCGAGTTTTCGTTCTGAAATTTTCTGATTAAATCTCTATAATTGTAAGCTAAAAATAAAAAAAAATCTAGGCCTAGAACTCTATACGTTTTTTAGTTATGAATTTTTAAAAATTTTCAAAAAATACAGGTAAAAATCAAAATTTTCAAATAAGAATTTTTCAAAATCGGCCCGAGTTTTCGTTCTGAAATTTTCTGATTAAATCTCTATAATTGTAAGCTAAAAACTAAAAAAAAATCTAGGCCTAGAACTCTATACGTTTTTTAGTTATGAATTTTTAAAAATTTTCAAAAAATACAGGTAAAAATCAAAATTTTCAAATAAGAATTTTTCAAAATCGGCCCGAGTTTTCGGTCTGAAATTTTTTTGATAAAATATTATTAGTTATATCTAAAAAATAAAAAAAAATCTAGGCCTAGAACTCTATACGTTTTTTAGTTATGAATTTTTAAAAATTTTCAAAAATACAGGTAAAAATCAAAATTTTCAAATAAGAATTTTTCAAAATCGGCCTGAGTTTTCGTTCTGAAATTTTCTGATTAAATCTCTATAATTGTAAGCTAAAAACTAAAAAAAATTTAGGCCTAGAACTCTATACGTTTTTTAGTTATGAATTTTTAAAAATTTTCAAAAATACAGGTAAAAATCAAAATTTTCAAATAAGAATTTTTCAAAATCGGCCCGAGTTTTCGTTCTGAAATTTTCTGATTAAATCTCTATAATTGTAAGCTAAAAACTAAAAAAAATTTAGGCCTAGAACTCTATACGTTTTTTAGTTATGAATTTTTAAAAATTTTCAAAAATACAGGTAAAAATCAAAATTTTCAAAAATCAATTTTTCAAAATCGGCCCGAGTTTTCGGTCTGAAATTTTTTTGATAAAATATTATTAGTTATATCTAAAAAATAAAAAAAAATCTAGGCCTAGAGCTCTATACGTTTTTTAGTTATGAATTTTTAAAAATTTTCAAAAAATACAGGTAAAAATCAAAATTTTCAAATAAGAATTTTTCAAAATCGGCCCGAGTTTGCGGTCTGAAATTTTTTTGATAAAATATTATTAGTTATATCTAAAAAAAAAAAAATCTAGGCCTAGAACTCTATACGTTTTTTAGTTATGAATTTTTAAAAATTTTCAAAAAATACAGGTAAAAATCAAAATTTTCAAATAAGAATTTTTCAAAATCGGCCCGAGTTTTCGGTCTGAAATTTTTTTGATAAAATATTATTAGTTATATCTAAAAAATAAAAAAAAATCTAGGCCTAGAACTCTATACGTTTTTTAGTTATGAATTTTTAAAAATTTTCAAAAAATACAGGTAAAAATCAAAATTTTCAAATAAGAATTTTTCAAAATCGGCCCGAGTTTTCGTTCTGAAATTTTCTGATTAAATCTCTATAATTGTAAGCTAAAAACTAAAAAAAATTTAGGCCTAGAACTCTATACGTTTTTTAGTTATGAATTTTTAAAAATTTTCAAAAATACAGGTAAAAATCAAAATTTTCAAAAATCAATTTTTCAAAATCGGCCCGAGTTTTCGGTCTGAAATTTTTTTGATAAAATATTATTAGTTATATCTAAAAAATAAAAAAAAATCTAGGCCTAGAACTCTATACGTTTTTTAGTTATGAATTTTTAAAAATTTTCAAAAAATACAGGTAAAAATCAAAATTTTCAAATAAGAATTTTTCAAAATCGGCCCGAGTTTTCGGTCTGAAATTTTTTTGATAAAATATTATTAGTTATATCTAAAAAATAAAAAAAAAATCTAGGCCTAGAACTCTATACGTTTTTTAGTTATGAATTTTTAAAAATTTTCAAAAAATACAGGTAAAAATCAAAATTTTCAAATAAGAATTTTTCAAAATCGGCCCGAGTTTTCGGTCTGAAATTTTTTTGATAAAATATTATTAGTTATATCTAAAAAATAAAAAAAAATCTAGGCCTAGAACTCTATACGTTTTTTAGTTATGAATTTTTAAAAATTTTCAAAAAATACAGGTAAAAATCAAAATTTTCAAATAAGAATTTTTCAAAATCGGCCCGAGTTTTCGTTCTGAAATTTTCTGATTAAATCTCTATAATTGTAAGCTAAAAACTAAAAAAAAATCTAGGCCTAGAACTCTATACGTTTTTTAGTTATGAATTTTTAAAAATTTTCAAAAAATACAGGTAAAAATCAAAATTTTCAAATAAGAATTTTTCAAAATCGGCCCGAGTTTTCGGTCTGAAATTTTTTTGATAAAATATTATTAGTTATATCTAAAAAATAAAAAAAAATCTAGGCCTAGAACTCTATACGTTTTTTAGTTATGAATTTTTAAAAATTTTCAAAAAATACAGGTAAAAATCAAAATTTTCAAATAAGAATTTTTCAAAATCGGCCCGAGTTTTCGGTCTGAAATTTTTTTGATAAAATATTATTAGTTATATCTAAAAAATAAAAAAAAATCTAGGCCTAGAACTCTATACGTTTTTTAGTTATGAATTTTTAAAAATTTTCAAAAAATACAGGTAAAAATCAAAATTTTCAAATAAGAATTTTTCAAAATCGGCCCGAGTTTTCAGTCTGAAATTTTTTTGATAAAATATTATTAGTTATATCTAAAAAATAAAAAAAATCTAGGCCTAGAACTCTATACGTTTTTTAGTTATGAATTTTTAAAAATTTTCAAAAAATACAGGTAAAAATCAAAATTTTCAAATAAGAATTTTTCAAAATCGGCCCGAGTTTTCGGTCTGAAATTTTTTTGATAAAATATTATTAGTTATATCTAAAAAATAAAAAAAAATCTAGGCCTAGAACTCTATACGTTTTTTAGTTATGAATTTTTAAAAATTTTCAAAAAATACAGGTAAAAATCAAAATTTTCAAATAAGAATTTTTCAAAATCGGCCCGAGTTTTCGTTCTGAAATTTTCTGATTAAATCTCTATAATTGTAAGCTAAAAATAAAAAAAAATCTAGGCCTAGAACTCTATACGTTTTTTAGTTATGAATTTTTAAAAATTTTCAAAAAATACAGGTAAAAATCAAAATTTTCAAATAAGAATTTTTCAAAATCGGCCCGAGTTTTCGTTCTGAAATTTTCTGATTAAATCTCTATAATTGTAAGCTAAAAACTAAAAAAAAATCTAGGCCTAGAACTCTATACGTTTTTTAGTTATGAATTTTTAAAAATTTTCAAAAAATACAGGTAAAAATCAAAATTTTCAAATAAGAATTTTTCAAAATCGGCCCGAGTTTGCGGTCTGAAATTTTTTTGATAAAATATTATTAGTTATATCTAAAAAAAAAAAAATCTAGGCCTAGAACTCTATACGTTTTTTAGTTATGAATTTTTAAAAATTTTCAAAAAATACAGGTAAAAATCAAAATTTTCAAATAAGAATTTTTCAAAATCGGCCCGAGTTTTCGGTCTGAAATTTTTTTGATAAAATATTATTAGTTATATCTAAAAAATAAAAAAAAATCTAGGCCTAGAACTCTATACGTTTTTTAGTTATGAATTTTTAAAAATTTTCAAAAAATACAGGTAAAAATCAAAATTTTCAAATAAGAATTTTTCAAAATCGGCCCGAGTTTTCGTTCTGAAATTTTCTGATTAAATCTCTATAATTGTAAGCTAAAAACTAAAAAAAATTTAGGCCTAGAACTCTATACGTTTTTTAGTTATGAATTTTTAAAAATTTTCAAAAATACAGGTAAAAATCAAAATTTTCAAAAATCAATTTTTCAAAATCGGCCCGAGTTTTCGGTCTGAAATTTTTTTGATAAAATATTATTAGTTATATCTAAAAAATAAAAAAAAATCTAGGCCTAGAACTCTATACGTTTTTTAGTTATGAATTTTTAAAAATTTTCAAAAAATACAGGTAAAAATCAAAATTTTCAAATAAGAATTTTTCAAAATCGGCCCGAGTTTTCGGTCTGAAATTTTTTTGATAAAATATTATTAGTTATATCTAAAAAATAAAAAAAAAATCTAGGCCTAGAACTCTATACGTTTTTTAGTTATGAATTTTTAAAAATTTTCAAAAAATACAGGTAAAAATCAAAATTTTCAAATAAGAATTTTTCAAAATCGGCCCGAGTTTTCGGTCTGAAATTTTTTTGATAAAATATTATTAGTTATATCTAAAAAATAAAAAAAAATCTAGGCCTAGAACTCTATACGTTTTTTAGTTATGAATTTTTAAAAATTTTCAAAAAATACAGGTAAAAATCAAAATTTTCAAATAAGAATTTTTCAAAATCGGCCCGAGTTTTCGTTCTGAAATTTTCTGATTAAATCTCTATAATTGTAAGCTAAAAACTAAAAAAAAATCTAGGCCTAGAACTCTATACGTTTTTTAGTTATGAATTTTTAAAAATTTTCAAAAAATACAGGTAAAAATCAAAATTTTCAAATAAGAATTTTTCAAAATCGGCCCGAGTTTTCGGTCTGAAATTTTTTTGATAAAATATTATTAGTTATATCTAAAAAATAAAAAAAAATCTAGGCCTAGAACTCTATACGTTTTTTAGTTATGAATTTTTAAAAATTTTCAAAAAATACAGGTAAAAATCAAAATTTTCAAATAAGAATTTTTCAAAATCGGCCCGAGTTTTCGGTCTGAAATTTTTTTGATAAAATATTATTAGTTATATCTAAAAAATAAAAAAAAATCTAGGCCTAGAACTCTATACGTTTTTTAGTTATGAATTTTTAAAAATTTTCAAAAAATACAGGTAAAAATCAAAATTTTCAAATAAGAATTTTTCAAAATCGGCCCGAGTTTTCAGTCTGAAATTTTTTTGATAAAATATTATTAGTTATATCTAAAAAATAAAAAAAATCTAGGCCTAGAACTCTATACGTTTTTTAGTTATGAATTTTTAAAAATTTTCAAAAAATACAGGTAAAAATCAAAATTTTCAAATAAGAATTTTTCAAAATCGGCCCGAGTTTTCGGTCTGAAATTTTTTTGATAAAATATTATTAGTTATATCTAAAAAATAAAAAAAAATCTAGGCCTAGAACTCTATACGTTTTTTAGTTATGAATTTTTAAAAATTTTCAAAAAATACAGGTAAAAATCAAAATTTTCAAATAAGAATTTTTCAAAATCGGCCCGAGTTTTCGTTCTGAAATTTTCTGATTAAATCTCTATAATTGTAAGCTAAAAATAAAAAAAAATCTAGGCCTAGAACTCTATACGTTTTTTAGTTATGAATTTTTAAAAATTTTCAAAAAATACAGGTAAAAATCAAAATTTTCAAATAAGAATTTTTCAAAATCGGCCCGAGTTTTCGTTCTGAAATTTTCTGATTAAATCTCTATAATTGTAAGCTAAAAACTAAAAAAAAATCTAGGCCTAGAACTCTATACGTTTTTTAGTTATGAATTTTTAAAAATTTTCAAAAAATACAGGTAAAAATCAAAATTTTCAAATAAGAATTTTTCAAAATCGGCCCGAGTTTTCGGTCTGAAATTTTTTTGATAAAATATTATTAGTTATATCTAAAAAATAAAAAAAAATCTAGGCCTAGAACTCTATACGTTTTTTAGTTATGAATTTTTAAAAATTTTCAAAAATACAGGTAAAAATCAAAATTTTCAAATAAGAATTTTTCAAAATCGGCCTGAGTTTTCGTTCTGAAATTTTCTGATTAAATCTCTATAATTGTAAGCTAAAAACTAAAAAAAATTTAGGCCTAGAACTCTATACGTTTTTTAGTTATGAATTTTTAAAAATTTTCAAAAATACAGGTAAAAATCAAAATTTTCAAATAAGAATTTTTCAAAATCGGCCCGAGTTTTCGTTCTGAAATTTTCTGATTAAATCTCTATAATTGTAAGCTAAAAACTAAAAAAAATTTAGGCCTAGAACTCTATACGTTTTTTAGTTATGAATTTTTAAAAATTTTCAAAAATACAGGTAAAAATCAAAATTTTCAAAAATCAATTTTTCAAAATCGGCCCGAGTTTTCGGTCTGAAATTTTTTTGATAAAATATTATTAGTTATATCTAAAAAATAAAAAAAAATCTAGGCCTAGAGCTCTATACGTTTTTTAGTTATGAATTTTTAAAAATTTTCAAAAAATACAGGTAAAAATCAAAATTTTCAAATAAGAATTTTTCAAAATCGGCCCGAGTTTGCGGTCTGAAATTTTTTTGATAAAATATTATTAGTTATATCTAAAAAAAAAAAAATCTAGGCCTAGAACTCTATACGTTTTTTAGTTATGAATTTTTAAAAATTTTCAAAAAATACAGGTAAAAATCAAAATTTTCAAATAAGAATTTTTCAAAATCGGCCCGAGTTTTCGGTCTGAAATTTTTTTGATAAAATATTATTAGTTATATCTAAAAAATAAAAAAAAATCTAGGCCTAGAACTCTATACGTTTTTTAGTTATGAATTTTTAAAAATTTTCAAAAAATACAGGTAAAAATCAAAATTTTCAAATAAGAATTTTTCAAAATCGGCCCGAGTTTTCGTTCTGAAATTTTCTGATTAAATCTCTATAATTGTAAGCTAAAAACTAAAAAAAATTTAGGCCTAGAACTCTATACGTTTTTTAGTTATGAATTTTTAAAAATTTTCAAAAAATACAGGTAAAAATCAAAATTTTCAAATAAGAATTTTTCAAAATCGGCCCGAGTTTTCGGTCTGAAATTTTTTTGATAAAATATTATTAGTTATATCTAAAAAATAAAAAAAAATCTAGGCCTAGAACTCTATACGTTTTTTAGTTATGAATTTTTAAAAATTTTCAAAAATACAGGTAAAAATCAAAATTTTCAAAAATCAATTTTTCAAAATCGGCCCGAGTTTTCGGTCTGAAATTTTTTTGATAAAATATTATTAGTTATATCTAAAAAATAAAAAAAAATCTAGGCCTAGAACTCTATACGTTTTTTAGTTATGAATTTTTAAAAATTTTCAAAAAATACAGGTAAAAATCAAAATTTTCAAATAAGAATTTTTCAAAATCGGCCCGAGTTTGCGGTCTGAAATTTTTTTGATAAAATATTATTAGTTATATCTAAAAAATAAAAAAAAATCTAGGCCTAGAACTCTATACGTTTTTTAGTTATGAATTTTTAAAAATTTTCAAAAAATACAGGTAAAAATCAAAATCTTCAAATAAGAATTTTTCAAAATCGGCCCGAGTTTTCGTTCTGAAATTTTCTGATTAAATCTCTATAATTGTAAGCTAAAAACTAAAAAAAATTTAGGCCTAGAACTCTATACGTTTTTTAGTTATGAATTTTTAAAAATTTTCAAAAATACAGGTAAAAATCAAAATTTTCAAAAATCAATTTTTCAAAATCGGCCCGAGTTTTCGGTCTGAAATTTTTTTGATAAAATATTATTAGTTATATCTAAAAAATAAAAAAAAATCTAGGCCTAGAACTCTATACGTTTTTTAGTTATGAATTTTTAAAAATTTTCAAAAAATACAGGTAAAAATCAAAATTTTCAAATAAGAATTTTTCAAAATCGGCCCGAGTTTTCGGTCTGAAATTTTTTTGATAAAATATTATTAGTTATATCTAAAAAATAAAAAAAATCTAGGCCTAGAACTCTATACGTTTTTTAGTTATGAATTTTTAAAAATTTTCAAAAAATACAGATAAAAATCAAAATTTTCAAATAAGAATTTTTCAAAATCGGCCCGAGTTTTCGTTCTGAAATTTTCTGATTAAATCTCTATAATTGTAAGCTAAAAACTAAAAAAAATTTAGGCCTAGAACTCTATACGTTTTTTAGTTATGAATTTTTAAAAATTTTCAAAAATACAGGTAAAAATCAAAATTTTCAAAAATCAATTTTTCAAAATCGGCCCGAGTTTTCGGTCTGAAATTTTTTTGATAAAATATTATTAGTTATATCTAAAAAATAAAAAAAATCTAGGCCTAGAACTCTATACGTTTTTTAGTTATGAATTTTTAAAAATTTTCAAAAAATACAGGTAAAAATCAAAATTTTCAAATAAGAATTTTTCAAAATCGGCCCGAGTTTTCGGTCTGAAATTTTTTTGATAAAATATTATTAGTTATATCTAAAAAATAAAAAAAAAATCTAGGCCTAGAACTCTATACGTTTTTTAGTTATGAATTTTTAAAAATTTTCAAAAAATACAGGTAAAAATCAAAATTTTCAAATAAGAATTTTTCAAAATCGGCCCGAGTTTTCGTTCTGAAATTTTCTGATTAAATCTCTATAATTGTAAGCTAAAAACTAAAAAAAATTTAGGCCTAGAACTCTATACGTTTTTTAGTTATGAATTTTTAAAAATTTTCAAAAATACAGGTAAAAATCAAAATTTTCAAAAATCAATTTTTCAAAATCGGCCCGAGTTTTCGGTCTGAAATTTTTTTGATAAAATATTATTAGTTATATCTAAAAAATAAAAAAAAATCTAGGCCTAGAACTCTATACGTTTTTTAGTTATGAATTTTTAAAAATTTTCAAAAATACAGGTAAAAATCAAAATTTTCAAAAATCAATTTTTCAAAATCGGCCCGAGTTTTCGGTCTGAAATTTTTTTGATAAAATATTATTAGTTATATCTAAAAAATAAAAAAAATCTAGGCCTAGAACTCTATACGTTTTTTAGTTATGAATTTTTAAAAATTTTCAAAAAATACAGGTAAAAATCAAAATTTTCAAATAAGAATTTTTCAAAATCGGCCCGAGTTTTCGTTCTGAAATTTTCTGATTAAATCTCTATAATTGTAAGCTAAAAACTAAAAAAAATTTAGGCCTAGAACTCTATACGTTTTTTAGTTATGAATTTTTAAAAATTTTCAAAAATACAGGTAAAAATCAAAATTTTCAAAAATCAATTTTTCAAAATCGGCCCGAGTTTTCGGTCTGAAATTTTTTTGATAAAATATTATTAGTTATATCTAAAAAATAAAAAAAAATCTAGGCCTAGAACTCTATACGTTTTTTAGTTATGAATTTTTAAAAATTTTCAAAAATACAGGTAAAAATCAAAATTTTCAAAAATCAATTTTTCAAAATCGGCCCGAGTTTTCGGTCTGAAATTTTTTTGATAAAATATTATTAGTTATATCTAAAAAATAAAAAAAATCTAGGCCTAGAACTCTATACGTTTTTTAGTTATGAATTTTTAAAAATTTTCAAAAAATACAGGTAAAAATCAAAATTTTCAAATAAGAATTTTTCAAAATCGGCCCGAGTTTTCGGTCTGAAATTTTTTTGATAAAATATTATTAGTTATATCTAAAAAATAAAAAAAATCTAGGCCTAGAACTCTATACGTTTTTTAGTTATGAATTTTTAAAAATTTTCAAAAAATACAGGTAAAAATCAAAATTTTCAAATAAGAATTTTTCAAAATCGGCCCGAGTTTTCGTTCTGAAATTTTCTGATTAAATCTCTATAATTGTAAGCTAAAAACTAAAAAAAATTTAGGCCTAGAACTCTATACGTTTTTTAGTTATGAATTTTTAAAAATTTTCAAAAATACAGGTAAAAATCAAAATTTTCAAATAAGAATTTTTCAAAATCGGCCCGAGTTTTCGGTCTGAGATTTTTTTGGTAAAATATTATTAGTTATATCTAAAAATAAAAAAAATTTAGGCCTAGAACTCTATACGTTTTTAGTTATGAATTTTTAAAAATTTTCAAAAATACAGGTAAAAATCAAAATTTTCAAATAAGAATTTTTCAAAATCGGCCCGAGTTTTCGTTCTGAAATTTTCTGATTAAATCTCTATAATTGTAAGCTAAAAACTAAAAAAAATTTAGGCCTAGAACTCTATACGTTTTTTAGTTATGAATTTTTAAAAATTTTCAAAAAATACAGGTAAAAATCAAAATTTTCAAATAAGAATTTTTCAAAATCGGCCCGAGTTTTCGGTCTGAAATTTTTTTGATAAAATATTATTAGTTATATCTAAAAAATAAAAAAAAATCTAGGCCTAGAACTCTATACGTTTTTTAGTTATGAATTTTTCAAAATTTTCAAAAAATACAGGTAAAAATCAAAATTTTCAAATAAGAATTTTTCAAAATCGGCCCGAGTTTTCGTTCTGAAATTTTCTGATTAAATCTCTATAATTGTAAGCTAAAAACTAAAAAAATTTAGGCCTAGAACTCTATACGTTTTTTAGTTATGAATTTTTAAAAATTTTCAAAAAATACAGGTAAAAATCAAAATTTTCAAATAAGAATTTTTCAAAATCGGCCCGAGTTTTCGGTCTGAAATTTTTTTGATAAAATATTATTAGTTATATCTAAAAAATAAAAAAAAATCTAGGCCTAGAACTCTATACGTTTTTTAGTTATGAATTTTTCAAAATTTTCAAAAAATACAGGTAAAAATCAAAATTTTCAAATAAGAATTTTTCAAAATCGGCCCGAGTTTTCGTTCTGAAATTTTCTGATTAAATCTCTATAATTGTAAGCTAAAAACTAAAAAAATTTAGGCCTAGAACTCTATACGTTTTTTAGTTATGAATTTTTAAAAATTTTCAAAAATACAGGTAAAAATCAAAATTTTCAAAAATCAATTTTTCAAAATCGGCCCGAGTTTTCGTTCTGAAATTTTCTGATTAAATCTCTATAATTGTAAGCTAAAAAATAAAAAAAAACTAGGCCTAGAACTCTATACGTTTTTTAGTTATGAATTTTTAAAAATTTTCAAAAAATACAGGTAAAAATCAAAATTTTCAAATAAGAATTTTTCAAAATCGGCCCGAGTTTTCGTTCTGAAATTTTCTGATTAAATCTCTATAATTGTAAGCTAAAAACTAAAAAAAATTTAGGCCTAGAACTCTATACGTTTTTTAGTTATGAATTTTTAAAAATTTTCAAAAATACAGGTAAAAATCAAAATTTTCAAAAATCAATTTTTCAAAATCGGCCCGAGTTTTCGGTCTGAAATTTTTTTGATAAAATATTATTAGTTATATCTAAAAAATAAAAAAAAATCTAGGCCTAGAACTCTATACGTTTTTTAGTTATGAATTTTTAAAAATTTTCAAAAATACAGGTAAAAATCAAAATTTTCAAAAATCAATTTTTCAAAATCGGCCCGAGTTTTCGGTCTGAAATTTTTTTGATAAAATATTATTAGTTATATCTAAAAAATAAAAAAAATCTAGGCCTAGAACTCTATACGTTTTTTAGTTATGAATTTTTAAAAATTTTCAAAAAATACAGGTAAAAATCAAAATTTTCAAATAAGAATTTTTCAAAATCGGCCCGAGTTTTCGGTCTGAAATTTTTTTGATAAAATATTATTAGTTATATCTAAAAAATAAAAAAAATCTAGGCCTAGAACTCTATACGTTTTTTAGTTATGAATTTTTAAAAATTTTCAAAAAATACAGGTAAAAATCAAAATTTTCAAATAAGAATTTTTCAAAATCGGCCCGAGTTTTCGTTCTGAAATTTTCTGATTAAATCTCTATAATTGTAAGCTAAAAACTAAAAAAAATTTAGGCCTAGAACTCTATACGTTTTTTAGTTATGAATTTTTAAAAATTTTCAAAAATACAGGTAAAAATCAAAATTTTCAAATAAGAATTTTTCAAAATCGGCCCGAGTTTTCGGTCTGAGATTTTTTTGGTAAAATATTATTAGTTATATCTAAAAATAAAAAAAATTTAGGCCTAGAACTCTATACGTTTTTAGTTATGAATTTTTAAAAATTTTCAAAAATACAGGTAAAAATCAAAATTTTCAAATAAGAATTTTTCAAAATCGGCCCGAGTTTTCGTTCTGAAATTTTCTGATTAAATCTCTATAATTGTAAGCTAAAAACTAAAAAAAATTTAGGCCTAGAACTCTATACGTTTTTTAGTTATGAATTTTTAAAAATTTTCAAAAAATACAGGTAAAAATCAAAATTTTCAAATAAGAATTTTTCAAAATCGGCCCGAGTTTTCGGTCTGAAATTTTTTTGATAAAATATTATTAGTTATATCTAAAAAATAAAAAAAAATCTAGGCCTAGAACTCTATACGTTTTTTAGTTATGAATTTTTCAAAATTTTCAAAAAATACAGGTAAAAATCAAAATTTTCAAATAAGAATTTTTCAAAATCGGCCCGAGTTTTCGTTCTGAAATTTTCTGATTAAATCTCTATAATTGTAAGCTAAAAACTAAAAAAATTTAGGCCTAGAACTCTATACGTTTTTTAGTTATGAATTTTTAAAAATTTTCAAAAATACAGGTAAAAATCAAAATTTTCAAAAATCAATTTTTCAAAATCGGCCCGAGTTTTCGTTCTGAAATTTTTTTGATAAAATATTATTAGTTATATCTAAAAAATAAAAAAAAATCTAGGCCTAGAACTCTATACGTTTTTTAGTTATGAATTTTTCAAAATTTTCAAAAAATACAGGTAAAAATCAAAATTTTCAAATAAGAATTTTTCAAAATCGGCCCGAGTTTTCGTTCTGAAATTTTCTGATTAAATCTCTATAATTGTAAGCTAAAAACTAAAAAAATTTAGGCCTAGAACTCTATACGTTTTTTAGTTATGAATTTTTAAAAATTTTCAAAAAATACAGGTAAAAATCAAAATTTTCAAATAAGAATTTTTCAAAATCGGCCCGAGTTTTCGGTCTGAAATTTTTTTGATAAAATATTATTAGTTATATCTAAAAAATAAAAAAAAATCTAGGCCTAGAACTCTATACGTTTTTTAGTTATGAATTTTTCAAAATTTTCAAAAAATACAGGTAAAAATCAAAATTTTCAAATAAGAATTTTTCAAAATCGGCCCGAGTTTTCGTTCTGAAATTTTCTGATTAAATCTCTATAATTGTAAGCTAAAAACTAAAAAAATTTAGGCCTAGAACTCTATACGTTTTTTAGTTATGAATTTTTAAAAATTTTCAAAAATACAGGTAAAAATCAAAATTTTCAAAAATCAATTTTTCAAAATCGGCCCGAGTTTTCGTTCTGAAATTTTCTGATTAAATCTCTATAATTGTAAGCTAAAAAATAAAAAAAAACTAGGCCTAGAACTCTATACGTTTTTTAGTTATGAATTTTTAAAAATTTTCAAAAAATACAGGTAAAAATCAAAATTTTCAAATAAGAATTTTTCAAAATCGGCCCGAGTTTTCGTTCTGAAATTTTCTGATTAAATCTCTATAATTGTAAGCTAAAAACTAAAAAAAATTTAGGCCTAGAACTCTATACGTTTTTTAGTTATGAATTTTTAAAAATTTTCAAAAATACAGGTAAAAATCAAAATTTTCAAAAATCAATTTTTCAAAATCGGCCCGAGTTTTCGGTCTGAAATTTTTTTGATAAAATATTATTAGTTATATCTAAAAAATAAAAAAAAATCTAGGCCTAGAACTCTATACGTTTTTTAGTTATGAATTTTTAAAAATTTTCAAAAATACAGGTAAAAATCAAAATTTTCAAAAATCAATTTTTCAAAATCGGCCCGAGTTTTCGGTCTGAAATTTTTTTGATAAAATATTATTAGTTATATCTAAAAAATAAAAAAAATCTAGGCCTAGAACTCTATACGTTTTTTAGTTATGAATTTTTAAAAATTTTCAAAAAATACAGGTAAAAATCAAAATTTTCAAATAAGAATTTTTCAAAATCGGCCCGAGTTTTCGGTCTGAAATTTTTTTGATAAAATATTATTAGTTATATCTAAAAAATAAAAAAAATCTAGGCCTAGAACTCTATACGTTTTTTAGTTATGAATTTTTAAAAATTTTCAAAAAATACAGGTAAAAATCAAAATTTTCAAATAAGAATTTTTCAAAATCGGCCCGAGTTTTCGTTCTGAAATTTTCTGATTAAATCTCTATAATTGTAAGCTAAAAACTAAAAAAAATTTAGGCCTAGAACTCTATACGTTTTTTAGTTATGAATTTTTAAAAATTTTCAAAAATACAGGTAAAAATCAAAATTTTCAAATAAGAATTTTTCAAAATCGGCCCGAGTTTTCGGTCTGAGATTTTTTTGGTAAAATATTATTAGTTATATCTAAAAATAAAAAAAATTTAGGCCTAGAACTCTATACGTTTTTAGTTATGAATTTTTAAAAATTTTCAAAAATACAGGTAAAAATCAAAATTTTCAAATAAGAATTTTTCAAAATCGGCCCGAGTTTTCGTTCTGAAATTTTCTGATTAAATCTCTATAATTGTAAGCTAAAAACTAAAAAAAATTTAGGCCTAGAACTCTATACGTTTTTTAGTTATGAATTTTTAAAAATTTTCAAAAAATACAGGTAAAAATCAAAATTTTCAAATAAGAATTTTTCAAAATCGGCCCGAGTTTTCGGTCTGAAATTTTTTTGATAAAATATTATTAGTTATATCTAAAAAATAAAAAAAAATCTAGGCCTAGAACTCTATACGTTTTTTAGTTATGAATTTTTCAAAATTTTCAAAAAATACAGGTAAAAATCAAAATTTTCAAATAAGAATTTTTCAAAATCGGCCCGAGTTTTCGTTCTGAAATTTTCTGATTAAATCTCTATAATTGTAAGCTAAAAACTAAAAAAATTTAGGCCTAGAACTCTATACGTTTTTTAGTTATGAATTTTTAAAAATTTTCAAAAATACAGGTAAAAATCAAAATTTTCAAAAATCAATTTTTCAAAATCGGCCCGAGTTTTCGTTCTGAAATTTTCTGATTAAATCTCTATAATTGTAAGCTAAAAAATAAAAAAAAACTAGGCCTAGAACTCTATACGTTTTTTAGTTATGAATTTTTAAAAATTTTCAAAAATACAGGTAAAAATCAAAATTTTCAAATAAGAATTTTTCAAAATCGGCCTGAGTTTTCGTTTTGAAATTTTCTGATTAAATCTCTATAATTGTAAGCTAAAAACTAAAAAAAATTTAGGCCTAGAACTCTATACGTTTTTTAGTTATGAATTTTTAAAAATTTTCAAAAAATACAGGTAAAAATCAAAATTTTCAAATAAGAATTTTTCAAAATCGGCCCGAGTTTTCGGTCTGAAATTTTTTTGATAAAATATTATTAGTTATATCTAAAAAATAAAAAAAAATCTAGGCCTAGAACTCTATACATTTTTTAGTTATGAATTTTTAAAAATTTTCAAAAAATACAGGTAAAAATCAAAATTTTCAAATAAGAATTTTTCAAAATCGGCCCGAGTTTTCGGTCTGAAATTTTTTTGATAAAATATTATTAGTTATATCTAAAAAATAAAAAAAAATCTAGGCCTAGAACTCTATACGTTTTTTAGTTATGAATTTTTAAAAATTTTCAAAAAATACAGGTAAAAATCAAAATTTTCAAATAAGAATTTTTCAAAATCGGCCCGAGTTTTCGGTCTGAAATTTTTTTGATAAAATATTATTAGTTATATCTAAAAAATAAAAAAAAATCTAGGCCTAGAACTCTATACGTTTTTTAGTTATGAATTTTTAAAAATTTTCAAAAAATACAGGTAAAAATCAAAATTTTCAAATAAGAATTTTTCAAAATCGGCCCGAGTTTTCAGTCTGAAATTTTTTTGATAAAATATTATTAGTTATATCTAAAAAATAAAAAAAATCTAGGCCTAGAACTCTATACGTTTTTTAGTTATGAATTTTTAAAAATTTTCAAAAAATACAGGTAAAAATCAAAATTTTCAAATAAGAATTTTTCAAAATCGGCCCGAGTTTTCGGTCTGAAATTTTTTTGATAAAATATTATTAGTTATATCTAAAAAATAAAAAAAAATCTAGGCCTAGAACTCTATACGTTTTTTAGTTATGAATTTTTAAAAATTTTCAAAAAATACAGGTAAAAATCAAAATTTTCAAATAAGAATTTTTCAAAATCGGCCCGAGTTTTCGTTCTGAAATTTTCTGATTAAATCTCTATAATTGTAAGCTAAAAATAAAAAAAAATCTAGGCCTAGAACTCTATACGTTTTTTAGTTATGAATTTTTAAAAATTTTCAAAAAATACAGGTAAAAATCAAAATTTTCAAATAAGAATTTTTCAAAATCGGCCCGAGTTTTCGTTCTGAAATTTTCTGATTAAATCTCTATAATTGTAAGCTAAAAACTAAAAAAAATTTAGGCCTAGAACTCTATACGTTTTTTAGTTATGAATTTTTAAAAATTTTCAAAAATACAGGTAAAAATCAAAATTTTCAAATAAGAATTTTTCAAAATCGGCCCGAGTTTTCGTTTTGAAATTTTCTGATTAAATCTCTATAATTGTAAGCTAAAAACTAAAAAAAATTTAGGCCTAGAACTCTATACGTTTTTTAGTTATGAATTTTTAAAAATTTTCAAAAAATACCTATAAATGGGAAAAATTTAAAAATTAATTTTACCAAATCGGCCCGTTAGATCGGTCTCAAAATTTGAGATTAAATTTTATGTTTTTTGCTAAAAAATAAAAGAAAAATCTATACTAGATTTCTGTTAGTATTTTAGTATGAATTTTTAAAAATTCTTCAAAAATACCCATAAAAATCAAAACTTCAAAAATCTATTTTTCAAAATCCGCCTGGGTTTTCATTATGAAATTTCGTGACAAAATATTATTAGATATATTCTAAAAAATAAAAGAAAAATCATAGCTGGATGTTCAGCCATTTTTTAGTTATGAATTTTTAAAAATTTTCAAAAAATACAGGTAAAAATCAAATTTGAGTCTATTACACTCAAAGGCATTTAACCTCTTTAAAAAGGTGAAATTAGCAACAAATTTAAAGCCACTTTTTAGAGGACATTTTAGGCTTTAAAATGGTATAATGTTTTCACAAATTAGTTTAAGACTCGATAAGCTAGGGCCAAAAATGAATACAAGTACTCGATCAACTATATTCAATTCTCCTTTACCAATTAAATTATTTTTAATTGATTAATTTTGAAGATTTATCCACTCTTTCCGAACAAAATGGCCAATTGCCATCATTGGATGTATTCAAACAATTTGTTGCCTTCCTCTACAGTGAACCAATCAGCCCAACAATGGCCAATAATCATTCGGAACAAGTCAAAATTCGCCGCTTAATTTTATCAAATTTCCTTCCAATTTTCAGCTTCTTCTCCTCTCCAAATTGTTTGCCATTCCTGACTTGGAGTTGGCCATTCGTTCTGCACTTTTAAGCCAACTTTTGGGTCAACCACAAAGTGTGGTGGCCACTTCCTCAAATTCCACGGTTTTTCCAATGCCTAATGGCACATCAATTTCTGCTGCTGTTGATGCCAACCAATTGCCTCCACTCTATGCAGGTAGGAAATTAATTTTATTTTATTTGTTTTGGCCATTAAAAAGTTTAAAATTTTTATTTATTATAAAATTTTAAAATTTTCTAAATTGTCCATCGACTAGACCCAAGAAAAAAATATATGCCCTCACTCGGGATCGAACTTTGACAAATTTGAAATCAAAAAGAAAATAAAACCGACTGCACTAGCCACTAAGCTAACAATGCTCTGTAAAATAAATCAATTAAATAATTCAAACTATCATTGAATATTTTTCTATTGTTAATGAAATTATCTTTTCAAGTATCTGCATTTGTTTTTGGCATAAAACTCAACTAGGAATTAGCCAATCCAGAAAGGCTATATGCCATTTAAAAGACCTAAATGTCCTCTAAAAAGTGGCTTAAAATTTTTTATCAAATTCCTCTTTTTAAAACAGTTATATGTTTTTGAATGTAATAAACACGAAATTTTGGAAAGAAAAAGGGCAAAGTTACTTTTTTTGTTTTTTCAAAAATTAGAAGGCCACTTTGAAGAGGACATTTTAAGCTTTCAAATTACATAAAGCCTTCAAAATTTGGCTATGGCCTCGCAGAGATATGGGCCAAAAACCAATGAATTAACAACGCCAAAAACGATGAATTAATGAGCCATTTCAATTTGCAGCCTATCTTCAACTTCAATCCCTTTTGGGCCAACAATCCATTGGTGGTTCGCCAGCAGCCGATTTGGCTCATCAAAATGGGATGGGGGCTTCACAACCTTCGCCACTTTCCTCCATTTTCCCCTCAAATCATCCAACATTGCCATTCCAGCAGCCTTCGTCGTTGATGATTGCTGCCAGCCGGTCAGTCCAATCCCCATCTCTAAACAAATTTTCACAAAACAATCTTCTTTCTGTTCTGAGTAATCCTTGTCGTTTTAATCGCTTGTTTTTCCCACTTTTGCCTTTCCATTCCAAAAATCCAAAGTTCCAAAGGCGATGATGAGGGGGGATTATGTAGAAGTTTTGAGGGCTAACAACTTCTTCAATGATGGCAATGAAAAGCGAATGAATGGAAGGAAGCGATGGGAAGGGGGAGGGGAAGGCTTAATCCACACGTACCACAAAATTCCACATCTCTTTTGGAGGCAAATTTCTGAAAATGACTAGGCCTCCTTTTCCGATCCCCTGGCTAATTCTAAATTGCTCTGGGGTCGTTCAATTAATGGCCAAAGGGGAATGGGATGAGTACCAAAAGATAAAATAGTAGCACTTTTAATTCTGCTATAGGGCACCGGAAAAATAAGGAAATTTTTGGCACAAATTTGAGGAAAAAGACAGAGTTTAAGGGAGCATTCACCTGTCCATTCATTTTGGCCATAGCTCAACGGGGCAATGGCACATTTGAGAAGGCGATATACCTTTAGAAAGCAAAAAGTATCCTCTACAAAGTGGCTTAAAAATTTTTTTTATGAAATCTAACTTATCAAAATAATTACATGACCTAGAGTGTAAAAGACTCGAATTTTCGAATGGAGTGAGGAAAAGCCGCTTATTTTGCTAATTTTTTTAATTTTCAAAAAATAGGATAGCCACTTTTTAGAGGACTTCTAGGGCTTTAAAATGGCATATCGCGTTCCTAAATTAGTTTCTTCCTTGTTGAGTTAGAGCCAAAAGATTTATCCAAAGTAGTCGCAGTTTTCAACCGTCCTATTTCTTTAAAATTTTCCGTAGCTTTAACGAATCTATGGCTACTCTTGGAAGACGATAATCCATCGAAAGCCCAAAGTTTCTTCTAAAAAGTGACTACAAAATTAATATGAATTTCACCGTTTTGATTTAGTTATTCCGTCTTTGTGTGTAATTGACTCGAATTTTCGTGTAAAGTGAGGATAAGCCGCTTATTTTTAACAAAATGTTTAGAATTTTCAAAAAATTAATGAACCACTTTTTAGAGGACATTTAGAGCTTTTAAATGGCATATCGCCTTCATTGTTTCCTTGTTGAGATATGGCCAAAAGAGTGGCACCAGATATTGACAATTAAAATCAATGTTTTAATAATTCAAAAATAGAAAATTTTCATAGAAAAAAAATTAAAATTTTTGTACAGACCCACATCGGAAAGTTCACCGGAACAGCAGCCAATGTTGAACAATATTCGACGGGAGAGTGCCTCATCCACAACTTCCTCAATTCCCTCCTCAAATGATGGGCCAATGGGAGGAAATAATGTTGCTGGTGGAATTGGCCAAAACAATAACAATGAAATGTTGGTCCCCTCAAATGATAAAGAAGGTAGGTCCACCATTTTTTTAAGCATTATTATTCAATTTTTGTGAAGGTTGGTGCCGGAACAAAAAGTATATTCAAATTGTGAAGAAGGGCTATCGATGCTTGCTTTGCAACAAAATTTATGGCCGATATAATTCGGTGAGTAAACAATGATTTGGGAAAAGGCCTTTAAATTGACCATTTAATGGGTCCTTTGGAATAATGAATTTGGGGCAACAACATTTGGGCTTTTCTTATTTTGCAAATTTAAAATATCATTGAATTCGCTTGGTTTGAGAATTTCTGGGCAAAATTGGTACAATTTTTTTTGTGACCATTACTAGCCAACGGTATAAAATGAAGTTGTAACATTTATATGAATATTTTCTAGTGAATTAAACATGTTAACCGAAACAGTACCTTTTAACTATCATCATTTGAATTTCTGGGCCCATTCTTTTACCTCATAGCTTGACAAGGAAGCAACCAATTTTGGAAGGCAATATGTCATTGAAAGCCCTAATAAATGTCCTCTAAAAAGTGGCCAACTATTTTTCTGAAAAGCTAAAACTATTTGTAAAATAAGCGGATTCAACTCATTCGATCAAAAAATTTGAGTCTATTAAACTCAAAGGCTTTTAACTTTATAAAAAGATTAATTTCAGTAAAAATTTTTTAGCCACTTTTTAGAGGAATCTTTAGGCTTTCAAATGGTGAATCGCTTTCCTATATTGGCTATTGCCTCACTGAGCTATTGTCAAATAATTGTATAGGTATTGGAATTGACGGTACAGTGTTCCCTCTCATCATACCAAAAGCCTTCCAGCATAAAATCCTTGGCATATTCCTTTATTCTATTTATTGGCAATAAAATTGTTGGCAATTTCCACTCTCAATTTCCCCCAAAGGTAAGCTACCATGTCACAATTTACCATCGAAATCCACCAATTCGATGCGAGGAACAAGGCTGCCAATTCACGACACGCGAAGCACGCTACATTCATTTCCACAAATATTATCGGCATCAAATTGCGTTGCCCGAGTCCATCGATTTGGGTTTGTTATGGACTTGGATCAAAATTATATTTCCGTAAATTTTTATAGCCTCTCGAAAATGTCCCCTCGTTGGATGCAAACATGTATCGAAAAGTCCGGCAATGTTGGATAAACATGTTCAACGGCATGTGGCGGATTGCCTCAAGGAAGGTGGCATTTATGTTTGCCAAATGGACGGTGGAGTCGGCGATGGGAAAGAATTTAGCCAAGGCAATCATCGACAATGCCAATTCACTGCAAATGGACATGAGGCAATTTTTGGGACGAAGAATTTAAAAACTGGGGGGGGGGGGGGGGGGGGGGGAATGCAAAGTCCATATATTATCCTTTTATTTAAACATTAATTTAGCGAAATTTTGGAGCCTAAATGAGGAGCCTGATATTGAACATTGAAATAAAATGATTGACTACTGTCACAGTACCTAGAGCCTAGTCAATTCTTTTAATCATAACTCAGCAACGAAAGAACTAATTCAGGGAGACGATATGTAATTTGATAGAATTAAATTTTCTCTAAAATTCGGGTACATACAAATTATAAAGATAATTCCGCCCGCCTGTTTCTAGTATAATTCCGCCTGGCGAACATAGAATAATTCCGCCTAGCGAACTTAGAATAATTCCGCCTGGCGAACTTAGAATAATTCCGCCTGTTTTTATTCCGCCTGGCGAACTTAGAATAATTCCGCCTGTTTTTATTCCACCTGGCGAACCTAGAATAATTCCGCCTGTTTTTATTCCGCCTGGCAAACTTAGAATAATTCCGCCTGTTTTTATTCCGTCTGGCGAACTTAGAATAATTCCGCCTGTTTTTATTCCGCCTGGCGAACTTAGAATAATTCCGCCTGTTTTTATTCCGCCTGGCGAACTTAGAATAATTCCGCCTGGCGAACTTAGAATAATTCCGCCTGGCGAACTTAGAATAATTCCGCCTGGCGAACTTAGAATAATTCCGCCTGGCGAACATAGAATAATTCCGCCTGGCGAACTTAGAATAATTCCGCCTGGCGAACATAGAATAATTCCGCCTGGCGAACTTAGAATAATTTCGCCTGGCAAACCTAGAATAATTCCGCCTGGCGAACATAGAATAATTCCTCCTGGCGAACTTAGAATAATTCCGCCTGTTTTTATTCCGCCTGGCGAACTTAGAATAATTCCGCCTGTTTTTATTCCGCCTGGCGAACTTAGAATAATTCCGCCTGGCGAACATAGAATAATTCCGCATGTTTTAATTCCGCCTTTTTAGTTAGAATAAATCCATTGTTTTCCCCAAAGTACCTTTTTAAAACTTTGATTTTATAAAATTTAAAATAGCTACTTTTTAGAGGACACTTCAAGCATTCCATAAGTAATATTGCCCCTTACAAAAGTTATAATTACCTCGTTGATATATGGGCTAAAAACTAATTAGAATATTAAAATCATTCTTTTCGGATTCCATTCCAACCAATTAAACTTGAATTTAAATAAATCTAAATATAATGAAAAAATATTGAAAAAAATATATTTTTTTAAAATTTCAGTTAATGTACACACATTTGTTGACTTGCCATTCCTTGAATCGTGGTTCCGTCGATGTTACAATGAAAACGGAAGAGGATTGCACTCCACCGTTGCAAATGTCATCGGCTGGAGAAGCGGACAATTTGATGAATTTGAAGAAGACAAAGGAGAATGGCGGATGCCGTGGCATTTCCGCCTCCGCCCCGAATACGCCACCAACAAATGGCAGCAATGGCACAGGCACAGGTGCCCGACTCCATTGCCAACATTGCTCATTCCGTGGCCGAACCCAGAGTGCCTTGGAACAACATCGACAGCAAAAACATCGAAATATTGCCATTGGCCAATCTCCACAACATCCATCAAATCATCAACTTCCACCGCTGCCTCCATCTCCATTCGGCACAACAGGTGCCACCGCCGGAATTGGCGCATTCAATGGCATTTTTGGTGGCCTCTTTCCGGCATTTACCGCAGCTGCCTCCTCCGCATCTTTGCCCGGTTCTCCTTTGTCCCCGAATGTTGGCAGTGGACTTTTCCCCACATTTCCTCCTTCTTCCCTCTTGGAACAACAAAATGCACAACAACATTTGTTGGCCCAACTGTTTGCGGCACAAAAATTGGCATCACTATTGGTGGTGGCCTCATCTGCCTCCTCGTCTCCTCAACAACAACAATCGCCACCTGCCACAACGACGAATGCCATGTCATTGATGAATGAAAATGTTGCGGCCGGAAATGGAATGGAAAATGCCTGCAACGAAAACAATATGTTTTGAGATGGAAGAATTTTGGGCAGGAAGCCAAGCTAGAATCTTTGAGCTTATTACCTACTTATTTTGGGTTTCGCCACATCGGGCAAATACACAACGAAACCGCAAAAGTTGATTACATTTCTTAATACGGATTTTCATTGATATTAAATTGCATTGCCGTCCCCCATCCTCATATTTTTTGATTGGATTTTTATTGTATTCCCCTCTCTCCCTTCTGCCTTCGCCTGTATATCCTACCGTCCATATTTTCATGAATTTGCCCCAAGCTTTCTTGATGACTGATGGAAAAGGATACTGTATGGGTAGTTGGGTAGTTAAATATCAGTTTTTGGCTAAATCACAACGAGGCGAAGGCTAATTTGGGAAGGCTAGATTCCATTTGAAATATCTGACTTTTCTCTATTAAAGGCTTTTCAACTTATATTTAAAAATTCAAGATTTAAAAACTAGAACAAAAATACAAAAAGGCTAATGTAAAAAATACAAAATAGGCGGAAATAGTGCAAAAAAACAGGCGGAATTAGTGCAAAAACACAAACAGGCGGAATTAGTGCAAAAACACAAACATGCGGAATTAGTTGGGGCAAAACACAAACAGGCGGAATTAGTTGGGGCAAAACACAAACAGGCGGAATTAGTTGGGGCAAAACACAAACAGGCGGAATTAGTTGGGGCAAAACACAAACAGGCGGAATTAGTTGGGGCAAAACACAAACAGGCGGAATTAGTTGGGGCAAAACACAAACAGGCGGAATTAGTTGGGGCAAAACACAAACAGGCGGAATTAGTTGGGGCAAAACACAAACAGGCGGCAATAGTGCAAAAACACAAACAGGCGGAATTAGTTGGGGCAAAACACAAACAGGCGGAATTAGTTGGGGCAAAACACAAACAGGCGGAATTAGTTGGGGCAAAACACAAACAGGCGGAATTAGTTGGGGCAAAACACAAACAGGCGGAATTAGTGCAAAAACACAAACAGGCAGAATTAGTTGGGGCAAAACACAAACAGGCGGAATTAGTTGGGGCAAAACACAAACAGGCGGAATTAGTTGGGGCAAAACACAAACAGGCGGAATTAGTTGGGGCAAAACACAAACAGGCGGAATTAGTTGGGGCAAAACACAAACAGGCGGAATTAGTTGGGGCAAAACACAAACAGGCAGAATTAGTTGGGGCAAAACACAAACAGGCGGAATTAGTTGGGGCAAAACACAAACAGGCGGAATTAGTTGGGGCAAAACACAAACAGGCGGCAATAGTGCAAAAACACAAACAGGCGGAATTAGTTGGGGCAAAACACAAACAGGCGGAATTAGTTGGGGCAAAACACAAACAGGCGGCAATAGTGCAAAAACACAAACAGGCGGAATTAGTTGGGGCAAAACACAAACAGGCGGAATTAGTTGGGGCAAAACACAAATAGGCGGAATTATTCGGGCAAAACACAAACAGGCGGAATTAAAATGAGCAAAACACAAAAAATCAGAATTGAACAAAATATTAAATCAGGAAAGCTTGTCGATTTAATCCCTCGAAAATGATATTCCATTCCCCTTGTTTGTCCTCCATCCGTTTTCAAAATTGGGCCTTTCTTGCTTTTCTCCATCCATTCTCTCAATAGCAGGCAGAACGAAATATAATTTGCCATCATTTTCTTTCTTGAGAAAAACCCACAATTTCCTTTCCGGTAAGCTTTATATTGCGACTTTTTTGTTCCCATTCTTTATTCATTTACTTTCCTCCATTTTTTCTCATTTCCTTTCAGCAGCTTCCATTTTCAGAGAATCCACCCCTCCTTTTTACTATGTTCCCCCGTTTAATTCCCTTTTTCAATAGGATTGATCATTTTTTTTATTAAAAAATGTGTTTTATTATTTTGCCATTTTTAAATTTGGAAATATTATGGGAAAAAAAAGGCTTGTTAAAATCCATGCAGTACAAAAAAAAATAAATGATGAAAACAAAAAAATCTACATAAATGTATAAAGGGAGGGGAGGGGATAACACACAAAAATACAGCAAATTATTGATAAACAAAAATAATAATAATGAAAATTGAAAAACTATGATAAATATTTTTGTGGGAACAATGAGAAATGTGGGATTTTGGATTTCGAGTTTCTTTTGAAAAACAGCCAAATTTAGAGGAAAAGGGAATAATAATAATTAAAATGTGAATGGAAGGGACAATTTTGCTGGCCTTTGATACAAAATGTAAAATGAATTTTGGAGGTTTTTGAGCGGGATTTTAGTTGGTAAAAACGTAAAGGTGGCAAAAACATTCTAATATTTTGGGATGTGAATAACAATTAATGTTTGAATAAAAAATAAATATTGGGAATAGGATGGAAAAATTGTTCATTATTCCATCTTTGGTATGTTAAATTGGTGAAAATAATATCATTTTTCGACAAAATCGGGGAAATTGAAGGAGGACAAGCATTGGCATTTGCATGTTTGTTGCTGCTCCTTTGATTGGCGTGAACAATGTGTGGGGATCAGTGAAGAGAAAGAAGGAAACCGGATGTTGCAGATGTGGCAATTTTGAAACTATTTCATTCGCACCCTTTCAATTGAGATTATTTTGGCAGTCGTTGTTGTTTTGATCAGGATTTTTGCTTTCCTAAAATTTAAAAATTACCGTAGATTTTTTTCAACAAAAAATTATAAAAATTTATTATTAGAAATTTACCGAATCCAAACAATTTTGAACTGGATTTCTGGGTGGCTGTCTGCTTTGTGGGTGAAATGCCGCCTCCAAGCGCAGATGTTGCCGCAGGGGATGTGGGCGTTCCCAAACTGCCACTGCTGTCCTTTTTTCCACCACTAATAAAATGCAAAATATAACAATAAATTGCCATAAATTTCTTTACATATTCATGGAGCCCATTGAATTGGCCAATTGATTTTGATAGCGTTTTGGGTCAACCAAAGCGGCCAAAAATGTCTAAAAAATGTTTTCAATTTATATAATTAAGTTTGAATGTTTTCACCTTTTGTTGATCCAATTGTGCCGACAATTTGCTAAGCCATTGGGCTTTTTCGTCGGCTGAGGTGGCCTGCGCCACATAGGTGGCCGGCTGATTTGGATCATTGCTTTGGAGCACAAAACGACAGGGCTCATCCGCAACCTGCTCCTCCAATTGCATTTTGTTAACCTGTAAATTTTTAAAATATGAATTGGCCATAAAAATAAAAATATTAAATTTATTCAAGGTCTAACTTTAAATATTTTTCAGAAATTCAATTTCAAAAATTCAATATGAACGTACCATGATTTGATTTTTGAAATTGTATGTTGGATTGCCATATTCTTTCCTGGGTGGAATGCATTCGGCAATGATTACGGACTGCTCGAATAGGAACACTCGACGATCTTTGCCCTTGAATGGCTGACTGACTCCACCATCCGAGATGGACAATGTGCCCTAAAATTAACAAATTATTAACGAATTTTGGCCAAATTTCTCACTTGAAATATGAGTCTGCCTTGGGCATTCAAATTGCCTTGAAAGCCTTGGAGCCGTCCAACCTGCATCATATCGTCGCAAGCTTTTGGCACAACCCGCATCACATCGTGAGCACGTTCCAACACATCGGCACGGTCCTTTGCCCGATGCGTGTATTTCAGAATGTCGCTGAGCATCAATTGATATCTGCAAAAAAAATTATTCCATAATTTTATTATTTTAATTAATTTTTCCAGAAAATTTTTATAAAATAAGGCAATTGTTAGAGATTATGATATTTTTCTTGAGGAATTTAAATACAGTATTCTAAAAGAAAGATCTCATTGCCCTCTCTTTTCTATGGAAGGAAAGGATGATATTGCTCCAAGGCAATTCCCCTCGCTGATGAGCTCCATTTGACATGACAATCGATGGGCAGATACCACATACCCTATCTTGTCGTGAACGCTTATTAACTCCTTAATGATTGAATCAATTTTGAAAATTTTTACCAAATTAAAGAATAAATTTTTGGCTATCCAATGATATTAATTTTATATGAATTGGTTGGGAATTTCGAGTTATGTTAAAAACTATTAAAAATTTCGTCAATCCATAATAAAATTATTTTAAAAGTAGGCACTAACAAAATGCAGCCTACTTATTTTTCCTGCTTACTTTGTTATCCGTTGAACCGGCTTTATTAGCAAATCGCTCAGTGCCACTTTATGACCGAGTTTGTCTTTCACATCGGCAAAAAGTTGTTCGAAATAGTCTTGGCTTACCAGAAAATCTGCAATCAAAACATTTTTATTGAAATTGCAAATAATTTCAATAAACCTGATTTTGGCTTATTTTGGCAATATTTTACATAGAATGTGTGCAATCGACGCTCCTAAAAAGAATTCACATTCAAAATTCGGTTAAATTAAACTCACATATTTAATAAATGCATTGCCGGCTGCCTCATAATCCTGAAGGCTTTTCTCGATTTCTTTGCAAAAGAATGACTTGTGGAAGTCCAAAATTTGTTCAATGTTTGCGAATATTATTTTGACTTTTTCCCTGTCCTCGTCGCTCAGTTCCATTTCACGCAATGTGGAAATGTAACCTTCAACAATTGAGGCCAAATCTTGGACATAGGCTCGTTCGGTTTCGACCAGCTCTTGGAGAACATAACTGCAAAAAAAAATTTAATGTTAATAAATTATATTGATAAATTGTTGGACTCTAATTTAGGTTGGATATAGTTTATAAAAGAATTTTTATTTAAAAAATTTAAAAAATTTTTTGAAAATTTTCTACCCAAAGGGGAGAGGGCGGACCTTTCTCTATTTTCAAATTTTACGTCACGGTTCGAACCTACTCAAGGGAAAATATTTTTTCGGGATTAGTGCAAATTTTTTTTAGATTCTATAGTACATTTCTAGATGAACTATGGTAATTCGAACAGAAAATGAGTTGAAAAGCCCGAAAATTCACCTTCGTTTTAGACGAGCGCTCTCTTCCGCACTCATTTGCTCAATCGGTGTTCCGGCTGTTTGTTCTTGTTGGGATGAACTGGGCTCAGCCACTCCAGCTGTACTGTTATTTTGCTCTTCGGACATCTGCGAAATTGAGAAATGAATGATGAAATGACGTGACAATTTGTGTCGGGATTGTGTTTTTTATTTTGCCCTCCATTCTTCTTCCCTTTGGGTTTTACGGATTAAGAAAGGTCGAAAAGGGGAAAAAGAAAATGAAATTGAGGGGGAAAAGGCGGTGGCAATAGAAAATAGGGGAAACGACAAGTTTGTCGCCGGCTCCCTTTTCTTTATTTATTCCCTCCCTATGATTTGAGTGCGGGAAGTTGGAGCGCCGTTTGAAAGATTGGACACAACGCTCGAATCTTTCTTCCCCCATTTATGCTCCCCATATTTCTTCAATTGGCCACATCCCTCGCTCTGATCGAGCATCTCTGCGGCCAATGTAGGGGGATGGAATAAAAAAAATTGGCTAAAATTTTCAGTGAGCAGTGGGAAATTGGATCAATCTTTTTGGTCGACTATCGACGGGGGGCTTGAAAGAAAGAAAAATATGCTCTAGGCTCCACTATATTAAAAAGTTGAAGGGAAAATTTAAAATTTTAAGTTATAGTGAAAGTAAATTCTGAAAAATAGGGGTTCATATAGCGCAATTGGTTAATGGATGGTTTCGAATCTTTTTGGTCGAGGGTTCGATTCCGAGAGGGGGAAATATTTTTTCTAGGAACCTAATCTATAAATAATTTTGAAAAAAATAAATTTAAATAATATTATATATTAATATTTTTTAGTCTATGAATAATTTTGAAAAATTAGTGTAATTTGAATAATATTAATTTTTTTAAACTCACATTTGTTGCCGTAGCCCCATTAGCAGCATTTTCCTCTCCATCCACCACAACAGTGCTGCCAATTTGATCCATTGGCGGTGGCAAATCCAAATCGGTGGCACCCGTTGCAGATGAGGAAGTCGATGGAATCGGCTGCTGCGATTGTTGCAGTGAAATTGCAGTTGTTGAGGCCGTATTGGATGGATGATGGGAAGAAAGAGGCGAAAGAACAGAACTACAGCTGGGTTGTTGATTGTCTTCCGGTCGCAAAGCTGACGATGAGCCGGGCCGATCCGCAGCAACTATATTGCCGGATGAAGGTCTATGAGAGTTGTTGTTGTTTTTACCGCTCGATTCAGGCTTTTGGTTGGATGTGAAGAAGCGGCTAAAAAAATAATAATTGTAAATAAAGGTAATTTTTTCCAGTTTGTCTAAGTGAAACTTTTTCTCAATAATTTTTCCTATTCCCAATGTATTACTGGGGAGGAAATAGGATAGTAGGGATTGGGTGAATGTTTGAATCAAAGACTAAGTCCAAATTTTTTTATAAATTTCCATACCAATAAATTTTTCACATTTTCCTTTAACAAAGGCAATAAAGTCCAATCGAACCCATCATCTCATCCCTGGCAACCAAAAGAATTGGCACAAATTCCCTTCCTTATGGCCTCCCTCATCCTCTATTACTAGCCTCTATGCCTTTCTTCCCCCTTTTTTTGGCCGAGAGCGGCGGCGTGTACGTAAGGAAGGGGAGCTAATAATTGTTTTCGCGGTAGCAACGAGCCGCCAAAAATGCAAATGTGGGGCCTTATGCAATATGCACACATTCCTCCTTTCCCCCTAATAAAGGCATGGCAGCGCCACCGCTAAAAAGAAGGCGATTGTCCCTGGAGAGCACAAACAATTATTATGCCCTCAATGCCAGTGGCACATTGGAAATTGGATGGTAGGAATATGAAAAAGGGCAAACGGGAAAGGGAAAGTGTCCTTAAACTTTTGAGGTTTTTGAAGAGATCGGCAAATGGCCAACTATTTAATAATTGCCAACATTTTCAATGCTTAAATGGTATTGATTTTAACCATGTTGGCTTTTCTCACCTTACTTTCAAAAATGAGAACAAAAAATTCAAATTTGGGAATTTATGAATAGAATAACTGCGGCTTCGGGATTGGGACAAAAATGGAATGTGATGGGAGAGAATGATGATGATGTTTGCCCAGCAGCCAGCAGTTGCCATGAAAATGGTCTGGCCTGGATTGACTTCCTGGCTTTTGGGTTTAGGATGGAAAAGGAGAAGGCGAATTAGAAAAACCATCACCAGCACATAGACTCGATCAATTTGAGAAAAAATGGGGGAGATGGGGACAGCCGACCAGGCCAGGAAGAAGGGATGAAAGAGGGCACACTTTCCTCCATTGCCTCCTCTTTCCTCCTTACGTTTTTGGGCCAACCCCGTCCCCAAGACTAATGCTCAAAGCCAGTGGCGGCCACCACCACAATAATCTTCTCGAGGAGCACAATGCTCACTCAATGAATGAATGAAAAGCGGGGCCCGGCAAATAAGGGCGCGTTGAAGGATTAGGCGAGGAGGAAGATTATAATGAGGGCTGAAAGGAGGAGGTGAAAAAAAAAACTCTCGAAGTTTGCTTATTGGGAATTGGGTGTGTGTATAAACAAAAGATGGAGTTGGAATGGGAATGGCCAATTTTTTAGCAGCAAAAATGTAGGCAATTTATTTTTTGGATGCACAAAAATGGAGCCGTGAAGGACTGTTAAGCGGGAATCAATCGAAGAAGATGAGGTGGGATTGGACCCTCCCACATTCCAATTCAAATGCACACGGTGGGGGTAAAAGAAGAGAAAGTAGTGCTAGCCCTCTGCTGGTTTGGCCCCCGCCGGCGGCGGTGCTTATTCGAAACGAATTTGGCAAATGAAATTTGTGCCGACTATGTGGGGCTCTCTCCTCTAGAGTGGGAGGGGGGAAAAGCCGAAAGCAGCAGCAAGTTCATCAAGGGGGCCATTCGCATTCCATTTTGGCCCCTTCCCTTCCACACTTGCTTTTGTGCCACATACTCGTCAATTCGATGACGGCACACCCCACCCGGCCCCCCATACACAATTCTCGCCCCGCTCTTGGCCCATCATTCTCGGTCTCCTTAACCCTCTTCCCCCTATACTCCTGGCAGTCGCGAGAAGGGGAAGCTCGGGCAAAATTAAGGCGAATTCAATTATTCAATGGCGGCTTCTGCCCCTTCTTCGATACTGACCATCTAATGAAGAAGTGGATGGAAAGAAGGGAGGTAAAAAAAGAGGTGATGAAGATGAGTGTGGGTGAAGCCGGCTGCCATTCGCAGGCACATTCCGCCGACGAATGAAATTGAATGAATATTTTGAGCGGAATAAATTATATCCGGAGGGGCCCGAAAAAATATGTGCAAAAACCATAAAAATTGAGTACCTTACTGCTCCAAGAGAGTTATTGGAAGTGGATGATGGCTTTTGTTGGTTCAATGGTGTTTGTTGTTTTCGACTATTCTTACGAATTTGACCGCATCGAAATAGAATTAAATCGGAGAAATGGCTAATTCTGCCCATTTTGAACTTTTGTTTAGATAAATTAATTAAAATGTTATTAAAATTCAAGGGCAAGATTTGTGTGAATGGTAAAGAGCAAAGGAGATGATGGGATGGGAAGAAACCGTTTTTCAGTCCCAGTCATCGTCGTTGTTTTTACCGCCTAATCAGCCAAGGAAGGGAAATCGATTACGTCACCCACCACCTATCCCCAATCCATTTTTGGTTAAACTAGTTTGGCGCACTGAAAAAATCATTTCGATGCTTTGCAATTAATTCGCGTAAATTTTGCCATTCCAAATATAGGGGGGGGGGGGGGGGGGAGAAAAGAGGGACCGATGAATTTGCAATTAAATGTGTTAAATCCATCTCAAAAATAAATTACCGAAATGACGTGCGTTTGTTGGACATTGAAGCGGGTTCGTCATTCGTTTGGGAAGTGGAAGCTTCTGAAAAAGTAATTACTAATTATAGTAAATAGTAATGATTTAAATAATTAATATATATATATATAGTTTTGACTTTTGAACCATTTCGAATAATTTTTGCAATTTATTTTATATATTAATATTAAGAAAATTATTAAATTTGCCAAAAAGGTATAGAAGTTTATCCCAGACAGTAGACAATTATATCAATTGATCTTGTCAAGAATCATCACTTAATTATGCTTTGGTTTATCCAATTCTAACTTAGTTTTAAACCGAAAAACCAAAATCGGTTTAAACCGTATAATAAAACCTTTAACAAATTATATAAAATTCAATGAGTCTCACGAACGGACAGACCCATAAACCATTATTAATTATTTTATTTTGAAGATCCTTATCCCTTATTAATTTATGTAAACCTCCTTCACAATTGATTGAAGACCCATAATCTGAGGTTAAAGTGGATGAGATTTCTGTGGTACTCGTCCGCCTAGAACTGTCTGTAGCTGTATTCTTTCGCGCATTTGAATGGTCGGTAGTGGTGGACGTGGAAAACCATAGTTTCCTATTTATGGCGAATGAAAAACGCTTAGGTCGAAATTCGGCATTTTTCGCTGGAAAATTCCTTGCAGATGCTGGAGGCTATGATTTTAATTGAATTTTGGTAAAAATTAAAAATTGAGAGGAAAATGCCTGCGGAGAAATTCCACGATTTTTACTGCTTGTGCTCTGCTTTTTGGTGGATTGTTGTGGAGAGAATGAAGGGAAGCGAATATGTGAAAATGAATGCTTTTTTACGGCCGCATGACGTGTCATAAAATTTGCTGCTGCCGACTCGGAAATTCCGCTGAATATGGCGGCTGCAGAAAATTTCTTCCTTTGTTGTGCCGCCTTTTTTACATTATTCGCAACTTCTCTGGCTGATGAGGGCGATTTTGATGATGCAGCAGTGGCGTTCTCGTCGATTGTTTGCGAACGTTCAATTCGTCGCGAATGTGACGATAATGACGTGGATGGCATCATTTTAGGGAGGGATTTTTATTAAGGAGATGATCTGCCCTGGATTAGAATTGGAACGAATGAAAATCCACCACCGATCGATTGGTAAGATTTTTGGGCCATAATGGTGGCAATCAAAGGGAGGAAAAGGAAGAATGCAGAGAAATACAGGTGAAATGAACAGAACAAACATACAGACAGGAGGAAGGGGACCGACTGACTATAGGTCGGGAAAAAAATTATTGGCAGAGCCATTCATGATTCATATGGTTGGCCGCTCTTGGGGGGCTTTCACTCACATTCGTGGAAGCCTAATGATGAACAAATGAGCGAGCATTTTATTCTTTTTCTTGAATGGAAAGTTTATTCAAGAGTTATTGCTAAAAGAAGAGTGGCGCTCTCAAAAAATGCTCTGGCGATGGATGGCCGGCCGGGTTGGGTGGGTTATGGCTGGGACTGGGAGAATTTGGGAAGGATAAAGTCGGCTTTTTGGAGGAAGGCGGAATATAAGAGGATGGTGGATAAAGTGCGCTCCTTGGTTTGAGAAGTTCGCCTCGCATCGGAATTTTTGGAAAAAGCGGGGGGATTTGGCAGCCAGCGAAGCACCGGCTCATCAAACATTAGCAAATTAGATTTTTCTAACTTGGGAAGATGGGTGCAGGGGAAAAGGATGCCAAATATTTTTTAGGATTAATGGAAAAAGAGAAAGGGAAAATCAACAGGAAATGAAGAAATTATTCATAATATTTTCTTATTTTTTCGAGACTGGTCTGGATTTGATTAAAAATGTAGAGGATGTTCATTTGAGGGGGAGTGGCTGTTTTTGGAAATCAGGGGCCAAAGTTTGTGGTGGCCTCTTCCTTAAAAGTGGCAGCAGCTTGACAAATTTAATATTATTTAGTTAGTTTGTGGTGGGAAAAAGGAAGGAATGTGGGGTGCAACGAAAGAAAGGTCCCCAAGAAAGGGATCCTTGAAAGTCTTGAAAAAGCCGCGTCGTGCCACCGGCCGTTTGGCCAAGGCGAGGAAATGCCAAAGCATACAAATGAAAGGTGAAGGTGAAGGCTGGGACATAATGTGGTGAATTCTATGGGGAAGAAAATCAATAATAGAAAATAAGTAAAAATTGCCTAAATGGAATACTTAAAAGCTCGTTTGTGGTGAGGGAGGGGAATTAGTATGAAAAGCGGACTGCTCTCTGGATTGTTTTATAATTTCACAGTCAAAAAAGGCAAGAAAAACTCCGGCGGGAGAACAATTAGCGAAAAAATTAGGAAAAGATTTTACAAAAGTCAAAGAGGAATCATTTAAAAAAGCTTACAATTACAATTAAAAAATGGATTAAAACAATATGAATGGAATCCTAGACATTCCAAAAGAAAAATTGGAGAGGATAAGATGAGAATGGAGCTCGAGGGGAGGATAACACTTACGTTAAGCGAGGCTGCAGCCCCAAGTGGCACGTCTTATTGCCGCTGATGGTGATGGCGCATTTTCAGAAAAATGGCTCTTTTATTGCGCCTTCCTCCCACACCCATTTTAGTATTAGAAGATAGGAAAATAGGCCCCCATTCGCGAAGAGCAATTTATTGGCAAATGGCCATAAGAAAAGAAGCTGCTTGACTCGCCTCTTTGTTTACCAAACCCTAAGAATAGTTGTACCAGGAAAATGGTTAAAATTGAAAAATTTTTAATTTTCGAAATGGTTCAATAATTTATTCTAATTCAAAATTGTTTCAAAAATAGTAAAACCCACCAGCATCCGGATTTGTAGATGAAGGCAATGGGGCAAGGATCCGTCTGGGCACCAATCCAATTGTTGCTGTCTTTTGCCCACCGTTCACCACTGCGGCCACTTTAATGAATTCCGCTGAACCGGTTGCCTCCGTGTGCGCATTCTGTTGCAGCATTTCCACCTTCTGTCCCAATTGTACACTCATTTGGTCTGGTCTTGATGCAGTGAAATTTTCTGTGGCCACCAAAATGCGTCGATCCTTTAAAATATAGAAAATTATTTGGAAATTTAAATTTAAAAGTGAAGTTTAATCGTGAAATATTTTATTGGTGATAAATATATAAAATGGTTTGTCCTAAATTCACAAACTCTATAATGCCAGGGTAGAGCTGGTCAAAATGTATCGAATGGTAAATAATTTATTATGGTTTGGTCAAAATTAAAGGGTATTAAACGGCTTAAACCCAATTTCGGTTTAATGGTTCAAAAATAAGTTAGAATTGATCTAAATCAAATCATTAACAAATGATGTATCTGGATGAGTCTATCTATTAAAATTATGGTTTTATGGGTAAACTTCTGAACCATTATAAATCTTTATCCAATTTAATTTTTTGAATATTTGTTTGTATTCCAATTTTGTTGTTGGACACCTCAATGATATGTGGAATATTATGATTATTTTGAACAGTAAGAGAATGTGTTGAGCATCCAGAATTTGTCGGTGATATGGAATCGTCGGCATTGTTTGCGGCGCCATTTGGCGAGTGCCGAAATGACCCGGTCAATTTACGCCGTGCTCTATCATAGAGATTTTCGGTATGGGACCGAAGAGAACGAAATGATTTTGAATAACCCAACATTTTTTTCTAAAATGGAAAAAATTGGCCATATTTTGATTATGTAAATAAAGAAAGGAAAAGCTGATGAAGAAACGAGCGGCTGTTTTGCCTCTGGTAGAAATTAATAAATATGCTTGAATGAGTGTGGGTTGTGGGGGAATTGTTGCCTTTGCTAATACCACATAAAAATGTGAGTATTATGAATTAATCCCCCCTGCCCCCTTTGCTCTCGCCATTTCCCGCTCTCCTAATATGGTTGGCCAGGGCAGCCCACTCATCCATCAGTCATTGATGATTATTATTAATTCGATGAAATGAAAAGGATAAAGGAAAGAGGATGAATTAATGCACGGAATATCCACGCATTAAATTAGCTTAAGAAATATAAAACTAATTCCATCTATTTTCATTATCGGTGAAAAAAAAATTTTCTTCGAATTTTATTTTTTTTGGATGGGGGATAAAGTCGCGAGAAAAGGAGGAAAGGAGGGGCAATCCGCAGTGGGAATTCGGTTGGCTCGTTTATGGTTTATTTTTCAGATTAAATTGAAATTAAATTCCCTATCCCCATCAATGAGGGCATACTTGATTCTAAAGTTCCTAGTTCCTGCCCCTATATTTTTCACCTAGAAATAAGTATAAAATTAAGGAAAAAAAATGTGAAGTTTTTAATAAGCCAGCCGAAGTCCATTCCACAAAAAATAATAACAATATGTGGCCTCTGCAGAAAAATGAGAAGAATGAATATGGGTGGAGGCTTTGTGTTGTTGGAGGGTTCATATCAGATGCTGCGAATCCCTTCTTGCGTAAAAGAAAGGACAATTAGGGCCAAAAGCCTTACTTAGGAGGCTGGAAGGAAGGGGTGGGGACAAGCCCGCACATGCTCTCATTACCCAGTCCGTGGAAAGAAGAAAATTTATTTTCTATCCCCGCAAGCAGATATTGTTCCGCTTCTCCACCATTCTATGCATTATTTGGGGGGGGGGGGGGGGGGGTCTAGTGGAGTGAAATGTGCAATTGAAGCTCATTCCCGCCGACCAAAAGCCCATTTTTCCGTAAAGCGCATTTCTCTTTTCCTTCCACTAGATGGCAAAAAAATGGGCCACAGCCCAACAATTCCATTGGCCTTTTAAATAAAAAAGAACGTCAGGAAAGAGAGAGGAAATCCATTTTTCAAAAAATGGCCAAAGACAATCCTTAGATTGCCAAAAAAGATGTGAAATTAAAGTGCGAGAAGAGAGAAGATAATTTAATTTTAGATGAAAAAGAACAATAAAAATGCCGTTTAGTTAATTTAAAAAAGTAATGTCCTAAAGCTTGTCAATAATTCCGGCAAAGATATGGGCAATTTACCCACACTCTACCTTTGCCATCGTTGTTGTTTGCCTGCTATGCCGAATGCTTTTCCACCAGTAATTTTCCAGCGAAACTTGTGAAGTGGAAGAGGCAATTGGGAAAGAGCGTGAAGTGGGCATTATTTTCCATTTTGATTCCTCAGTGTTATTTGTGGCAAGCGAAGCTCGAAATGCGGTTTTTGTTCGTTCCAGCTGTCCTCGGAAGTTGTGGAATATCCGCGAAAGGCGTCGATTGCTTCGATTGAATTTGCTGTTTCGACGATGTTCATTTGAGAGCATCATTTCTTGCCGCTGGACATTTTTGACGGTTGCATTGCTGCCTTCTTCAATGATGGATGTGGTGAACATTGGAGAGGAGATCATTGCTTCTGAATTCATTCCCATCTCATAGGACACATCTTCGTCCTCTTCTTCCGTCGGGAATCGTGATGGCAAAAGATCGGCCACACTGGCACTCATTCGTCGATTTGGTACGCCCAAATTTGTAGATTGAAGGAAAAAATTTTTGCGTGTTTGAAAACGTCGTTCATCATTTGTATTTCTTTCCCCGGCTACATGATTGTCGTAAATTAATTCTTCCGGCATTCTATTCGGTGAGTAGAAGAGAATTGTGGATGGTGGCGGTGGTGGCGGTTCTGGTACTTTTGATGATGAAGCAAAGTTGTTTTTGGACGTAATTGAAGATGTTGTTGCCGATTTGTCATCAGCAATGTTAAAAGATGAATGAATTCCATTTTGGGTTGTGGATGGTGTGAATGTAAATGAAGCAGAGACTGTATTTGTGATGGAATTTTCCATTTTCATTTAGAAATTATTCCAATAGAATTGGATTAAATAAATTGGGAATTGGTCAAAGATAAATTACAAGTTTGTGTTTGTGAGGCTTTGATTAGGTAATGAAATGAAGAGGAGATGTGAGAATTTGGGGATCGATAAATTCGGGGAGGGAATTGTGGAAAAAGCTTATCCGCTTTATGTCCCTCCTTCGTGAGGAGAGCAATTGTTCTTTTGACGGGATCATTTCCCACCATTTTTCAATGAGAAATTATCGATAAGAATGAAAATAAGTAGTGTTTAGAATTTTCAAACAATTGAATTGAGTGAGGATGAGAGTCAATTTTTGATTGTTTAAGAATGAAGATTGAATGAAAGTTTAAAATTTTTTGTATTATTTTATTTAATTTTTTAGTTAAAATAAAAGAAAATAAGCCCAGTTTCATTGTATTTAATATTTAATTTTATACCCACCTTATTAGCCACCATTTGTGAGTCTTGTTGACCATCCCGCATGATCACTGTTGGTGTGGTGTTGAAGCCATTCCCATCGCTGGATTGTCCATCTTCGAATGTTTGATTGTTCATTGATTGCAAAATCAGGCTGGACTGGGAATCGCGAGAGGCTCGATTGCTTGATGTGGAACCGTCTGAAAATATTAAAATATTATTTTTAATCGTAAAAAATATATCAAAAAATTATTATTAAAATGATCAAAAAATGCCCCACCAATGCTGCTCTTTTGCCGTCCAATGTCAATTTTCAAATCGCGCAATGTCTTCACCCAAAGGATTCGTTGCGCTTCTGTGTTTGCCTTCAACACGGTGGTGTTCTGATCATTTTGATATGGGAATGCACTTCGCCTGAGGCCAAATTTGGTATTGTCCGCTTCAACATGTTCGACAACGTGAATTTCTCGAAGCTAAAAATAAATATTTAGACGGTTAAATTTATAAAAAAATGCCCACCAGCATGCTGTCTTTATAAACATAGCCAGACTTTTTGCTTGACAATTCCTCTCGTTTGGCGAAAACAATGTTCGATTCGAACAAAAATACTTGCAATTCCCTCTCACGCTTGAAGTAACGTTTTGGTTCCGAGACAATGAATGTATCCTGCATGACAAAATCGCCAACATTGTATTCCTTTAAAATTAAAAGGTAATTAAAATTAAATTATTTTAAAGAATTTGCCTGAGAATTTTCAAAGCATTTGAGGTGCATTCGATCATTGGCCAATTTTGGAATTGTTGTAACAATATTATAAGCATTCTAATAATTTAAATTATTAATTTATATTAATTAAGAAAAGCCCACTTTAAGTTCTTTGGTATTTTTTGTGGAATGTTTTAGCAATTCTTTCAATAAAATGTGATATTTTGTGATGCGTTGAACAGGTTTAATCACCAGCGATTGTAGATCATGGCAAGGCTCCAAATTATTTTGTTCACGAATTTCCTTAAATAAATTATAATTAATAATTTTATTTTAATTAAAATATAAATTTTATTTTCAATTAAAATAAAAACTCACACTAAACATGGAAATGGCCTCGGGCAAGCAAATCAAAAAATTATTCTCCTCTTTATTAAGGCAATAATCCGCATATAATTCCTTCAATTTTTCCATCCATGCAATAAAACAATATCCCACATCTTCGGGATTCCTTTCGTAGGCAGTCAATTCGGATAAGAAAATTCTAAAAAAAATATAAAAATTTTTTATTTAAAATTGTTCAATTAAAATTACGTGGAATGAAATTGGAAAAGTTCATCAATGTTGCCAAATATTTCACGTTCCTTTCCACGTATTGCCAGAGGGCACATTGAACCGGCTGTCTTATAGGCATACAAATAGACTTCGACGCATCGGCTAAATTAATTTAATATTTGATATAATTTAGGAAGATTGAATAATTAATTGACAATTAATTTATAAATCATTTAATTTTCTTAAAATACCGAATAAAATTAAACTTTTTGTGTCGAAAAATTGACAAATTTTAAAGAGGCTATAAATTTTAAATAAATTAAACTCCCTTTTAAAATTAAAACCCTACATTTTTATCTCCATTAATTATGGCTATATTTTGTGGCCTAATTATTTTAGACAAAAAAAAAAAATAAATTTCAGTTAGTCGAATTATTAATTTAATTACCCTAAAAACTAAATAAAAGCAATGGCTAAATTAAAACGTATCATTTGCCCTACTAAACTTAAACCAAATCCTAATGCCTCCAAAAAATTATTTTTTTAATTAAATTTCATTAAAATTAAAAGTAAAATAAATTTACCGCAAATCATCGATGTAATCCTTCTCGGATTTCAACAATTCCCTCATCGGTTCCATAATCTTTTTCTCGGGTTCATCGCTGACTGTGCCAACAATTCCTCCATCCCTTCCAGCCAATTTATCCTCGATTGTACTGTCGCTGTATCGGTCCAAATATTCCTTTAAAAAAATATTAATTTATAAATAAAAATAAATTTAAAAACATTTTAAATTTACCGATTTCTTTGCCATTGTCAATTTCGGCTCATCCAGCCCAGAATTCAAAGCATCCCGGACAACTTTCTCACTTTCCGACAAAATATTCCAAATATTTTGTAGCTTTGAATTCGCCGAAATTGTAATCTTCTCTACTTCGGCCGAATGGAAATCGGCCGGATTTGAGTCGATGAATTTTCTGGCCTCGCCCAACATTTTTCGGACTTCATAGCGTTCAACTTTGATCAAATCCTTCAGCTTAAAGCAACTTTCCAAAAGTTCTTCCAATTTTGTTCGTTGACTTGTGGGCGGTTCGAATTTTCGAATATGTTCGGCAGTGTCGATTATTTGCACGCAGGTTGCCAATTCTCGATCCGTCCAATCAATCGTCTTAAAAATAAATTTAATTTGATAATTTATTAATTTTTAGTAAAGCTGGGATATTTTATTTATCATTTTAAAAATAGTAAAATGTGCACAAAAATATGCAAAATAAACAGCAAATTGAATTTTTATTTTTTTTATTATTTTTACTAATTCAAAAAATATTAAAATTGGCTTTTTCCGACTTAATAAATTATGGGAAGCGAGCGGGATTCGAACTTTCGTCCCCATCAAGCGCCTTTTATTTTTGCCTAAACAAGACTCTTCGCCATTCGACCAAATATACAATTATCAAATAATAATATTTTTACGAATTTGTGCCTTTGAAAAATGGCATATTTATCCTTAGCCAAGTATTATTTTATATAAAAAAAACATTTTTGCGGTTACCTTTCTGGCCATATATTTGATTTTGACCGCATCCCGGCATTTCTCAATTTTTGCATTGCACTCGGTCCAAAGTCGATGGATAATATTTTGCCTCTCCCTAATCGCATCCTTGTATTGTTGCACTTCAATTAAACGTGTATCCATATGTTCTTTCGGAGCACCGCATCGTTGCATGAATTTCATGAATTGGTCTGCGGTTTGTTGAGCATAAACACTGGCCTAAGAAATAAATTATTTATTTTTTAAAAATCATTGAATTGAAAAAAATAATTTTAATTGTAAAATTTTATTAAAAATTAAAAATGGATAAAAATTTTGGGCTACGTCTTGAACATTTTTTTCTCGATTTTTCGATTCCAAAATGATTACATTTTATTTTAAATTCGAAAAAAATTAACTAATTTCAATTTTAAATATTATAAAAACCTCCAAAAATCGTTTCCTATGATTGGAATGTTTTTCCAGCCTCTCCAGCGTTGCATCAAAACAATGCTCCAAATCGATCCAATTGCCGGATTTGCAAAAATCATTGTCTCTATCTGCGGAAAGATCCTTTTCAATGGATTGAGAAGTTGGAAGTAACTAAAAATAATTATTAAAATCAAAAAATGTGAATTATTCCAACCAATTTTGTGTATTTATAGTAGGAATTGGCAGCGGTCAACAATTTATTCCTTGTGTCCAACAACCCGACCAAACATTGCCATTTTGCCTTCACTTCGGTCAGCAAATTTTCGGCTCGAACCTGGGTTTCGGCATGGGAATCCAATGCCAACAAAGCAGTGAAACGTTCTTTTTCATTATAAAAACGGTTGACTTTTTCTTCAAATAACTAAAAATTGTAAAATTAATTTAAAAATGGAAATTAATCAAAATAACTCACCTCAATTTCCATTCGAAATTCGTTGAAATATTTGTATTCCAGGTCGGTTTCTTGTTGATTGCCAGGGATGTGATAGAATTGTAGAAGGCGCATTTGTTCCCTCTCGATTGCCTCCACAACTTCATGTGCCAATTGGCGAAGTTTTCCCAGTTGGATGTTCAGCTCTATTCGATTGGAAATATCCTTGGCAATCTTTAAAACATTTTTTAAAATTCATTTAATTAAAATAATTTTAAAAAAATTTAATTTTGATTTTATTTTCAATTTATTATTGTAAATCTATGGAAAATACTATTTTAGGATGACTAATTTGATTTTGGAAGAACATAGGTAATTCTGGTTGGGGTGTATAAAATCTGTACTCACATAAATGATAATAAGTATAAAAATTAATTCAAATTTAGTTTATTCATTTTTTAAACTCACATTCATAACTTCTCGCTCCAAATTTTGCAATTGTTCCGCTGCTTTAACAATCACATCATCAATTGGTTTATTTGGATCTTCAGCAAAAACCATCCGCAATGCTTTGCTTCGAATTAACTGAAAAAATATTCCAAATATTGCATAGAATTAATTAATTCAATTAAATAAATTAAATTCAATTAAAAAATTTTCGCCCACCTCCAAAATCTCCGATAATTGTTTCATCGCATCGCTGACCACTTGTTGGACTTTTATTGTATTTTGTGTGTGATATTGTTTGATTATTTCCACTGTATTGCTGACCGAATGCCGCAATCCTTGCAGATCTTGGCGCCAACTCTAAAATGGCAAAAATAAATGGAATATTCCGCTTAAATTACCTCCAATTGCTTTTTAATTTCAAAGCAATCTCGTAAAAATGTGGATATTTTCAGTGCGGTATTCAAATAAATGCGTTGTTCTTGCCATCGATCCTTCTCCAACATGTGACGATTTTCTAAATTTAAAAATGGAGAAATTAATTTAATTATATCGAATTTATCCAAAATTATTCGCACAACTTTATTGCCGAAAAATAATTTTTGAAATCTTATAAAAGCTATAATAAAGTATGCAGCTTATAGTATTAGACTAAGGGCTAACTTTTAGATAGAATACATTTTAAAACGGACCCCTAATTATTAGCCAATTTTCATAGCATCAAAAAGTTTTAGTCGTGTTTTTGTTGGAATTACGATAAGTATTTCATTTCATAGTTAATCTTGAAATATACTCATAATGGATTAAAATCGTTACCAAGCCTGGAAAAAAAAATAATTTTCCTGAGTGGATTCGAACCCTGACCTACCTAATTCCTCATAATATAAGTTATATTGAAGAGATGATGGGGATGGGGTAGGTAAGTTATTAATTCAATGATTTTTTGTTTTATGGGTAGTAATCGCCATCTTTCAAAATTGTATTTTTTATATTTTGTGCCTACCAATATTCCGCATCAGTGTTTGCACATGTAACATTGCCTCATTGTTGTCAATTGTAAGTAGCTCCCTTTGCTGCTTCAGCGATTGCAACAATTGTTGGGCCTCAATCATCACTCGATCGTAGGCTTGCACCGTCAAATCATTGTCCGTTTGGAATGTTTCTTTGTTCTTTTCGCATTGTTCCACCTTGTCGGGCACCACACAAATGTAGCTGGCTCGAGCGTCCATTTTCCCGTACCAATCCATAATTTCATCGTAGTGCAAATAAAAATAGTAGGCCAAATGGAGTCTGCAAAAATAATATGGTTGTAATTAATCCTTCTTTAAAATTTAAAAATGTAAAAAAAAATATATTTTATAAATTGGGCTCATTTTTAAACGCTATCCACTGTCTAAATGCTAAAAAATAATTTGCCACCAATAGGAATTGAACTTTTCAGTTCATGTATTAAAATGCTAGAGTTCTACCACTAAACCACCAAGTCCAGTCTTCAATCCAATATATTTCAAGTTAAATTCAATGAATTTTTTTGGATAAATTTATATAAATTAAATTTTCTCATACAAATGTGTTCGATGTTCAATGCTCCTACGGAATTTGTCAATCCTTTGTCGCAATTCTTCCACTTTCCTGAGTGCATCACTTCTGACTGCTTCTTCTGCAATTTTTAAATTTATTTAGGAAATTAAAATTGTAAATAAAAATAAATTTACAAAAAAATTTTTGTTTTGCGTTTTATATCCTACAATTTCTAACCAATCTTATAATAAGTCTAGCGCTAACCTAAATCTTACTCTAATTAATTTGGTATTCGTAATTGTCAAATTATGTGGACTCGAAAATAAATTTAAATTATATTTTTTGTAAATTGTTACAATTTTACCTGCATCATCCAGCACATGGATCATGCGAAAAATTTGTTCCGCATTTTTATGTGTGTTTATGGCGACCGCCCGAAATTTTTGATGATTTTGAGTGAGCACATTTGCCGACTCCGGATCTTGGCCAATACCCACCTTCCTTTGCAAAAATGGCTCCCCATGTTGTGTGAGCCAATCCAACACGGATTGGAGGTCGAAAACGAAATCGGCGCTGGATATTTTGTTGTGAATGGTCAGGTCCCGGGCCTCCCAAATGCTATGAATGCCCTTCAAAGTGTTCGAAATCAGTTGGATTTGTTCTTGAATTTGTCGATAAATTGGCAGCTGGGCGGCGGAATCGCCAAAATATTTCTTCAAAATTTTCATCAATTGGTTCATTTCTTCGTACGCCTCGGAATAGGTGCCTTGATAGAGTTTTTGGAATTCCCGATGTTTTTTGGATGCATCCTCCAAATCACTCATTGAACTAATTGAATTCGGATCAATGCCAACATTCGCTTGCCATTGTTCGGCATTTTTCAGGAACTTAAATTGAATGGATAATTAAATAAATTTTAGCATTAATAAAAAATTATTAAATAGATTTTTGAGAAAAAAAATCAAAAGAAAAAATTTAGTAAAATTCAAGTCTTAGAGTGGCTTTGAACACTAAACTACTGCTTATTATGGCAACGCTTTTACCAACTAAGCTATATATGTCAACGAAAGTAAAATGTTAAATTTAATATATAAAATTTCCTAAAAAAAGATTCGATTGTTTTCGTCTAATAAAATTCTTTGAATTTTTTAAATTTAATATTAAAATTATTTTTTATACCGTGCCACATTTTCTATGAGCATTCAATGCCAATTTTAGCAGCTGAGTTCTTTGTTCAATTCTCGTCAAAAATTGTGTCCAATTATCTTTCAGTTGACGGGAAATATTCTCAATTTTGTTTATTCCAATAGTTTGCATTTCGAGGAGTCGTTTTCCAACGGTGAGTGCTTGACTGTAGCTGACTTCTATTTTCTAAAAAGAAATAAATTTAAAAAATAATTATTGAATAAATTAGCATTTTTTATGGATAAATTTTGGGTTGGCTAAGGTATAAAGTTTATAAAATAAATTTACTATTTTTTTTTTGAAAATTTTCGAACCAAAGGGCAAAGGGGGATACCCTTCATTTTGCAATAAATTTAGGGGTCTCGGGTTCGAACCCGTTTAGAGGAAGTTATTTTTTAAAGGACTTGGCTGTTTCTTTAAACATTTTATACATTATATAGCACATTTTAAGAAAAATACTGTCGTTCGATCAAAAATTAAGTCCCAAAAATTAAAAAAAATACCAAATTATTTAAACATTAAAAACATTTACATTGACTGAATCCGCAAAATCCAAATGTTCTTTGAGCAATCGACTCGTCTCTTGTTCATTCTCACCAATCAACACAAATCGATGCGTTAAACTGTGAAAATGCTTTGAAATCCATTGAGAAAGCTAAAATATGAAAATATATTACTGAATTTTTCCATAAATTTTCATACATTTTCTGCATCCTGTTCAAACACTTTCAGTTGGGAATAATGATCAAGCTCAGTTTTTCGTGCCTCCCATTGATTCATTGCATCATTTCTAAAAATAAATGAATGGAATTTAATTTTAAAAATTTAATTTGTCGAGAAAACATTTAAAATGGCGAAAAGATATTCTAGACTAGAAACCCCAATTTGAATATGTTTTAGCCTGGATTTAACCAATTTTAATTTAGTTTTGCTATTAAACCAAAAATATTTTAACCGAATTTTTAAAATATTATTTAATTTTACCTCGTCCTAACCAACGTTTTGAGCAATTGACAAAGATGTGGGAAAACGAATAGAAGATCGGGATTGCCATAAATTGCTGTTGTGCCATTTTGTTGAAGATGTTTTTTGCCATTTTTATGCTTGGAACCAGAAATAAGCACCCTTTCCCTGAGTTGATGAATATCGTGGTCAAAATCTTCGATTGGCACTGCACTAATTATTGGGAAGAGGCCTTGATGCCTTTGAATTGAGGATTGAGCTGCGATGGCGTCCAATGGCATTTCGGCACTTCTCATTTCGATGCAAATTCGTTCGAGATTTTTCAAAATTTCGGACATCCGATGGACTATCCTCTCAATTTCCTGAATTTATTAAATATTAAAATTAAATTAGAGTAAAATTAACCCTTCGAAATTCAATCCATTCATCGTTATCATAATTTAGTGAACCGCCGAATTCGCGAATTATTTGACAAAAATCAACAAATTTAGGAATGGCATCCAGCGAAATTAATTGAAGCTCAAATTTTGTATATTTTGCAGTGGAAATTTTGTATTTTTCAATAAATTTGTCGGGCTTTATTATGTACACACAATTTATATTTGCGGGAAAATATTCCTAAAAATAAAATAATTAAATGATTAAAAAAAAATATAACAAAAACCTGCAATGATTTTAAGATCGGTTTTACAATATCCCACGAAGTTCCTTTACGCATATCCACAATAAAAACAAATCCTCGTGCTTTTGCATCATCACTAAAATTTTAATTTGCATATTTTTATTAAATTTAAACCCAAAACTCACGATGTCACATCATAAAGATAAATCATAAGGTTCCGAATGTGATCTGGATTTGTGGCAATATCGCGGGCAGGCACAAAAATTATAGGCCGATTTTCACGGTCCCTGGCCCCTGGTAGAATTGCAATTCGCTCCCGGAGAATATGATCGATCTCGTCCACACGGTTCAGGAATGAATGGCCGGAAGATGTTGGTTGCATTTTATGCATTATTTCTAACTGACGTTCTGCATGGAGATCATAGATTTTAGTGAAGAAAGACGAAAGTAATATTTGTTTTCAGCTTCATTTTGCTGTCATAAAAACCTTTAAAAAATGGAAATTTAGTGGGATTAGAAAGTGAAAAAGAAATTTAGTAATTTATTGTTGGTAAAATTAAATCATTTGTTAATTTTAGCTTTTTGATTTACGGATTAAAAAGGGTTTCGGTTTAGGTTTTTCGTGTTCGTGTTTAGGAAGTCGATTCCTAGCCTGAGGGTTTATTTTTTTATTTTTTATTTGGGATAAAAAATCATTTTTGGATAAAATGTCATCAAAAATTTTTTATTTTTTTGGAAAAAATTGGAAAATGGAAAACTAAACTTAAAAGAAAAACGAGAACTGAAAAAATAAAAAAATGCATTTCACAATTCATTCACATCGGCACACAGCAGGCACTTTGTGATTTTTTATTACCGGACCAATATTCTAATTTTTACACATTTTTTTTTGACCAAATTAATAAATAATTAAAAAAATAATCCAACGAATTTAGATAAACCGAGATTTTCTTTCGTCTTTTGAAAAAGTATTATTCTTAATTATTTTTATCGCATTCTTATTCAATTCAATCGGACAATGCTGATCAAAGTCAAGACACTCACCGGAAAGGAAATCGAACTGGACATTGAACCCACGGACAGAGTCGACAGGATCAAGGAAAAGGTTTTAAAAAAAATGGTTTAAAAAAATTAAAACATTATTTTAGGTTGAAGAAAAAGAGGGAATTCCGCCACCGCAACAACGACTCATCTTCGCTGGGAAACAGATGAACGACGACAAAACAGCACAGGACTACAAGGTATTTTAATTTAAACGAAATACTTTTAAAATTTAATTAAAATTGGTTATTCTATTTGAAAATTTATGCTAAGGAAATAATAGGGCAATGGCTTCTTTAAATTATAACAGAAAAAATATATTAAAAAACAGTCAAATTTTACAATAATTTCCATTATTTATTTTTAACAGATCCAGGGTGGCTCAGTGCTTCATCTCGTGTTGGCTCTTCGTGGCGGCGGTTCGCATTCAAAATTGTGATTGGACATTGTGGATGGATGGCAGCAGCAAAATTGTTCGAAAGATGTTAAAAAGAATGCATGATGGAACAAAAAAAACTCAACTTTTTGCTATATTTTTGTTCTCTACTTCATTTATTTTTTTAAATATGACACAAACATATTAAAATAAACTTTTCATGACGGCAATTAAATAAAAAAAAATTAAATTATGGAGAATTTGGACTTTTTTTATTCATCATTTTAACATTAATATCATCGGTTTTCGGCCTGCGAAATGGAAATAGCTGCCGCATTTTCTTTCCTCAACAAATTTTCCGCCAATAATGGTCCATCCGGGGGATCGAATAGGCGTCTTTTCTGTAAATCAATCGAAAATTTGGGTTTACAATTTCCTTCTTCCCCTCCCAATGATCACCGTTGTGGCCGGTCGATCGGTGCTATGCCACCGAAGATGGGCTTTTAAATGAGAGGAACGGCTGTAGACTTTGTGACAGCCGGGTATGTGGCAACTGTGCTTTTCGCGTTTTTTGTCCAACGGCGCACCTGTGCAAAAATGGAAATGGGGGAGTTCGTCTAGGGAAATGGCATCAATCCTTCCAAAGAGTTGGTTTTTTATGAGCTAATTTATGCGGATTTCCCCTCTCAATTCCAATTTCCATCTTTCCGCTTCCCATATATCCCCTCTCAATTTAAAGCTAGTCCATTCAAATTTGCCCATTCCATTTTTCAAGGTCTTTTGCCCCCAATTTTTGCTTCCAAAAATCCAAAAAAGGGAAAATGTGATGGGATATACGAGGCGAGTAAATAGAGTGCCCAATAGAATGAATGCCCATAAAATTTAGATGGGCTTCGTTCACCATCGCAAGGGCGTTTTGGCTTTTGGTAAATCCTGAATGATGCGTTGATGCCATAAAAGGGAAAAATGCCCATCTATTTTACCGAACTTCCATGAGATTGAGAGAACTCCGAAGCTGGACTTTTCAGTACTTGGCCGTTTTTGGCCATATCTCAACAAGGAAGTAACCAATCCGTGAAGGCATTATGCCATTTTAAAGCTCTAAATGTCCTCTATAAAGTGGCTTTGGAAACTTTAAAGAATTTGTAAAATAAGCACCTTTTCCTCATCAATCAGAAAATTAGAGTTTATAATTATCAAAGATGCGAAGCTTTTTTTAATGGTGGAATTCATAAAATTTAAAATGGCCACTTTTTAGAGGATTATTTTGGCTTTCCAATGGTATATCGCCTTCCCGAATTGGTCATAGCCTCGTTGAGCTATAGGCCAAAAACGAAAGCGGGTACTCAACTCAATCAGCGGTACTCAATTATTTCCTATCTATCTTTTCTACATTTTGAACCCACCAATCCTCTGCAATTCCTTGCAATTTGGACATTCACAAGTCATTTTGGCACTGCTTGCCGCCGAACTATTATGGCCATTTGTTCCGGAAGCAGTTGCACGCATTTTCCCGCCACCATTTGAACGTTGTCCTTTGCTGCTGTTCGATGATGTCATGCCCCGGATTGAACGGCTTTCCGTTGGTAATAATGATAATGATGTTCCATTTGGACGTTTTGTACTGTTGGATGATTTCGGAAGTGTTTGCTTTGGCACAATTCCATTTTTGCCAGGGGCGCTAGTCATTGTCGTCAAATTTTTACTGTTTGAGGGGCCCAACTGGCTTGTGGATGTTGTGGTTGAGAATTGTGTGGGGACGAGGGCTGCTGCGGCTTTATTAAAAATAAGTTTTTGATTTATATTATATTTATTAACTCGTTCCTAATCCGCTTATTCCTCTGAAACTGGACAATTCAGTGTATCTTGGCTGATTCTTGGCCCATAACTCAATGAGGAAATACCAATTTGGGAAGGCAGTATGCCATTTTAAAGCCCTAAATGTCTCGTAAAAAGTGGCTTATCTATTTTATAAAAATTTAAAACAATTTATAAATTAAGCGACTTTTCCTCACTTGATCAGAAATTCGAGTTTATTACATTCAAAGGCATATAACTATTTTAAAAGGTGGATTTTCACAAAAGTTTATAAGCCACTTTTTAGAGGACACTTTGGGCTTTCAAACGGTATATCGCCTTCCCAAATTGGCCATAGTATCGCTGAGCTATGACCATATGAACAGCCCTGGAACCCCATCATACCCTCTCTCATTATATCTGATTTCTTCTCCAAAATTCACCTCCAAAAGGATTGCCAAAATAATGATGGCCAGCAGAAGCCACCGAAGACCATCCCGCACCATTCGGTGATCCCCCACCTCCCCCTCCATTCAACAATGCTGCAGTCGTTTCGTTGGCAGCCGCATTCCAAGACCAACATGCCGCCGGCGAAGACCATGGAGCGGCTGCAGCCGCCGCCGCTGCCACCATTGTTGGCCCCAAATGTGCGGCATTGGCAGCCGTATATGAAGAGAACATCAATGAGGATGGATCCAAAAGGGATTGTGGACAGCCAAAAGCAGTGCCAAAATGGTCAAAGGCGGATGTGGGTGGTGGAGGTATGGAAGTTGGATTCATGACAGCCGGCGGAGTTTTGACGGAAGCCGATGATTGGGCAACTGAAATTGACGATTTGGACGTCGAAATGGAAGATGTTGAATTCGGGAGAATGGCGGAAGTGGAAGTGCTGAATTCGCCCTGTTGGAATCGTTCATGGAGCTGAAAAATCATGGAAAGGAATTGGGGTAAAAATGGGAAGAATAAGGAAAAGGGTGACAATGAAAAGAGGGACAATTTTTTATCTGAGTAACTCTTTTGGCCATAGCTCAGCTAGGTTAAACCAATTTTATAAGTGATATATCTTTTGATAGCCCAAAATGTACTCTAAAAAGTGGCCATAAAATAGGTTATTAAATTTAATTTTAAAAAAGTTACATATCTTTGAATGTAATTGACTCGAATTTTCAAAAGAAAAGGCACTATTTTACAAATTATTTAACTTTTCAAAAATTAGTTTAGGCCACTTTTTAGAGGACATTTAGAGCTTTCAAATGACAGATCGCCTTCCATAATTGGTTGCTTCCCTGTTGAGCTATGGCCAAATGAATGACCACAGTTAATGAAATTACATACGGTACTCAAATCCTCCAATCTCATGCATAATCTTTTCATCCTTCTCACCTTAATCAACTGGTCCAATGGGCTAGAACAGATTGCGGTGTTGGATTGGGCATTTGATGAAGGTTGTTCATTCATTTGGGCCACAGTGGCATAATTCTTTAAATTTGGAAGGGAATGAATTTATTTTGACTCCATGCCCATTCAAACCATCAATTGGCCATGTCCAAATAGAAAGTTACTGCCACTATTGCTAGTTTTCATCTTTTCTGCCGATGGCCCAATTTCCCTGGATTTTGGCATCGTTGAATCCTCCAACGGCATTTCCAACATTTGAAGAAATTTTTTTCAGAATTTTAAAAGAATTCTTTAAAGCTTTAGAAAAGGCTATAAATTCCACAGAAGGAAAGGGAAAGAATTCAGGAAGGGGGAAGTGGAAAACACGAAAAAAAATGAGAAAATTGGCACTTCCCGAACGCGCCGACACCACCGCTTTCCCATCAAAGCAAACACAAAAATAAATGAGGAGCGATTTAGGCTGTGTACCGGGGGAGCTGGCGGTGAAAAATTCGGACATTTCGGACATTGCCAGTGTTGGGACCAGCCGACCTTCTTCCCCACCAACCAAACATGTAATCTACCCGTCAAACTGAACATTCAAAGGAGGAAGGGGAAATGGCCGGCAGGGGAATGTGATGAAAGGGAATAGGGAAGGACACGGATTTGGGAAGGAAAAACATTTTTGGAGATTGGAGGAACATTTGGATTTTTTCTAATGGTGGGTCATTTTCACATTCCCTCCAATGGGCACCCTCCTCGCCAAGATTGCGCAAATCGGCGAAATCCTCGTCTCATCCCAACCATTTTTGGTACGCCCCAACGCCTCCTTTCACAAAAGGGAAATGAATGGAGTGAATGGTGAATTTGTGTTTGTTGTTTTTTCCTTCCATTTTCCCCTCTCCCAGCGATTACAGTTTCCGCAAGGACAGAAAATGGGCGGAGACTTTTTTCCTTCAATGATTGTAAAAAAGAAAGGCACCGGAAGGGGAATGGAAAGAAAAAGAAGATGGCATGGCAACCGAAAGGAAGAAAAAGTGGGAAATTCAAGTTGAAATTAATGAAGAAATTAATGCTAATAAGTTGGATGGGTAAAAATGGGTTTCGGTTTCAAAAAATCGGTGCTGGATTTTACGAAAATCCGGGTATACTTGACCTACCTACCCCAGTGATAAGCTTGATAATGGGTATGCGAATATCAATGGATTCAGATGAATTTATTTTAGATATTTATATAAGTGAACTGTACCAAAAATGTGAAATTGACGAATTTGAAGGATTATAATTGAAGAAAAAAGTAAGAGATTCAAGTTGAAATTTAGTGAGGCAATGATTAAATCTTGAAGGTGGGACGACAATATGATACATTTACGTCTTTAACAAAGTAAATAATGTCCTAAATGGGTAATCATCGAATTTTGGGGATCCTAATGGGCTTCTTCTCGAATCTCGCATCCTTCCATTTAGCCCACTTTTCCCCATTCCTGCTCATCCGTTTTCATTTTCGTCCCAAATTCCCCTCATCGTCAACAAAATGAAGAAGGGGTGAATGAGATGACCGGCAATTAGCCCCCCTTTTCCACTCAATTTCCCCCAAATGATGATGATGCTAGGGGTGCCATTCATTTTGTACAGTATTCATCGCCCCTCCACTCCCATTTTGGCCATTTAAATCTCGGTCTATTCCAAATATTATTTCTACTGGGCATGAAAAGTGTGCCGACCGAAAGGATCATTTGATGATGAGTAATCCACACCGATAATTGGCACTTTTTCGAGCATTTTTCTTGCCAATGATGACGCCAATCATCTGAAATTGGTTACCGATAAAATGAACTTAACTTCTGCAAAAAAAAAATAATTTTTTTTTAAGTTTATTCTCGAGACTAGAGTGATTGAAAATATTTCCGTTTTTCAGTTTTGATTACGATAATTTAAATCGGCATTAATTTGTTTTTCTCAAAATTTTCGGCCTCAACTTTAGTTTTTGGCTAATAAAGACAAAAGGGAAGAAGAAGAAATTGTGAAATTCATACTTTTCGCCATAATTTACCTTTTAAGGCATTCAAATTTTAATCGAAAGTCGAAACCAATTAAAGAAGGAAAAGTTGGTTTAACATAAAAATTCGCCTCTCAATTCAAATTCGAAGAGTACATCCAAAAAAGACCATCAAATCCACTTTTTTGCCCTCCTTTTTCTTTCAGGTGTTCCCAATTCCCATCCCAGATTTCCTTTTTCTTCCTAACACAATCCTTATACAAGCTAATTGCCGGATTCGCTAGGATTTGGGAATGCCTTCCCCCTTCCCTTTCCATTTTTTAAGAGCTCATCCTCCTTTCTTTACCTTTTGCTTCACATTCATTTCTTCTTCCCTTTCACCACCAAATCCATGCAAACCTTCCAATCCCATTATTCGTGTGACTTTAGCCCTGGGGCGAAAACTTCCCGGGGTGTTCAATTCCCTCTCAAAAAATGTGCATTGTTCTCTTCAATTGAATGGGCCAAAGAATCAAAAAAAAGTCATAAAAGATATTCAAAAAATTCGACAAAAATTCAACGATGATTTTCCTGATTCAAAGAGATAGGTTTTATCAACATAAATTTGCCGCCAAATGGCCTCATTTTGATTGCCTGTTTGTGTGAATTGGTTTTGGTGGTCGGCGCAAATTTGTTTCCTCTTCCAATTTCCGCCCAGCCCATAATTGCGCGGCGGAAATATGGCCACCCCGATTTGTGATGGGCACAGATTGTGTGGGGGGAAGGGGAATGTGGATTGGCATTGGCACATCAAAGGCGATGGATTGGGCCATTTGGGAGGGATTGCCGCTTTGCTGCTGAGGACGAGGTCATCGCGCAACAACCACCTTTTCCCCTTTCCTCACATTTGTGGTGAGAATCGGCGGAAAAAATCGGCACAGGACGGTGAAAATAGGAGAAGATTGTGGCGGCAAAATTTGAAATTAGAAAAAGAAGAAGTCGTCGCCATATTTCGCTATTATGGCCATTCCCAGGGGAATGTTTTTTTGGGAAAGTGTAGAATCGAAATAGCTGCGCAAGATGAAAAGCAAAATGGTTTTCTTTTTGGAAGAGTCGCCATTTATGACAGCACTAAAAGAGGTAGGCGAGAATAATATTGAGATGGGTTGGCGGCGGTGGCAATTCTCGGACAAAATTGTTGCATAATTGTTTTTCTTTTGGGGTCATCAAAATGTGGTGCATTTCCATCAATGTGGATATTTTCGAGAATAAGAAAATATTCTGCCGAGGGATTATTTAAAAGTGCAAATTTATTGTGTTACTTCAAAAAATGCAAGTTTTGAATTTAAAGGGGAAAAAATTAGTGGAACGCAAGAAAAAAAAGAATTAGTTTGATTTAATAGAAAAGGCATACGGTATTCCGGAAAAATTGGATTTAGTATTTTGCTCAATTCGATTTTTATTTTTTTTTTTGTCTTTTTGCACAAATACATAATTCCGCTTGTTTGTATCTTGCCCCAAATAATTCCGCCTGTTTGTATTTTGCCCCAAATAATTCCGCCTGTTTGTATTTTGCCCCAAATAATTCCGCCTGTTTGTATTTTGCCCCAAATAATTCCGCCTGTTTGTATTTTGCCCCAAATAATTCCGCCTGTTTGTATTTTGCCCCAAATAATTCCGCCTGTTTGTATTTTGCCCCAAATAATTCCGCCTGTTTGTATTTTGCCCCAAATAATTCCGCCTGTTTGTGTTTTTGCATTATTTCCGCCTGTTTGTGTTTTTGCACTATTTCCGCCTGTTTTGTGTTTTTGCACTATTTCCGCCTGTTTGTGTTTTTGCACTATTTCCGCCTGTTTTGTGTTTTTGCACTATTTCCGCCTGTTTGTGTTTTTGCACTATTTCCGCCTGTTTTGTGTTTTTGTACTATTTCCGCCTGTTTGTCTTTTTGCACTATTTCCGCCTGTTTGTATTTTGCACTAATTCAGCTAATTTTAAGTTTAAATAATTCCATTTCTTTTGTGTTTCAATAAATTCTGCCTTTAGCAAAAATCAAATTTTTCACGATACAATATTCCTTCCTTCATTTAATCAAGCTAATTCTTGTATCATTCTTATTTGTTAACAATTTTTAGAGACAAAGTTAAAACAAAAAAAATTACTCCAAATGCCGATAAGAAATGATGTAATTTCGGGAAGAAAGAATTTCTTAATTCCTTCTCCTTCCTCTAATTGCTTGACCCTTTCGAGAAGAGGATAATCTCTACCCCTTCCACCATTCTCGTCCAGGAAATGCCAATCCATCATTTCCTTTTCTCCTGTTCATTAATCATTATGCAAGAACCACAAGTTAATAGAGGATTGGTTGGGGGCAATCAACAAATGGCCGAGATTGGCTTGGCACGCATCCCAACCAATTTATTCATTTGGAGAATTGGATTTGGGATGATTGAATGAGCAAAAAATGAATGAATGATCGTCAACTTGGATGTGATTTATGCAATCCATTTAAAATGGTGAACCAGCAGCAATTTGGAGAAGGGGCAAGGGCACAAAATGTTGGTGAACAATTCATGTTTTTTATGGATGGGAATAGCCCTAATTGTTTTGGGATGGATTAAACATTTAATAGATCAGAAATTGTGATGGATATTGCAAATCTGCTTGCCATTGATGGCCCAATTCCAAAAAATTTTTTTGTGGCAATTTTATGTGACCATATGTGGCCTTATTGGAAGGGATTTGGTTGGCCTTTCTTCTCCAGCTGCAAAATAAAAAATTAATTATTTTTAAAATTAGGCTTAATTAATGGAATTATTGGTCAATTCTCTATTCATTCCCCCTCTATAACTCACAACTCGTCCAAGCGATAGCAACGTCATGCAAACCGAGTAGAGGTCGCGTGCTTCGAACAAATCGACTGACTGAAAATTCGAAAATAAAAATGTTTTTCTCAAATTTGGAGATTGCCTGGAAGGTTTCCTCTGTTGGCACGCCCATCTCCTTGGCAAACTTCACAAAGGCATTGATGTTCTGAAAGGGGCGAATTTTTGATGAAAATTTGATATTTTTGATTAAATTGCAACCAAAGGCAACTTTGTAGGATTTTCTATCCTAATTAATAGTTTGTTTTTGAATTATCCTCAAAGACTAGCAAATTTTAGGAAATTTGAGAATAGAATTTTACCCGAGGGCTTATCATTCCATTTTCCCTTCGGTTATGAATATCGTAGTTTATCAAAATACAATGGATTAGTTATTTATCATCATTCTTTATTATATGAATGACTCATCAAGAAAATTTGCCTAATTTGTAATTAATGGACAGAAACGTCCCATTTGACCCAAACATTCATTCACCTCCATGCATGCGAAATTCCCTCCGGTCGGATTCTGAATCTTCTTCACCGTTCCAGGCTTAATGCCGTTGGCCAATCTGAAAACCAAAAATAAATATAAAACATTCTCTCGATGTCAACAAAAATAGCTATCAAAATTTGGTCCCAATTTTCCCCCATCCGAAAATGGCCACACTCACTTGCACAACAATGTTCCATCCTTGAGCAAATTGTAGAAATTGTCACGGCTTCCACCGGTGTTGATGTTCTCGCCACTCATTTTCTTCACCCATTTCAGGATCATTTCGCCCTCTTGATCATTGTATTTGCTGGCCTGTTTTGCAATCACCTGGAAACCAATACCGCCGGCCGTAGTTCGGGATGACATTTTTGAATTAAAATTGGTTGCTCTGAAAAAAAATAAATTTGTGAAGGAAATTTGCCTCATATTTTGTTGAATTTGGTGGGGGAATTGGTGAGAATGAAGATAACGATGAAAAGCCTTTGGTGCAAATGGGAAGGCGAAAAGCCGAAAAGTGAGAAAAAGATTGCCAAGGCGATGATTTCCCAATTAATTCGTCGAGAAAAAAAGCAACCAAATGGAAGGCAATGAAAATGAGTGAAAAAAAGCAAGGACGAAGGAACAAAAAGCAGTAAGAAGCGCCTCGATTTGTTGATCTTCTAGAGGGATGAATCGGTGATCGAAGAGCCCAATATTCCCTCAAATGCTTTATGTTCCACATTAAGCTTTTCCTCATTCCTCGTTTACTTTTTCTTTCTTTCTCCATGTTTATCTTATGGTCCTCCGACTGCTTAATAGGAGACAGCTGGCACAAATTGGGAGCAAAATTTCGCCTTAGGCCGAATGTTAGGCTCAATTCTTCTCCGCCCACACGCCTTCAATTTTTTTCTAAACACTCTAAACCCTATTGAACATGGCAATGCGAATATTGGATAATATAAATAACGATAAATCTAGTGCAAATTGATACCGGTAGAATGTTATTGATCCATTTAGAAGGATTAATTAGGGATTTTTGAATTTTGATCAAGAGAGGGTATTTATTCATGGGTCAAATAAAACTAAATAACGCTTCATATTTTGTTGGAAATTATTGGTTTTTTAACTAAATTATGGATGATGTGGATAATTTTATGGATTAATGAATGTGAATGAACAATGAAGAAGGATAAGATGTTTTAAACTTTGAAATTTGGAAGTGTTTTTTGTGGAATTGATCTCTGTTTTAATTTCTTCAATCAATTCAGCGAAACGCATCTTTTTTTTCTTTAATTAATTAAGCAAAAATTAGACTAATTTGTCAACTTCTTAAGCAAAAATCAATCCAAAAATTCTAGCCACGGAGTACGATATTAATAAAAAAAATTTATTTTAATTTAATATATGGCAAAATGTTTTTTAACTGAGAGATGAAATGAGAATGAGAGAGCGAGAATGCAAGTGCAAATTGATTGCTTTGCTTGATGCTTGTTCTTGTTTTGCAATTTGCAACAAACTTTAATAAACTTGCTATCAATCTCTCAGCAACTTAATGGGAACCATTATGTAGAATTATAGGAAAATGTTAATATCGGTCGATTTTTACTATTTTATTAAACCCTTCAGATTCAGATTTAGCATTTTTCTTCACTTTATTTTGTCACAAATCACCATTTAATTAAATCATTTTAGATTTTTTTTTTAATTAAAATGGCACAACAACAGCCTCCAACTCAAAATGAGCCATCAATTCTAATTGACGAAATGACTCCGGCCGATAATAATCCGGGCTCATATGATGAGATTCACAGGTTTGAATGAATCAAAATATTCAAGTTATTTTATTTATTTTTTTCAGGAAATGCCGGGACATTTTTCCACTTTGTTTCGAGGGCGCAAAGACAATGGTTCAAAAAGGGCTCAGTTCTCACTTCCAGGTTTTTATTTGAAAAAAAAATCGATAATTAAATTAAATTTTTAAGATTTCCCACACAATGAGCATTTCACAAGCAGCAACTGGTTATCGCTTCGGAGCTACCTTCATTGGCAACCATCAAATTGGACCAAATGAATCATTTCCCGTTTTGCTCGGCGACATGGATTTGCAAGGGAACACGGCTGGCACAATTCTGCACCAAATTGGCAAATATCGAATGAAATTCCAAGGACAAGTTCAGGTTTGAAAAGCTTTTTGAAACCATTTTAAAACGACCATATCATTATTTACAATTTAAGCAAAACATTTTGACTGCGGCCCAAATGACACTTGAACGGCGCGGAAAGCAGTCAACATTGGGCTTGACCACGGCCAATCCAAATCTTGCTGTCAGCGAAGGCGTTTTTGTTGCCCAATATTTGAGACGTCTCACCAAATGTTTTGACTTTGGCCTGGAATATGTGTATCAGCGTGATTCGCGAATTCCCGGTAAAAACAAATTTCATTATTAATCATTTAAAAATTGTAATTAAGGTAATCAAATGAGTGCCCTTTCCTATGCACTGCGATACACAAAGCCGAATTGGACATTCTCTGGCACGGTGGCTGCAAATACGATGCATTTTTGCTATTACCATAAACAAAGTGATCATCTTCAATTTGGAGTGGAATTGGAGAGCAATTTTCGACTTCAGGTTCACAATAAAATTAATTTATTAAATTAAAAATTAATTTAAATAGGAATCAAATGCAACATTTGCCTATCAATTGGAGCTGCCCGATTCGATGACTTTGCGAGCCTGCTGCGACACAAATTGGACGGTTGGTGCAGTGTTGGAGAAGAAACTCTCAAAACAATTGCCATTCACTCTGGCCTTAAGCGGAATGCTCAATCACGTAAGCCATACTCTCATAAATTACAAAATAATATCCGAAATTTACAGGTGAAAACTCAGGGAAAATTCGGCATTGGACTGATAGTTGGCTGATTGGTGTGCCCGTGCCAAAGATGACGAAAATCAATGAGGAATTATCCAATTTTTGAATTTTATCACCTACTCTATTTTCATTTTGTTGTTGTCAGGTTTCATCATTTGTTAGTTGAATTTATTTTAAATTGTCATCACATTTTATTTTTTTGCAACCGAATAAATAATGAAAAATAATTTCACAAAACATTACTTCATATTAAGAAATGTCTAGGATATAGGATTATGTTATTTCCCGTTTAATATTCTGAAATTCGGGGAGGAAATGTGGACAAAACAAAATAATTCCTCCTCCATTTCCAAAAGGCAATTCTACAACCAACCAACCCAACACAAATCCCCATCATTCATTTTAGTCCATCATGTCCATTTCCCCATTTTGGGTACCACCACCATATTTATTGGGAAGAACATTTTCTTTTTTCGCCAACTACTTATTCACAGCACATCTTCCGGTACTTGTATACTTTGTATCCGCCAGAACCCTTAAAAAATTTCGAAATTTTTTTCTACAAAATTATATACCAATCGACTCGTCTTGGCGAGCTGGTTATGAAAATGTTATTAGTTTCGCATAAAACCCAGAAATAAAAAAGTTATGACCTCAAAGAAATCGAAAAAGGTGCTTGGTCCCCCCTATGGGTCTGAGCTCGAAAAATTTTTTAACATTTTTTCGGTCGAATTATATCTCTGTCGACGCGTCTCGATGAGAGAAGCTCGAATCTGCCATCGATTTCGCATATAACATAAAAATAAAAAAGTTACGGCCATTTTAGTTTCGCTGGATGTGTTGGAACTGCGCAGACTTGCGCGACTGTAACTTTTTTATTTTTGTGTTTTATGCGAAACCGATAAGAGATTCGCATTCTGCTAGTCGAGACGCGTCGAATGAGCTATAAATTGACTAAAAAAATTTTCAAAAAATTTTTCGAGTTCAGACCCATAGGGGGGACCAAGTACTTTTTCAATTTTCATGAGTTCATAATTTTGCCAAATGTGCTGATGTTCAAAATTTTAACATTTTCATAACCAGCTCGCCAAGACGAATCGATTGGTATATAATTTTGTAGAGAAAAAATTTCGAAATTTTTTAAGGGTTCTGGCGGATACAAAGTATACAAGTACCCATCTTCCTCCCACCCACTCCTCATCGTCCATGCAATCCGCTCCTTATTCTCCTCATCTTCTTCCCCAATCCCCCTCCTTTTTGTCGGCTTTTTCCCAAGAGAATTTGGAATAATTTATTTCTCACTTTCTGCCGTCCATCCCAAGCTCTTAGGCCCTGTACAGACTTGGTGACAGGTATCACCTCACCACGCTATTTTCTTTCTCTATTTCTTGCCTCACAAGTGGTGAGTGGTTGGTGTACATACTTTTTCCCGCCCTCTTGTGAGTTGTGAGGCTCACATAGTGAGTCGTTGCGAATGCCTTCACCAATTTTTTTAAACCGGTTTTTCTCATCAATTTCGTGGCCTAATCTCGTTCAAATTAATTCCATATAAAGTAAATCGACTATGGAGAATCCAAAAATGAAATCAATTTTGAAATTTGAAAACATGGATATATGATAAGCGGATTTGGATATAAAATGAGCTATAAAAATGGAAAAGATGAACATAGGAAATTGCTTTTCACATATTTTGTAGTCCTTTTTCTCCTCTTTCCAACAAGCTATGCAACATCGAATTTGGTCAACTACATGGCGAGTTAGCGGCTCTGGAAATTTGCATATTCCTGACATTCTGGAGGCCATAACTTTTTTATTTGACGACCGATTTACAAAATTTTTTTATATTCTTATTCTACTCGACGAGCCCTATCCAATGATGTATAGAACATGGCGTTTGACGTTCACAGGAAACCGGTTTAAATTTTGGTTCAAAACCTTGGCAGGGACAAGAAGCAGTTTGACGAAAATTTCTCCTTTTATTTTTAAAATATTCCCCATTTTTTTCTGATCATTTTTCACTATCACATCATTGGGATTGGCCGGTGTTTTCCATCAAAACATGGGTGGTGAGGCGTTCATTTTAATTATTTTCAATTGCATTTTTCTCGAAAGTGGATGGATGAAAAATTCTGAAAAAAATTTCTAAAAATATTTAAAAATATGCTTAACAATATTGGAATAACAATGGGGCTATTTGGTACCATGGTTGTATTGATACACAAGTGGTGACAAGTGCAGAAAGGCTCACACATTTTTTCTTCCCTTCACCAAAAAAGTATGTACGCATTTTTTGGTGACAGAGTCACAATTTTGACTCGCTCACACTCTGCCGGAAAGGGGTGTGGCCTCACCAAGTATATACGCGAACGCCTCACCAAAGTGTGATTGGGCCACCACTCACTTTGTGAGGCTCACATGTGACTCTGTCACAAAAAGTATGTACATGGCCTTAGCTGGTGGGAGTCCAGCTTTAGTATGGCGATGGATCCATCCTCGCCCCTTGCCCCCTCATTCCCACCATCCATCCTTCTTCCATATCCACCCATTGTCCATGAGTCCAGTAGCAAAATTAGGCAATTCTCCAAACCAATCCATTTCCATTCAATCCACCACAACCCAGTGGCATATCCGCCGAACTCAAAGTCAATTCGGTGGTCCAATCCAGCCAGTCTTTTGCTTAGGGCAAGGGGCAGAGCAGATTTCCTGCCCTGCTTTGCTGCCATTTGCCCCGGCCAAAAACGGAATTCGTGCATTAGATAGTTAATTTAATAGAGCGCCGGAGGGGGCCGAGCAAATCTAGCCAAATGGGTGTGGGTGGCTGGGTGGTGGCTAAAAAAATGGATTTATGCTAGTCGTTCTATTCTAGTTCCACACCCCAATTTTCATTCATTCCAATAAAAAAAAAACAAAACATTATTTCTTCCCATTTTCTGTTCCATTCATTAAAATAGCCGTGGATTGGCTTCATAAACAAATTTTGGCTGCTGCAGCCAGCATTTCTCCAACACATCGGGCGTTAAATTCGAATGGATTTAATCGTCGAAGACGTCGAAGTGCCAGTTCCAAGGCTCGAACCACTCCGCTGGTTGATGTTGATCAGAAAATTGTATCAATTTAAATTTTGAAAAAAAAAATTTTCAAAAATATTCCTCCAAGATCCTGTTGGCCCGAAGCAGTAGCAGTAGTGGAGACTCCACATCAATTTATGTAGAGAAGAAAGCGCGTTCTTCGTCATCCACAGCGGATGCGAAGAGAAGATCAGTGAGAAGTTCAAGAAAAAGGCCTGAAGATGAAAAATCATCATCTGTTTCATTTGCCCTCGACCCATTAAAAAACGATGATGACCACCTTTTTGGTGCATCAACCTCCCCATTTGCGTCACTCCAAAATGGTGCAAGAAAACAACAGCAGCAAAATGGCCAACTCAAAAATCATTATCAACGAAACCAGTGCATCAATAAAGCCTTTCAAAGTGAGCTTGAAAAATTTCAAAAAAATTTTGAAAAATTTCTCACATCGTAACATAAAAAATTTTACGCGATAGTAATTCATTCTTCATAGTGTGCGTGAGTGCATATAAAATCATGGAAAGCGAGTAGAGAACATTGCTCGCTAATTCTCAAAGATTGATTCGTTCAATGCGCACAAAATCCTTTCCTTTCCCTTTCATTCGCTTTCCTTTCTAATGCGGTCAATTAAATTGAAAAAAATAAGAGCAAAAATTAGGCGAGCAAAAAATAATAAAATTAAACAAAAATGTTCTTTTTCCGGCTTCCTGCTAATTCCGACAAAAAAAAAACTTCATTATTCATTGATTATTAATTATCAATCAACATTATCACATCAATAAATTAAACATCATCCAAGACAACTTTTTTAATTTTTTTTTCCAATTTTCAATTCATCCATTCCTTTCATCCCTCTCCCGCACCTCTTCAACCTTCTTATAATAATACCCGCCGAATATTCTCACCACCCCCATATTCCACCCGTACATTGTCGCTTTCACTTGTTAGCTCATTTGTTTGTTTCTCGTGTCCGTCCCGTCTCGTCCCACAAATTACTATTTTTACTCACCATGCGCCCCAAGCAGGAACGCGTCCAAAAATAGCGACGACAAGTGCATTTTTGCATTGTGTAGTGGGGTCGGCAATGTGAAAGGAAAAAAATTCTCCGCAGCCCCACCACCGCCAGACAGTCGACCTTTTGGCGACGATGACTGGTGGCTGCTGGAACATATATATTATTGGCCGGCTGGATGCATCATTTTTATTTTTTTTTACCTACTTTCATTCAATACATTCATCCATCGTGTTTGTAAAATAAACAAATAATTTTAGAAATATTAAAAAATGAATTCTTCTGAAAGCAATGAATCAAATCTTCCGATGGCAATATTCGCTCCAGAAATGCGCATTTCCTTCACAAATTCAAGAAATAATGGAAATCCTGGCAACAATCACAATCAAAGTGGCAATGATTCAACTTTAATAAGCGGGGAGGAAAGACTCATCAAAAGAAAGCGACCTCGAAAAGAAAGTGAAATAAATGGAGAAGGTATTTATTATCGCTTAATCCAATAAAAAATTGTGAAAATTAAATCTAAAATTTGCGAAAATTGCACCTCATTAAATCCATTCTCGTGAGAATTATGTTAAGAGGATGAAATTTAAAAAAATGAATCATGAATGAAACATAAAATCGATTTTATGTTCATTGTTTGGTTCCAAAAAAATATTTATGGACTGTATTTTGTCATCTTTATCAATTCCATTCCTTTCCACAACCTTCTCCATTCTCCCAACCCAAAATATTATATTCGGCATTCATAATCATATGAGAAAAGGAACATAAATATGCACAAATATGAAAAGACCAATCATTCTACCCTTTCTTTTAATTGCCCTTTCTTCATAGATAATTTTCAAGTTTTCAAACCGCGATTTTTTCAAATTTCTCGTCTTTAATTGGACGAAGACATCTACATCATTTTTATTGGATGATTCCAATCTCAATTCAAGTTTGCACATCTGCTTTTTTCTTATCTTATTTTCTCACGCGAATTATATGTGTGCATTAATGAAAATTAAGGCGGTCGTGAAAAATAAGGCGATAAGATCTTCCTTTTTTGTTGAAATTAAAAAAGTGTTAAGTTTATTATTAGATGGATGCGAGATGCGACTAGTTTAACCTCGCATTTACAAGGATTTATTGGAGAGCACTATAATGATCAAACACCCTAATAATATCCGAAAAATTTAATATAAAATTATTGAATTCACCCCAAATCCCAACACCCAAAATTCCAAGGGAGAAAATCAAAGCCATAAAACATAATAGCCTAAAAATCCACCTTAAGTTTAGATGGGTGTTGGGATTTTGGGTTGACCTTAAAAACAACAAAATAATATTGTATTTTTCCAGATTCCCCACCCACTTCATCAGCTCATCAACACCATCATCATCATCATATTCCTCCAATCGCCGCAACAACACCGCTCATTGCTTGGCCTCCGGTTCCATTCAGCAGTGATTATCTCTATTCTTCGCCACCATCACAACAATTCATCAATCCTCCACAACAATTGACAACACCGACAACTGCAGCAGCCGAACACATTTCACGCCATCGTTCTCATTCACCGGCAGCAGCAGCTCATAGCAGCATCAATCACCAAAATCAGCAATCGACTGGGATTAGCGGCGGTGGAGGTGGCAGCAATTCTTCCACCACCACTTCTTCTTCCCCACTTCGGCATATCCAAACAAGGCTGAAAAGTGCTCGAAACTTTCTGCAACGAATTGAATACGCCCGAGTGCCAGAGGAGGACGAACAACAACACCACACGGGAGAACGAAGCAATTCAGCAACAAGTTCCCGGCAACAAAGGGTAAATTAATTAAAATTTGGAAATATTTGCCCGAAAAACCAATAAAATTGCCGAAAAGAAAGTAAGGATTTAGAAGTTTTTTCCTAGAACTAAACTTAAACTTAATTGAATCACGACACATCATTTGATTATGTTTCGGATTTGGTTTAACTAGTTCTAATTTAGTTTTGAACCATTAAACCAAAATCGGTTTAAACCGTTTAATACCCTTAAATTTGACCAAACCATAACTGATGAATACCATTAAATGCGTTTTGAACAGCTCTATCCAATTGGGTTGCAAATTAAATATAATCCATTCAAAATTATATGTAAATTTATGTCACAAAATTTTTATATTTTAGTCTCGGCGAAACTTGCAACGCAGTCGGCGCATCCAAAACTCTTCATCTTCACGGCCATTCCCTGCCGCCTGTCCATATGTAAGTCTTTTTGAAAATACTCTTCATTTTCATTTTGGGGGTGACCCAAAAAAGAAAAAGAATGGGCAGATGGTTGGGTGATGGATGAATTTGGGGTGGTGGGAATAGATGGGAGGAGGCCACTGCCACCCAAAAGGCCAGATGATTTTGCACACAATGAAATGAAATGAAGGACATTCGGCCTTCCTTCCTCCTCCAAGGTCCAAGCCCCAACCTACAACGCCCAAAATCGCCTTTTCGACCTAGAAAATTTTTGGGGTATGCCTTCCTCTCTCATATTAACACAAATTTGGGGTAGGAATGGGAATAGCCATTGCCCATCCATACCCACACATTGGCTTTGCCCATAAAAATAGGAAGGGCGACCTCCCCCCAAATTTATTTTTGCATTGATTAAATTCTCCCCATTTGCAGAACAACGGGTCATCGGAGAAAAAAATGCCTCCATACAAGTTGGACATTGTTTTTCAAATGCCGGCAATTTCGGCTGAAGAGGCAGAAAAATTTGCTTGGGATCCCGACGATCGATCAATCAATTTGTATGTGAAGGAGGAGGACCGGCTGACCATTCATCGACACCCGGTGGCGCAGAGCACTGATTGCATTCGTGGAAAAGTAGTTTTAATAATTTTATTTATTTAATTTCATTTATAAAAAAAAATTTCAGATTGGTTTTACGCGCGGTTTTCATGTTTGGGAAATTGTTTGGCCCTCAAATCAAAGGGGAACCCATGCCGTCATTGGAGTGGCCACCAAAAATGCACCTTTGCATGTTGCCGGCTACACTTCATTGATTGGATACGATGCGGAGGGCTACGGATGGAATATTGGTTAGTTAAATTGAATTAATTAGCTTTATTAAAAGGAAAATTTGTCGAAAAAAAATTTTAAAAACCACTATTTTTTGGCTTAGGTTTAATCCAATTCTAGCTTAGTTTTGAACCATTAACCAAACTTGGTTTAAATCGTTTTATATACTCTTTGATTTTGACCAAAATATAGCAAAATTATTTACCAAATTCTAAAATTACTCCAAATTCAAAATTCATTCAGTTGAGAACAAATGCTACCATGATGCCCAAAACACCAAAGGCTGGACCTATCCCAGTGAACAACAACTTGGCCAACCTCAATCGTCAACATTCCGAGTGCCAGAGAAAATTTATTGCATTTTGGACATGGACGAAGGCCACTGCTCGTTTGCAACCGAAACAAAATTTCTCGGCACTGCTTTTTGCGGATTGAAGGGCAAAAAGTTGTATCCAGCAATCAGCGCCGTTTGGGGACATTGTGAAATTACGATGAAATACATCGGAGGATTAGATCGTAAGTAATTTGTTTAAAAAAAAATATTAATTCCAAAATTCTCATTTTTCAGCGGAGCCGAGGAAGTTACTGGAAATTTGTCGACAAAAAATTCGCCTTGAACTTGGAAAAGCCGGGTTGAGCAGAACGGATGAATTGAATTTGCCTCTAAACCTGAGGCAGTACCTCCTTTACAATTAAAACACTTTTTGTCAATTTAATTTACATTTCTATTATTTTTATTCAATGAAATTTTAATAAATGTATAAATAAAATTCAAATTAAATCATTTAAATTCACATAAATCAAAATCAATCATAACAATTATACTACAGCAATTAATATTATTGATTAATCTGTCAAAATTTGGAATTTCGATTCATCAGCCTTTATCGAACTTTCATTTTAAATTAACGATTTGCGCTTCATCTTCATTTGTTATTGATTGCTGATTATTGATTCCTTCTTCTTCCTTGTTCCTTTCCCTTCATTATTCATGCAACATCGACAATCAAAATCAACATCATAAACATATCCATTCCATGTCCATTTATCATAAATCAAGTCCAGCAGATCTAGTAGTAGTAATTAAAACCTAAATCAACACAATAAAGTTCAGGCGATTTTTATTTCTCATACTCGTCTCGCGACGCGCATGAACAAACTAAACTGAAATTAGTTAATATTTTCAAAGATAACCGTTTAAGTGATAGTTTGGCGAGAAATAGGCCCAATATAAGCTTACATCAATTTCAACGTAATTTTCAGTATGATTGAAGATACATATAATCTCCCGGTCATTATTAGTGTAAAATTTCATCATTTTTAAATCAAAATAAATTGATAAACTTCATGAATCCGTCTCTAAAAACTGACCACTTGTTAAGCATTATTATTTTATTTTTGAAATTGTTGGATGGATAGTCGAATTTTGATTAAAAAGGCCGCTAGGCTCTTAAAAGTAGCAATTAGGCATTAGCCACTAGGTCAATCATTTCATTTGAAGTGGAATGTCATATTTTTCCAATACTTTTCTCTTAATAAAATCCTAAATTCCATAGAGAAGAGACTTGAAATGGGTTTAGCCGCAAGTGTGGGCAAGGATAATGACGAATTGGTGGACAATTTAATCGATCATGAATCATTTAAAACGGAGCAAGTGGAGAAAGCGATGAGGTTTTATTTTAATATTTATTAAATATTTAATAATTAAAATTAAGACTAGTCGATAGAGGACGATTCATGCCAGCAGAGGAGGCACCGGATCATGCCTACAAAGATGCCGCCTGGAAATCGGACACCGGTGAACCTGGATTTTTGCATATTTCCGCACCTTGCATTTATGCCAGTGTAAATATTAAATAAATGTTTTTGATTAAGTAAATACTTATTAAGGTTCTCGAAAATCTCGATCTGAAGGTGGGAATGACATTCTTAAACATTGGATCTGGGACCGGATATTTCAGTTCAATGGTTGGATTTATTCTAGGTTTTTCATCAAAGTAGAATTTTTTAAAATTTATTATTTAGGAGAGTCCGGCATTAGTCATGGCGTTGAACTTTATGGTTGGTTTTATTAATTAAATAATTAATTCTTGACAATTTTGATCAGAAAATGTTATGGATTTTGCGAATGAACGAGTAATCGATTTCTTAAATTCAAAAGAGACCAGCACATTTGAATGGTATCATTTATTTTTTAATTATTAAAATACTAGTAAATTCAGGTGTGATCCGCAATATTTCATCGGAAATGCTTTCCAAATTGAGGCTCAAATCCGCTATGATCGAATTTATTGTGGGGCACTTGTACCGGAATCACATCGTGCCTACTTTTGCTCATTTCTTAAAATTGGCGGGGTAATGATTATGCCATACGGACATTCGGTTTGATTTTTATTTTTAATCAATTATCAATTTTCCAATTAGCTTCAACGAATCACAAGACAAAGTGAAACAATGTTCAACACCCGAGATATTAGTGCAGTCACATTCTCACATTTAATTCCAGTCAATCCGGAAAATTCACTGACCAATTGCCCAGTAAAACTTCCAATGCTTCAGCCAATTTCTTTGCAACAATTTTGTCGAAAAAGGTAAATAAAAATATATTTAAAAAATAATTATTTTTTAATTTAGCATCCGGAAACTCATTCGTCAACAAATTTTGAACCACCAAAAAGTTGAAATGCGAAATCATGTTCTGGCCCGATCCAACAACAACAAAAATGGAAATACGGATGGAAACTCGTCAAATAAACAAAATGAAGAAGAAACAACACCAAATGGACTGCCGAGCAGGAATAGGCGACCGCAACTGACTATAATGCCTCGACGATTGATGGACCATCCAGTTGTTTTGTTTGGTGAGTATATTTGATACTATTACAGTTTAAGAGCTGGAAGGGAAAAAGGATGAGGATGATGATGAAGAAGAGAAAATGAAACTGAGGATGAGGATGGTGAAGAAGAGAAGATGAAGCTGATGACGAAGAAGGGGAAGATGAAGCTGAGGATGAGAATGAAGAAGAGAAGATGATAGATGAAGCTGATGGGGATGAAGAGAAGATGAAGCTGAGGATGAAGAAGAGAAGATGAAGCTGAGTGAGGATGAGGATGAAGAAGAGAAGATGAAGCTGAGGATGAGGATGAAGAAGAGAAGATGAAGCTGAGGATGATCTTCTCTAATCTCTACATCATCTTCTTCATCATCCATTTTCCCTTCCAGCGCTTAAATTACAATATTACCGGAATATTTGACAAGGTTTTTACATTTTTTGATTTGATTATTTTAAGAAGAAAGAACGAGGAGAAGAGGGAACAAACGAGCCGGCAGAAGAAGGAAATCGAGAACGCCGAATTATGCCAGTTCGTCAACTCTTCGCCATGTTCGCCCGGGAACGTTTACGTCGACATCACGCGGCCAGAGCAGCCCAACAAGCCGCTGGACATCAACAGCCACCGCCTCTTAACGAAAATCAACAACAAATTGAACCAATTGATTCGGATGAGGATTCATCTGGTGCAGAAGAGGAAGTGGAAGAATTTCATCTTATTCCTCACCGTCGACAGCAACCACCACAACCGGCACAATTCTATAATGGACCGCACGACAATAGCTTTGTAATTTTTTTTTAAATTTTTTAGTACAGAAATACGCTTAAATTAGGTAAAAACATGCTTAAAAGTTAGCTTAACTTCAAAAAAATTAAACTTCCTTTGAGCGGGTTCGAACCCCTGACCTAAATTTTGCACATAAGTTTTAGGGTTGGGCGAAAAATTTCAAAAAATATTATCCTTTAATGGCCACTGGCCAGCCTAATTCTAGTCGTAATTCAATCCTATCTACCTAATTCTATCAAATCAATAATCATAGACTCTCTAAATGTGAAATTGGCTTTTTTATGGTTTTTGATTTTTCAGGGTTTCCAATTTGTCGCGGAAGAGGACAATGATGATGATGGAATTAATTTGGATGAGTTGTTCACACATTACGAACAACGCCATGAGGATGTTGAAAATGATCAAAGCACTGGGAATGAAGGAGAAGATCATGAAGAGAGGAATGATGAGAGCAAAAATACAAATGAAAACAGAGTGAAGGAGGAGGAACCGAGTCAAAATGTTACCAAAAAGCGACAACGCCAGCGAACGGATACAACGAGCACCAGTTCATTTGAAAATGCACCGAAAGCCAGGTAATTGCCTAATTTTCAGTTTATTTAATTTTTGAAAAATTTTAAGCAAAATTCAACGTCAAAAATCGACATCATATGAAGAGAGCACATCCCAAGTGGAATATATTGATGATCAATCAGCAGAGGAAACAACGGAGGAACAATTAAAGATTCTTCAAATTGAAGCAGCCAAAAAGAAGATTGATCGGACATTGTACAGTCAAAATGATTCGGCTGATGCTTCAACTTCCACTGCTTCATCTTCTTCCAATTCGAATTTGGAATTTACGCTCGGAAATGATTCAAATGATAAAGAGAAGGTCCAGAAATTAAATTTTTATATAATAATTTATTTTTAGGAAAACAGTGAAGTAATTGAAATCAGTGCCCAACAACAAAACACTCAAATGGAAGAATTCCACGCGAAATTCCACGAATGCATTGATCAACTTCCGCTCACTGTACAAATGCGCAATTATCTTAAATTTGGATTGTAAATTATTCAAAATTGTGAGAGAATAAATCACACAATACATGGCATGAAGTCAACAACAAAAAATATTCAATAACGGGTTGTTTTTGTACAACCACAAAATTCAATAAATTTTTACTAAATGACATTGATAATATTTTTTGTCTTTTCAACAATTTTTTTTCAATCAAAATGATAAAAATTATGTAAATATTAAATATATTTTATTGATTGATTTTTATTGATTCATTAATTCTTGATAATATTGATTTTTTCTTTGTTTTAATGAATTTATTTTTATTGAAAGACAATGTTATCTTGGCGAGAAGCATTTGCCTTCAGACTTGTCTGCACTCTCTTCACAACTACATGGTTTGTTCCGGATGAAGTTTATCAGGTTTCTCCGTCAACTTATTCAAAAATAAAAACTAATATGTTTAGAGCGTCGAGGTTGCCTACAATATGGTCTATGGACGAGGATATTTAGCATGGGAATGTTGGTTTTTTTTAACAATTTTAAAATTAAATACTTTTTGAATATTTTTTTTCGGCAGGGGATTCGCAATGGGCTTTGCGTTCCTCGCTACATCCACTGCTCTATGCAATTCCATTTTACATTCTCCGTTCGGTTGGCGCCGATTCAGGCTGGGCAATTCGATGGACGCCACAAATCGTTAATGCAGCCATTTTTGCATTTGCTGACCTTTCCTATTACCGATGGCTGGATAAACTATATTTAACGGATATAGGTATGTTAAATAATTAAACATTTAATTAATGATTAATTCTCAGACAAAACATATGCATTTGCTTTGTATCTTTCCAATTGGTTCATCCTTTATTGCTCAACGCGGTCACTTTCCAACACGCTGGAATGTGCTTTTACAATTATGGCATTGAATTGCTATGAAATAACCCCTTGGGATAAAATGCTTGAAAATCAAGGTGAATGGTTTACGAAATGTTTATTTTTTGTGGCACTCGCCACCGTGATTCGACCTACAACTCTTCTCCTATGGTTGCCATTATGTCTGCTTCATTTATTTGAACAATGGGAGGAGTTATACAAAATCAATCATTTAATGGCAGAATATATTATCAGGTTTTTTTAAATTGAAAATATTTAATTTTTCGAAAAAAACACTAAAAATGATGAGAAAAGTTTATAATGGTTCAGTGATTTATCATAGATTCTTTAATTAAAACTCCATCGATAGATTTGTTGAGATGCATCATTTTGTTATATTTTGTCTTGGTTTGGGTTTAGCCAAGTTTAACTTAGTTTTGAAACATTAAACCAAATTTGGTTTAAACCATTTAATACCCATTAATTTTGACCAAAACATAACAAATTATATACCATTCGATGCGTCTTGTTCAGCTCTATTCAACTATATGGTTTATAAATGTAGGTTAAGGCATTGTGGTATTACCAATGGTTTTTTCTTCAAAGTAAATACTTGACTTTAAAAATGACATGAAAATTAATTTCAATTTACCTTCAGATGCAGCGATTGTGCCATCTTTGTTCTTTTGACCGCATTCATTGCCGATTCATACTATTATGGGCATATTACATTTTGTTTATGGAATTTTCTCAAATTCAATGTTTTTGGTGGAGGCAGCGCTAATTTTGGCACTCATCCGTGGTATTGGTATTTTACAGAAGGATTGCCACCCATTCTTGGCCTCAATCTATTGCTCTTGCTTTATTACGTTTTATTCGATTTTAAAACGGAAACATATTTACCAAAAAGGTTCATTAATTAATAATTTAAATAATTTAAATTTACTTTCAGATATCGATTTTCTGCTTATCTCTACATAATTGCCCATTCATTTATTGCGCATAAAGAGCACAGATTCGGTAATATTAAATCCAATTATTATCATTTAATTTTAATAATTTCAGTTTTACCGGTGATTCCACAACTTTTGCCATATTTTGCTTCCATTGTTGTCAACTCATTTTCCGTAAAAGCTCGGAAAATTTTCATGTATTCTACAATATTTTTCAACCTCATCATTATTATTTATATCGGTTTGATTTATAATTTTAATTGTACTATAAATTTATTAAATTTAGGACTTATTCATCAACGAGGACCGTATGCTACAAATTCCAAAATTCTTGAATATTTGAATTCCAATGAAGGAAATGTCCGAATTTTACAGTTAATGTGAGTTTATTTTAATAAAATTGCTTAAAATTTGCAAAAAAAAATGAGCTAAAATTTACAAAAAAAATTAATGGGAGTTTGTCCCCTACCAGGGAAAGGACGTTGATGAATAATGAAGAAGATGACTATGATGCGGAAGATATTGGTGAGGATGATTATGAATGATGAAGAAGAAGACGAGGACGAAGAAGATAATAATCAGGAAGATGATGAAGACAATGAAGAAGATGAGAACACTAGCTTCATCTTCTTCTTCACATCATCATCCTCATCCTTTCCCTCACAGGGGAGAACTATTAGTATTAAAAAACCATAAGATTTACAAAATACTTAATTGATTTATTTGTTATTTTTTTCAGGCCTTGCTTTTCCCTTCCACATTATGCTTCACTTCATCCATATGGGGAACGAGTTCAAATCAGAATGCTGGATTGTGGTTTGGTAGAACCAAAAAATATTGGAAAGGTACAAAAAATTTATTTGATTTATTCATTGAATTCTTCCGATTTATAGCAACTGGAAGGAGGAATGGATGAAGCCGACGAATTCCATGCATACCCAGAGGATTGGCTCAATCGTCATTGGTTCACAGAGCGACTATTTCAATATGATCTGATCATCAGTTACAAAAGTGTTAATCAGAATATTGAGTCATTTTTGATGCAGAAAGGCTATCAAAGATATGCTGAAATTTTTCACACTATTTTTACTTCTTCCGATCGACAAGATTCTACAATTATTATTTTGAATAAAATTTAATTTAAAAGAATTTATTTTTATTATCTTTGTTTTTGCACCATTTATCATATTTTTAATTAATTTTAATTTTAACCATTTTTTATAGATTGATAATTGCTTAAATCAATGAGTCAAGGAATCCAAAATTTGAACAAGCCTAAAGGTAATTTATTTTTCTAAAGTCAAATAATTTAACTAAATTATTTTTTTAAGACGCTTTTGAGCAACTCGAAGAAGAGGAAGGAAAACGCCAAGGTTTCTGCCACATTCGTATTCAACAAAGAACTGGGCGGAAGACGATCACAACCGTGCAAGGCATAGACAAAGCTTACGACCTGAAGAAAATTGTTCGTTACATCAAGAAGGTTAGTTTATTTGGTAATTACGAATTCAAAACTAATATTTATTAATTTATTCCAGGAATACAATTGTAACGGAACAATCATTGAGCATCCAGAATATGGTGAAGTCATCCAATTGACCGGCGACCAACGGCAACATATTAAGGATTTTCTATGCAAAGTTGGAATTGTGAAAGAAGACAATTGCAAGATTCATGGTTTCTAAGAGATCAACAAAGAATAATTCCTTTCTTTTTCGTGATTTGTGAATTTCAAGTATAAATTGATTATTTTGTGATTGAAATTTGATATTATTATAATCGTTCAAATCATCGATTTATTTTTTTAATCATTGGATGAAAAGTATAAAATTGATCTTATTATGTGATCAATCAATAATCATCATTTACACACAATAAAATATAATTGTAAATTTTCCATAAAGTTAATTAAATTTTCCAGAAATAATTTAATTAACTCAAAGCTCAAACACATAAAAATGAGCCTCGACTGCCTGGACAATTTGAGCGAGCTGCAGGACAATTACTTCTTCCGCCTTCCCAATGCTTACATCATTGCCGACTACGTTTGGCCGGGCATCATAATGTCGCCTCAACGCGTTCAAAACATTCAAACAATGACATTCGGGCCGGACGATGTTGTAATTGCCAGCTATCCAAAATCCGGTACATTTATCAAGTCCACTTATTTAATTCCTAAGCGCTTTAGGTACAACTTGGATGTCCGAGCTAATCTCCGCACTGGTCTACGAGGGCGATGTCAAAACACTGCGAAAATTACGACAAGAAGTCCGCGTTCCATGGCTTGAGCTGGACCAACAACAATGGTGGATTCGCTCTGTGCTGAAGTTTGTGCCCCTGCTTGGTTGGAGCACAAATCCGGAACAACCGAAGACTCGACGCCGTGTCTGCTTTACGCATTTGCCGCTGGAACTGTTGCCAAAATCCATCCTTCAAGGACCATGCAAACTCATCTACGTTGCACGCAATCCAAAGGACAATGCCGTCAGCTTCTACCATCATCATCGGATGGCACGTTTTCTGGGGGTGCAAAAGGATTTGAGCTGGGACCACTTCTTTGCACTCTACATTACTGGAAGCAGTAAGTTATTTTTAACAAAAAACTATTGAAAATGTTGAAAAACTTATAATGGTTTAATGGTTCAAAACTAATAGTTGGAATTGGTTAAACCCAAGCTAAAACCATAATTTAAGTGATGCGTCTTGATGAGATCTATCGATTAAGTTATTGATCTAGGATAAACCACTGAACGGTTATAAACTTATCGGCAAATTAATAATTACTCATTTAATAATAAAACCATCCTCCTTTTTAGTTTACTGCGGCTCCTGGTTTGAGCATGTCCTCTCCTTTTGGCAATTGGCAAAGCTGCAACCTGATCGCGTAAAATTCATCAAATTCGAGGACATGAAGTTGGACATGGAAATGGAAGTGCGCAAATTGATGGAATTTCTTGGCCTCACATTGAGCGATGAACAATTGGCCAGTGTCATTGGACATTGCAGTTTCGAATCGATGAAGGTTTAAAATACTATTTTTAAGTTTAATTTATGCACAAATTCCTCATAGAACAACCAAATGGCCAATCGAGACTATCCATTGATGTTCGACAAGAAGGTGTGCCATTTCATGCGCAAAGGACAAATCGGCGACTGGAAAAACTACTTCACCCATGCACAGAGCGAATTTTTCGACACCATTTACGCCGAGAAGATGGAATGCGCCGATGGTCTCCACTTCCAATTCGAACCGCCACAGCAGCCGCAACTTCCGTCCACACGCTCATCGACCTGAAGAAGTATTGTATGACGGTGCTCCAAGAAACATTCATCAATTGACTACTGAACATATTTGACAAACGATCTCCCAAATATAGGAAATTTAATCTCTATAAACTTCATTCATATATCCCAAATTCCAATTTCATTATCATTTCACTTGTCATATTTCCAATTTTGCTATTCAAATTTGACCTTAATTTATGACCAAAATATACGATATTCATAAATCATAGTATAAAAAATAAATATAAATTTTACCATATTTTTGTGAACAGTTAAATGCTTCTGCATTAATATTTTTATATTTTAAAAATTCACCGATGAATATTCAAAAAATGAAGATGAATTATTTCACAAATTTTGTGAAAAAATATTCTCGGATTTTTCTAATTCAACAACAAGTTGATTAAAATAATTTATTATAATTAATTTAAAATTACAGAAAAGATATTTGCTGATGACATCGCCAGCTCGGAAACAAAGAAACCAACAGCAGAATAATCCAAATAATCCATTGCTATTCACAACAATCGATGGCGGAAGGTTTGTGGAACTCAATTTAATTTAAGTTCGCAATATATAAAAGTAAATTAGTGGGGTCCTTTTCTCGAATTTTTTGGAAAATTAGCTAGAATCAGGAATTTTTTTGGGAACTAGCTATAATCAAAGTATTATTATTATTAACTTAAAGAATTAGGCAAAACTAAAGGCTCCCCTTGACTTTTGAAAATTGCGGATGTAAATTAAATAAATTACGGTTTGCGAAAAGTAAAATGCTTTAATTATTTTAGTTTCATTCAATGTGCATCCACCATTCAAAATCACACCGTGTTGGTGTTGAGCAAGCAAACAAAACTGTATTTGAGCGGTGTGTTCGCATTTCAAACGCTCTATGGCCATGTGGAAGTGAATGGATATTTATTTGCGCCAAAGAAATTCAATGCTTCACATTTTATGCCAATTTCAATCCCAAATGGACAATTTCCGGTAAAAAATAAATTCAATTTAGCATTTAATTTAATAAATTTAGACCGTATTTTCCATTCGCGACGACATTTCCGACAAATTGAATGTGGAACAAGTGCAAAGTCGACTACGGGAATTTGTCTCAGATCCAAGCAAAGTAATTCCCTTTGTGCAAGAAAACTATCCGGTTGCAATTTTGCTGATCAAACTGGAAATGGATATCGCCTCAAAGTTCATCGCTCAACAAATGGTTCATTTTTTTAGAAATACTTTCCAAGTTACAAAGTTCATTGCTGAACAAATGGTTTAATTTTTATTAATATTTAAAATTATTAAATCAATTTTGATTTAGCCGTTCAACATTTTTCAATCATTCGGTCGAAGTCTTGGCTATAAACTCTATTTGGCAAATAAATCCGGTGATGATGGCCATATGCCGCTTGGAGAAATTGAAGCGCATCAAAATGTGTTGAATCGATTGCGTGAAGTGGTGAAACGAATTAATTTTAAATTGGCTTCGGAAAGTAAGCGAATTAAATATAAAATCACAAATAAATTAATTAAAATTCAAGAAAAATGCATTGTTTTCATTGTTGGCAACAAAGGCGTGGGCAAATCAACGGCGGCATTTTCCTGTTGGATAGTGATGTGGGCCAATCGGAGATGAATCCGGCCGGATGCATTTCATTGAATGAAGTGAACAGGCCAATGATTGGTTGGTGATCAAGCCAGAAAAAAATATTTTTCTTTGAGCGGGTTTGAATCCAGGGCCTAATTTTTGGCATTAAAATGTTTGCCAAGCTCGCAAAAAACATTTTCCTTTGGGCGTGTTCGAACCTACGACCAAAATTTTTTGCTTAAAAGTGTGCCACCAAGTTCGCAAAAAATAGCTTCCTCTAAGTGGGCTCGAACTCACGACCTAAATTTTACAAGTGAAGAGGTTTCCCATTTAGGCTAAAAAAATTCTTGGTATAAATTTTTTTAATCCCGTTGAGCTCTAAACCAAATCTAAATCCTAAGACAACATAAAACCCAAAGCCCAAACAAATAATTAAATACTTAAATTTCAGGTGCGCCATTTGTCTCCCAAAATTGCACTTTCCAAAATTCCTACTTCTTTGGCTCCAATTCCCCGACTGTTGATTTTGATTTTTACATTAAACTTGTTGCCCGTCTAGTCGACCAATTTCACAATATTGCCCAAGAGGATGCCAACACCCCATCGGTGCTCATTGTTAATACGGTTGGATGGATTGAAGGTTGGCAAAATTAAATAAAAAAATATTTATAAAAGTTAAATAAATATAAAAATTAAATAAAAAAAAATATTTTGAAAAATTAAATAAAAAAATATTTTGAAAAATTAAATAGAAATTATATTATTCCATAGATCTTGGCTATGATTTAATGCTAAGAATGTTGTCAACCGTGAAACCGTCCATTCTCATTAATTTGGCTTTGGATTCGGAAAATTCATTGAATTTTTTGGTTTGATTTTTAATATATTTTAAGTCAAATTAAAATTTCAGGTCCCAGAGAATTACAGGAAAATTCATTGCAGAATTGAACGGAAGCCGAGAATGAGGTTAGCTAAGCATAATAATTAAAATAAACAAATAATTTACTTCTGAAAAACCCAGAAAAAATATAAGAAAAACTCAATGACTAAAAAGACGCAATTTTACTTTTCATTTTTGGAAGATGCAAAAATTAATCGGAAATAATTAAAAACACAAAATTACCAAACATGAAAAATTCAAAATAAATTTTTCAAATTTTTTAGTCCCCTCAACGATGCGCCAAGTCCGAACTCATTGACGCCGGCACAACTTAGACATTGCCAAGTGGCCGCCTATTTTGCCCAACTTTTTCTCCGGACTGAACGACAATCCACGAATTGTTAGTTTACATTTTTGAACCATTTTATTATACAATTTTAGTTTTACGGCTCTCCGAATTGCAACCCTATCGCCTTCGTTTTTGTTCCACCTCCATTTATATTCATCCGGAATTGCGTCATGTCGACGACAAATTCATGCTTTGTAACTTGAATTATACAATGGTTGCCCTTTGCAAAATTGAGGAAGGATTTGAGAAGGTAAAAATACTTTAAAAATAATTAATACTCAAAAAAGTCTCAAAATAATTACAATAGTTTAATGGTTTACCCTACATTCACAAACCATACACATATACCCATTAGCCATTAGGATAAAACTGGTCAACACGCATTGGTTGGTATATAATTTATTATGGTTTAGTCAAAAATACAGTGTATTAAATGGGTTAAACCAATTTTGGTTTAATGGTTCAAAACCATAAGTTAGAAAACATTGGTTAAACTAAGCCAAAACATAATCAAATGGTCCATTTTGGAAGGAATTGTTGATTGGGAATAAGGTTGCTTTACGATTCAAGGATAATCCATTCAACCGTTAAAACATTTCACATTTTTTTCGGCAAAATTAAATATTTCCAATATTTTAATAATCCTCATTTTTTTCAGTATTTCGAAAAGAAACAAATATTGGCGGACAGTTCACTTCCAACGCGTCTTCTATTGCGAAAAGACCTGCCACTGGAATTTTCGAGCAGCTGGGAAGATGGCCAATTGCTGGATGATTCCGCCGACGACATTCTCCCGGTGGAACGATCCTCGCCCCCAATGCTCCGCTGCTTTGGCTTTGGCCTAATCCGGGCAATCCATCCACAACGCAAATTGTTCTACATTTTGACGCCGGTTGAGCCCAGTGTACTTCCACAAATAAATGTTTTGGCTTTCGGTTTGTGTGGAATTTTTAGAAATCGTTAAAATTTAACTTTTGGAATCCAAAAATTTGAAAAACTAATTTTTAAAAAAATCAATTTTTTGAACTCAAAATTTTTTACAAACCTTAAATTTTAAATCTTATAAATTAAATTTTTTCTTTTTAAGGACATGGCCTGAACACCCCCGAAATGTTGTATGAATTGAATGTAAGAATTATTAAATTATAATTTAAATTCCCAAAAATTAATTTAAGCCCCGTGAAGCTGCGCCCTATTTGGTGGAATTGGAAACGGGATTGCAGGAAAATTACAAGAAATTATATTCACCATTGAGGAATGTGACGTCGGCAAGGCGAGGATGTGGGCCCCCACCGACGAAGAGGAAAAGCTAAAATACTCATTTTTTATTGTTGTTCAAAGAATACATTTGTTTTGTTTTTAAATATTTATTCATTAAAATTATGCATAAAAAATACAAAAATAAATCAATGTACAAAAATCAATTAATAAATTCCTCCGGGATGTCTCCATCGGTCCACTGAAAAATGAAATCATTAAATTGTTATTATTTTGAGTAAGTGGTACCTGGATTAAACGATGAGCGGGCATTTGTGAACTTCCCAGCCGAATCTGCTCCAACCGTTCTCGTTGCGCACCAATTTCCCCGGTAATTCTGTGCTGTTCTTCTGCACCATTTCCACCAAATGAAAGATTTTCTGAATTGGTAGGAAATTTGATAGATTAAAAGTGAAAAATGAACCTGAATTCGCCCAAAGTACAAGCCCGCTGTCGCCACTTTTGCCGGCCCATTCACAAGCTGCTTTAAGCACATCCCTTGAACGAAGCAGCTTGGCCAATAGGAGAAGAGCAATGCTTTGAAGACGGGCCAGATCCTCCTCCTTGGAAATTGTGATTGAGTCCATCAATTGTTTCCTGAAATTTTTGGAAAGTGAAAATAACCGTAAATTATGGTTTACTTTGATTCCTGCTGTCGAGAATGAAGAAAATAGTGTAAACCATGGACCAAATGGGCGCCCGCACGAATTGAGGTGGCCTGGGCCCGAAGTTTTGCTGGAGAAATGGCGTCGAAAAGATCGTAGAAATTGGCCTCACGGCCGGCAAACAAATAAAGCAAAGCCTAAAAAATGGAGAAAATATTAAATGAAAATTATTTTATTCGGCTTACAAGGCTCAAATTTGCCAATGTCCAAAGTTCTGGTTCACTTGTCCCAGTCAAAGCCATTTTGAATTGGCGTTCAGCAGCCTCCGGTTCACGCATGTTGACGGCGTACAAACCCTTGGAATCGGTTTTTAAATTTAGTGTATTTCCAATAAATTACCAATAAAGTGTGCAATTGTGGGCCAAAATCCTGAAGCATTTGCTGGCTGGGATGTCGGGAATGCCTAATTGTCTGGCACAAAGCAACAATCTTAAAATAAAAGACATTTTTTTAATTAAAAAATTAAATTATTAAAGGATTCATTTTTGATTAAAATATGTTTTCGATTAATTAAACTGTGTTTTCGATGTGTTTTTGATTAATTAAAATGTGTTTTCGTTTAATTAAAATGTGTTTTCGTTTAATTAGAATGTGTTTTCGTTTAATTAAACTGTGTTTTCGATGTGTTTTTGATTAATTAAAATGTGTTTTTAATTAATTAAAATGTGTTTTCGTTTAATTAAAATGTGTTTTTGATTAATTAAAATGTGTTTTCGTTTAATTAAAATGTGTTTTTAATTAATTAAAATGTGTTTTTGATTAATTAAAATGTGTTTTCGATTGTTTTTTCTCAAAAAAAATTATAAACTAACACTTGTCAATGCTTCCCGCGGATTTCCGATGACCATTTGCATTTGTGCCGCCCCCTCATGCAGTAACATTTCCATTCGCGTCATGAACAGCTCTGTCCGATGTTCCACCACTGGCCATGAGCTTTTTGCCATCAGCGCTCGCATTCCCTGAAGATGTTTGAGTGCGGTGTCCAAATAACGATGGGCCCGTTCAAAATTGCTGTATTGAATGTTGCAAAGGACCGTGAGAACATAGGCAAATCCAGTTAGCTGAAAGTATACAAAAATTTATAAAATATTTTCCATATTGAATCAAATTTACCAATTCGGGTGTTAGCCAACGAATGGCTGAACTGCTTGCCGTTGATGGGATGGAATTTTCCACGTTGTTTTTCGCTGCTTTTTCCGCCTCTTGCACAGTTATGTGGAGTTGACGAAGACATTGCTTTGAACTTTTGACCATTCCAATTGCCAGGAAATAGCACAGTTGAATGGCATAGCAGAATGCGCGGATATCATTGATGGCCACTTGATCTTGATCATTTGAAGCCACCTATGATGGAATTTATTAGTGCGAATAATATAAATTATCGCATTTACCGTTTGAAGGATTTCACCCAATTCGCCGACAGATTTGCCCAATTCCAGTTGGTCGTCCATTTTAATGGAAAGAATCTATTTTAAAATATTTTTAATTATTAAAATTGAATAAAATTAAACCAAGGATTTCACAAGGCGAAAATAGCATTCAACCAGCACTCCGCCAGCATTTGCACTCTTCGAAAATTGAACTCCGGCTTCCACTGCTTCCAGGGCACGGGCAAATTCGCCGATCCTCAGTTGGGCTTCGGCATAAATAAACAACAATTTTGTGTGGATTGATGGCCATTTTGGTGAGTCGGACAGCTCCACTTTGAGCACATCCAAGCATTCGGTGTACGCCCGATTTGAGAGGAGCAGTTCGGCAAGGAGTGAGGCGGTTTTGAGTCGTGCTTGCTCCAGGCTTGGGCCAAGCAGACGCATTTGGCCAAGCGATTGGGTCAAATAGAATTGGGCCAGCTCCTGATTTCGGGTGTATAGCCAGTAAAGTTTGCCCAATTCATAGGAGCAAAGTGAGTAGACATCGCTGGTACATGGGACACGCAATGCGGTCTTTAATATAAAATTAGTGGTTTTTTTTCAATTTGTTTTATTGTAAATTACATGACAACATTTGATGGCCATTTTATAGCGTCCAGCAGACCGGAAAGTCTCTGCCATTGCCTAAATTAAAAATGAATGAATTTAAATTAAAAATTCAAAAAGAACCATGAGCGAAATTGCAGCCTGTTTCGGATTTACGCCGGGTGGTGGTTCGACTTGACACGGTTGGGGGATTTGCAGGGTTGTTGCGGCCATTTTTTTTATTTTTAGCTTAATATTTAATAAAAAGATTTATCTTATTTTCGATCATTTGATCTATCTCAAAAATACCCAAATTTGATCAATTCCAGCTTTTAATGAAGCTCTCTCAATTTCACTACATCTCTCGTCCCTTTTTTCTTAATATGAACTCTCTCATTAAATTGGGGATATAATGTCTTAAAACATTTTTTATTTAATTTTTTCAAGTTCCCCTTTTCATCTCTCAAAAATGTTAGCTTTCATGAAAGTCTTCCTCTCTCGCCGGCTTCTTATTCCCCACTGGCACTTTTCTATTATTTACACTACAAAAAGCATTGAGAGATCCCGTTCCACCCTTTTCAACACTCTCGAGCATCCAACTTCCATTCTTCTCGTATCATTTTGTCCGCCACCCGGCGCTCAAAACAGCCCCTCGAGCGAGACTCCGGCGACTCTCCACCAACATTTTCTTCACCATTTTCCTTTATATTTCTCTATGCTTTGCCCGAAGATCCGTATGACCGCCTTTTTCCCGTGAGACACGGCTGCGGCGGCCGCAATTCAGTTTTGGTGGTGCTCTCCCCTGTCTCGAATGAGCGAGAAGATGTTTTGATGTTTTTTGATGATTTTATTTATATTTATTTTCCATTTTTATTTATTTTATTTTACATTTTATTTATTTTATTTTCACATTTTTTATGCTCAAAGAACACATTTGCCGTTTGAGGCGGAACCGTCAATTCATTTTCTCACAGATAATTCCGCCGTTTGTGGAGATGAGAATGAAAGATAAGGACATCTTCAATTCCCCCATATTCATTCTCATATTCTTATAACTTTCAACCACACAATCAACTTCAACAATTTTTGTTCTTCACACATTTAATTTTTATGCATCACATTTTCAATTTATTTCAATAAATTTATTGCTCATCATTTTGGATAATTTTGGATATAATTGGAGTGCAATTCGAGGGAATTTGTGTATTTGGGAAACCCACAAAACCATTGCAAAGGCCAACTCTCTCTCAATTTCGATAAGTGGCGACTCGGACCAGAACCAGTTAGTTGGCTGAATAAAGTGGGTTTTCATTTTACTTTTTTAATTAAAGTGGGAGGATCCTAAGTTTGTTAAGGGTCAAAAATTTCTTTGCTTGAAATAAATTAAATTAAATTTTAGTTTGATAAAATTTAATTCCTCAGTTTGTTAAGGAATAAATTAAAATTTTTGGATGAGTTTGATTAACAAGGAGCAAATTCGAACATGCGCCTTTCGAGCGAAAATCTTGTTAGAAAAGGGAAATTCAGAAAATCTAAATTCTCTAACATCCCAAAACCAAATTAATCGCCAACATTTTCGAGCCAAAAAGCATCGCGAGGAACTAATTACGTTAGAGCAAAAAATTTTGAGTATACAATGGGATGCAAATGAATATGCAAGAAAAGCGCCAATAGATCAAAGGGAGCAAATTAAAAATTCGTTCGAAGAATGCTCAAATCAATCAAAAATACCTGAACATCTCAAATTTTTGTCCGAAAAAATCACCGTTTGGAGAAAATGGATTGAAATGTTAGAATCCAAAATGGATAAAGAATATTTGACTTTGTTTAGAAAAATGGAATCAGAGGAAAAAGCAGCGAAACAGATGGCAGAAAGAACCAAAATCAAGCTTCGAACTTTTTCTGGTTCTAGAGAAGATTGGATTCCATTCTGGGAAATGTTTAATGCGTTAGTGCATAAAAATAATGATTTAACCCAATTAGAAAAATTTGAACTTTTAGAGAAAAGTTTTGAAGATTCAGCCCAACCTATCTTAGAATGGGTAGATAGAACAGAAGAAGGCTATGATATTGTGATTGATTTTCTCTTAAAAATGTTCGAAAACGACGGAAAATGGTTTAAGACGTTAAGTCCTAATTATTTGGGTTCGACCAATATCAATTCAGAAATAAAATTCCAAAAGGCTGATAATTCCGAAATGTGCAGTTTGGTGTTAAAAGCTCCCAAAATTAAATTGAAAGCGAATTTGACAGTCCAAATTATCAAAACAAAACAATTACAGGATCAAAAATGCAGCAAAATTCCAGCTAATCTAAAATTTCAGGCAAAAAGCTATCCAAATTCTAGTTTGAATAGGAATGATAATCCAAATCACAGCCTAGCAAAAACAATTATTCAACCAAATTCGAAAAGTCTCGTTAGAGAGAAAGCCAATAGGCAGGGATTAAAGGATAAAATTCGAAAATACTTTTGGTCAAAACAAATAGCCGTTAGTGGTTCCCAATCCAAATCACTAGAAGAAATTAAAGACACGAAAATTGGACAGAAATTTTCCGAAAAGCCAGATCGATTATGGCCAAAACCCTTCGATCCCGGAAAAATGAAACACAATAAAGTCCAAATTATTAATAAGACCACGGGAAAAATTAATGCTTTAGGATTAAACTCAAATGGTTCGCCGAGCAATAAAATCAATAAAATGGCGTTAGTTAGCCAACGAAATGTGGGAAATAATAGGACTAAAAAATGGCCGACAAAATTCTATAATCCGTTCGGGGATAAAGTTGCTAACAAATTTGCAGATATGCTTCCACAACGACAATATCCAAATTGGGCGCCGTTCGAGGCTCGTTCCAAATTAATAATAATAACCGATGATCAGCCAACCCAATTGCGAGCCATGTTACATCAAATGGAAATTCGCAGCTCAGTCTTCCAACCCGAATTATGGAACAACTTATTTGGTCAACAAATAATAATAGGCGACACAGTGGAAAATTTGATCATCTGGCCGAAAAGACCATCAATTCAGCTAATAATTCCAATGATGCAAAAAGTTCAACGTCTGTTTGCAAGACAAAAATTCTGTATTTTTGTTCTTCCGGAGAGAATAATTAACGACCATAAGTTGAGTACATTTTCTGATATTGTGTTGTTGGAAACACCTCCAAATCACAACATCTTTTTGAACAAAATTCAAGAATTTGGAATAAATTTGGAAAAGCGGCAATATAATGAAAATAGGCGAATTTTGGCTAGACAAAGGCTTCGTGGAAGAGAAAATCTTCAGCCATTTCGAACAATGAATGGATCAAACAATCAACAATATGGGCAGCATTCGGTGGCTCAAAATGACCAACCAACGTTCGAAGATGGAAATGAAAATTTGGGTGATCAGCAGAGAGAGGAGTTGGTGGAAGAAGCCGCTTTGACAGACCAATTTGCCAAGATGCAAATTAAAGGTTTTAATCTAAATAATAAATTTGAGAACCTCGTTAGTGAGGAAAACATGAAAAATTTGGATAAAAATGATGAGAAAAGAGATGAAAGAGATATGGCTTTTGGTGTCAGTTTAGAAGAAATCCAGGAATTAATTAAAAGGCCGGATGAGAGAATTTTGATAAACCGGAAACGTCCTGCGTTGGTGCAGAAAATACCCAAATTATTTGGCAAATTTTGTAAATTTTTAGAGGAAAAATTAGTAAATTCCGTTTGTGGAATAGCAAATATAATAGACAATCCGGTTAGACAAATTAAATATGAAAGAAATAATTCGATTGAGAAAAGTTTTAAATATGAAAAAGAGTTCGTATCAAAAATTGAACCGTTTGCTTTATGTTTAAATAAGGCTTTGGAGATAATGAGCAACTCAAGTGTGATAAAATCCAACAAAACTTGGGCAAATAAGTTCGAATTTGAGCATATAAATTCGATTAGTAATAATGAATTAATTCGAAAAAGAATTAATGGCAAATCAATCTATAATAATTGGGTTAGGCCAAATGAATTAAAAATGTGGAAAAGCCCGAAATGTACAAATTTCTTAAAAATAAAAGCACGTTCGAGTGCGAGTTATCCCAATAAAATTATTTTAGATGAATCGAACATTGGCAATGCTGCAAATGGGCCAATGGATGAACCGGACAAAGGCAATGATCCGAATGGGCCAACGGATGAATTGGAAGAATACAATAATGCAAATGTGCCAACAAACGAATCGGACGATTCAAATGGGCCAACGGAGGAATCGGAAGAGGAATATGATGACTCAGGTTTTTTATTCGTTTGTGAAAAATTTGACTTAATTTTGGGTCATTGGGTTTGCCCATCTACTTTCAAAAATTTGAATAAATTAGCCATTAAGAAATTAAAATTGTTATTTGGGGGACAATTTTTTGATTTAAATTTGGCTTGTCCAATCATTTACAAAAATTGGAATATATTAGCCATTGGGCATTCAAAATTGTTAGTTTGTGAACAATTTTTCGAGTTAATTTTGAGATATTGGGTTTGTCCAGACACTTTCAAAAAAGAGAAAAATTTTTATAAAAAGCCTAAATTGAGGTTAGTCTCTCATAAATTTATCCAATTTGAAATAAAAAAGGTTTCTGTAAAGATTGTTTGCATTAATAAATCAAGTTTGATTGATCCACATATAAAAATTGTGTTTGAACAATTGAAAATAGAGACTCAAAGTCTTTATCAATCGAAGACGAATTATTTTGAGAAGTATTTGAGCTTAATTAAATTAAGTGGGGAGGTATTCTATGGAATTGAAATAGAATCCATAAATTTTGTTAAAATTAATTCTAAAGTTCAAGGACAACGTTTGAGTTATTATTTTGTTGGATTCGAAATAAAATGTTCGAAAATTTCAATGAAAACTTTTGAGTTACTAATTGTTTGGAAAAGTAATAAAATGCTTGAATTTTTGTCTAAAATTGCGGCTAGTTGGTTAGCAAAATTAAGCCCATTATTTAAAGAGAAAAAGCGTTTAATTTGTGAAATAGAAGCCGTTAGAAAGGCAGTCAAAATATTCAAATGGAAAATGAAAATAATGAATGAACAGTTCGTTGTTCTCCGACAGATAGCGGCGATGATTCCTCAAATGATTGTGACGAGTCCAGTTCATGCTCATCCACGGAATCTTCTGATGATGTGAGCGAATGATCAACAACAACAAATGTGCCGAAGGGAAACGTTTCAAATGGGGAGTGTCTCGAATGAGCGAGAAGATGTTTTGATGTTTTTTGATGATTTTATTTATATTTATTTTCCATTTTTATTTATTTTATTTTACATTTTATTTATTTTATTTTCACATTTTTTATGCTCAAAGAACACATTTGCCGTTTGAGGCGGAACCGTCAATTCATTTTCTCACAGATAATTCCGCCGTTTGTGGAGATGAGAATGAAAGATAAGGACATCTTCAATTCCCCCATATTCATTCTCATATTCTTATAACTTTCAACCACACAATCAACTTCAACAATTTTTGTTCTTCACACATTTAATTTTTATGCATCACATTTTCAATTTATTTCAATAAATTTATTGCTCATCATTTTGGATAATTTTGGATATAATTGGAGTGCAATTCGAGGGAATTTGTGTATTTGGGAAACCCACAAAACCATTGCAAAGGCCAACTCTCTCAATTTCGATATCCCCATCCGTATTCCGTATACACAATCAATGTGAGGGCAAAATGCAGCAGAATTAGGAAAAGGAGCCCTTGGGGGGAGAAAAGAGTAGTAGTAGATGGAGGCAGCAGCACCAATTTGGGAAAATGAAGGGAATAATGTTGGGTGTGGGCACAGTGGTTGTCCCCACAAATGGACGAGCGGAATCCCTTCTTCCTCCTGCTTTTCTTCCTTCATCTTTTCCTTTTGCGCTGCGCTCACATCGTCCAATCCAAGGCCCCAGCAGAGGGCGCGAAATATTCGCCAATGGCAATCCGAGAGGCCACAAAATTTGGTCCAAGTCGGCCTTATTAGGAGTCCACAGATTTTCCGTTATTTGCGCGCCCAACAAAAAAAAGGCGGATAATGTGGAGAAAAACACCCACAGAGCGCGAAAGGGATAAGGGATTAAGCCATCCACCTCGCCGGCTGGCTGCTGATGAGCCCAACACCAAAACAGCTGTAGGCCTTGTCCCCCATTACATTGGATGTCCTCTTGTGGATGCTACTTGCTACCAACAAATTCATTATCGTCGACCATTTTATCCTGTAATAGCAATGGTCGTCCTTTATTCTTCCTAAATAAGTTGTTCCTCTTCCTCCATTTCGTTTCTTCTTCTTCCTTTTCGTGTCCCCTCCTTTCCTTGGCCGCAACTATGATGGTTCGCCCCTTGGCCTATCCATTACTATTGGTCTCCCGCCCCTACGCATTCGTCCATTTTCCCAATTTTCTCATTTTCCAATTTACTTCCCCTCTCATCACTGCACACACATTCATTATTTGCCCCATCCGAAAAAAGATCCAAGCTAGCCGGAGGCAAAAATGCAGACCGCCAACTTCAATGGCATAAATGCCAATGCCAATAACAGCAATGGCGGCGAATCTAGTTCAAATCCGCATTTGATAATGGACCAAACACAATCGGAAGTGGTTCAACTCCAACAATTCATGCAGGGCCAATTGAGTTTGGCCATCAGTGCGGAAGATGGCCAACAGAAACAATTGAAGGCAAGCAATTCTCTCTTTTTCCTTGAACAAGACGATTGAGTAAATTATTTTGCCCATAGCTCAATAAGGAAGCAACCAATTCAGGAAGGCAATATGTCAATTGAAAGCCCTAAATGTCCTCTAAAAAGTGGCTTAATAATATTTTGAAACATAAAATAATTTGCAAAATAAAAGGCTTTTATCCACTCCAGAAAATTCGAGTTTATTACAATCAAAGGCATGAGGCTTTTTGTAATGATGGATTTCATATAATTAAAATTTGGTGACTTTTTAGAGGACACTTTGGGCTTTCGAATGGTATATCGCCATCCCAAATTGGATATTTACTCGTGGAGATATGATTCAAAACTTAGACAGGCATTGAATCGCCCTTTATTAGGCATATTCCCCATTCCCCATTCCCCTTCCATTTTTTTCCATTTTTCAATATTGGCAATTTCCAGTTGGATGGCCAATTCCCTTCAACATGCAATGGCATTGATGCCGCCTTATTCAGTCCTAGTCAACAATCCAGGGGAGGAGTAGGCGATGAAGCATCTGAAGAAATTGGCCAAATTGCCCATAATTCTGGCACAAATGAATCAGCCGCAAAATTATTGGCATCGGCATTTTTGTTGGATCAACAACAACAAGCTACCACAAAAGAGGGCCATAGCAAAAATAATGGTAGATATTTTGAGGGGAAATAAAAAGGAAATGAAAATTTGGATGGACGGGAGGGAAGGGGACGGGAAAGGATGATTCATTCATTTCAAACAGTGGGCAAAATGATGATGAATTAAAGAGAGCTTTGTTTGAATTTAGGTGGCCAATTTTATCCCAAATTTTCAATGCTTCATTAACTGACTTTTTTTTATTATAATTTGGATTAATAAGTGGCCATATTTTGGTCGTAAATGAATTCATTTCTTTGTTCCTGGCTGTAATATTTACATAAAACTCTCATTGTCATTTTCTTTTCACACAATTCCGCCTCGACTGTTTTGTGTTTTGCCCCAACTAATTCATTCTGCCTCTTTGTGTTTTGCCCCAACTAATTCATTCTGCCTCTTTGTGTTTTGCCCCAACTATTCATTCTGCCACTTTGTTTTTTTGCCCCAACTAATTCCGCCTGTTTTGTGTTTTTGCCCCAACTAATTCATTCCGCCTCTTTGTGTTTTGCCCCAACTAATTCCGTCGTTTTGTGTTTTTGCACTAATTTCGCCTGTTTGTATTTTTGCACTATTTCCGCCTGTTTGTGTTTTTGCACTAATTCCGCCTGTTTTGTATTTTTGCACTAATTCCGCCTGTTTTGTGTTTTTGCACTAATTCCGCCTGTTTTGTGTTTTTGCACTAATTCCGCCTGTTTTGTGTTTTTGCACTAATTCCGCCTGTTTTGTGTTTTTGCACTAATTCCGCCTGTTTTGTGTTTTTGCCTTATGTGATTTTGCACTAATTCCGCCTGTTTTGTGTTTTTGCCTTATGTGATTTTGCACTAATTCCGCCTGTTTTTTGTTTTTGCACTAATTCCGCCTGTTTTGTGTTTTTGCTTTATGTGATTTTGCACTAATTCCGCCTGTTTTTTGTTTTTGCACTAATTCCGCCTGTTTTTTTTTGTTTTTGCACTAATTCCGCCTGTTTTGTGATTTTGCACTAATTCCGCCTGTTTTTTGTTTTTGCACTAATTCCGCCTGTTTTTTGTTTTTGCACTAATTCCGCCTGTTTTTTTTTGTTTTTGCACTAATTCCGCCTGTTTGTGTTTTTGCACTAATTTCGCCTGTTTTGTGTTTTTGCACTAATTCCGCCTGTTTTGTGTTTTTGCACTAATTCCGCCTGTTTTTTGTTTTTGCACTAATTCCGCCTGTTTTGAGTTTTTGCACTAATTCCGCCTGTTTTGTGTTTTGCCCCAACTTATTCCGCATAATTGCCAAAGTTTTTCCCTAAATTATCCCATATTTATTCCCCACGTAATTTACTTAATTCCCCTGCTGATTGACACTTTCTATACGTCCTATATTGACTGTGCCCACTCAATGACCTTAAATTCTCCCACTGATAAGCCGCAATAAATTCCATCCGAATGATCATTCCTACTCTACCTTTTTATTTTCCCCATTTGTTGGATGGAAGGAAGATGTACAAAAAAAAAACAAAACTTACGTTTTACCCCACTTTTAAAATAGGTATCCATATATATTCGTCCAATATTAATGAAAATGGCACGGGACAAAACATTTTCCCCTCATTTGCATTTGTTGGATGGTGGATCCCTTGTCCCACACATTTCCCCCTTGGCGCATCCCAGCCCCGGTTCCCAAGAGAGAGGCGCACCAAAACTCTTCTAATGTCCAACCAAAAGCCATTCCCATTTCTCACCCCATCCATTTGGTCGGTGGCCACTTGCCACCACTTTTCCTTTTTGCTGCCAGTCAACACTTCACTCCTTTTCATTGGAGTTTTTCCGTTGGCCATTGGCCAATTAATTGTCGCCCTCCCCTCTTCATCCAATTGACTCAAAATCCTCCTCCCTCCTTCATTTAGCTTTTTGCCCCAAAATCCCGAATAAGAGAATTGAATATTTCCAACTCATTGGACAATATCATAACAAGAAACAAGCAACCAATTCGAAAAGGCGATATACCATTTAAAAGTTTTAAATGTCCTCTAAAAAGTGGCCTCTTTAATTTGATGAAAATGAAAACCTAAAAATAATTTTTAAAATAAACTTTTTTCCCCAAAAAAATTCTCGGTTTTATTAAACTAAAAGGCATGTAATATTTTTATAAAGTTGGATTTCATAAAATCTAACATAGCCACTTTTGAGAGGACATTTTGGGCTTTCAATTGGTATATCGCCTTCCCATATTGGCTTTTGCCTCGATGGACTATAGTCAAAATAATTCCTGGGGTTCATCAATCGGCTGTACCCAATCATCCCATTCTATCAAAATCCAATTGTTCTTTTATTTCAGTCATGGCCACTATCATTAGCCAACAAAATTCTTCATCGCCTTCTTCTTCCCCAATTCCATTGAATGGCCAACAAAATGGAAGCCGAGCGGAAGGGGAAAAGCCAATTGATGGAATTGATGGAAGCAAGTCGGTGACAGGGGAAGAAGCTTCAGATGAAGCGAAGAATGTGGAAAATGACCAGCAGGAAATGGGAAGGGAGGAAGAAGGGGAGATGATGAATGGAAAATGCGAAGATGGGGATGAGGTCAACAATGTGGGCCAACAAGAAGAGCAACAGGATCGACGGACTAGCGATTTGATCAGAAAACAATTGACCGAAATTGAGAAGGAAATTTCGCGCAGAATGCAGAATAAAAATGTCAAAAAGGTGGGGTCTAAAGATTTTGGCGAGGGAAAATAATGGTGATGGGTTTTATTAATTTAGGCCTAATTTTTTAATTTTCTTGCTTTTTTCACTCATTTCCTCCTCCAATTCCATCCACATTCTTTCCTTGCAAATTGGCGAAACGGGACATTGTTCCAGTAGATGGGTCATTCTTTTGATAAAACTAAACAAGAAAGAACAATTCAGGAAGATTCTACCATTTAAAAATTTAGTGTAAATGACATTTGCTGAGAAAATTCGTGTTTATTTCACTCAACACAACAGTCAACAGACATAACAAATATTATTAAGCCCTCCAAAAAATTCCACCTGTTTTCCCGAACATTTACCGCCTGTTTTTCCCAACAATTACCGTCTGTTACTTAGAATAAATCCGCCTGTTTGACTAAGTTTTAATAATTCCGCCTGATTGACTAAGTTTTAATAATTCCAAGTTTTAATAATTCCGCCTGTTTGACTAAGTTTTAAATAATTCCGCCTGGTTGACTAAGTTTTAATAATTCCGCCTGTTTGACTAAGTTTTAAATAATTCCGCCTGTTTGACTAAGTTTTAATAATTCCGCCTGTTTGACTAAGTTTTAAATAATTCCGCCTGGTTGACTAAGTTTTAATAATTCCGCCTGTTTGACTAAGTTTTAAATAATTCCGCCTGGTTGACTAAGTTTTAATAATTCCGCCTGTTTGACTAAGTTTTAATAATTCCGCCTGTTTGACTAAGTTTTAATAATTCCGCCTGTTTGACTAAGTTTTAAATAATTCCGCCTGGTGTTTTAATAATTCCGCCTGTTTGACTAAGTTTTAATAATTCCGCCTGTTTGACTAAGTTTTAATAATTCCGCCTGTTTGACTAAGTTTTAATAATTCCGCCTGTTTGACTAAGTTTTAATAATTCCGCCTGTTTGACTAAGTTTTAATAATTCCGCCTGTTTGACTAGGTTTTAATAATTCCGCCTGTTTGACTAAGTTTTAATAATTCCGCCTGGTTGACTAAGTTTTAATAATTCCGCCTGTTTGACTAAGTTTTAATAATTCCGCCTGTTTGACTAAGTTTTAATAATTCCGCCTGTTTGACTAAGTTTTAATAATTCCGTCTGTTTGACTAAGTTTTAATAATTCCGCCTGTTTGACTAGGTTTTAATAATTCCGCCTGGTTGACTAAGTTTTAATAATTCCGCCTGGTGTTTTAATAATTCCGCCTGTTTGACTAAGTTTTAAATAATTCCGCCTGGTGTTTTAATAATTCCGCCTGTTTGACTAAGTTTTAATAATTCCGCCTGTTTGACTAAGTTTTAATAATTCCGCCTGTTTGACTAAGTTTTAATAATTCCGCCTGTTTGACTAAGTTTTAATAATTCCGCCTGGTTGACTAAGTTTTAATAATTCCGCCTGGTTGACTAAGTTTTAATAATTCCGCCTGGTTGACTAAGTTTTAATAGTTCCGCCTGGTTGACTAAGTTTTAATAATTCCGCCTGGTTGACTAAGTTTTAATAGTTCCGCCTGGTTGACTAAGTTTTAATAATTCCGCCTAGTTGACTAAGTTTTAATAATTCCGCCTCTTTGCTCGAATTAATTGCACCTATTCCTTAAATTATATCTAGAATTTCACATGGTTAATCCCTTCCCGGATTTATTTCTTACTTGTTTAAACATAGGAGCCAAAACCCAAAAGAATGACCTAAAATGGTACTATCAAAATATTACCATAACACAAATTGGAACATCAATTTTAATAAATTAGATGGACGAACAAGAAATGAGCCAATTACTTTTGGATCACGGTTTGATGGCCACCGGATTGAGGACAGTAAACGAATTAAACGGCGATGATCAAAAGGTTGGGGATATAATATTGGTCCGTACCATCAATCGTCCGTCGTGTTTTGTGCATTCTTCAAATAACTTTTAACCTTTTTTTTTTTGCTTTACTAATTTTAATTTTGGCTATTCAACGCTTTCCACCTTTACACCCTTTCCTCCCTTTCGTTTTCCTGTCCTTTTTTTCCGTTTCATTTTGGCCTTTTTTTATTCAAATTTCATTTGTCAAGCAACCTAACCCATTATTTCCAGTCGGCTCTACCATTTTCCGCGAACAATAGTCCAAACAAAACAATGCCACCTACGGGTCCTTCGCTTGATCAACTCCGCCAAAATGCCGCCATCGGTACTCCTCCTTCTCTTCAACAAATGCCCCAAACTGTGCCATTCCCTACTGCCAGTGGCTTCTTTCCCCAACAAACATTTGGCCCATTTCCCATGCAATTTTCCCATGTTCCACCCACCGATCAATTCGTTCAACCACAATTCGGTCAGTGCCCCAACAATTTACCCTTTGTACCAATTGTTTTGTCCAGCCTTGGCCCAACATCATCCACATCAAATGCCATTCGCCTTTCCATCCCCGTATTCTGCCCCATTTTTGCCTCAACAATCTCATCAACCACAGATGGCATCTTCGGCCAATATGGCCTCGGCTGCAAGTCAATCACCATCGCCCCCAATGTTGGCACAAATGTTGCCACCAAATTTATCTGCCATAACACCGGAAGTAAGGCGAGGGCAATAGAGGCGTTTCAATATCGCCAATTGAATACTTCTGATCCATTTTTTGGCCATAACTCAATTAGACAAAAGCCAATTTAAGAAGGCAATAAATCATTTAAAAGCCTTAAATTTCCTTTAAAATGTGGCTTGAATACTTTATGAAATCTATCTTTTTAAGATAGATAAATGTAATTAAATGTTTTTGAGTTTCATATACTCGAATTATTAGAGGCCACTTATTTTACAAATTGTTTTAAGTTTTCAAATAATTAGAAAAGCCACTTTTTAGAGGACATTTAGGGCTTTCAAATGGCATATCGCGTTCTCGAATTAATTGATTCCTTGTTGAGATATAGCCAAAAGAATGGCCACAGGTACTGAAAAGGCATTAATGAAATACTAGTATGTTCCCTTCTTAAAATGCCCACCTTCCTTCAAATAGATGGCCGCCGCCCTTCTTGCCCAACTGCAACAACACAATCCCGGTCTCCTTCAAAGTTTTGTGGCGCAACAACAATCTGCTGGAGGCGCCGGTGGCTTACAAAATCGAATTTCTGCCACTGCTGGGCCCATCAATGGGAATGTCATCGGCAATGAATGTGGCACAAATTTAAGTGGTGCCAATGCCATTCCAATCCCAAATCCTCTGCCTGCTCCACCAAAGGCCAAATCTGGGGTGGCAATTGGCGCCAAAAGGCAACAACAACGGAGGGCATCCATTTCGGGTGGAAATGGAAGGAAAGTTGACCCAGGTTATGGAATTATTGAGAAGAATGGGGAAAATGGTGAAGGCAGTGAAAGGATTGGGCAAAGGCAAAATTCGGCGGATTGGGCTGAGGAAGGAGGACAAAATGCATCCACAATTGCTGGTGGTGGCCAACAAATTGGCAATGGAACGACGGTGGCAGGCACAACAGATCAACAGCCAGTTTGGGTGATGAGGTAGGAAAAAAGGGACCGAAATTGGACGATTCCGACCTGGGCCATTCTTTTGGCCATATCCCAACAAGGAAGCAGCCAATTTGGGAAGGCGATATGCCATTTGAAAGTCCTAAATGTCCTCTGAAAAGTGGCTTAACTAATTTCTTGAAAATTAAAATAATTTGTAAAATAATTGATTTTTCCTCAAAGGATTTCAGGTTTATTTTACTAAAAGATATTCAATCTCTTTAAGAATAAGAAATTCACAAAAATTTTCAAGCCACTTTGAAGAGAGCATTTTGGGCTTTCCATTGATATATCGCCTTCCAAAATTGGTTATTGTCTCACTAAGATATGAGTCAAAAACTTATTTTAGAGATACAGTATTGTTCCCCTCCTTATCGCGATTCGCGAATGGAAATGTCACTTATCCAAAAATGCCTTGAAGCAATATCATTTTTTCTTTCCTCTTTCCTTGTTCCTTCCTACATAAAAGAAGAGGGGGCCCAATCGCGGAAATATACTGTAAGAGAAAAATCAAAATTCTCCAACATTCCTCATCAATTAACGATACATGAATTCTTTTGGTCATATCTCAACAAGGGATTAACCAATTTTGGGAAGGTGATATGTCATATGAAATCTCTAAATGTCCTATAAAAAGTGGCTTAACAAATTTCTTGAAAATTAAAACAATTTGTAAAATAAGAGGATTTTTCTCATTTGGATTTAACATTTAATACATTCAAAGACATATAATTATTTTAAAATGGTTAATTTCATATAAGTTTAAAAGCCACTTTTTAGAAGATACTTTAGGCTTTAAAATGGTATATTGCCTTCCAAAATTGGTTTTTGCCTCACTGAGCTATGGGTCAAAAGGAAGGCCCATGTCTCATGAATTGGCGATACCCAGACCCAATCGTTCATTACCAGGAAAAATAGGAAAAATTTTGCCATTTTTCAGGGAATCCTATTTGAAAAGGCGAGAACGAGAAGAGCAAAGAAGGCGGGAACAACAATCAGGCATAGATGGCCAAAAAGTAGGCCCAGTGCTGGATGGAGAAGAGGCCAATGAGGAGGAAGAGGAAACGGATCGACTCCTTTTGGCCGATGCCATCGGCAACAAGGGTGGAGGAGGTCAAAAAGCCTCTTCCGCTGGAATTATTGGAGAACAACAGCAGCCACAACAAAGGAACAGTTTGGATCAAATGGACGGAGATGGGGGCGGAGGAGGCGATGGCGACAACCAATCCCAGGGGAAAGTCAGTCGAAAAGGCAGCAAAAAAGAAGGTGAGCGCATGGAAAATATGGCCAGGGTTTAGGGTGGCATTTTTATTGGATTAGAGAGTAGGCAAAATTCCACTTTGATCCCAAAATATTCTATAAATAAATTCTTAAAATTGATACGCGGTACTTTGGCACCCACTTCGGCACACACATACATTTGATCGAAATTAATTAAAAATGTAAGTCAAAATGTTCGCACCCATTCAATATTGTTTCGATGCTTTGTTGGTCAAAATTCTTCCGTCTATAAATTATTTTGTTGTTTGTTTTTGGTGAATTGTGAAAGCAATTAGATTATGGAGAAATTTTAAGCTAATTTGCCTCTAAATATATTTGTATTTTGATCGCCTATCCCGGAAAGTTCTCAAATATTCTGGAATATTTTATAGTCGAATTTTGATCTGATCACGTCGGTGATTTGTACAGCCTTCAATCCACATATTATCTTCTCAAATGTAATGAAAAAATGTGCAAAATTACAATTACAATTAATTGATTAGCCACAAAAATAATGAATGATTATATTGCCGGTTGAATTTACTTGCTTCTGCTTTTAGTCCATATCTCAGTGAGACTATGCCCAATCTGGGAAAGCTATATATCATTCGATAGCCCAAAATGCCCTCTACAAAAAGGCCTTGTTTACATTTAGAATTATGAACAAATTTGGAAAATATCTGTCTTTCCTCGAGGGACTCGAATTCTTCTCATTTCTCAGATTTCAAATGAAGATTTTTTAAAAAATTTTGAATTTAATATCAATTTTAAATAGCCTTTTTATAGAGGACATCTAGCGCTTTCGAATGGTATACTGCCTTCCTAAATTGGCCAAAAGCCTTGCCAAATTATGGGCCAAAAACACAAGCAGACATTCAACCGGCACAAGCCTCTCTTATTTATATAATTTCCTTTGGCAAAATTCGAATTATTTTTGACCAATGGTGTAAATGTGTAAGTAGAAATACTGCTGAATATTGCTAACACATTTATAAGGCCAATCGTTTACAATGGTGGTCGCGCATTCCCTTTTTATTAACAAATTCCTCAATTTCCCCATCGCTTTAGTTTTGTCTAAATTGGCGCCCCCATTCTCGGCTCAATTCCCTTAAATAATTCCACAAATTTCACAGTGATCATTCATGAACCCGCAGTTCTCATTGAGGGCGTCCTCTTCCGTGCCCGCTATCTTGGCTCAACCCAAATGACGCTGGATGGGCGGCCAACAAAAAGTTCGAGAATGGCACAAGCACAGGAGGCCGTGGCCCGAGTAAAGGTGATCAATCGCCTGGGGCTAATTGAATTTTGGTCAAAATTGTTTATATAAATGGATTAGGCTCTTTCTTGGGCAAATTTTGGTATAAAAATGATTAAATAAATATTAATTGGCCACAATGTTATGGCCAAAAAACAAAGTATGCTTAATTTTGGGCATTTAATGTGGATTTCTTCCTTTAATTGGCTGATATTTCAGCAATATTTCAATTCTATTAATAAATCTTTTATGACATTGGATTAGGCTCTTTCTGAAGAACATTTTGGCATAAAAATGATTTATAAAAGTTGAATTGGCCACAAAGTTATGGCCAAAAACAAAAACTGCCCGATTTTAACATATTTTGCCGCATTTTTTGCCATAACTTTTTGTAATTTACACTAATTCTTTCCCTAATAAAAACAACCGAATCAGAGCTATTTACCCCAAAATGGAGAAAAGGGTTGAATTTTATATGTTTATTTTGAAGGCGCCCGAAGGCGAGCCGCAACCCAGTACCGAAATTGACTTGTTCATCTCCACCGAGAAAATCATGGTGTTGAACACGGATTTACAGGTTGGCATTTGGCATTGACCATTGGGAAGCATTTGAATCGAATATTGGCCTCCCTAAATATTTAGTTCCTGACTGAGGGTATTTTTCAAAGGGTTCCATTCAAATCCAAATTTATCGTCATTCCCTTCGAATACCTTTTTTAAGTGTTTGTCCAATCCATTTTCATTCAATTCCATTCATTCCCCCCTTTCCAATTTGCCCCAAAAATACATATTTTCCCCTTGGTTTTGCGCTTTCCCCAAAATTTTTTCGGTCATTTTTTGCGGCTGACCCCAATTTTTTTGCCTTCGTCTTTCCCCATTTTTCTCAATTTTCAGAGGATTTCGGAGACGGACGTTCGACAGGTTAGCCAATTCCAAAAAATAGATTCCCCTCAATTCAATATTCGCTTATTCCGACAAAATTGCACCAAATTAACACTTTTGGCTCTGTTGGCTTTACTTACAAAATTTAACCTTTTTTGGCCTTTTTTATGATTTTTAACAATGAATTGGATTTTTCTTTATTGTTTTGGTTGTTTGTGTGCCTTTTCCACGGTCTTTCACACTTTTCTTTACTAATCCTTCTAATGAAAGGCTTAATTCTGGGACATTGGATGAACTTTGCAGTTTTATTTTTGTTGTTTACCACTTAAATTGGTGCATTAAACCATTTTATCAGCCAATAGAATGGACTTCAAATTCTCCATCGATGGAATATATATGTTTTTGCTGTGAAAATGTTGAATTAAAATGTGTGCCTTTTTAGTTTTTTTTTACCAGCTTGGATACGCCTCAATTTGCCTCCAAGCCCACTTGACGCCGTTTAAAATAATTTATTAAGGAGAGATCCTATTTTGATGATTTTAGTATCAAATTAAAGAGCAGACTTTAAGCTATCTAATAATATTAAATTTATTAAAATTGGTTAAGAATTTATGAAGCTGTGGCCAAAAACCATTTGAAATTTTGCTAATCCATAGAAAAGAGCATTTTAATTGGTTTTTTGAACATAACTCCATCAATTCTGAACCAATTTAAATAAAATTAATATCATTTAATAGCCTAAAGTCTGCTCTTTAATTTGATACTAAAATTATCATTGGTTCAGTACTTAATGAGTTATTGTCAACGGCGCCAAGCCAGTTCAGCGGCAAATTAATTAACTTTGATGGACTTTTAACCAGCTTTTTACCTCCTTTTTTTGGCACATTTCCCATTCTCGCACTCACAATTCCTCGCCTCCTCCAAATTAACATTCCAATGACCCAAATCCTCACATAATTTGCACTAAAACCTCCACAATTGGCCTCACAATTTTTCACAATTGGCCTCACAATTTTTCACAACCCAATTCCCTGATTGTTGCCTGTGCCATTTGCAGGACATCCTCATGGACCATTCACTGCGTTCCATTTCTTACATTGCCGACATCGGCGATTTGGTTGTCCTAATGGCCAGACGAGTGCCAAATCAACAAGAACAGCAACAACAACAAACAGAAGAGTTGGTGAACCAAAAATTTGAGGGGAATTATGAGAGAAATAGGAAAATGAAATAAGACGATGACTTTGGCCATACTTTTTTGATCATAGCTCAGCGAGGCACTATCCAATTTTGGAAGGGAATATATCATTGGAAAGGCCTTGAAGTCCTCTAAAGAGTGGCTATAAATTTTATGAAATTCATCTTTAAAAATAGATAAATGTCTTTGAATATAATAAGCGGATTTTTTGAGGGAAAGAATTATATTTAACAAATTATTTTATAGTTTTTAAAAATTTAGTTAAGCCACTTTTTAGAGGACATTTAGAGCTTTAAAATGGCATATCGCCTTCCTAAATTGGTTGCTTCCTTGTTGAGATATGGCCAAAAGAATTGGCAAAGGTACTGAAAAGTCACGTTTCAAATTAGATGGAAAAAGCTGATTGCCAATTCTGTGTCATTTCGATAGATATTTCAAAAAACAAACGAAAAGGGAAACAAAAAGGGATTGCAACATTCCTTGAGGCCTCTGTAAATTTTGACAGGAGCCAAATTGACGGATTTCAGGAGTGAAATTAAATAATAAATTTAACTCAAAAATGTGGCCATAGATAGGCTTCAGGGTTCATTTATTTTCCCTTCCCAGCATAAAAAGCTTAAGCTTCAAAATTTCGGCTAATTGATGAAAAATATGATTCTTAACATCAAAAAAAAGTGCGTTCCTATCCACGCACAGATCCGACAGTGTTCGAAAGGCGCCACGCGTCATTTGCCACGTTTTCGAGTCGGACGAGGCCAATTTCATTGCTCAATCCATTGGCCAGGCATTCCAAGTGGCCTATGTGGAATTCCTCCGGGCCAACGGAATTGAGGATCCAAACTATTTACGGGACATTGACTATCAGGAAGTGCTGAATTCCCAGGAGATGATGGCCGAAGAATTGGAGCTGTTGGCCAGGAAAGAGACGCAAAAGGACGTTGTGGTCACCAAAAGGTCCGGTGAAGCATTGGGCGTTGTGATTGTGGAGTCCGGATGGGGCTCAATGTTACCCACTTCGGTGATTGCAAATATGGCACCGGGTGGGGCGGCGGCACGTTCAAATCAGCTGAACATTGGCGACCAAATCATTGGGATCAATGGAATTTCGTTGGTTGGATTACCGTTGAGCGCCGCACAACAGAATATTAAGGTAAGGGAGATGACAGGATTTTTGTGGATTTTGGCTAATATCCCAATAATATTTAAAGTAATTAATATGATACCATTAGATTAGGTTCTTTCTTTAGAGCATTTTGCTATCAAAATGATTGATATCAAACATTTATTAGCTAGAAAATTTTGGGCAAAAAACAGCTGCCTGAATTTATGTGAATTCTTTCCATTAAATGGCGAATATCTTAACAATATATCAATTTATTAGCTCTTTCTTGGAATATTTTGATTTAAAAAAATAATTGATAAAATACATATTAAATGGTGCTGGAAAATTATGGGGGGGGGGGGGGGGGAACGAAAACTGCCCGATTTTGGTATATTTTCCAGTCATATTTGGCCATAACTTTTTGTAATTTCCATCAAATTTACTAATTCTCCTCTCAAATCAATCTATTTTCTATCAGAATCCGTTCTATATAATTAAAATATGAAATTTATTCTAACTATTAGCTTGTAAAATTAATTTGGTAGATAAATTTGTTCTACCCTTCCGGCGTAAATTTCATTAAATTGATGTAAATTTGGTACCATTCGATAAATATTAAAAATAATTATAATAATATAAAATTCCTTCCTCTCCTTTTTAACAGAATGCCCGTTCTTCCACTGCAGTCCGTTTGACGATTGTTTCAACGCCCCCGGTGGTGGAAGTTCGAATTCGTCGACCCGACACCAAATATCAACTTGGATTCAGTGTCCAAAATGGAGTGGTCAGTCGCACACAAATAGTAGTCAAAATAGGACAATACTTGAGCCGTTCTTTTGGCCAGAGCTCAATAAGCAAGTCACCAATTTTCGAAGGCAATATACCATTTTAAGGCTCTAAATGTCCTCTAAAAAGTGGCTTATTTATTTTTATGAAAACTTAAAAATTTTGTGAAATACACGACTTTTCCCCACTCAATCAAAAAATTCGAGCTTATTACACTCAAAAACATGAAGCTTTTTGTATAGGTGAATTTTATAAAATTTTAGTAAGCCATTTTTTAGAGAATTCTTTGGGCTTTCAAATGGCATATTGCCTTCTAAAATAGGTTAATTCCTTGTTGAGCTATGGCCAAAAGAGTGGGGCCAAGTATTGAAAATCCCCTTATTAGTTAGGAATATTCCCAAATTCATTTTCTCATCAATTCCATCGTAGATTTGTTCCCTCCTTCGCGGTGGCATTGCTGAAAGAGGCGGAATCCGTGTCGGTCATCGAATCATTGAAATCAACCATCAAAGTGTGGTGGCCATTCCACACGAACGCATTGTGAATATGTTGGCCACAGCCACAGGCGAAATTCACATGAAGTCAGTTAAAAGAAATGAAGGAAGGGGATTGAGATTTTAAAAGATTAAAAAATGGGAATAATAAAAAGGTAGTCTAATTTGCTGAAAAAACATTTGAAGTTGCCGAAAACATATTGGAATTTTCGAAAAGATTATAATGGTTCAAAAATTTATCCCTGACCCCCAAACTTTAATCTTTTTGATTATGTTTTAGCTAGGGTTAAACCTTAGTTTTGAACCATTAAACCAAAATGAGTTTAAACCGTTTAATACCATTTAATTTTGACCAAACCATAAATAAATTATATACCATTCGATGCTTACTTGGCTAGGCTCTATACAATTTTGGGTATTTGGTTTAGGAATGCAGGGCAACAAACCATTAAACTATTAAAATTATTTTGGTTATATTTATTCTTTTTTTCCCCGCAATTTCAGGGTTTTTTCAGCAAATTAAACATTAACCCAAAACACATTGATAATTAAAAATAAACTAATTAAATTATTAATTTTCTATTCCATAAATAGAACGATGCCAACTTCAATGTTTCGATTGTTGACCGGTCAGGAAGTGCCAAACTACATTTGATGACGACAAACAATAATCCTATTAAATATGTCCCCAAAAATCATCACAGAAACAGGGTCACATTTTCCCCCTCCCAAACACATACATATATATTTCTCGATTGATTTGCTCAGCCATTTTCATACATTTTATTTTACTTAAAATCAACAAAAATTTCTGCGCATTTGCCCCCAGGGGATGGACCAAATTTGCCTGGCTTCCTCCCCTCCACAAAAATGTTTTTTGTTTTTGCATTTTTTATTCCATTTTTATAAACATTTATACATTTTTTATGCATATATAAATATATTTATAATAATTATATTTTTTTGTCCAAATCCAAAATTCATTCATCCTCGAACGGCTTGAAGGAATTGTGGCACCGTTCCTCCTTCCTGCTGATTTTGTTCATGATGGCCAAATTTTTGGTCCTCAATTGTGGCACCCACAAAAAGAGAGGGGCCACCGGTGGCCATTTGTGTGCCGCCACCGCCAAGGATGTCACCAATCAAAATGTCCAGCGCTCCACGGAATTTGGCCAAATCCGAGTCGTTGTAGAGGAACCAACATGGAATGCCCTCCTTCATAAAAAATTGAATATTTTTTTTGTTTAATGTGCCCTTATTCTTTACCCGATTGGCCAATTGACGGCTCTCTTCATTGGCTGTGATCAGTGTGATCAGCTTTTTCTGGAATTGATTGGCCAATCGCTCCATCGATGCCTCCTTCCCCGTTCGAGATGTACAAAACACTGAAGAAGGGGGAATATTTTTTGATATTATATAAAATTAAATATTTCGGCCAATTTTGCATTGATTAATTCCGCCTATTTTGTACTAATTAATTTCGCCTCTTCTTTGGAAAAGAAAAATGGTAATTAAAAAAGAAATCTTTTCTAGTAGTTAATGCTTTTTTGATTGTTCGAAATGATTTTATTTAAATAGTGGAAAATAAAAATTTTTCTCTCATTTTATGATTGATAAAAGATAAAAACAATAATTAAAAATGATTTTCCCTCGGGGTTTTAACTTGGATTTATCCTTCCTCATTCAGTTTAAATTTTTTGCTGTCGATACAGTACCTTTCCCTTTCTTTTGATTTTAACTCCATAAATAAGCAGCTAATTTTGAAAGGCAATATTTCATTTGAAAGCCCAAAATGTCCTCTAAAAAGTTGCCTATTCGAATTTTTTGAAAATTTAAAATAATTCGTAAAATAAGCGCCTTTTCCTCACTCAATCAGAAAATTCGAGTTCATTACACTCAAAGAGATGTAGTATTTTAAAAATTGAATTCATAAAAATTAAATAAGGCCAATTTTTAAAGGAGACTTTGGGCTTTCAAATGGTATATCGCTTTTACAGATTGGTTACTGCCTCCCTGAGATATTGGCCAAAAACCAATCGATGGCAGCATTCAATTATCCCTTATCCTCTTCTCCAATGCCATTGCCATTTATTACTTTAAAACTTGCCATTTTCGGGCTGTATAAATTCAGCCATTCTGCAAAGCATTAGGCGACCAAGGGCACCGGCTATCCCAGCCTCGGTTGGGCCCGAGGCGAGTACAACATTGGCACAACGGTTGGGCAAAAGCATGGAACTGGAATTGAGGGCAAAAATAGAAAAAATGGTTAATTAAAAATACCGTTCGGCGATGACCCGAATACATTGGCGAAAAAGGTCGGCATTGGCACCGGGCATTCGCTGAAATTTGGATGGATTAAAAAAATTGGGAAAAGGCGCACCTCAATATGATCCATATATGTGAGGAATTCAATGGAATTTAAGCCGCAATGGTCGAGTAATTCTGCGTAGGGGAAAAAGGGTGAAATGAAATTAAAATATTTAATGGTCATTGAATATATAATATTATACAACAGCTGAGGAATGCTGCTTATTTCAAAAAAAATTATAAAAACTTTTTAAAGGACATTTAGAGCTTTAAGTATTCGCCTTCCAAAATTGGTAGCTTCCTTATTGAGATATGGCCAAGAAGGACTCAAGTACTGAATTTACGATAATATAATAACAGATGCTTTCATTCAAATTAAAATATATTTTTAAAATGCTCAATAATCCTCCCAAAATATCCAATAACCCACCAGCAAATCTGTTCACTCCTCTATGTTGCAAATAAATTTCCTTGATATGCTGATATTTTGCTGCCAGCCGCCTCATTCCCTCATTTGCTTGGGTGCATTTATTCGGCATTTGTTGTGGCGTTTGGCCCATCATTCCACTATCGGCGTTGGCGTTTGAATCCTCCGTTTCCCTCTGCTCATTTTTGCATCCATCAATTTGACCACCGCTATTTTCGCCTCCTCCCATTGAAATTGAATTTGCGCCAGCCGATGCCGCATTCAACTGCAATGCCTCATCCATTTGGGCATCCTCCACATTGGCTTGATCGAATTCCTCGAATCGATCAAGTTGGAAACCAATTTGCAACAATTTGGCCAGCGCATTTGCCATCATTTGGTCAAGTCCAGGACGACATTGATGATGGGCGGGCAAAATTGAGCAAATGTCCTCCTTTATTGAAAAAAGGGGGAAATTGTATAAGAAATGGCAAAAAATTTATTTTTTTTAAATAGTTTTAATTATTTTGAGGATAAATCCACAGAATTATCCCCCATATCCATAGCCCATATCTTCCTTCCTAATTACTACTTGCCTCCAGGGCTTCATCAATTGCTACCATCTAAATATATATTTTAAAGAAGCTTTTGCCTTTTCCTCTCCACTTCGATGAATTCTGAATCCGAAGGCCCGATTTCTCAAAATTTTAATTAATTAAAAAAATTTAATCTTCACATTTTATATAATTTAATATCCTATAGTCGGGTATATATTTTCAGATTTTGAACATTCAAAGACCAACGAATGCCTCTGTATCTGTATTAAATCATTCATAAGTTGACTTATTAATCTTATCCATATAATCTTAAAATTGATCCTGAAGGAATCTTTGGGTGACTCTTTGTGAGCCAAACCCAGCGATTCTTTGCGGAAATCATAGATAATTTTTGGGATTTTCAAAAAAAAAAAAAATTAAAATCGAATATGAATTCTATTGAGCTTTGGAATGAATGATGAGGGATTTATTTGTTAAAAATGTTTGAAAAATACAATAAAACGTTTACCAATTCCCAGACGAACACCCGCGTGTTGTTTGGTTCTGCTGGACTGGAACGAACGGCAACACCCTTCTTCTTCTTGGATCGTTCTGTATAATGAAAAATGTTTAAATTTCATTTCAAAGTGGCCACACAAACTTGAGGAAGCCGTTGTGGTCGATGATTTTTCTGCGTGCTTTGACTTCTCTTTGCCACCATGATGGGCGCCAGCGCCATTTTGTTGCCCAATTTGGGCTGTAACATTGTTATTGATGAGTGAAGGGGTTGCGCTGGGTGCAGGCCTTGTACCCAATGGGGATGAGTCCAATTCGCTGCCGGTAACCACCGATTGCAAATCCTTAAAGGAAATATAGATTAAAGTTTTTGGCAAACAAATTTATATAAAAAAGAGTCCAAAAATATGGAGCAAAAAGGCATGAAGTGCGTTCTATAGATAAATATATTTCTGATTTTAATTCCGCCTGTTTGACTAAGTTTTAATAATTCCGCCTGTTTGACTAAGTTTTAATAATTCCGCCTGTTTGACTAAGTTTTAATAATTCCGCCTGTTTGACTAAGTTTTAATAATTCCGTATGGTTGACTAAGTTTTAATAATTCCGCCTGTTTGACTAAGTTTTAATAATTCCGCCTGGTTGACTAAGTTTTAATAATTCCGCCTGGTTGACTAAGTTTTAATAATTCCGCCTGGTTGACTAAGTTTTAATAATTCCGCCTGTTTGACTAAGTTTTAATAATTCCGCCTGTTGACTAAGTTTTAATAATTCCGCCTGTTTGACTAAGTTTTAATAATTCCGCCTGGTTGACTAAGTTTTAATAATTCCGCCTGTTTGACTAAGTTTTAATAATTCCGCCTGTTTGACTAAGTTTTAATAATTCCGCCTGGTTGACTAAGTTTTAATAATTCCGCCTGTTGACTAAGTTTTAATAATTCCGCCTGGTTGACTAAGTTTTAATAATTCCGCCTGGTTGACTAAGTTTTAATAATTCCGCCTGTTTGACTAAGTTTTAATAATTCCGCCTGTTTGACTAAGTTTTAATAATTCCGCCTGTTGACTAAGTTTTAATAATTCCGCCTGTTTGACTAAGTTTTAATAATTCCGCCTGTTTGACTAAGTTTTAATAATTCCGCCTGTTTGACTAAGTTTAATAATTCCGCCTGTTTTAACTTAGATTAATTTCTCCTATTCTGATTTTAATTCCACATGTAATAATAATAATAAATCGACAGTTATCTTTCTATTTCACTTTCAAGGCTTACAGTATCCATAAAAAGAAAATGAAGGAAAGGGAGGAAAGGGAGGGAGCAGGGAAGATTCTATCCTTTTATTTTGCCTCAGGAAATTGTCAATAAGAGGAAAAATGTAGCGAAATGTATCAATTGTCAGGCAAATAGCTTTGACATTTTTGTCCATAACTTTATTAAAAATTGAGATAAACCTTAAATTCTTAGTATCAATATGTTACTCTCAACGAGGTGTATAAGCATTTTAATAACTTTCAATTTTTAATTGATATTTTGACAATTGAAATTCTAAATTATTTCCACAAAATTCAACAAAATGATTGGATTTAATAAAAAGCTATTTCTTTTAAATAAAAAATTGACTTGAATATCTCAGTCTAATTTAAAATTTTTCCATTTTCTAAACGAACGATGGCATTCAGCTGATTTGCGCCTGTAAGCCCTGCATATTGTTGCTGCTGTGTTTGATGGCCACCGACTCCATATTGATGGGATGCATGGGCCATGAATGAGGCGGCTGACTTTGATGGGTCCACCAATCCGGATTGTTGTTGCTGATGATGTGCGGCATTAGAAAGGGCAGCTGCGGCATAATAGCTGGGAAAATGGGTGCCAGCGGTGTAATAATCTGCTGGCGTGCCATATCCTTAAAATTAAACTTATATTTTTTGTCATATCTCAACAGTGAAGCAGCCTATCTGGGAAGGCGATATATCATTCGAAAGCTCTAAATGTCCTTTAAAAAGTGGCTTTACTTATTTTTTGAAAAACTAAACAAATTTTAAAATATAAACAGTTTTGCCCCAAAAATAGGGTTTATTAATTCATATTCAAAGGCATGAAAAGGAAATATTTTAAAAGTGTATATAATAAAATATAAAAATTCTGAAATGTAGAGCACATTTTAAGCTTTCTAGAAGTATATTGCCTTCTTAGATTGGTTAAAGCCTCGCTGAGCAATTGCCAAAATAATACCCACAAGTTGATTATACTCATCAATTGAAATCTATCCCCTTTTAATTTGTTATAAATTCAAAAATCTATTAAAATAATATTTTGATTTTGGTTCCACTTTTTAGAGGGCACTTTAGACTTTTTAAAGATATATCGCCTTCTTTGATAGTTTATTGCCTTGCTGATAAGAAATGAGCTAAAATAATGGCCAGGGTCTCAATGAGGGTATTAAATTTGAAGTTTTTTTAATATTTTAGATTAATAAAAAATAAATAAATCATAAAAATTTACCAGCATAATGGCCCAAATATCCACTCAATGCGGCCGTTCCCGCTCTTTGCCCACCACCCAGTCCATAATAGTTTAGGCCATATGTGGCGGCAGCAGCCGCCTGCGGATTGTACCAAACAGCTGCGGCTGCCGTTTGCGGATTTGAAGTGGCGGAAACTGCGGACATTGCTGCCGCCATTTGGTTGTAATAGGCCGAGGTTGGACTTTGTTGTTGTTGGGCGGCGGAAAGTTGATGAACTGCGGCCAATTGGGCGTCTTAAAAATGGACATAGAATAAAAAATGACTTGTATAGATTTAGGGATTAATTTTGTTTGGAAATGGTTATTAAAGATGGTAAGCTCATATTTTATTTCGCATTAAGCCCTGCTAGATAGATTTGGGATTAATTCAATTTTAGGGCATTTGATAAGGATGGTTCGATTGTTTATTCAAATCCGTTGATTTTATACTTGATTTATCGATTTGAATTTCAAGTTTGAACTTATTTATATTCGAATAAAATAACTACCTACGGATCATAAAATTGTCTAATTTTATTCTCTTTTCAGTTATAGATTCTTTTACTTGCCTTGTGCCGCTGCCACATTCCCGAATCGGCCACTCATTGTGGCGGCCATGGCCAATTGCTCCCATTCCCAATAGGATGAATACGGATTTGAAGAGGAGGCGGCGGTTGCCGCTCCATTTGAAGCATTTGATGCCGCCGATGAAGAGGCGGCTGCGGCTGCCGCGGACAACATTTTTAGAGAAGGAAAGTGGCAAATTTGATGGCCGGCAAAATTGAAGAAAGAAAGGAAATTAAGTTGATTTTTCCCTAAAAATGTTTGAATTTTGAAAGGCAAAAAACCTAAAAATGTTTGGATTTTGGAAGGCAAAAAAGAGGCAGCGATGGAATTTTTTAGGGAAGTTTTGGGGAAAATTATTGGCCAGCGGGAGAGGAAATAAACAAATTGCGCAATTTGGTTGGAGGGCGGAAATGGGCGGTGGCGGCTACGACAATGAAATAAACACAAAATAGCCGATTGGCCCTGACTGAGGGGGAATTTGTGGATGGAGGAATGGCGGCAAATTAGGGCAAAATAGGATTTGGGATTGAGGAAGGCAAATGCAAATAAAAAGTAAATATTCATCCAGAGCAGTGGATCGTAGGCAAAAAAATTAATTGGCCTTTTAGGAAGGAGTTATGGGTCCCAGGAAATGGCCAAAATTATTGCCGAATTTTGGTTGAAATAAATATTAAAAAAATTAATTGGCTTTTTGAGGACCAAAAAATGGCCAAATCATTGTCGAATTTTGGCTAATAAAATCAAAAATATTAAATAATTTATTTGGACAAATTAATAATTAAAAGCGATTTATGAACAAAGACATAAAATTGCCTCCTTCTCCAAACAAATTCAGTCAGTCAATTTTGATGGATAGTGCCAATGTTGGATTTTGGTGGGGATAATTTTGGAGGGCATTTTTGGGTTGGGGAAAATGTGGACAGGTGTGCCCTTGCCATCCTTGCCTTCATTTTGTTTGCCTCCAAACAAACAAATTGGGGACAACAATAATTTTGTGGGGTTAAAAGCCAAAAAATTAGGGAGGTTAGTGAGTCGATTTCCCAAAATACTTTTTCTAAATCATATGCCACCACAGATGAATTCCATTGTATGGGAGGTTAATCTAGATTTTGCTTTAATAACTAACAACTCAGCGAGGCAATTGCCAATCTGGGAAGGCGATAGATATATCATTGGAAAACCCAAAGTGTCCTCTAAAAAGTGGCTTAATAATATTTTATAAAATTTACCATTTTAAAAACTTATATGCTTTTGAGTGTATTAAATTCTTATTTTGGAGGAAAAGCCGTTTATTTTATAAATTATTTGAAATTTTCAAAAACTAGTATGGCAACTTTTTAGAGAACATTTTGGACTTTCAAATGGCACATCGCCTTCCAAAATTGGTTGTCTCCTTGCTGAGATATGGCCAAAATTAGGACTTGAATCATTGAGTTTTCTGCTGATTTTATATTAATTCCCCCCTCCCACCCCCCTTTTTGATTGGCTGATTGGATTGGGGAGGAAACATAAATTTATTCGCCAATAATAATACTAATAAGTTTTGAATTCAGAGGAGTTCCCCCAGAGTCCACTGAATGGATTTAGCGCGTGCCATTTTTCTCCTCCAATTGGCCGATCAATTGGCAAAGGAATTTTGTGGATAATCTTTGGCTCCCTTTTGCCTATCGGCTTCCAATCCTTCCTACTTTTCCATCCGAGATCCCGATGAGTAGGCAAAAGGATTAGACGGCCACTCGGATTACAAAAAAGCCAATGGGCCACCCCTATATTGCCCTGCCTGCTGGCCATTTTCACAAATACAACAGAGTATAAAATTGTTGGAAGAATTAATAAAAAGACGAATGGCATTGCCATTTTCATTTTTTAATAAAATTAAAAATGTCGATGGCAAATTTAAACGAAAGGAAATGATAAAAAGTGATCGACTAAAATGGCCAAAAAATGATTTTTAATCATCAATTTTGGATTTTGTAGAAAATCGTTTTAATTTTTTTTTATATGTGTTTGGTAAATTTAATGGAAAGGAAACACTCTCGATCCCTAAAATGGTCAAAATATAAAGGAAATTATACCATAGCCTATCAGAAGAGGGAAGGGCAAAAATGGCGGCTCATTTAGAGTTATATTGTAGGAAATGCCGCCCTGTGTTTTTGTCGCCTCGCCTCGATGCCGCCCACCCAAAAGCCCATGCCCACAATCCAACCCCCTAATATAGTGAGGAAAAATTAATTGGACGGTGGTCCTTGATGAGAAGCAATTTTTGGGGACCATTTTTGCCCCTTGGATGTGGAAAAGGCCTCGAGGGGTAGAAAATGGTGGCCGATGGGAAAATGGGGGGATGAGGGGGGATGAGAGGTGTCCGATTTCGTTTTTGGAGGGGAAAAGCTAACACAGGGAGGGGTAGGGGAGTGGCTGCGATGAGCACAGAAAATGCTGGAGGGGAAAGGGTGGGGGACAATTTGTGCGGCGGAAAATGGTGGAGTAGGGATTTGGGGGCAGAAAAAATTGCGTAAGCGGCCTTTGTGGATAAAAGTGGGAGCAGAGGAGAAGGAAAGGAAACCAAGGAGGGGGATACGGTGATTTAGGGAGAAATGAGTGGGGGTGATTGGCAATTTGTCCCTTCGGATATTTACCAATTTGGATGGAGTCGCTTATCTAAACAAGATTTTTCTTTATTAGAGTTATCATTCTTTTGGCCATATCTCAACAAGGAAGGAATCAATTCCGGAAGGCGTTATGCCATTTTAAAGTCTTAAATGTCCTTTAAAAAGTGGCAATATATTTATATGAAAATTTTTACAATTTATAAAATAAGCGACATTTTTCTCAAAACCACCAAGAATTCCTGCTAGTTAACTTCAAATAAATGAAACTATTTTAAAATGATAATTTTTTTAAAATTAAAATAGGCCACTTTTTAGAGTACACTTTCGGCTTTCCAATGATATATCGCTTTCCAGGATTTGCTTTTGCCTCGCTGAGATTTGGGCCATAATAATTAATAACAACCTAGGATTGTTGTCTTGTTGTGGAAGGTGGAGGGGGGTTATCTTTGATGGATAGATCAATTCATCTCTAGCTACCATTGGAATCCGGTGTTTTGGGCACCAATGTTCATTCCTTGGGATATTGTCCATTTTAGGCATTTTTTGAGATAAGTTTCAATCTTTCTTTCAGCCATATATTTAAATTAAATGGGCTGAAAAAATGGCAAAACTTTTCCACTATACATTTATAAGTCCCTTCCAATTTCATCATAAATTTTTGGCCAAAATGCGCAAATTCGATTGCGCACCATCATTACGGCACATCTCTGCCAAATTATTATTTGCCCATCTCCTTATGTGGGAGTGGTTTCCCGTTAATGATAGGCAAACAGACAAACAATGAGGGATTTGGGCCAAATAAGGAGCGGAGGGTCCTTCAAAATGCCATATATTCCTTGGCAATGGATTTGATGGGGGCATGGAATATTTGGAAAAAATGGCAACACAAACATTGAATTTCACATATTCAACATAATTTTGGCATTATTAATGATCGATGTGATCAATATGGCCAAAAGTTTACAAAATGGCAAAATATTTCGTCTTAAACGGAAGTGGCAAATTGAGAAGCAAAGGTGGAGGGAAGAGGCCGATTATGCAAATTTGTTGCTCCATCCCCTCATTCAAAATCCCCTCCCCTCCATCCTAAATCCATTCATTGTTTTGCCAGCGTGCCATTTGGTGAGGACAAAAAGAGGGGGGCAAATTTGAGGAGGGCCATGCCAACGGGGGAAGAAGGGCCCTCAATCCTTGGGATGAGAGCTGACTGAGTTGACTTTTTAGGGAATGAGGGGATTATCCGGGTGCACAGGAGGAAGGCTGCTGAATGCTGATTAGAAGCTAAAGAGGCCATAATGACCCTAAAATTGGTGGAAACCTCCTTAAATGATTTCTGAATATTTTATGGATAAATTATGGCCAAATTTGTAGCTAGATTAATGCAAAAATTAATGGCAAAATCTGGACAAATTTATGGCCAAATAATGGCAAAATTGAAGCCAGAATAATTGCCAAATTTCTGGCAAAATGAATGGCCAAATTGGTAGCATTTACAGTTTATAAATTGAATGCCATTTTGAGGAATGGCTTAAAATGGAAACATCGCCTCTTTCATCCATTCCCGAATTTCCCATTCGGTATGCCGATAATTGCGTTTTGTTTATCCACCAAAAAATGGAGCATGGCCTCAGCTTCTGATGGGCCAGGAAATGGGCAAAATGGGGACAATTTTATGTGAAAAGATGAAAGTAAATTAAAAAAGTAGCTTTAAAGGACATAAAGAGTTTCAGGATAGAATATCACCTTCCCAAAATAGTGATCGCCTCACTGAGAAATGGTCAAAAGAATTGCCTATTTCCTCCGTTGGCATTGGCAGCACTGATAAGTCCCCCTACTCCAAAAATTATGCCTAAATTTTTTGTGCAATTTATTTGGTGCCATTTTGAAAGCAATGGCTTAAAGGCAACATCGCCTCTTTCATCCAATTCCGAATTCCTCGCTTCGGTGTGCCGATAAGTGCGTTTTGTTTATCCACCAAAAAATGGAGCATGGCTTCCCAGTTTCTAGGCCAGGAAATGGGCAAAATGGCCCATGGATGAAGGGGACACCATTGAATGGATGGGGAAAGGAAGGTGAATGTTTGGACGGGGAGGAATGAAACCCGATAGGCGTGAGAGGCCCAAATGGAAAAATGATGAAAAATGCGGGATTGGCTGATGATTGGATGGGATAAAGTTTTGGTCATAAAATCGATCCAAATTCTCGACCAAAAAATTGCAAAATGTTCACAAAAAGATTGTATATCATTTTGTGTTGGATATGGCCAGATTGAATGTCTTCTCTTCTTTTGGCCATAATCATATTTCGACCGAGTCCGGATAGAATATATCAATCCACCAGCCGATTGTATCCTTTTTCCTTGCTTCAAAGGTTTATATTCCATTGCCACTTGAATTTCGCCCTTTCCTCCTCCATAAAATTGCAACTTAATATTACAAAGATGGGAAGAAAGGGAGGCAACTTTGTTGAAATAAAATAGTGAGGAAAAGGATCAAATTTGGGCAGTGGCGGATCGGAATTCGAGAAAGTGAATGGATGGATCAAATTTGAGTGGGAAAAATGCGCGGAAATTAGGAGTAAAAAATTATCTACCTGGGCCATTCTTTTGACCATAACTCAACAAGGAAGCAATCAATTTTGGAAGGCGATATGCCTTTCGAAAGTTCTGAATGCCCTCTAAAAAGTGGCCATACTAGTTTTTTTTTGAAAAGTCTAAAACAATTTGTTAAATAAGAGACTTTACCTTCGAAAATTCGAGTTCTTCACAATTAAAGACATTTATTTAATTATTTTAATAAGTGAATTCCAAATCATTTTAATAGGCCACTTTTTAGAAGACATTTTTAGGGCTTTTTAATGGTATATTTATATTTCCTTCTCAGTCAGTCAGTCAGATAGGATACTGCCTCGCTGAACTATGGGAAAAAAAATTAAAGCCATTCAATCGGTGCTAATTGTTGTAAGTCAGCCAATGAGAGGCAAGATGTTCTTATTAAAGAGAAGCCTCCGCCCATTCAATTTTTTGTATTCTTAACGATAAGAATTCGGCAGAATTATTTTTCGGGACTTCATAGTGCGTATAAAAGGCAAATTGGTACCGACAGATGTGTGGCCTTATTAGGAAATAAGGCAGTCCTCTTCCCATGCAAATATTTGTAATGGCAAATAAATTTGCCCATGTCCAAAAAAGGCTTCAAATTTCCATACAATGCGGCGCATCCACATTTCCATCCAATTAATGGGATTGGCACAAAAATGTTGGCACACAAATTTGCATAAATTCTTAAAATTACGGTCATCGAGTCAATGAAAGCAGCCCAGAAGGGAAAAGGAGGGAAAACATTGTCGAGGAAGAAGGGGGGGGGGGGGGGTGGGAGGGAGAAGAGGCGCGCGAATGAATGGAGCACCTGGCGCCCCACCAGTCTTTGTTCCCCATTTTGGCTTCTTCTTCACCTACTTTGAGCCACCTCCCACCATTTCCATTCATTCATTCTGATGATGAGTGGCCCAACTTCCCCTCCTCCGTTTCCGTTTTGTTAGCGCTCAAACAAAGACAAGGTGGGCCACAAAATGATGCTGGGGAGGGAAACATTGGGCCAGAGAATGGCGTGCTTCCCCCATTATTTATATATTAAATATTTGCCAATTTTACCATCATTACGAGGGATATGCTTCCATTGTGGCCTTCCTGCCTTCTTCATATACTCAATTTACTGTCCAATTTTAACTGTGAATTTTCGATAGGGATATTCGGCTGAAAAGGGAAAATCATCTCTTACCTCTTATTAATTTGCCCACTTTTGATGAAATTTTGCCTAATTTTAGTATATAAGATGCTTATATCTAAATCAGTTATTTGCTGAATGGGCATGCATTGGAATTCATTACTTTTGGCCATTATCTTCCTCTAGAATTGTCCTAAAATAAGATTAAATATCATTTTGTAGAGAATTTAATTTGATTGATTAATGATTAATACATCATTGGTCTGTCTAAAATTTGAAAGGGGAGGCTGTACATTATTTCATTTACTGACTGAGAAGGTAATAATAAGCTTTTAACCTAGAAGCATTTTCTAAAAATGTGAGGTCTTTATTCGAAATTCAAATAAGATGGAGAAATATATAGAAAATGAAAGACGGCAACAAAATTATAATAATTCAATAAATTTGATTATTTATCAACATTTTCTTCTTCTTTTTTGGCCTCATCCGTATCTTCTTCCTTCTTCTCTTCCTTCTCCTTATCTTCCTCTTCCTCCTCTTCCTTCTCCTTTTCTTCCTTTTCTTCCTCTTCCTCCTCATTTTCATCTTCATCCGGCAATGGGGTAAGCGGAGGCAATGGCGCCCGAGGGCCATGGATTTCCAGTGACGGGAAAGTGCACAAATGAAGAAGGGAGGATTCCGGATGGCCAATTGGGGGCACCGTTTCCGAACGACGCATCATCATTTGGTTGGAATAATGCGAGGAGGAAACATCATTGTTTTCATCGGTGTCATCAATTGGCGCAGGGGCAAACAAAGACCATCGAGAGGAGGCAGGCAATTGTTGATCGAACATGGATAAATCTATGATAGGGATACGGATTGGGGAATAAGTAAATTGGGGCGAAGTCATTTGCGTGAAATCCATTTAATCCCTCACTATTAGAAATTGATAAATTGGATCCAATATCCAAAAAGTAGGAAAAATTCTATTACTATAATTCAATATCTACGCCCTTTCTTTTGGCCTATAACTCAAAGAGGGACTAACCAATTCTGGAAGGAAATATACCATTTGAAAGGCAAAAATGTCCTCTAAAAAAGCTTTATAAATTTCATTAAATCAGGCTTTAAAAAATTGATATGACTTTGAGAATAAAATGAATAAATTTCTTTAAAGAAAAGTTGCTTAATATATAAATTTTTTTAATTTTCAAAAAAAGAATGGCTATTTTTTAGCCACTTTTTAGAGAATTCTATGGACTTTTGAATGGGATATCGCCTTCCAAGTTTGGTTATTGCCTCACTGAGCTAATGCCAAAAGAATGATAAGGGGAATCAGCGGTAAAATAATGAAACATTCTATTTTGAAAAGGGAAAATTGTTAAAGGGGATAAGACTTTTGGCAAGGCCATTATCGCACGAAATGACCAATTAATGTTATTCTAAATTTAATAATTAATATGAATAATTTCCTTTCAAATATAAGGCCATATTCTGACTGACCAGAAGCCACTCCGGATGTGCTCGTCTCCTCCAAGAGGGGCGGCCATTTGTTGAATTCATTGGAAGAATGCACAAATTCCTATTAAATTTTACAATTGATTGTCCATATTTGGCCAAAATTGGCTCACCTCAAATCGAACCGACAGCTTCTCAGGCAACAGTGGTGGCAATGGAGGCGACCTTTCGGGTGGCTGATTGGCTGCCAAAGTCAAAAAGGTTGCTGATCTTTTGCTTGTCACGCTTCCACCAGACACTTTCTGCTTTTGAATGGACAAAATGCCGGAACGTCCCGAGCCTCGGAAACTGCTCTTTTTGCGGGCATTCATCAACAGACTGGCCGTACTCCATTTTCGACGTTCTTCAGCGTCCACCCAATCTGTGGAATTTGATTGGAATTGTGGCAAAGAAATGATTGAACTGACCTGGGAATTGGCCATCTTTGAGGAAAAGTGGCACCAATTCAGGTGGCCATATCCCGTCCATAATCTGTGAAATTAGAAGGGAAATCAATGATCCGGATAAAGAGGAATGTTTTCTTTTTGTATAGTAAAATATTCTAATTCTATTTTTGACAAAATTTGCATCTTTCATCTCTTTAAAAAAGTCAATTTCCTTTTAAGTCAAAAGGTTTACAATGGGGACTATTTAATTTTGTGAAATTTTGCAGAATTTGTTCAAAAAGTTTTCATTCCAAAAAACAGTATTTTGAAGCCATAAAGGCCATAACCCATAACAAAGAATTTTTTTCTTAACGATTATGTTTAGGCTACATTTGAGATAGGGCAAAGCTCTTGGAGCACATGAATCTTAAAAATCCTGAATTTGCCAAGTTATATGGCCTAAAAACGATTTTTTGTTCGAAACTTATACAAATTAAAAAGTATTCATTTAAATTTCAAATAGTGATTTGCAAAAATTAAGCAATAATAATTATCCCCACCCACCTACCATATGTGTTTGAGGCACTCGGTGTAACCGGCCTTCTTTAACTTGAATGGCATTCTGTAGTAAAAAATGTGAATAAATTGCCTCATCAGAGCCCATTCCTAAAGCCCCATACCGAAATCAATTGCTCCAAGTCCAAATCGCAGAGCACCGTAGGCTCCAGCCCAATGTTGTGGCCAAGTGCGGCCAACAATTCACGGACCCGTAAACTTATTAGGTAAGGGAAATTAGGAAAGATAATTGAAATGCTGAGAAACTGACTGTTTTGCGCCGAACCAAATTTTGATGCTGGCAATATTGCGAATTTTTTGGCCCAAATAATACAATTTTTTCACATATGTTGAGCCAATATCTATTGGGGAAATTTGAGGAAAATATAATGGAATAAATGAACGGACCTAAAGCGATGGTGGAAATGGCCAATCCAAAGCAAATGTAAGCAATCACCAGGGGCAGATAGAGGGCACTGAAATTGGTTGAATTTCCATTTATATTATGAATTATGTTAATTTACTCAGTTGGAATTAATTTGCCATATTCGATGGCAGTGAGACAAAGGAAGGCAAAATAAATGCCATTCGGGAAATCCACATTCTCATCCAGCCAATCAATGAGGGCGGCACCAAGCAACTGAATTTGCGAGGAATTAATTCCAAATGGGTGATATTCATTCCAGATTAAACAAATCCACTTTTAGAATTATAAATCCAATCAAAGAACACAGAGGATTTCGGAGCATAACAATGAGGGAATATGTAGTAAATGGAAATTGGAAGGATTGGTTATCATATCAGCAAGATTAATCGTTACCTTTATTTGCCAGAACCCGGATTTAATAGATTTCTTATTTTTGGTCATATATTTTGTATATGAACTTCAGATAACGAATAAATATTTGGAATTGGTTTCAATTTAAATCACCAAAATGACAAAGAAATTTGAAGGAGCCTGAGGGCATTTTAAATTACATTTTAGAAAGTTATCGATGTCAATGAATTCCATAAAAAAACCAACCAAATAGAGGAACACAATGCAAATTAGAGTCAATGGGGAAATTTGTTCCTGTTCGGCTTCTTCCTCCTCCTCTTCCGTTTTAGCACCTATTTCGCCTGCCACTTCCATCCCATCAATTGTGGCCAATTCATCATCGTCCATTTGGAAGCCATCCTCCAACTCCACGGTGATTGGCGGCAAAATGCAACTTCTTTATCAAAATATAAATTTTATTCAGCCCTCCTTCCTAAAATTCTTGCCTTTTTCGTGTCAATGTTGATGAAGATGTTTTCCGCCTTCCCTTTTTACATTTTGCAGACCATTTTTGACGCCATTTTTGCCAAATCTTTATGCGCACAAATCTTTCAAATTTTTGCAGGTATCTGCCAAAATTGGTGAAAATGATCACCGTGAATGGGACGCCGACAAAGCCATAGAGGACGGTGAACAACTTTAAAGAGGAGAAGGGCATCAGAATTCATAAGATTGAAATTTATAATTTATATATAAGAACTTAGAAATCAGAATTGTCTCCAGTTAAAACATTCCGGAATGAACTTAGATTAATTGTTTCCAGTTAAAAATTTATAATTTATATATAAGAACTTAGAAATCAGAATTGTCTCCAGTTAAAACATTCCGGAATGAACTTAGATTAATTGTTTCCAGTTAAAACTTTCCGGAATGAACTTAGATTAATTGTTTCCAGTTAAAACTTTCCGGAATGAACTTAGATTAATTGTCTCCAGTTAAAACATTCCGGAATGAACTTAGATTAATTGTCTCCAGTTAAAACATTCCGGAATGAACTTAGATTAATTGTCTCCAGTTAAAACATTCCGGAATGAACTTAGATTAATTGTCTCCAGTTAAAACATTCCGGAATGAACTTAGATTAATTGTTTCCAGTTAAAACTTTCCGGAATGAACTTAGATTTGTTCCGGTTAAAACTTTCCGGAAAGAACTTAGATTTGTTCCGGTTAAAACTTTCCGGAAAGAACTTAGATTTGTTCCGGTTAAAACTTTCCGGAAAGAACTTAGATTAATTGTTTCCAGTTAAAACTTTCCGGAAAGAACTTAGATTTGTTCCGGTTAAAACTTTCCGGAAAGAACTTAGATTTGTTCCGGTTAAAACTTTCCGGAAAGAACTTAGATTTGTTCCGGTTAAAACTTTCCGGAAAGAACTTAGATTTGTTCCGGTTAAAACTTTCCGGAAAGAACTTAGATTTGTTCCGGTTAAAACTTTCCGGAAAGAACTTAGATTTGTTCCGGTTAAAACTTTCCGGAAAGAACTTAGATTTGTTCCGGTTAAAACTTTCCGGAAAGAACTTAGATTTGTTCCAGTTAAAACTTTCCGGAAAGAACTTAGATTTGTTCCGGTTAAAACTTTCCGGAAAGAACTTAGATTAATTGTTTCCGGTTAAAACTTTCCGGAAAGAACTTAGATTAATTGTTTCCGGTTAAAACTTTCCGGAAAGAACTTAGAATAAAAAATTTATTTAAAATCAGAATATTTTTTTTGGGAGAAAAAAAATAAAAAGTGTTTTTACCCGGCCTTCTGTTGTTTGAGGTTCGATTTTGCCATAGCCAAGTGTGGTCAAAATGCCGAAGCCAAATAACACAGCATTCCTTTAAAAAATGAGTAATAAATGCGCAAATTCCTCAAAAAAATCGGTACAGAACCCTCGCCCACCAAAATCACCAATTATTTTACTCACTTCAAATTCCACTCCATCCGTTCATCTCGTCCCTGGTCCAGGACACAATCGGCCACAATTTGTCCGGCCAGAAGTCTTCTCCTCTGCCCCACCACCATTTCCCCTTCCTCCTCCTCCCTTTTGTTTCTCCTCTTTTCCACCAATGATTCTTCCACGCATCGAATTCGTTCGGCCAATTCCGCGCGTTTGGACATTTGCCAATTTGGCTCCTCAAAATGGAGGAAAACGAAGCCACCAAAAATGGAATAGACGAAGAGGAACAGAAGGCAGGCAACATTGACAGCCAACGGTTTTCGATAAAGTGTAAGGCACTTTATTGGCAAAAAGAAATGATGTTCTTTTGGGTTAATTTGCTGGGACTTACCGAAGAGTGACCGCCACATTTTCCCACTGCCTTCTCTGTTTCCTTCCCTTCTTGTTGTTGAATATCCATTTAAACAATAAGGTGGTCTAAAAATTTTATAAACTAATGAAAAATGTGCCAATGAAGTAATTGAAAAAATTTGGTAAAAAGGGTTGGAAAATGGCTTCCGAGAAGGAACATGTAAAATTTGCAGAAATTTCTCTTTAAAAATTTGCCATTTTTTTCTCTGATTGTGGGGGGAAAACATTCGTCATTTCATCGATAAGGCCAAGAATTTTTGTGAAGAGTGGATTTTTGGTGGCCGTCGAATTAGCGGGGGAGGACAAGAAGGAAACATGAAAATGAGAAGGGTGGGGATGGATTGGATGGACATGGACATGAGGGGAATGGCGGGATTGGCAAAAGTGTGGCCAAAATAGGGAGCAAGGGGAATGAATCTCTTCTTCTTATTCCCTTTTCGGCACACAGCCGCCTTTCGTGATGGATGGATTGGCCGGAATTGGTTCGGGGACTCCCAAAAATGTGGGAGCAAAAACTTGGATTGTTCCCCATTTTTGGCCTTTTTGGGCTATGCCATCTTTCGCCTCAATGCCAGTTTATCAAAAATTTTTATTGATACTCAATAAAAAAGTGTCAAAAATATATCATAAAATGATGAAAATTGCAGTAAAATCTACATAAAAATGTGGCAATAAATTTGCACGAAAAATTGCTTAGGAATTGTGGAAATGTGGAAAATGGGAATTTGTGGATTTTTCTCTGAATAAATTCTTTCTTTTCCTTTTCATCATTTTGTATTGTTGCCGCTTTGTTGTTGCGGTTGAATTTGAATTGGATATGGGGCCATTTTTTTCAATGCCGTTTGAACATTTTCGGTGAATGAGGCCATTGCAGCCTAAAAATAAATTTGGAATCTACTAATGTTAATGCCAATTCGGTGCTTGTGTAGTTTAAAACCCCTTTTTGAAAGTGAAGGGTCCCCCTATTGGTCATCAGGTTTAAGGTTAGGGTCATTGCTCATTAGGGGATAGGTTACGGATATGATAGGGTATAAATCATCTACTATGTAGCTTCTAACGCTAACCCTAAACATCCAAAGGGGCCCTTCACTTTTACCATTCTCATGAACAAATGGGGCTTACTTAAACTAAAGAAGTACCGCCAATTCCTTCAAAAAACTGACCGCAATTTGGGAAGCCTCCTCCACGGGCGTTATGAATTGATTACTGGAAAAAATGGGAAAACAATTATTTATTTTTTGGCAAAATTGAAATGAATGATTCCAAAATTTCCCCATAAAAAATGGTAAATTTATAATTAAGTCTACTTTGCAATTGCTCGAATTTTTTGATCGGCTGCCCTCACTTCATCCGTCACATTTGGGTTGGCCATCAGCTGGGTATGTCGGGCATCGAATTCGGCCTTCACATCCTCATAGGCTTTCTCCAATGCCAAATAGACTGTCTTAAAATGGGAACAATTCAAATTCTAATTATTCAATGTCATTTTGGTTTTATTCAATTTTGATAATTAAAGAAGCTAAATTTGTCAAAATAACCAAAATATTTTAAGGAACAATTTTGTCTAAAGACCTTAATTCCATTAATTGTAGGACTCACATAAAAATTTGGCGGTGTTTTCTGTTGTTTGGCCCAATTGCCCAATTTCTTGTTCATTTCGTCCTTGGTCAAATTGGATTGGTTGGCAAAAATGGCTAACAAATCCTTGGAAAATATAAATATAATTTGGAAAGAAATTTAAATGGTAATTAAAATTAAATAATAATCCTTTGGCTCATTAATTGATGAGAGTGGAGTAAGTTTGATTGTTCCCTTTGTGGGCATACGGTACAGTATATTTCCTCGATTGGGTCTCTCTCTTTATTAGAAAGGAAAGAAGGGAGGGAAAGGAAGAGGATATTGCTTCAGGCATTTTTTTGATGTGTTCCATCTTCCATTTCCTTTCGCGAATTGCGTTACGATAAGGGAAAGGGAACAATACTGTACCTCTCGGATAAGTTTTTGACCCATATCTCAGCAAGGAAGCAGCCAATTTGGGAAGGCGATATACCATTGGAAAGCCCAAAGTGTCCTGCATAAAGTGGCCTAATAATTTCTGTGAATTTCATATTTTTGAAGAGATTACATGTCTTTGGGTTTAATAAACTCGAATCTGGAAGGAAAAGCCGCTTATTTTTCAAATTGTTTTAGTTTTCAAAAAATTAGTAAAGCTACTTATTAGAGGACATTTCGGGCTTTCAAATGGCATATCGTCTTCCAAAATTGGTTATTTGCTTGTTTAGATATGGCCAAAAAACGGCCCCAGGTATTAATGCAAACTTTCAAACTAAACTTAATTAACAATTCTTTAATCCATTTATTTTAAAGCCTCATTCCAAAATGAAAACTTGCTTGATGGCCTTGTTCCGAGAGGCCGTCCATGAAATTTGCGATCGTCAAATTGCCGCCATCATATCCTTCCCCATCAATTGCATCATTTTGTGGCCCAGGCTCAACCACATTTCCATCATTTCCTTCATTATCATTATTTTCACCCTCTCCATGAATTGGCAATATAATTGTGGCCAAGGAAATTAGCAAAAGGAAAAGAAAGGGGAAGAAATTTGATTGCTGCGAAAATCGCATTTTTGAAAGGAAAAAATTTTAAATTTTTAAAATGAACCAATTTTTGTGGGGAAGAGATAATTGGGAAGTTTAGAAAGGGGATTAAATTTTTCAGAGGATTTTGGCGGATTTTGAGCCATTTGTATTGAGTGAGCGAATGATCAATTTATTCAGAAAAAAAGGGAAATTGGATAATTTAAAATGAAAGACAAAGTGCATAAAAAATGGGAGGGAAAATTGATGTAGAAATTCGACCAATAAATTGGAGGAAAATTTGCCACAAATCAGCAATTTTTACTTAAAGAATTATTAAATAAATACTATTAATAAATTTATTAATTTAAGATATTCTTAAAATGCCCAAAATCGATTATAAATGAAAATTAAGCCCATAATTTGATATTTAATTAATTAATTAATTCACAAATAAACAAACTAAATAAGAAGTCAGAGAATTAAATAAGCCATGTTAATGAATTTAGAAGAGGTTTAAACATCATAAAAATGACTAAATTACTTATAATTTAAATTAACACAGAGCCTCTAATAATTAATTTTCAAAGTGGATTAAGAGCCAAATATGACTTGGAATTTAAGGGGCAAGAATGAAACTGTTATTTGGCCGAATTTCCCATACAAAATAAATAGAAATGGGCAAAAGAAAAGTGTATAGGACAAAATGGATTTGTCGCCAATTATTTATCCACTCCAAATTAAGCTCAAATTCCTTTTGCCATCTTTGTGAATCGTCAACGGTGCCTTCCGAATGCCCATCCATTTCCTTCTCCTCTCCCTTTTTTCAATATTGGAATCTGGTATGCCGGCACGGCCTCCATGCCTTCGCATCAATCGCTGACCATTTTTGGCGGCCAATTTCCTGGATTTTTCGCTGTCCACCAATCGGGCCAACCTCCTTTCCATCCCTTTCTCATCATTTTCATCACCAAAAGTGGTTTGTCCGGCATTTTTGGTAAAATAAATTCTTTGATTGTGGCCTTCTTTCGTCATTGCCGGTGGATTTCGTCGCCTTTCAGCCAATGGCCTCAATTCAAGTAATTTTGGTTCCTTCTGCAAAATAATTTGATATATCATGAATTTAATTATAATTTGTCCGAAAAATAAAAAATACAGAAAAAAAATGCAAAAAAAATGAAAGGGCAAAAAATAACCATTTTCAGGGCCATAGAAATTGGCCAAGTAATTGTTTATTTATGAGTTTCTACACATTCAAACCTCATATTTATTAGGAAAATGTTCCCTCAAGAAAAGTTTTAATGGAAATAGGAAATTTATTTGCAATATCCGTCAATATATTATTACAATTCATCCTCCTAAATTCCTAACAATGTGCAGCCCAACTTATATTGTACCTAATTTGCCGTTGTTTATAATAAAATAACTCGTCAAAAACTGAACTAATTTCGATGATTTTAGTATCAAATTAAAGTTTAGACTTTTGGCTATTTAATAATATTTATTTTATTTAAATTGATTAAAAATTAATGAAGTTGAGCTCAATAAAATATTTTTAATGGCCTTTTCACAATGGAATAGCGAAACTTGCAGCGATTTTTTGGTCATAGCTTCATAAACTCTGAACAAATTTAAATAAAATTAATATAATTAGATTGTCATAAGTCTGCTTTTTATTTTGATACTAAAATATCAAAACTAGTTCAATAATTGACGAGTAATTTTAAACGACGTCAAGTTGGAGTATAATCCTTCCTAACATCTTTAATTTGGACTCTATTTATTGGCCATATAAAATAAGAAAATTATGGCCTAAATTCTCACCTTCTTATGGCCAAGCATTGCCACTGTGCTGCTCCCTTCCCCTCCTCCTCCTCCTCCCTTTGCTGTACCCAATGCCAATGCTTCTTCCAATTCCGTTCCCAATTGGCGCTTTTCCTCCTCATCCTCTTCCGTCGTGGCCTCCTCCACTTTTGGCCCTTCCTCTTCATTGCCTCCTTCTTCCCCTTGAAAACATCCATCAAATGAGGCATAATCCACCAATGCCTCATTCTCATCAACGAAAAATGCCGGTGCCGTTTCACGGCTTTCACTGTTCAACATGCAATTGTGGCCACCGCTTTCCTCATAGAAGAAGACCACCTTTTTGGGAGTAGTTTTGATTGGTGATTTGGAGAATTAGCGGGGAATAGGATTCGCCAAAATTTACATAATTTTTCTTGTCTGCGGTTTGCCTCCGCAAAGTTAGCGGAAGAAATAGACAAAAACTTTTCCCCAATTTTCGATAAGGAAATCTAATCCATTTCACAAATTATATAGGATATTAGATTTTTTGGAGAGATTTATGAATTAAGACAATAGCCTTTTGAATGAATGGGAATATTCCCCTTTTCCCCATTGGCATAATTTCAAAAATTCATTCACCCCAAACAAGACATTTCAGTATCATGGACATTTCTTTTAGCCTATAACTCAGCGAGGCAATAACCAATTTGGGAAGGCAGGCGATATGCCATTTGAAAGCCGTAAATTTCCTCTAAAAAGTAGCTTTTTTTAATATTTAGAAAATTTAAAACAATTTGTGAAATAAGTGAATTTTCTCAACACAATAAGAAAATTTGAGTGTATCGCATTCAAAGACATGAAGGCTTTTTGTAAGAGTGGATTTCTAAAATGTAAAGTAGCTTCTTTTTAGAGGACATTTAGGGCTTTCAATTGACATATCGCCTTCCAAAATTGGTTGCTTCCTTCTTGAGCTATATGGCCCTAAGAATGGGCCAATTATTGAAATATCCCCTTTCTCATTCACCCACCGATCTGCATTTTTGTGCCTCATTGTCGGCTGTTCCCGCAGTCAAATTTGCTATTTCCACATTTCGTGTCCAACACAATTCCAAACATTCAATCAGTGAGCCGGCTCGACGCGAACCCAGCGCAAAACCCAACAATGTTTTTTGGGGATAACGAACAATTGGAAGACCCTGGCATTGTTCCACCAAATCGGCATGGATGCAACCCTTCTCATAGTGGGCAAATGCCGGATCCGGCGACAAATGGACACTGCCATCCGCCGCACTGCCTGGGCCATACAAAAGGCAACTGGATTGGACTTGGTCAAAGGTGGCCGCCAAACATTCAAACGGGGTTTTGCCTCGGGCCAAATTGACGAGGCATGAGAAAATGCCTGACATGAAGAGAAAATATTTAATTTGCCCAAAAAACACTAAAATTGCCTAAAAACTTATTTGCTAAAGTTATCCAAAAGATTTTAAAAGGTCAGGAGTTTATCTATGTCAATAAACATAAATTCAATCGATAGATCTCACCATCATTTGATTATGTTTTGGTTTAGGTTTAACCAATTTTAACTTAGTTTTGAACCATTAAACCAAAATTGGTTTAAACCGTTTAATACCATTTAATTGTTGACCAAACCAAAATTGGGTTTAAACCGTTTAATACCCTTTAATTGTTGACCAAACTATAACAAATTATATGCCATTTAATGCGTCTTGACCAGTTTTGAGTATTTATGGTTTATGAATTTAGGACAAACCATTAAATTATTATAATTATTCGAGCTTTTTGTACTTTTTTCGACATTTTCAATATTATTTCTATCATAATTAAAATGAAAATATGAAGAAATTTACATTCCGTCTCGGTGCTTTGCTGTCCGAACATTTTGCCACCTTCATTTTCGTTGATGGCTGCTTCAACTGCCACTGACGCAAATGTTGTTGATTTTGTTGGAGGCGGTTCCCCAACCGCTGCACGTTGTTTTCGGCTTCTGTCCGCCAGACGATAGCCCTGCGATTTGAACACAACAATGTCCCTTTCGGTGGTACAAATGTCTGGAAAAACGGAAATTAAAAGAAAAATTTGTGAAATTGCCTCGAGGCGAATCCCGGCTTGGTGATTGGTCACTGGTTGGCTCCAATGTTGTGGAGGAATTATTCAATGGATCAAAAACGTCGGCTTGATCACTTTTTGAGGGAATTATTCCTTGAAATAATGCAAAAAATCATACCCAGAATCGACCAAAATCAATTTGCCAGTCCTTGGCGCATCCCCTGGTGTCATTGCTGATAAATTGGTTATAAAAGATTATTGTGAATTTCGTATATCTTTCCCCATTGGGAAATGTCAAATGTGGATACCAATATGGAGCAAAAAGAGAGTCTTTTCATTAAATTTTTGTTTCCGTTCCCATTTTTTCTCCTGAATAATCTCTCAATTCTGGTAGGGACAATCGAATACAGCTAATAGAGTATTCGCATTCGTTTTTGACCCGTAGCTCAACGTGGCTTAAACCAATATGAGAAGGCAATATATCAATCGAAAGCCTTAAAAAATAGTCTAAAATGTGGCCACAAAATTCTTTTGAATTAACTCTTTTGAAATTAATTATTTGTCATTGAGTTAAATAAATTCGAATTTTTGGAGGAAAGCTGCTTTTTCTACAAAATGTTAGAGTTATTGAAAAACTAGAAAAGCAATTTTTAGAGGATAATATTTATGATTTTCAAATAGTATATTTATTGCCTTCCCAGATTGGTCGTTGACTGAGTTTTGGCCAAAAGAATGGCCCATGGGTAATGTGTCCTGTTTCGCCTTCCAACCTTGCCAACATTCACTCAAATTCATTTGCAGTTTCCGTGGCTCCAAATAATCAAAATCGCGATGATAGAGGAGTCGTCCTGCGGTGCCCAAACTTCCATTTCGAACAGCAAAAATGTCACAAATTGAATTGGGCCTAGCGAACACCAACGATTTGCAATGTTTTTGGCTATATATGACAAAATAATATCCAAATTATGGATTTGTGGTGAACTTGCCCAACACAAAGTCGCACGCATTCGCCCAAGGCTAAACCAACTCGACGCTCCAAAGGGCGCAACATGTGTAAAACGCATTGGCGCACTCGACGAAAGCATCCGGCCAATGCTGGGCCCAAATCGGGTGGCGAATCGCGAATCACCATTTCCGGGGGATCCGCTGAAAATTTTAAAGAAAATATTCAGTGGTGGCCATTTGCCGGCCTAGAAATATAGGAAGATTCAGAATACTTGGGTAGTTCTTTTAGTCATAAATCGACAAGGAAGAAGCCAATACAGGAAGGCAATATACCATCTAAAAGCCTTAAATGTCCTCTAAAAAATGGCTTTACTATGAAAAATAAATCAATTAGTAAAATAAGTCGGCTTCTACTTAAAAAAATTCACGTTTACTAGACTCAAAGACATTTAAATATTTGAAAAGATAAAAATGAATTTTGTAGAATTTTAAAAGCCACTTTTTAGAGGACACTTTTGGCTTTAAAATGATATATTGCCTTTCAAAATTGGCTATAGCCTCATTAAGTCATCGACAAATGTAGTGCCTCAAGTATTTGAATCGGAGGTATTGGCTTCAAGCACCCACCAACGCAAGGGAATTTGGTGGCATCGCCAAACTCCTCGAATGTGTCAAATTCGCTGGATTTTGGTGGATACGGTCTGAATGGCACCAATTTTGCAATTGCCTCTGCCTTCTCCAAGGGCACCCAACGCAAATGATTTCCAGCCATCGGTGTCATTTTCCCACCCAGTTTTGGTGTTGTTGTGATTTCAGCCTCGGATGAATTTCCCTCAAAATCATCGCCGCCTTCATCCACTTCCCATTTTGGTGATTTGGTTGGCCAAAAGCCAAGTTGTTGTTTTTTGGCATTTCCCGTGGAAATTGTTTGGCCATGGAGGCGATTTGGTGCGATCGGAATGGCATGGGCCATACTCAATCGAGGGGGAGCTGGGATGAAGAAAAAGGCGGCAGCCGGAATTAAAGAAATTGGCGAAGAGGAAAAAGGTAATTGGATGGGGCCAACTGCAAAGTGAAATGGGGAAATAAAATATTTCCTTAAATCAAAATTATTTAAAGAATAACAATTTTAAAATATTGCCTTAATCCAAAATAATTTATTAAACATTTGATTCCAAATTTTTTATTAAAACAATTTGTGGCCTAACTTGGTTGCTGTTGTGCAACACCAAAATGTGCGGTTCGTCCAAATTTTTGCAGTCTGCCACTGTGACTATTATCTCCGCCGCCTCCATTGCCGAATCGAACCAGTTGACCATCAGTGGACATTTTTGGCAATTCCAACATTCCCGTGTAGCCATATCGACTTCAAATTGTGGAAATATTTGTCAATTTATTTGGCCACATTTTTGTGTACCTTTGAAGCACATTCGGATCGTACACAATGTCAGAGGCTGTTTCCGGTTCGCGTCCATAGGGTCCATGGCTGACATGCTGGTCAACATAGAAACTGGCACCGGGCATTACGGGCGGAAATGGTATCAACGGCGAAAGGGAAGAAATGAATGCGGGAGAAGTTGATTGGAATGAAGGTGAATAAAATGTGGATGACGATGCGAAAGAAGGCATTTGAGTCGTGGTCGACTGGAAATATGGTAACAGAGTATAATAAATATAAATATGCTTTAGGCAAGATCAATTTGCTTTTTCTTTACTCGAAGGTTGAAAATAGAACAATTTAGTACTGTCGTTTCAGTACATTGGCCTTTTATTTCGGCTATTTCTCGAGAAAGAAGCAACCAATTTGGGAAGGCGATATGCCATTTGAAAGCACAAATGTCCTCTAAAAAGTGGCCCTATTTTTTTGTAAAACCTAAAATTATGATTGTAAATAAGTAACATTTACTCAAAAATTAGAGTTTATTACATTTAATGAGATCTAACTTTTTAAAAAAGCTACTGTTAAAATAAAATAAATTTGTCACTTTTTAGGGGAAACATTAGGCTTTCAAATGGTAAATTTTCTTCCTAAATTAGTCATTGCCTCGATGAGCGATTGGCAAAAAAATAAGCAATGTTGTCAATTGATGGTATTTATTTTATTTTTCACTTTATTTTCTTTCCAATTTCAATATTTATTACTTGGTTTTCACCACGCTGCCTCTCCCATGGATATTTCCAAGCTTTTCCGGCTGTTTCCAATTCGTGCATTGGGAATTCTTCTTGACCAACTAGCGTTTCTGTTTGCCCGCCTCCACCAATTGTTGATGTTGGTACCACGGGTGGTGCTGTCGACAAGGCTAATCGCAATGAATCGGTCACCTTTTATTTATATTCAAAAAGAGTTTATGATATCCGCAATTTAGAGAAAAATTAAATTTAATATGATCAACGTTATGGCGATTTTCCAAAAATAGAAATTTTATAAAGAAATAAATAAATAAAAATGAGTATTATGTAATGAAAGAATAATTATGTTGAGGAAAGAAACTTAAAACAGGAATTGTTCTTAGAAACAGGCGGACTTATTCTAAGTTCGCCAGGCGGAATTATTCTAAGTTCGCCAGGCGGAATTATTCTAAGTTCGCCAGGCGGAATTATTCTAAGTTCGCCAGGCGGAATTATTCTAAGTTCGCCAGGCGGAATTATTCTAAGTTCGCCAGGCGGAATTATTCTAAGTTCGCCAGGCGGAATTAAAACAGGCGGAATTATTCTAAGAAAGAGGGGGAATTAACAGGTGGATTATTTTTAGAAAAGGCGGAATTAAAACAAGTAAACTTGTAAACTTAAAAAAAACAGGAGGAATTAATGCAAAAACCTAAACATATTATATAATTTTTCAGCTAACTAAGGTTATAAATAATGAATCCCTTCTCTATAAAATACCATTTAATTTATCCTCACCTCAAATGGTTCTGCCGATTCGGGCCCATTAGATGATGCCGTCGATTTCGTAGTTTCCTTCTCCTCTTCCATTAGCCCATTCCCATTCAATTTAACTTCGCTCCCATCAATAGCATTTATTCCTTCTCCAATTCCCTCCTTTTCCATCAATCGGCCATCCCTTGCCAATTTTTCCCTTCCAATTCCTTCTTCCACTGCTGGCTTCTTCTCCATTCCCATTGTCGGCATTATTTCCGTTTTATTTTGAATCTTAAAAAGATAATTTATTTTAATTTTTCATAAATATTTAGGCAATTTCAAGATAAAGAATTGAAGCCCAAACGAGGGTACCTATCTAAAGATTAGTTTAGTAGGACAATTTGAATCATTGATAAAGTACTATTAGCTTTAGGTCTATAGCTCAGCAAAGCAAAAGCCAATCTTGGAAGGCAATATACCATTCGAAAGCTCTAAAAGTCTTCTAAAAAGTGGCCATAAAATTATTTTGAAATTCATCTTTTTAAAATAGTTGGATGTCTTTGAGTGTAAAAACAAATTTTTTGGAAGAAAGCTATTTAACATTGTTTTATGAATTCATAAAAATAATAAGGCCTCTATTTGGAGGAAATTTAGAGTTGTCAAATAGCACATTGCCTTCCCTAATTGGTTGCTTCCTGATTGAGCTTTGCCAAAAGAAATGGCCCTAAATTTGAATCGCCCTGTTTCCCATTCTGCCCCCAAAAATCACTTTTTGTTGTTGTTTTTGCTTTCTCTCGGCTGACATCGCCCACGGCAATGCCCATCTCCAAAGTGGTTGCTGATTTGTGTTACTGTTGGTGCCGCCTCCATGCCCCTTTCCTCCTCCTCCACCCTTTTTCTTTTCCATCCCCAGCGGAATGGCCATATCAAAAAGGGTGGCATTGAAAATTTGATGGAGTGGTTCGAAATTGTCCATTCTGGCAGCTGCTAATTGTTGCCTACTACTTGAGTTGGCCAAGAAGAACATATCGATGGGTGGCGAAGAATGTGACGTGAAAATGTTGTCGTTAATTGCCGATCCAAATGCCAAAGTGCCCTTCCTTCGGCCAATCCTATTTCGGCTCCCAATCGAGGTGGATTTTATGGGGAAATGTTGTTGTTTTTGGAGGGCAGAATCCGCGATAGAATTGCTTGGTGATAAAATTTAAAATGGTCGGTGAAAAAAGTGGCATTGAAAAAGATGGAGGCATAAAGCCTCTTAGCAATGTTTTGATTTTAATGGAAAATATTCTCCAAATTTCATTGATCAAAAATATAATAACCCAAAATTATTCCCACCTGGTAATATCGACTGGTTCCTGCATCATTTGCTGATTTGAGTTGCTTGTATCGTCCTTAAACATAGCTAAACTGGCCAACAGTGGATTTGACCGAATCATATCAGCCACCGTAGTCCGTGCTCCTGAAGATCGTTTGTCGAGGAATTGACGAGCTCGAGGCGGTGGTCCTAGCAATTAAATGGGATATAATTATTTTTGTGAAGAATAAGATGAATAATGCTATAATTATAAAGTTTATTAATTAAATAAATATTCTCCAAAACCAATTAAATTGCTAAGTAAATGGGAAAGGGCTAAACAGAATGATTGAGTATTAGCATTATCAGTTATTTGTTCATATCTCAACAAGGAAACAGCCAATTTTGGAAGGCAATATGCTATTTTAAAGCCCAAATATTCTCTAAAAATTATCTTTAATAATTTTTGAAAAATTTAAAATAATTTGTAAAATAAGTAGCTTCTTCAAAAATTAGGGGTTTATTACGCTAAAAGACATATAATTTCTTAAAAATGGAATTTATAAAATTAAATTAAGCCATTTTTTAGAAGACACTTTGGGCTTTCAAATGGTTTATCGCCTTCCAAGTTTGGCTAATGCCTCGATATGAGCTAAGGGTCAAAAAACTCAGACATTCTATATATGATATCGTACTTATTATTTCGCCTTCTGTATCCTTTGGGAGATTCTTTATTAGATAATTCCATTTATAAAATTGACATCAATTAAAAGAATCTACAAAATCAACAAACCAAGTGGAGTGCCAAACAATGAATTGGCGGTAATGAGGAGAATGAATGGCAAATGTGGCCAAAAATGGTGTCGGGGAGAATGATAGCGGCGATGGCGGCAACGAGGATGTGCGGATAAGGAATGGCCGGCAAATTTGGCGAAGGGGATGGCCAAGGCAGGCATGGCCAGCCGGCGATGTGGAAATGTTGCCAATGCACAAAATTGGCCCCGAGTGATATTAATTGAATAGGCTAAATCAACGAATTTTATGAAGTGAAATGAGCCAAGAGCCAATAATGAAAAAATAATGGAGGACTTTTTAGATGGATTATAAAAATAATGATCAAAAAATTGAGGGAAAAGTAAATTCATGTCTGGGCATGCGCAACTATATGATGAAGATGAGAAGGAAGAAGATCGATGTGAGGAGAAAGAATGAATCGGAAGTGCTGGATGGGATGGCAATGGCAAGAATGGCTGTGAGGGATGGGTCAAAAGGCAACCAATGATCCTCCCTTCCCCCGAGGCGGAGAATTGCAAATTGCGGGTCGCCGGAGGGGAGAATATAGACAAATTTTTATAGGGAAGAAAAGCAAAGGATGGAAAAGGGAGGAAAATTTTATGGGTTTTTTAAAAAGGTTTAGGATCAGAGCCAAACTTATCCCCTTTTGTTCTTGCTCAGATAATTTCCTCTTAATTATGAAAAAACAAGAAAGGGACAATTGTCTATAAATCTCATCTGCCATGAATTTGTGTCAGAATCATTGGCACTAATTTTTGACACTTCAATGGAGAAAATGGCCCAATTAAAGTGAAAAATGGCAAAGCAAAGCCAAATATTGGCATACAGATTCGACTATCTCATTCCTCTTTCCTGTTAGCCTAATCCTTCCAAAAGTTGCGCGGCTGCTGCGGTTAAAGAATGTCCGGCACTGACTGAAGGGAAAAATGTGGAGGAGATTCTAAAAAGTGACCGTCCTTTCCACCCAAATTCAAATGATTTCCCCTCGGCAATTGACCAACTGCGCGGCTCGCCTCAATCCTTCTTTTCTCGTCATCATCATCATCTTCATTCACTTCATCTTCTTGCTGCAACCTTTCCCCCCTCATCAGCCCTCATCCAGGTGCCTCCTCTTCACTCATAGGCTTCATCCCCTCATTGCGCCATTCCCTCCAAAAACCTTCCATTTTGTCCCTTCTTGAAGGCACCGTTTTCCTTCCTCTTTCCCTCATCCCACTTTGATGCAAGAATCTGGGGCGTCAAATTGTGTGCGCAACTATTTTTAAAAGGAATGAAATCAAAAGAGAGAAGGGCGCAACGGGTTGGGCACACACACTTCATTTGAATTGGTTTTTTTCCTCCTTTCCAAATAGGCGAAAAATGAGGCGAAATTGCGCATTTAAGTTGTTCAGCAAAAAAATGGAAAGTTTTTGGAATAATTAAAGGATGGACTTTTATGAGGATGGAATTTGTGGGAATTTGCGGGCATAGTTTTGTAGAAATTGAAAACGATTTTATTGCCTTGAAAGCGGATAAAGCACCGGTGGAATGGAATGCATCCATCCATCGGGCACACATTATCGCCGCAGGGGGCGGCAAACAAAGTAAACATTAAATATGCATTTTTTGATGGACGAACGGGGATGGATGGCGGTGCATTTTTCCATTAGGCTACTAAATGGTAGCTTGGCTGCTTGATTGGCTGCTTGATTGGTGGGACAGCAAACAATTTTTGGGAGATCATTTGGAAAAAAGTGAGGCGGAATTATTAGGAGTGAGGATACGCAAAAAGTGGTTGATGGAAAGAGGAGGACAATTTTTTTTATTAGCCTTAATGGCAAAGTTGGTGGACTTGGATTTTGTGAGCAGATTGAGGGAAGGGATGTGCGGGAGGCAACCAACCAACAATTTGACCAATGCAAGTTTTGGCTGAGAAAGTTGCGACGAAAAGTGGCTGCCAAAAGGAGGGATGGATGGTTGGATGATTGCAGCTTCCCCTTCGCCACAAAAACATCACCAATTTTGCCTTCATCCCGTCAATTCATTACATCTCCGTTATGTGTGTTTGCCTTTGTCGTCTTGCGCATTGTTGGTAACGGATTTGAAATTGGCACAAATTAATAGTTTTAGGGGAATGCAAATTGTAAATGTGCAATCGGCGATGCTGGCGCGCGAGCCATTTTGGTCGGAGGGAAATGGGGATGGACCTCTTTCTTTTTGTAAAGTTTTGGAATTGCCAAAATTACCATCTTTTTCATTTCTATCCAAAGATTTTCAACAGCAACCATTTAATTTACATTTCTTTGACAATGTTGGGGATCGAATTTTGTAAACAAAGTTAAAATCTATTGGGCAATTCCTAGGAATTAACACAAATAGAATAATACAATCTATAATGCATATAAAATAATATTAATCGAAATAAATAAATAAAATTAAATTAAAAATTGGGTGAAAGAAAAATTGAATGAAAGATCGCAAAGGGTTATTCTTAAATATTCTCCAATTCCCATTTTCCCAACAATCCTTGATAAATAAAAAAATTTAAAAAAAAAATAATTTTCCAATCAGTGCCCTTGTGCTTATTATCAACATGAGAATGGGAAAAATAAGTATACCACTTATGCTAATGGTCTGTATAAATAAAAAAGAAAAATTTACATTACCGTATATTTTTACGATTATCATTACATGTATGAAATTTTTCGTGGCAAGATTTATTTAAGAAGCAGGCGAAAGCGAAGCGATAGCGAAGCGGAGCGAGCGACGAGCAAGCGTCGGCCGGGGATTGAGGAAAAAACAATAAAAAAATTAAAATTTTCTTATCATTTTAATGACTCCCGAGTCCCGACCATTAAAATCGAAATTGTTTAATTGCAATTGAACAAAAAAATTCAAAAATAAAATTCCAAATTTTTAGGATTAAAATAATAACAAATGAATAAAACTCCAATTGGCATAAAATTATTTGATAAAGATTGCACAGCACTTTTCGATAATGACCAACAATATGACCATGCTATTCTCTCAATTTTCCGGCAAATGGAAGAAGCGCAAAAGAAGGTAAAAATGGAAGGATAAATTAATAAAAATAAATTAAATTGAAGAATCCAATGGAAGATGTGATTGCTATTTGGGAGGAAGTGGCCAAAACGGAGGCAGAATTCAGAGCTCTGACCAAGACCAAGCAACAATCGGAAAATCAAAGTTAATTTAAAATTAAAACATTTTAATTCAAATCGGAAATTTATAGAGTGCCAAAAATTGATTGACGAAGAGCGAAAGAAACTCGGATTGGTGGTTGCCGAAGTTAAATCCATCACCGAAGAGAAACAACAATTGGCGAATGCATTGGCCAAGAAGCGCCGGATGATGCACGAACTCATCGATCAACAAGGTTTTTATCAGCGAGGAATCTCAAATAATTTGGGGACTAGGATTAATTATTAATAAAAAAATATATTGGGAAAATAAATTTGGAGTAAACTATCTAAAATAAACTTCTGGAATAAATAAAAAATAATCATTTGAAAATTTAGTTGTCAAAGTCCCGGAGATGGTTGCCGATAATATGGATGAAATTTTGCGTGAAACTCGTCAAGAAGTGGTGGCCACCGAGAAGAAGAAGTAAGCGAATGGGCGATTAATCTATTTTTAAATCAAAAGATTAATCCAATTTGTTTCAGGATCAAAGTGAAACAATCCTTGCTGGAACTTGCGGACTGGAATGATCGCCCATAGATAGAACGAATGAATGATGTGAATTTTGGCCCAATCCTGCGTTTCCCGGGAAAGTTTCCCCGATGACAATTGTGACTTTCATTCATTGTTTCGACTAATCCAGACCCAGCAGATCTCACCTCAAATTTTATAAACATAATCTCACATTAATTTATGATCTTGCCTTGATCCATTTTCATTTTTATTTATATCAGAGATTTATTAAAAAGAATAATTTATTTTGACTAAATTTTATTTTATTCATATCCATTTTATTTGGACATTTTAACTATTTAATTTATTAGACCTTAATTGGTAAAAAAACCTTATTAAGATGCGAAAGTCAAAATGAAAAAACAAAAATTATTTTCGACAAGGTTTTCAGTAAATTCCAATGAAAAACATCAACCGGAATGTTTCAAATTGCAAAAATTATTTTCATTCAACAAATTGCCATTCACCTTTTGATTTATGCTGCTCCGGGCCCTGATTGCCAACAACAATTCCAACTTATTTCATCAAATCAATCAATTTGGCTTCAATCAAACGGCAATAATAATTCAACATATTCATTGTTGGAGGACACAAAACAATGCGATGAAATTCTTCAACAAAAATTATTGTTCAAAAATGAAAAAAATGTGGTGGAGGCTTGCACCGATGAACTACTCGAAATTGATTTAATTCCGCATTCCATCTTTCCAGTTGGCACAAATATGTAAATTAAATTAACAATAATAAAATAGCTATGTGGGTGGGCGGTGGTGGCTCACTTTTTGGGCACCTCGAACTCAAAAAATTTGAAGGGCTATAGCTCATCAGTTTATAAACCAATTAAACAAAGTTCATTTAATAGCCTTAAAAATTAACTATCCAAATGAATATTAGTCATTAATAAATATTAAATTTAGAAAAATACAAAATCATTGGAAAAATTTTCAAGTTTTTAATCATAATTATTCAACAAATTTCACATTTTTGAAAGTCATCATTTTAGGCTATAAAATAAACACAGAAAAATAATATAATTTGGTTAATTTTTGCTGAATTTTTCCAAAATCTTTGGGAGAGAAATCGTCAAAAACTGAGGAATGACCCAGCAAGAAATAATTAACATTTATTAAATTAAATCCAAAATTCATTTTCAGCCTTCCCTATGTTCAATTGAACATTACAATATCCGGAAGAGCGAATTTAATTGATGAATTATTTTTCCAATTCCGATGTTTGTATGCGCCAAATCCGCACGATTATTTATGCCACAATCATCAAATTCAACACCAAAAATGGGGTCGGATGATTTGGCCGTGCAGAAGGCTGGAATTCGGGCACGGGGAAAAAGTATTAATTTTAATTTATTCAAATTTAATTGAGAACATTTTTAGAGGGAATTTGCCTATCAATTTTCCTACAGTTGTTTTCATTTATTTGGTCAATCTCAATATTCGATGGAATTTTTAATTGTTCAACAAAATCAGAAAATTTGCAGGTTTTTTCCTAAATTTTTTAAAATTATTTTTTAATAATTTGATTTATTTTTAATTTAATAAATTTTTAATTAATTAATTTTATTATAAATTAATTAATTTGTTTTTTTAGGAAAACATTTTATCTAACAATTCCAATGGAACGCCAATTGGACCCAAAAATTGATCAATTTTATAGAGGAAATTCCGCCAATGGAAATGCAAATGAACAATTGGTACAAAAATGGTCTCCATTGATTGCATTGGAAAATTCATCGGGAGAAGTTTGAAATTATTTTTATTAATTTTAAATAATTAATTTTTAAGGAAATTCAAATCCAATTAAATCCAGCGGAATGGATTCAATCAAATCGGCACATAAATATTACAATTTATTCACTAAATGATGGGCAGAATGATTCAAAAATGCAATTGGTTTTGAGTGAGAGAATTTTCCCAAAACAATTAATCAACCGAAAGCAACAACATTATCAATGGAAATGGACGGATATTGATGCCGGCGAATACACGTAAAACATAAATATTTTTCTTATAAATAAAAATTAGTAAATTTTAGGATTTATGCATTTTTGGATGATTCAAATTGTCAATTGAAGAATTGTGCCGCCCAAATTGTTGATGGATGCAAACTTTGTCCATTCACAATGCTTAATTTCACGGTCTCCCAGCCAAAACACTCAATGGAATGGCGGCGAACATTGGCTTTGATGCGAGTTGGGAAATATACGGCAATTTTTGTTTTTGGTTGGTTTTTTAAACTTTAAATGTGGCTTAAATTTGTGTCATTTCATTTTTACATGATATTTTAATAGATATTTATGGCCAAAATTTTCGTCAATTTTAGGCACAAAATATCTAATTAGTCTAGAGATTTACTCTAAAAAATGTCTAAAAATGGATAAATGTCTTTACTAAGCCGGGAAAAAAATAACCTCCCTCGGGCGGGTTCGAACCCGCGACCTAAAAATTAATTCCGAACACACTAATCCGTTAAGCCAAATATTCAATTTTGAGTTGCGCTCATTGGAATTCTTGTCTTTTTGCTTGCCACCTTCTATTATGTCCGATATTGGAAGCCTAGAGGTTTAAAATAATTTAAAAATTAAATAAAAATTGATTTAAAGTTATTGCTCGACAACGCCCGAGGAGCATGGAATTAATAAATCGACCTAATGTTTTGGTCATTTACACCGACGATTGCCAGGCACATTCCAATGCGGTGATGGCCCTGTGCCAAACATTGGAGGAAGCGGCCAATGCCCGGTGCATTGTTGATCAAATTGAATTTGTGGAAAATCCAGGTTATATTTTTGGGAGAATTTTCTATACATTTTTTTACCACTTTTCATTTCTATCAAAACAAAAACACAAAATTCTTATCAATTTTAAAAAAATTTAAAAATGTTAATTAAAAAATAACAATTATGAATTTTAATTTTTTCAGCACTTCGACCCAGCATTTGGTTGGTAGAAAAATTGGCAGAATGTGATTTTGTTTTGGTCATTTTCTCGGAATGTTCATCAAAAGTTTTGCAAGGGGAGAGGATGGCCCAGAGAAGACATTTCCCAGACTATTTCAACACGGCCATTGGATTCATTAGCGCGGTAAAAATTACATATTAAAATTAAATTATATAAAAATAAATAAAAAAATTTTATTATAAAAATTTAATAAAAATAAAAATTAAAATAAAAAAGAGATAAAATTAAATTAAAAATAAAAATAAAAGATAATTAAAAATTAATAGATTAAAAATAATTTTTAAAAAATTAAATTAAATTAAAAAAATTAAATTAAAAAAATTAAATAAAAAATTAAATTTAAAAAAATAAATTTTAAAAATTAAACTTAAAAAATTAAATTTAAAAAATAAAAATTAAATTTATAAATTAAATTTAAAAATTAAACTTAAAAAATTAAATTTAAAAAATAAAAATTAAATTTATAAATTAAATTTAAAAATTAAACTTAAAAAATTAAATTTAAAAAATTAAATTAGAAAATTAAATTAAAAATAAAAATAAAAGATAATTAAAAATTAATTAGATTAAAAATAATTTTAAAAAAATTAAACTAAAATATTTAATTGTAGAAAATCAACGAAATTGCATCAAGCGAAGGAGTTTTAAAATCTATTAATGATCTTCAAATTGGCCAAACCCCACAAAATATTCCAAATTCAATGGCAATGGCCATAAATCAAGTAGAAATGTCCACAGCAAAAAATTCTGGCCTCAATCGCTTCATTTTTGCCCGACTCACATATTCGCCTCCCACCTCCATTCCAACATTTTTTGCCTCCACTCAATTTGGAGGCGGTGGCCCACTTTGCCTTCCTCCGCAAATTGGCCCATTGATTGCCAAATTGCATGGAATTTTGGATGGAAATAGTCGAACGAATGGAAGGATGGAAAATGGAAATTGTTTTGAACATCAAGCGGATTTGAGCAAATTGAATTCAGCGATTGAGGAATTCAAAAAATTCGCAGAGGAAAATCCAAATTGGATGGCGGAAAGATTTGTGTCTCAAGAGAAGAAAGGTGGGAAATAATTTAAATTAATTTAAAAATTTATAAATAAAATTTTGAAAGAAAAACAATAAATTAAATTTGAAGGAATTGGAATTAAAATATTTTTTAATTTAAGATAAAATAATTAATTTAAAAATGGGAAATTAAATTTTTAAAATTAATTAATTAATTATTGTTTAGAAAATGAAGCCAAAAATGCACCAACAATGAGCAACAATAGCAGCACATTGCGGAATAAACAGGATGGAGGAATTCCAACGCTGGCTGAACAAACAAATTTGGCCGAACAATTTGGACTGCTTCAGCCGGATGAAGATGAAGAGGAGAATGAAAATGAAATGAATTCGAATGGAAGGAATGATGGAAAACAACAGAAATATACATTAATTGGGCGGGTGGAGGATTATGACGGCGATTCATCAACATCTTCAACAAATAATTAATTAAACAAATTTTTGGTAAATGAACTCATTTTTGTTTTTTCCAACATTTTTACACCCAACATATCTTTTAAATATTTATTTTTTTATTATTTAATCGATAAATTTTTATAAAATTTATATCAGATTTTATTGGAATTGATTTAATTTTTCATTCATATTTTTATTGATTTTTCCATATAAAAATTCATAAATATTTTATGTATTTAGCTGTGAAATATGGGCGGATTTAAATGTTTAAAGAAATGTTCCATGTGCGATTATACCAACAAATTGACCTCACAAGTTCGGCGGCATGAAATGCAATCGCATGGGCCAAATTGTGGGTTAAATTTTAATAAATTATTGACTTTGTGATTACTGATAATTTATCTATTGTCAATTATTTATATTTTCGATGCCAATAAATAGTGTCAACAATTACCTCTGCTATCCTATCAGTCAAATATTGCCCCAATCCACAGTTATAAACCAGCCTTAAATAAATAATAATTTAAAGTCAAGTTTCCCTTTAATCTCTCTATCCCCTTCTCTGGGCCACTGGGAGACAGGTTCGGGGTGAGATCCTAGGCCCAGCTCTCGCCCCAAACAACTTTATCCCTAGCTTTAGAATTAATATATAATAATAATTTTTAAATTTTCCCTCTCAAATATTAACCAAAAAAAATTATAATTAAATTTTTCCATTTTTTCCAGCCGTTCCTTGCACTTTTCCTGGTTGCACAATGCGATTTGCCTACAATCGCCTGGCTCGACACATTCGCGAAAAGCATTCATCCACCAATTTGACCCCAAAAATGGCCTCTGATGTCCAATTGATGGATGCCACCACGGTTGCCCAGGATTTAAAGCAATTTGGGTGTCCGGAATGTGGAAAAATGTTCAATGGGAGGGGTCAAATGCGCAAACATTTGAATGCGGTGAATTCCCATAAAAAATAATAAATTTAATTAAGTTTGGAATTTTCTAAATAAATTGATGAATAAATAATTAAATTAAAAATTATTTAAATAAATTTAAAATAATATTAATTAATAAAATAGGTGCACGGAGGAACAACGAAAGGAGGCGGCGAAAATTCATCAAAAGAGTCAAGCGGAAAGAAGAAGAAGCCAAAAGTGCATAAATGCGATTGGCCCGGTTGCGAACAGGCATTCACGGCCCCAGCCAAATTGGCCGATCATCGCAATTCGCATACTGGTGAGCAGAGCACCTTTTTTTATTAATATATGGAAATTTATTTTATTTAATATATTTTTAATAAATTTATTCTAATAATGGATGTAGAGGAAATAATGTAAAACAATTTTTATTTATTCATAAAATTCAAATTAATTTTTTAGGCGATCGCCCATATGATTGTGAACATTGCAAGCGAAATTTTGGCAACAAATATGAATTTGGACGACACCTTCGAAAATATCATTGCATTTCAATTCGCGAATTGAACAGCCAAATTGAGAAGAACATGATTGCCGATGATGAAATTGATTTAGAAACAAATTAAAAGACCATTTTCCCAATTTATTGTTATAATTTTGTTAATTTTTTTGTTGGAATACCGGTTAAAAATGTCAAAAAATTCGAAGGTCGCTTCAAGATTTTTTAAGTTTACATTAATTCCACCTACTCATTAGAATAATTCCCCTGTCTTTTTGTGTTTAATCTATGTTTTGCCTAATATATAATTCCGCCTGTTTGTGTTTTGCCCCAAATAATTCCACCTGTTTGTGTTTTTGCACTATTTCCTCCTGTTTGTTTTTGCACCATTTCCGCCTGTTTATGTTTTGCCCAAACTAATTCGGCCTGTTTGTGTTTTTGCACTATTTCCGCCTTTTTGTATTTTGCCCCAACTAATTCCGCCTTTGTATTTTGCCCCAAATAATTCCGCCTTTTTGTATTTTGCCCCAACTAATTCAGCCTGTTTGTGTTTTGCCCCAAATATTTCCGCCTGTTTGTGTTTTTGCACTATTTCCGCCTGTTTGTGTTTTTGCACTAATTCCGCCTGTTTGTATTTTGCCCCAACTAATTCCGCCTGTTTGTATTTTGCCCCAACTAATTCCGCCTGTTTTGTGTTTTTGCACTAATTCCGCCTGTTTGTATTTTGCCCCAACTAATTCCGCCTGTTTGTATTTTGCCCCAACTAATTCCGCCTGTTTGTGTTTTTGCACTAATTCCGCCTGTTTTGTGTTTTTGCACTAATTCCGCCTATTTTGTATTTTTGCACTAATTCCGCCTGTTTTGTGTTTTTGCACTAATTCCGCCTATTTTGTGTTTTTGCACTAATTCCTCCTATTTTGTGTTTTTGCACTAATTCCGCCTGTTTTGTGTTTTTGCACTAATTCCGCCTGTTTTTTTGCACTAATTCCGCCTGTTTTGTTTTTTTGCACTAATTCCGCCTGTTTTGTGTTTTTGCACTAATTCCGCCTGTTTTGTGTTTTTGCACTAATTCCGCCTGTTTTGTGTTTTTGCACTAATTCCACCTATTTGTGTTTTGCCCTAACTAATTCCACCTATTGTGCTAATTTCGGCTCATTTTTTTTTATTTCAATAAATTCTTTCACCAAAGACTTGTTTAAATTTATATTCCAGAAAATTTAGATCAAAATGGAACCGAGACTGGGCCAAATTTATTTTCAGCGATTGACTACATTTGCCATGAAGACAAACAAATTTTACGCCATTCAATTTAAGAGACAGCCAACCGGATATAAAAAATGAATAAACCATGGATCTCCACAGATTTTCCATCAAAATTATCCTTATGTCAACAATAATTATATCAAAATTCTCGCCAATAATTCTGGAATCCTTTTCCAAATCCATCCTCATTATTTTTTGCCCGAATTTAGTAGGGTGGCTCTTTACATATTTACATCTTTTTTTTTGTCATTCCCCTTCCCAATTTCATTCATTTCCAATCTTTTGGCGGCAATAAGTTAAAGAGGAAGACGGCAAATGGATCACCCGTGGCAACCGGCACAGAATATTACCCAACCCATATAGATGGCAAACAAAAAATTGGCCAAGAAAAAGTTTTGATATTAAAGGGGAAAGGGAAATTTGATGGGGAAAGCAAAGAAGCTATGGGGAGGGCAACAAAAGGAGAGGGGGGAAGGCAAGCGGAAAAGGAAGAAAAAATTGGAAGAAGCAAGGAATATGGCCAAAACAATAATTGGCCATCAAAGGAAGAGCACAAAAAGCCGCAAAAAAGTGAAGCTGCAAAAAATCCTATTTATTAAGAATTTTTCGTACGCAGCGTTCTGTGATGATTCTTAGCAAAAAATGTGACAATTTTGTGGCTAATTAAATTGTTTGGTTTGCAATGAAACAGAACAATTCAGTACGTGGACTCATTCTTTTAGCCATAGCTCCACAAGGAAGCAACCAATTTGGGAAGGCGATATGCCATTAAAAAGCCCCAAATGTCCTCTAAAAAGTGGCCACTTTATTTTTTGGAAAACTTAAAATAATTTGTAGAAAAAGCGCCATTGCCTCATTTAATTAGAAAATTCGAGTTTATTTTACTCAAAGACATGAAACTTTTTGTAAAGGTGGATTTCAAAAATTATGGCCACTTTTTAGAGGACACTTTGGGCTTTCCAATGGTATATCGCCTTCTCAGATTGGCTTTTTTCTTGATAAATGAACTAAAAACTTTAGGAAGGTAGAATATCTATTCCTTTTCTGAGTGAGGTACAGTATTGTTCCCTTCCTTATCGTGATCGCGAATGGAAATGATGTCACTCATCAAAAAATGCCTGAAGCAATCTCCTTTCCCCTTTTCTTTTTCTTCCTTCTCATAGGGAGGGCCCAATCGTAGAAATATACTGTATTATATAGTCAAAAGGAATGATCAAAAACTCTCCATCAATTCCCATCAATTAATGACAATTGAATTTTAAAATGACTAAAGGATTATTATTTTTAATGATTTTGATTAAATTCTCCATTTTAATTTTTCCAATTATTTATATTTTCAAGGAGCCATTTTCCAACCAATCAAATTTGATTAAAAATCATAAAAAAGTAATTTTTCCAAGCAATGGCCAAAAATCCAAATTTATTTGATCCACATTTCCCTTAAAAAATGCATTTTATCGGGTAGCGGCCTAATTAACATAATACCCCAATTCCACTCCATCCCATTCTTTTTATGGCCATAAGCCAAATTGGGCATTCAAATTTGGCCCAGCAAAAACAGGAAAAGTTCATCCGTCCTCTCTCTATCCAATCATCATTTCACCTGCACTTTTTTTTCATTTCTGTGCCTTCTTTCCACAGTGGCCTTGGCCAAATTCGCCGTCACCTTTGCAATATACTATTTTGTCCACCCTTGATGTAAAATATATTTATTTTTTATGCCTTTTTTGCCATTCAATTTCCCAAAAGTTCCCCAAAAAGCCATTTCATTCTAACACCAACCAACACGCGAAACACACACCAAAATGGTGCTTCTGGCGCGCAAAAATGCCGACTGGACTGATTTAGGCCACAACAGTTTCGCCAATGGGGCATTTTTGTGTGCCATTGCCAACCAAACATTACATTCCTCAGCCGTCCCAAATTCAATATAATATAGATATTCAGCTGCTTTTCGCGCAGCGGCGACGGCGACGGTGACCAAGAACGCGGCCAACCCAACAAATTACGTCAATTGAGCGCGGACACCTTACCCTTTTTCCATCCAATTTGGGGGCCACCTTTTCGCGCCTTTCCCTTCCTTCCCTTCGTAACCAATTCAGAGGGGTCGGTCGGTGGGGTTTTTTACCGCTTTCATCCACAAAATTGCGTGAATGGCCGAATAGGTAAAGCCAAAGCTAGACGCGGTGAATGGCAGCCGTTGCTGGGCAAATTTGGGGCCACCAGTGCAGTCAGCCTCACCAGAAAAGGGTGCGCCATTCCTCAAAATGTGTGTTTGTGAGTGATTTTGGCACGCCCTAAAAGCCGTTGAATGGTTCTCGGCAAATTTTATTATGTTCCAATTCCAAGCACACAAATTGCGTCATTTTTTCCCCTCCCCCTTTTAGTGGTTACTGCGGGTTTTTGTGCCTTCTTACCTTTGCCTAAATTCATTAAAAATATTCTAATTTTGGGTTCAGAAATGCAAATATTTAAGGAATTGAATAGTGGGCATATTTTCAAAAAACATTATATTTTAGAGATAAAAATATTTGAAAAAACAATTAGAATTCATTTTTGGAATGGCTGCCTTCTAATTTCATCATTTGTTTTCGACCAATTTTGATGGCCAAGGCCACCCATTCCCCTTCTCTTTTCTTTATCAATGACTTTTTTGGTTTCTTTACTTAAATTCAATTTTGTCAACCATCTAAAACGAATGCCTCTGGCTTAATCCAAGTCTAGAAAACTTAATTAATTAAAGAATTGAAAAATTTGATGTCAAAAAAGACATCAAATTAATTAACTCGAGCTTCGAGATTTGCCAGAATCTATGGAATATGGATGAGAATTTCTTAATATCCCAAAAAAACAATTTTTTTAAATGAATTTTTAATTTTATATAGAATGAAAGTTTATTAGCCGAAAAAATTACAATCGACGAATCCACTCAACAACAACCCAACAATTAGAAAATGCGAAGTGGCGGCGGCGACGACCGAATTTTAAGCCGCCATTTGGCAAATGAACAGCACAGCACATTTCGGGGGATGAGCAGCAACAACAACAGCGGAAATGGCCAAAACGGTAGGCATAAATTACTATTATAAGGAACAACCTATGGATTGCGTCTGCATTTATTTTTGACTCATAACTCAGCGAAACCAAAGCCAATTTTGAAGGCTGATATACCGTTTGAAAGCCCAAATTGTCCTCTAAAAAGTGGCCTATAAACTTTTATGAAATCCACTTTCAAAAATATTAATATTATATGTATGTCTTTCAATCTAATTAACTCGTATTTTTTGAGGTAAAGCCACTTTTTCTACAAGTTTTTAGATTTTCAGAAAAGTTAATATAGCCACTTTTTAGAGGACATTTTGGGCTTACAAAAGGCATATAGCCTTCCAAAATAGGCTGCTTCCTTGTTGAGTTAAAACCAAAAATTATGGTGGGGAAAACCGAAGTACCATCATCTATTGATGAGTATCACCATTTTTTATATTTGACTCATAGCTCATTGAGGCTGTGACCAATCTGCGAAGGCGATATACCATTGGAAAGCCCTAAATGTTTTTTAAATAGCGGCTTATTAATTTTTCTGAATTCAAGCTTTACAAAAATTTGCATGCCTTTGTGTTTATAATAAACAAATTTTCTGATCGAAGCGAGGAAATGCCGCTTTTTCTATAAATTTTTTAAGATTTTTCAAAAAATTAGAAAAGCAACTTTTAAGAAGACATTTAGAACTTTCAAATGGCATATCGGCTTCTCAGATTGGTTGCTTTCTTGTTGAGATATGGCTAAAAATTTTGGTAGGGAAAGCCGAAGTACCATTTATTGATGAGTACCAACATTTTTTAACTCATAGCTCAGCGAGACGGTAACCAAACTTGGAAGGCAATATCCCGTTGGAAAGCCCTAAATGTCCTCTAAAAGTTGGCTTACTTTAATTTTATGAAATTACCATTTTAAATACTTATATGTTTTTTAGTGTTATAAACCATTATTTTGAAGGAAAAGCCGTTTATTTTAAAAGTAATTTGAAATTTTCAAAAACTAGTAAGGCCACTTTTTAGAGGACATTTAGGGCTTTCAAATGGCATATTGCCTTCCCAAATTGGTTGCTTCCTTGTTGAGCTATGGTCAAAAGAACGCTCATTAGGTTCCAAAATTATGGTCAATCGTCCTGTTCCACCACCACATTTTATCCTGCAAGCATCAAAATCATTATTTTTTTTATCCATTACCAATTAATTTTGGGCCCATCTCAATGGCCTTTCCGGTCCCATTAGCCAATTACTTTTTGTTTTGTGTATTAGAAAATTATCCATTCAGGCGTACAATTTCCGCATCTTCATTTCGCCCACTTTTCGCGAAAAAACCGCCAATTAGTGTGGGGGCACTGTGGGCTTGGCCCTAATCAACATTTGGTACATCCTTCCAATTATCCCCTTTCCCCACTTTTCATTTCATTTTATTCATCGTCTTTCAAAATTATTAAATTGCCTCCTCTCCGCCTTTTCAAAATATTCGTGGCCAAAACAAAATGTCAATCAAAAGTTTACTCCAAACAATTTTTGCCTCATGCCATTCAGACGAACATCATCAACGCCTTTCCCAGCAACAAAGTGGCACCAATTTTGATGGCCTCCATCCATCTGGAGGTCGTCAATCAACGACGGCGATGACAAATTTGCCGATGGCACTTCGCCGTTCAATGCCATCAATGAATGGTGGTGCCAACAGTGCAAACATTTCGAACGTGCCATCGCAAAGTCGGCATTTGAGCTTTTGTGCACCAGGCCAAGAAGGTGGCCAAAAGGATGAGGATGAGGAGGGAGATTTGATGGGAGGAAATTATGCCGGGGGCAAAATTGGCGAAAGACAAAAACAACAACATGAGGCCCGAACAGCCGAGAAAATGTATGACTTTATTAGTTGTTCTTTTAATAGATCAAAAACCTCAATGTTTGAACAAATTTCTTTTAATTCGTCCCATTTTTCTTGAGACAATCTTCAAAAATTATCCATTGTTGTATTATCATGGCACAAATGTCGGCATTAATCTTACAATTAGCCTAGTTTGCCTCAAATTTTTGGCACAAATCCCAAGCCTAAATCTAAACCACAAATTAATTTCCCAAATTTTAAAGTCGTTGCACTTCGGCCCACTCATACACTTCATTGTCCCCATCCGGTTCATTGGTTTTTCACCCATCCGCTGCCACCCAATCAACCACCAATTTTGTACCGTCCTCCTCACATTCTACTGGAGCATCAACAATTGGCAGTGCTTCTGCTGGCCCATTCTCCTCCGTGGTTGACACTCGACAAATTCAAGTCAATTCACAAAACCTCAATAAAAATCTTTATCATTAATCCTTTCCGGAATGAAAATAAAAATTAGTTTCTTTAATGAAAATTACAATCTAAATTTTACAATTACAATCGCAATTACAATTACAATTACAATCAAAGTTTTACAATTATAATCCAGAGTAAAAATTAAAATTACAATCCTTCCGGAAAGAACTTAGATTTTACAATTATAATTATAATCTTTTTCCGGAATGAACTTAGAAATTAGTACAATTACTTTCCGGAATGTAAATTACAATTTAGTGAATGGGAAATTTTAACAAAAATAAGAATTTTCCTTAATGGAGAAATTTTTATATTTTATCAACCAAAATTCGAGAATGGAAAATTAATAGAGTATCAAATTAAAAGAATTTTATGGTCCATTTGCAAATTTCTTAAATTAGCCTAAAATTTTTTAATTAGCTTTCCTTAGGTATTCCTGAAAAAGCGAGAGGACAGCCGCACAACAATCAGCACTACAATGAGTGAATTGTCAACAACAACAATGGCCACTCAATCCGATGCATCGGCACCCACAAAATGTGGCACAAATGCTGCGAGTGGTGTGCCCCCAGCTCCCCCAACAATGCCATCTTCCTCCTCACAACATTCTGCAGCAGCGTTCAAAAATTCGCGCAAAATATTTCGAAGCACCGACACTCGTTCCTCAATTTTCTCAGTTTCCTCCTCATTGGATTCCACCAAAGAGGAACGAATTATTGCCAATTTGGAGCATACACCGGCCACCGCAAACAACCAACGGGTGGTGGTTTTGCCCAGACCAGTTCAGCCTGTTTTGGCACCAACCCAATCGCTGCAAGTGGATTATGGCAGTGGCGGGGATTGGGGCTCATCAGATGGTGGATTGGGCGTGAATAATGGAGGCACGGAAAGGGCCAGATCGGTGAGTAGAGGGGGATTCATTTGTGTTCTGTTTATGGAAATGGGAAACATTACTTCAATTTAAAAATTTAAATTTATTAAATGAAAACAATATTCATTATCACCATTTCAGTACCATAGGCCATCTGGCATTTTGACCATAGCTCAATAAGGAAACACCCAATTTAAGAAGGCGATATGGCAATTAAAAGCCTTACATCTCCTCTAAAAAGGGGCCTAATTGATTTTTGGAATAATTAGTAAAATAAACAGTTTTAACTCAAAAATTCAGGTTTATTAGATTATGTGGCATATAACTTTTAAAAAATCGGAAGATTTTCTTAATTTTAAAAGCCACTTTTTAGGGAACATTTTTGACTTTCAAATGGTTATAACCTTTCATGATTGGTTACTCCTTGTTAGTTGAGTTATGAGTCAAAAGAATTGGCCCAATATTTGAATGATAGCAAATTCCCAACAATTTTTCTTTTAAAACATCTTAATAGAATTATATTTATTAAATTGTTCTTGAATTTGAACAGAGTTCTGCGGAATTGATTAGCAATCGCCAATCCTGCAGCCCATCGGCCACTGGCACCATGCCTGACACAGCCATTGCCGCCAGCGGCGTCAGACGCACTTCCATAGATGAATCCAAATTTGGCACAAATATGCCACCGTCATATTCATCCTCCTCCCCACCACCACTCCCATTACTTTCCTCCTCCTCTTGGCATTCCATTTCCGACTTGAACAGTGCCCGCCATTCGGACAGTCCAACAAGAAGTGCCGACGGGGGAATTGGCGGTCGAAGGATGGCAGAATTCGTGAATGAATATAAGCAAGGAGAGAAGGCAGAAATTTGGCATTCACCACCCCCACCTCGGCCACAATCCCATGCTTCCAATCGCAGAAGCAATTATTTGGGTGAATTGGTTTGGCAAGTTGATGAAACCGTCTATTGTGGGGGCATTGAGGCAGCACAAAATCAAAATTTGCTATGCCGCCTCAACATTGAATATATTGTGGATTTGAGTGGGCAAGAGGATGATCCAACATTGGCAAATAGCAGGTAATATGGTTGAATATTTGTTAATTGGATGAAAGTGGAATAGGGCAGGATCGAGTAATATTAGTTTATCCGATGAAAGTTAAAAAATTCCCCCAAAATTGGAAGAAAAAATAGGTGGAATATTTTTTAGCAAAACAGGCGGAATTATTTTAAGTTCGCCAGGCGGAATTATTCTAAGTTCGCCAGGCGGAATTATTCTAAGTTCGCCAGGCGGAATTATTCTAAGTTCGCCAGGCGGAATTAAAACAGGCGGAATTATTCTAAGTTCGCCAGGCGGAATTATTCTAAGTTCGCCAGGCGGAATTATTCTAAGTTCGCCAGGCGGAATTATTCTAAGTTCGCCAGGCGGAATTAAAACAGGCGGAATTATTCTAAGTTCGCCAGGCGGAATTATTCTAAGTTCGCCAGGCGGAATTATTCTATGTTCGCCAGGCGGAATTATTCTAAGTTCGCCAGGCGGAATTAAAACAGGCGGAATTATTCTAAGTTCGCCAGGCGGAATTATTCTATGTTCGCCAGGCGGAATTATTCTAAGTTCGCCAGGCGGAATTAAAACAGGCGGAATTATTCTAAGTTCGCCAGGCGGAATTATTCTATGTTCGCCAGGCGGAATTATTCTAAGTTCGCCAGGCGGAATTAAAACAGGCGGAATTATTCTAAGTTCGCCAGGCGGAATTAAAACAGGCGAATTTATTATAAGCTCGCAAGGCGATATTCTAACTAAACAGGCGGAATTATTTCCTAGCAAAACAGGAGGAATTATTTCCTAGCAAGAGACAAAATATTTCTGAGTTAAATGGCAAAATTACACCCAAAAAGCATGCTAAACCAAAATTAGATAGTCTTCATTTTTTCTTCCTAACTTTCTGAATTAATGTTTGAAGGAACAAATATATTTATCTCAAAATATGCTTCAGAGAAAGAGCTAAATAAAATTATCTAAAAAATTAATAATTTGAAAAATTTCTGACTGAGATATTGATCAATGCGCAAAAGAGGCTATTAAATTCAGTAAAAGACTAACAAATATTTCGAGAATTTTAATAATAATTTTGGGCATCTTAAAAAATTTCGCACACAGACCCCGAACCGAATATCCTTGCCTTTGCCCAAAACGGACGGCACACAGTCGAATGACAATGTCAATTCGGGTGAAGGACGATTCGCAACAAATGCTCAGTCGAGATTCGGTATGAGGCAAAATATGGCTAAAATAATGTTTAAAAATTTACAGAGACCATCAACGGTGGACACGAAGGCACAAATGATGGAGAGGGAGGAGATTATCCACTATTTTGAGGCCCTAATCGATTTGATCCGGAAGGCGCGAATCTCACAAAAGTCCAATTGGGAATATTTCTTTGAAAAAAAAAAATTAATCAAATTTAGGAAAGTGCTAATTCACTCGTTGAAGGGTCGAAATCGGGCGCCGGCATTCGTGGCCGCCTATTTAATGCATTGCAATCGGGTGAGAATAAAATGTGGGGGGAAAGTTCCCAAAATTAAAAAGGGAATCTACTCAAACTATTTAGAATTTTGGAGAAATTTAAAGCGGAAAAATATATATGCTAATTGGAACTTTGACCCTATCATTCTCTTCGCCGGGGGTCTAATAAGCTCCTGGTGACCCAATGAAGAGGATTTTGGGATTAGTTGGGCTGGACTTTACTTTAGTAAATATTTATTCCGTTGTGTGCAAAAATGGAAAACAGAATGTCGGCGAAAGTTATAGAAAATTGCTGAATTGTTGGAAAAAGTAAATGAGTTAGTTAAAAAGGCTTGGGGCAAAATATGATTGATGGGAGGAAGCATGGATTATATGGTAATATGGTGATGTGGAATATGGTAGGAAAAATAGTTTTCACTGACATCTATTAAATAAATATATACATATGGAAGGAAAATAAATATTTTTGACTAATTTTTAGCAAACTCGAGTGCAAGCAATCAACAAAATCAGCAAAATGGTAAGTGGAAAATGAATATTCACTCATTTTTTTTAATTTATTATTCAAATTTTTCTTCCAGATGAGTTCAATGCGACCCGGTACTTGCATTTCGGTGAATATTTATTAATACTCTTTGAAATTTACCGAAAAATCTTTTAACGATTCAATGAATTAATATTCTCTTTTAAAATAAGGGATTCTAAAGGTTCTATAAGAAAATTTTTCGGGTTTAAATTTTTTGTTCAATCAATTTTACCCCTGGGAATCTATTGAATGACATTTATTTTTATTTTTTTTTTCTGGATTTTTACCATTTATTTATTTACCCTTTCTCTACAAATTCCCTCATTTTCGAAAGAGATTTTTCAAGAAAATAAATTTTAAAAAATTTATTTCCATTTCTTCTTTAATTTCCCTCTAATAAATCTAAAGGACACATTGCAACGTGCACTGATGCGATGGCAAAGCATTTTGGGCATCCGCGCCGAAAGTTCCCGACTTGACAGCCAACAATTGAACAAAATGTTCACTGTCAAGAGGACCGCATGGAATTGAGATGAGGATGAGATTTTGAGGTGGGCGGATGAGGGGGAATTGGCCAATTAGGCCACAACGTCACAAAATTATAAAATATTTTTAAGTTGGGCGGCACTTTCCTTTCCATTGCACTTGACACTTTTGTGGCTGATGTGAGGGAAATTGGATTTGCCCTTTCTTCCTCACAAAATAGAAAACATACTTGCGATGAATAATTTGACTAATTTCCTTTTTTCTCATTTATTTGATTCATTTTCTTGTAAAAAATTTAAAAAATATATATTTTTCATATATCGTTTTGTAGAAGGATGTTTCCTTGGTACCTGGTATTATTCTTTTAGCTATAATTCAACAAGGAAGCAACCAATTTAGGAAGGCAATATGCCATTTAAAAGCCCTAAATGTCCTCTAAAAAGTGGCTTATCAAATTTTTTTGAAAACAAAACTATAAAATAAGTGGCTTTTTCTAAAAAAGCGGGTTAATTATATTCAAAGATATGTGACTTTTTTAAAAAGATGGATTTGACTGAATTAATGAAGCCACTTTTTAGAGGCACTTTGGGGTATTAAAATGGTATATTGCCTTCCTGAATTGATTACTTCCTTGCTGAATTATGTGCCAAAAACAAGTTCGGGGACGACTCAATCCGCGGCACTGAATAAAATAGCCTCTATCGCCTTTTTGAATCATTTTTCAATGTTTTATAATTTTTATTTATATCACAAAAATTGGATCCTCTCATAAAATTCCATCCCCCCAATCCCAATCCAAATGAATAATGTTGTGCCAGTCGAAGCATACACGAACAAAGAAGGAGGGGAATATTCGAATTGGTTGGAGGAAGGGGAAATGGCCCTCTTGGGGAAAACAACGGCTGGAATAATGGGGGAAGGCACCAAAAAGCAAGTCGGTCTCGGCCATTCGGCCAATCCTTTTGGCCTCCAGAATTTACTCTCAAAGCAAAAAAAAATGGGAAATGCCGCCGCCTTTCCTTCTTCCCCATTCATTTCCGTTCAATCCCCGTTCCATTTTTTGCGAACTTTGGCCAAAAAATTATTCCCCCCAGAGATTGAAAACCGTTCTTTCCGGTTTCTCCTACATTTTTCCGCAACAATTTTACATTTTCTTCGCCTCCTTTTCTCAATTTTAATGAGCCTTTTACGTAAATAGAAAATAAATATTTTTCTTTATTGGTAATTTTTTTCCGCTTCCGCCTTCCTTTTTTTCCAAATACATTTTGTCCCCTCCCACATTCCATGTTCCGGAAATTGAACGCAGAACAATTGAACGCCGACGGGCAATTTTTTCGGCTTTATTAAAATTGTTTCTATAATGCAGTATGGAATATAAAAGTGCTGTTTGATTTTGTCCTCGTTTTCCTATGTTCCGGACCCTAATAAGAGCCTTTAATCCAACCCAAAAAACCTAATCTAAAAGTCCTAATTTAAGTTTAACTGAATTTTTAATAAGATGGCCAATTCTCCAACGACTCTAATTGTCCCTCTGCCCCATCTGCAAAAATCCCTTCAAAAGTGCAGCATTTTTAAAGGGCCACCATATTCCCACCTTCCCTCCTCCCCCAAAAAAATTCCTAAAATTCCAATCTCCTTGGGAACATGTCGTCCAATTCCTCTTAAAAAATGTTCACCCTTTTCAGTTTTCTACTTTTGTATTTTCTTCGCACAATCCTAGCATTAAAACACTTCTAAATAATACATTTTTTTTGGAGTGCAGACCACCCAAAAAGTTTGCTGCTGCAATTTTATTGGCCATTTTTGCCTTTTTGTTTTGCTTTGTGTTGGGTGCCATTCTCGTCGCCAAACTCCCCATCTTCAATTCATCAAATAAAACAGAACCAAAAAACACCCAGACAACACAATTTTGCCCCTCAATATCTTCCCAATCCATCGTTTTTGTGCCACGCCCAAACACACATTTTTCACGCCAAATTGCCCATCCACCGCCGGCCAGCCAGTCCATAAAGCCCATTAAAAATCCTTCTCGCCCATATTTTGGTTCGTCCCCAACCTTTTTTTTTGGTGAGTTTGGCCGGTTTGTTTTTCATGTTTTATAGAAGAAAAGAATATTGGCGTGACCAAGAACAATCCATCGAAAAATGAGTGGATTTTTTTTATTGGAGAGCCAAATGCGCCATCCTTGGACTTTGGACATAATACATATAGAGGATGGGTTAAAAAGCAGCAGGCACAGAGCCACAGACCTTACCGATTTTACAGTGGACAAATTGGCCAAATTCTTTTAATTTAGAATCCGATTCTCTTTTATTTTTGCGCTTTTAGTTTAATAAAAATAGCACGATTAATTACTGGAATTTTAAGATTTTACGCCTATTCTTTTTTGGCCATTGTTCAACAGAGAGCTCCTTAAATTAATTTTGTACTTTTTAAGAATGAATCCTTTTCGCTTTTTGGTTTGGTGTTCACTTAAAAGAGAATAGAATGATTGCACCTCATTTTAAAAACTTGGCCCATTCTTTTGGTCATAGCTCAACAATGAAGCAATCAATTTTGGAAGGCGATAAGCCTTTCTGAAGCTCAAAATGTCCTCTAAAAAGTGGCTATCCTACTTTCTTCAAATCTAAAACAATTTAAGCATTTTCCCTCAAAAATTGCAACTTAATTCATTAAATATGTCTTCCAATTTTCAGTACATCATTTTATGAGGAAGTAATCAATTTAGGAAGGCGATATGCCTTTAAGAAGCCAAAAATGTCCTCTAAAAAAGTGGCTTAAATAGTTTTTAAATAATTAAAACAGATTTTAAAATAAGTGGCTTTCTCTCATAATTTTGCCTAAATTTATTAATGCTTTCCAATTTTCAGCCAATCATGTTTCCTTCCAATCGTTCAGCCGTCATCCATTTCCGTAATGAATTCATCCGCCACTTTTTGCTCACATCTTTCAACATCATAATTCTCATTTTCGCCTCCCAATTTTTCATATTCCCGCAACCATTGTTCGCCTCAAATGGAATGCGTCAACGCAACAGTTCCGTGCCACTTCGTCAGGTCCAATAAATTTTATTCAAAAATTAAGATAAATAAGAATGCTCATTAAAAATATTTAATCAAATCTACAAAATGCCGTAAAACCTCTAATTCCCCACCCTCTAATAACTCGCCACCTTCGATTAGCTCCATTTTTGGCGATATTTAACAAAAATTTTATTGCATTTTCCTAGTAGTTCCCAAAAACTCTACAAAATCGGCTATAATTTATTTAAAAATATCCAAAAATTAAGGGTTAAACCTCAATTTTGCCAATTTTTGATGAGTTGAAAAATATTTCTTGGAAATTTATACGGTAGGTTTAGATATACAAAGGAATTGCCTCAGGGAAAATTCACCCGTAGATTGAGGCTGAACTCCTACTGTACTGATGGGCTGAGACATTTTTCGATTTTCTACAAAATTTCCTTAGGAATAATCAATTCATTATTGGATTTCATTCCATTCCAATTCTAGGCTGGATGGCACAGCACTCATAATATTGAATAAATTTGCTTAAAAATTGAATAGGCAACAAATTTCGCCTCAAAACTACATTTTTTTTGCCTCAAATATCCCCAGAACTCTTTCCAAAAAGTGTTCCCCTCTTCGAATCCTACTTCCTAAATAAAAAGTTTAAATAGTCTGGATTACAGCATTTATAAGTCTGATAAGAGTGGGAAAAAGTACAATACTTAAATGTAATATAAATTAATAATTCAAATTCCCCTCATTTTTTCTTTCAAAAATGTCATAAATTTTCCCTCACAATTGTTCATTCTCAAATTCATTCACATATTTGCATTTGCAGGTGGTGGAAAAAAGCCATTCCCAGTCGACATCATTGCTTTTGGTAATGGCAAACAATAATAATAACAATGCTTCCATCCAACAATTGCCTTTGCCTATTGGCCGACATCAATCAGAGCATTATCAGAAAATGCCATTACCCAGGCAAATAATTTTGGCATAAAATTGCCTAAAAATACCCAAAACATTTTGAGCAATAAATTCCCTCTTAAAACGCCATTTTTTAGACACTAAATTGAGCAACATTTTTGGACAAATAAATCATCAAAATCTCAAATTTTGGTCAAAATTATTTGAAAATACCAACAAAAATCTTCAAAAATTTCAAATTTCTTATTATAAAATTTTACAAAAATCCTCAAAAAATACCAAATAATTTTAGGCCAATAATTCCCTCAAAAAATTCCCCAAAAAATTGTCCATTTTGCAGTTCATTGTTGGAAGAAAGCAAAGAGAGGGAAAGGCCCAGTGCCGGATTGCATGCCCGACGCCGAAAAAACCCACATAGCCATCATTATGGGGGTGGCAACAGTGCCAGTGCTTCCTCCTCCCAATCCAAAGCAAATTCGGCACCAAAACAACAAAAAACCCAACAGGCAAATGGGACGAATGGAAAATGGGAAAGGAGGCCCCAATTGTTTTTGGCATTATTTTTGTTGACAATTTTGGCCACAACATTTGGCCCCGCCATTCAATGGATATATTTATTATAATTTTTGAGGATTATTTTGGCATTTTGGGATTGTGGAGGCTGAATGATTTAATGGATTGAAGAGAAACGCGCATTTACTTTGCATCATTCATTTATGTTATTGGATGATATTAATTTGTCGAAAAATAGTCAAAATGTCGAAAAGGGGTATTGAAAATGTCGGTAAAAGGAGTAAATAATTCCCAAATATAATGGCTTAAAGGTTTAACCTATATTCATAAACCATATACCCAATTGGATAGAGCTGGTCAAGATGCATAGAATGGTATATAATTTATTATGGTTTAGTGGAAATTAAAGAGTATTAAACGGGTTAAACCAATTTTGGTTTAGTGGTTCAAAACCTAAATTAGAATTGGTAAACTCATGCCAAAACCTAATCGAATGATGCATTTTGATGATATCTATCAATTGAGTATAAGATTTATATTTACGAATAGGTCCCTAGGATAAATCACTAAACCTTATCAATCTTTTCGGCATTTCAATGTTTTTTTTTCAGACAATAAATATTTTCCTTTATTTTATTTAGGCCACATTTTTATATAACTATCTTCTAGAATGTTTTTTTTTTGTAATACTGGTCAATTCTATTTTTTATTATCCAATTTTTACATCCCATCCCATTCAGTTTTATCCATTTCAATAAAATAATGTATTTTCTAATAAATTCACCAATTTTTACATTGTGGAATAAATTTTTGTATTATTTGGTTGCCCAATTTGGAAAAAAATCGCTGTAAAAGAAGGACTGGCATTCAATTTGTATTGGACTGTGCCAAATATATTTATGGCCAATTGTGTGTGCGTTTGGCCCAATGGAAAAATATTTAATTTTGACCATCCCCTACCCAGTCCATGCTTTGCTAAATTCCATTCGCATCGAATTTCCCCGGCCTTCTTCCTCCTTCGAAAGAATCGGCCCACAAATGAATTTGTGGATGGGTTGAGGAGGGTTTTGTGATGCCAATGACAAACCCAAAAGACACTGCCGGACTTTTGGTGGTTGAGGAAAATTTGTCCTGCGGCAAATTGCCCATTGGGAAGGGGAGGAAAGAATGGGGGTGGGTTGGGATGAATATTTGTTGGCATTTTGTGGGCATGGGAAGTTGCCACCGCCGCCCCACCCACCCCGCCCGGATTGGCCATGGCCCCGCATTTCCGTCCTGCGGCTAAAATGTGGGCTAACTAAGAAGACTTTTTGCCCCTTTTCACCAGTTAATGTCCAGCAGCCGGCACTCACACATTTTGTGTTTTTGGTCTAATTGGTCAGTGCCAATGAATTTTTTCTTTGGCCATTTGGTCATTTTTAGTATTATTATTTGATATTCCCTAAAGAATTATCACAAAATTCGTACATAATTTCCCTCGCCCATAAAATTCCGAAAAATCGAAAACAAAATATGGCCAAACGGAGGCCTTTGAATGGCGAAGAAGATGGTGCCAATGCCATTTCCAATGGAGGATGGGCCGAACGCATTTTTGGCCACCAATTGGGTGGATGGATGCGCAAAGCCGCGGCGGACACCGGGCAAAGGGGACGACGGATGCTCTCGCAATTAGGGGCAGGTTGGCTTGTGACTTTTGGGTAGAGGAATTAGGAGGGGGATTTATAATTGTGATGGAAAGATGGATGGATTGGATTGGGAGGGAGACTTGATTTGAGTCCATTTTCTGCAGAGGACTTCCTCTTTGGATCCATTCTACATTAAGTCAACTTACTTCATTCATTCAACTTTTGCTAAGAAATTTACATATTATAATTATCTTCAAAGCAAATTTATAGGCATTTTAATCTTTGATATCCAGTCCAGACCAGACCGAAAGAAATATAGGGACTTTTTTGAATCCAATAAGAAAGATATCCTTTTTAAATAAATTTAATAATCAAAGATCCTTCCTTTATTTTGACCACTTTTCTTTCACCAAAAAAATTGTAAATTTTGTCAAAAAGAGGAAGAAAAACTTACTCCAAAAAGATGGCTTATTTTAGATTATGAATCCTTTTTGGAGAATCCTCAGAGGAATAGAAATGAAATTTTTGGAAGGAAAAGAGCCCGGCAGGCGAATTCAATGTTTGAATGAACGGAATCATTTTTTCTAATTCACAAAAGCCAAAATTCAATTTTTTTATTCCTTCTTCCATTTAATCAAAATTTAACAACAAATTTCGTTGATTTTTGAACTAAAATTTGAATATATTTTTAAAGTTGCCAATGATTCCATAAAAATTCCAAAAATTTCCCTTTAAAAGTTCGTTCCGGTGGCACCTCCTCGTCATCGCAACATCAGCCAATGGCATCTCAACGTAGATTGCCTTTCTTGCCAAAAGTGCCAAAACATGTTGAGCGTCAAATTCGACGGTTGGGTCCATTGCTTTTGGTTGTGTCATTGCTGGTCTATTTGTTGCTGGGTGCAGCCGCATTCCTCTTTTTCGAGCACACAAATCATGAACAGACTGCAAGTTTACAATCCTAAAAGTGAAATAGTAAAACAAAAAATTTCGATGATTCTTCCCTTCTAATTTTCATCAAATTTTTCATATTTTTGCAGGTCCGAAAATGGTTCTTCAATTTGATTGTCAATCGGTATGGAATGGAGGACCAAACATAATCCAAAGAATTCTCTCAAATTGTTTAGACACAAATTTGCACGTCAAATTTCTTCTGCAATATTCAATGGCACTAGAAATATGTTGGTGATCGTCGATTATGACAGCTCCGAAAGAATTCAAGTGAGTTAGAAAATTAATTGGTTGGAACTATAAATTAGAATAATTTACATAAACTGAGAAATGAAATTCGAAATCATATGTAAATCTCTAGGAATGAAACAAATTACTTTTTTTTTCAGAATATACTTTCCTGAAAAATTAATCTTTCTAGAATGAAACACAACATTTTGCTAGATTTTTTACCTATTTGATTCTAAATTCCGTCTGTTTCTAAGAATAAATCCGTGTTTAAGAATAATTCCGCCGTGCAAATTTAAAATAATTCCGCCTGTTTTAAATCCGCCTGGCAAACTTAGAATAATTCCGCCTGTTTTAATCCCGCCTTGCGAACTTAGAATAATTCCGCCTGGCAAACTTAGAATAATTCCGCCTTTTTTAATTCCGCCTAGCGAACTTAGAATAATTCCGCCTGGCGAATTTAGAATAATTCCGCCTGGCGAACTTAGAATAATTCCGCCTGGCGAACATAATTCCGCCTGGCGAACTTAGAATAATTCCGCCTGGCGAACTTAGAATAATTCCGCCTGGCGAACATAATTCCGCCTGGCGAACTTAGAATAATTCCGCCTGGCGAACTTAGAATAATTCCGCCTGACGAACTTAGAGTAATTCCGCCTGGCGAACTTAGAATAATTCCGCCTGACGAACTTAGAGTAATTCCGCCTGGCGAACTTAGAATAATTCCGCCTGACGAACTTAGAGTAATTCCGCCTGGCGAACTTAGAATAATTCCGCCTGGCGAACATAATTCCGCCTGGCGAACTTAGAATAATTCCGCCTGGCGAACATAATTCCGCCTGGCGAACTTAGAATAATTCCGCCTGGCGAACTTAGAATAATTCCGCCTGGCGAACTTAGAATAATTCCGCCTGGCGAACATAATTCCGCCTGGCGAACTTAGAATAATTCCGCCTGGCGAACTTAGAATAATTCCGCCTGGCGAACATAGAATAATTCCGCCTGGCGAACTTAGAATAATTCCGCCTGACGAACTTAGAATAATTCCGCCTGGCGAACATAATTCCGCCTGGCGAACTTAGAATAATTCCGCCTGGCGAACATAATTCCGCCTGGCGAACTTAGAATAATTCCGCCTGGCGAACATAATTCCGCCTGGCGAACTTAGAATAATTCCGCCTGGCGAACTTAGAATAATTCCGCCTGGCGAACTTAGAATAATTCCGCCTGACGAACTTAGAGTAATTCCGCCTGGCGAACATAGAATAATTCCGCCTGGCGAACTTAGAATAATTCCGCCTGGCGAACATAGAATAATTCCGCCTGGCGAACATAGATTAATTCCGCCTGGCGAACTTAGAATAATTCCGCCTGACGAACTTAGAGTAATTCCGCCTGGCGAACTTAGAATAATTCCGCCTGTTTTTAAGAATAATTCAGCCTATTTTAATAATCTTGCCGGAATAAATTTAAAAAATTAGAAATAAATTTTATAAAAAATCGAACATAAAAATCAGAATGCACAGTTATTTCAGAATCCATGAAATTGAATACCATTTTTTTCAAGATACAAAAAATTAAATAATAAATTATAATTTGCTATTTTTTCCAGCGTGATTTGGTCCAATTGCTCTCTCAATATGAGCAACAATTGGAAATGCGTGTGCCCGATTTGAACGAGTGGACATTGACAAATTCGTTGACATATTGTTGGGGATTGTTAACCACAATTGGCCATGGCCATCGGGCACCAAAGACGAGTGGAGGGCAGGCAAGTTTCAATAAAATAAATAAGGCTAAATTTCATTCACCCATGGCAATCCCATAATTTTAAAGGTGTTTGCCCTGCTATATTGCCTCTTGGGCGTGCCATTCTTTCTCCTCACCCTAATTGTCCTCTCCCATCGACTATTCCAACTTTGCCGTGCCACATTCCATCACATTTTCGCCGCTTCAAAAGTTCCACCCTTTCAAATTCACAAAATAAAATTTCCATTTTAGCGTCCCCAAAACCATCCACTTTTGGCCAATCACCGTCTTTTGCTTCTTCTTCTTCTCAGTTTCCTTTATTGCCTCTGGCTTCTTTGTTTTTCGCTCATCCTTTTCCAATTTGCCATTCCCGAAAGTTTCTGGCGTTCATTGTACACCGCTGTGCTTGCCTCGCTCACAATTCAAGTAAGTTATTTTGAATTTTACATAAAAATTTCTACTTAAAAATTTCCAGAGCGCCGATTACAATGCACTTGGAGAGGCTCAAAAATTAGTGACGTTGGCTGGTGCCAGCATTTCGCTTCTCCTTTCTTGCCTTTGTATTTTCTCATTGACTGGAGTTTGGCGACAAGGACAACGAAAAGTGGCTGACGAGAATGGACGGCAAGCTCAACAGCAGCAGGCCACCCGATTTCAGGCATGCGTAAGAGGATTGAAAATTCCATTTTAATTAGAAAATATTTATTTTAAATTAATTTGACCAAAATTATGACCAATAATTACATTTGATTTTTTCCCAGGTAATTGTTGACCAAATTGGCAGTGTAAAATTGGCCGGCAATGGTGCCAATTCCACTTCTGCCATCTCATCATCTGCACCAAATTCGCCCATTCAACAGAATTCGAATGGAAGCAATGGAACTGGGGTTGTGGTCACTGTGGCCAAAAATGGTAATCAACAACGATGAAATATTATACATTGTTCCCATCCCAATTCATTCCTACAATTCCCAAAAAAACATAATTGCCATTCCAATTTTTTGCTTCATTTATCATCAGATCAAAATAATTCCCAATTTAAATATATTAAAATATTCAATAATAATTCTTTTAATATTTTCTAAAAATAAAAATTGGATGAAAAGCAGATTTTTTAATTAGTATTATTAAATTGTATAAATTAAATTAGATAGAACAGCAAAGCAAACCACTTAAGGCAAAAGGTTACGTTTCCTCCTTTTTCAACAAGTTAAAGGTACCGTATTTTCTCCCCAATCATTTTTAGCCTGAAGATAAGTAAGATTGATGTTCCTTTTCCCTCCATTTCCAATCCAACAAGGGAGAAGGGAAAGGATGCCATTTTACAGCTGTACTGTAGGCAATGGGCAATGGCTGATGGATTGAAGTTTTTTCTTGATTAAATGTAAATTAAATGGTAATTCATAAATTAAATTACTACTTCATTTGCCATTTTCTTCTAAAATACTCTGTCAATTTTTGTATTCTATAAATTTAAATTCCTTTTAAGTTTCTTAAAAATAAATTGTACAAAATTCTCCAAAAACAACAATATTTATTCAAAAACGTTAAATTGGGTTTGGGTTTCGGGCATTTAATAATGTAAAAAAAGAGGAAGGAAAGGTAGAATAATTCCATGTTTTTATCGAAACAAAAAAGAAGATACGAGAAGATATTGGAAATCGTCTTTTTTAGGATTGAATTGCAAATTTTTTGATCAAAGTTGATTTTTTTTAGGAGATAAAACACATGAAAATACATTAAAAGAAGAATATTGGTGTTTTGAATGTGGGGAATACTTTTTTGCTGCCGTTGCATTAATAAAATAGAGTTTTTAATTGATCAGATCGAATTTTTGATTTGTTTAATGGTTGAGAAAATGAATTAGTAAAACATTCAAAAAACTACGCAGACAATTTGGGCTTAAATAATGTTTAAAAAACGGTTGGTGGATTGGACGATTTTATTCAAAATTGCCTGCTTTAACCAATGATCATTTCCTTTTTCCTTATAATAAAGGAGGTGGAGAAAACTGAGTGGATAATGAGTGGGTGAGGAGGAGGATTTTAAAACAAATAAACAAGAAAAAACGAGAGAAAATGTGTAATAATTTTGTGTTGTGGCAGCCAATCATCAATCATTCCATTCAATTTTGGTATAATCCACACACATATTTCGTATCCTTCTCGCGCACGTGCCAATCTATTCGGCTCCAGCTTCAACTTGCGGCTGATCCGGCTGTTGGGGCTGTAAAAACAATGGGAAGGGTAGATTTGTATTGATGGCATCTGGCACCAACCTCATCCACTCGCTTCTTCTTTTGCGCGACATTATCCTCGGCAGATGATTCCGTTGTTGGTGCCGCCTCCTCACCGTCCTCCTCCTCATTTGGTGCTGAGCGCTTCCGATTCTGAAACACATTTTGATTAATTTTGGATTTAAAAGCTATTAAAAATTTCCCAAATCGAGAAAATTAAACAGGTGAAGGATTTCAGTAAAATGACCTTTCAGTACCGCCTTTTCATTACTTAGTTTGTTCTTTTGGCCATATCTCAATAAGGAAGCAACCAATTTAGGAAGGCAATATGTCATTTTAAAGCCCTAAATGTCATCTAAAAAGTGGCCTTATATTTTTTTGAAAAATTTAAAAGAATTTGTAAAATAAGCGGCTTTATTTAACTCGATCAGAAAATTTGAGTTTATTATGCTCAAAGGCATGCAAATTTTTTAAAAGCTTGATAACATATAATCTAAACAAGCCACTTTTTAGAGGACATTTTGCGCTCTCGAATGATACATCGCCTTCCCAAATTGGTTGCTTTCTTGTCGAGATAAGGCCAAAAGAATGTCCAAGCTAGTGAAATGAATCCCCTACCGCCTATTTACCCCCATTTTCCCTTCAAATTTTGTCACCTATTTCCGGCTATTTTTTGCCTAATTATTCCCCAACGTTTGCCACCCACCTTTGCATCCGCAGTTCCATTCACCGCCTCTGCTGTTGCCTCATTCTGTGCCCCATTTTTGGCGGCATGGCCATTGCGTGGCTTCTCGGCGGCGGCTTCCTCGTCCGTGTCCTCCTCCTCTTCTTCCTCATCGCCAACTTCGTCCTCATCGCCTTCCACACTTTCATCGCCCTCTGCCGAAACAACCGAATCGCGGCTCTCTTCGCCTTGTGTGTCCGCCGGCGCGGATGCAACTTTTTTGGCCTGTTTTGCTGGTTGTTCAGTGGCCTCAACGCCAACTTCCGGCTCCGGGTTACTTGCTTCGTTGCTGCTCATTTTCGGATTTTGAATATGTTTGATGCGAATTTACTTTGTTTTTTGGCTAAATTTGAGGTTCAAATTAAAAAGGGTATCTATTTAATTTGCCAAGTAATAATCTTTTTTGAGGTCACATAACTTGGCCAAACCAAGATTCCCATGCGCCGAATCCTGAGCCCTAATTCAATAATCCTAAAGCTAATCCTAATAAGCCTCCATCAACATTTTGTTATGTCCAAATAGTATGGTCTAGAAAAAAGATTATTTTCGACCAGAAAAGTTTTACGCGTAAATTAAAAACATTCTTTCGTTAAAGTATAAAAATATATCGATAAATTAATTTGAATTCATTCTTAAACCAAAAAAAACTAATGAAAAAGTGGGAAAAGGTAAGGAATCAATCGGTGGTTGCTTTCATTACGGAATCATCTTCTAAATAGAACCAATAAATGCCTGTGTGTCTATTTCTCTATTGCTAATTAATAAATATATGACGGAGGCACGCAATAATCCTCCCAAGTGAAAGGAAGTTTGGTTGGGAGCGAAACCGCCGACGACTGGCTAACTGACTTTTATGCGCGAAAGGAATGTGGCCAAGGCGCCAAGGGCTTTGGTGGCCAATTCCATGCTTCTTCCCTTTAATGGACTAGTTCACCCCAACGGTCCTTTTCAGCAGAGGGTGGCGGAATTGATGGGAATGGGAAAATCATGGGAACAAGAAAAAAGGAAGGAAAATGCCAGAAGGCGAGGCCATCAGCGGCTTTTCCAATGGCGCCCGAAGGAGCCGAATGTGGGGAGAAAATTGTGAAGGAGAATGGAGGGAAAGAATTGTTGGTTGGGGGAATGGAATGGAAGGAAGGCCGGCTGTCGCGAAGGGCAGCCATTGGGGGAGGCTGGCACAAAAATGTTATGGGATGGAAGAAATGGGAGGGGAAGAAGAGGAAAAATGGCGCTTGGGGGGAAATGTCGGAATGGAGGGAATAGGCGAGAATACGGTTAAGGCAGATGAAAAAGGAAAAAAAGGGATTGAAGGGAAATGAGATGGGAAGAAAAAGGGGAAAGAAGGGAAGAATATGGAGAAGGAAGAGAGGAAGAAGGAAGAGATGAGGAAGGACGGGAAGAAGGAAGAAGAGGGAATATAAGAGAAAAGAAAGGAAGAAAAAAGGAATAGGAAAGGGCCAACGGTGGAGGCAAAATAGCCGAGAAGCAAAGAAAAATGTGAATAAGCAATGGCCGCCATTATGATTAAAAAAGCAGCTTTTGGCCAAGCCAAAAGGGAGAGGGCCAAAGCAGCTTTTCATCACCATTTGGCCACGGCTTCTTCCCATTGGGCCGATGAGAAATCAACGCTCACGGACGATGTGAGTGATGGCCCATTTGGCCCAATTTTTGGGAGGCTGTTTTGAATGTGAGAGGGAAGGGGGAGCTTTTCGGGCCCCGGGGGCAGAGGGCAAAATTGGGAAAGGGGCAAAAAGGGTAAAAATGGTGGTTAGCAAATCAGCCGATCAACTGGCCTGAAAATAAATCGAAAAGCAAAAAAGGGAAGGCTTTTTGCTGGCTTTTTCATTAATTTGCCAAATTGGCAAAAAAAATATGCCTTGAGGCAATCCCAAAATGACAATGCATTTTTGAAGAGAGCCGGAGGCGATGATCGATGGTCACTAGAAATGCGTATTCGTTGTTTTGATCAATTTGGTCCTTCCTATTTGGTCGCGCGGTGCCGCCTTTGATTCAAATCGCGCGCAATTTTCGTCACCACCAAAACAACATGTCCCACTCGAATTTTCGCGCCAAATCGGGACAAATGGGAAGGAAAGAAGATGGGAATGGGAAAGAAGGAAATTTGGGGGAGAATGGACGAAGAGTCGCGCGCACAAATGGCCAGCCAGCCACCTCTCTCGCCATTCATCACAAATGGAGCCAGCCGCCGGCCTTTGCCCATCCTCCTCCCACCCAAACATTCATCGTGGTTATTGTTGACCTTTTCTGCTGCTGCTTCTTCCCATATATTGCTGCCCTTTCGGATCCTCCTCCTCCACTTCTTGTTGTTGTCCAAGGTCGTCCCATTCTTTGGCCTTTTTACATGTTGCCCCCTCCCCTTTCGACGCCTTTTCGGGAAGGGAAGAAATAAATGAGGGAAAAAGCAATACAAAAAGCCGAAACTAGGAAGGAAAGAAGGACGGTTAAGCGGGCAAATGAGTAAATGAGGCGGCGGCTGGCGGGAATGAGAATGCGAATGAGAAGAAGCCAAGAGTGGGGAACGGCCAGCAACCGGCTGGTGGGCCCAGCAAATGATGAAGGGGAAGGGCGAGGGGAGTGTTTTGTTTTTGTGTGATGGTCCCACCATTCCCTTCTTCTCGTTCACGTTCGGTGGGTTGACGCATTGCACATGGAAGCGGCTGGTAAAGAGGAAAAGCCCAAAAGACAGAGGAAAAGCGGTGGGGATGTTGCGACTTTTCCCAGAGTAAATAGGTGGGGGTTAAAGAAAGCTTGGGAAAATGCCAAAATAGGCACGTTTATGGAGAAGGGGTACGGTATTTTGTTTCCATTAGAAGCCCACTCTTTAATAAGAGCCCACTCTATAATAGAAGCCTACTCTAGAGAGGCTCTGAAAAATAGAAGCCTATGAGCCTACTGTAGAAAAATACGGTAATCGGATGATTCGAAGGGTGCCAAGGTGGGAAAATTTGCTTGGAGGCAAATCACTTTTGAATTGAATGAAAGGAATGAAGTGAACGGGCAGCAGAAGATGCAATTGGGAAGGAAAAATGGAGGATTTGGAAAACAAAATAAAAGCGGAGCGGACTAGAATTGTCCCACATTCTCCCTTCTGAACACCAACAAGAGAGCCCAAGCCCCATAAGCATTCGGTGGCACAGGTGTTGTTGATTGAATGGAAGGGGCAAAATAATATAAGAGAAAGGGATGTGGGGAGTTGGGGGGGGGGGGGGGGATTCGGATTTGGCGGGCTCAATCCCCCTCCGGGGCCGTTGGGTAGGATGGTGGTGAGAATGGCAAAGCTTCTATATGGGGCCGGCCTTGCTTTATGCCTCAGAAGAACGATGATGCTGACACTGGACTTGGGAGGAACTCAACGACTATGGAATGAGTGAATGAGGGGAATTCAACTGCGAAGAACGATGAATACGAATAATGGCGGGTCGAATGGCAGCAGCAGTGGTTGAATGAGAGGGGAATTGGATGGGAATGGGGAGAAGTGAATGAGAATGAATGGAAGGGATACTGCTGGGAGGGAAGGCAACCCACCCCTCGGGGGCTACTCTGCTTGGGCTGCTGCCCAGCCAACCAAAGGACCGCCTCCCTCCCCTCTCAACATCCTCCCCCCAAGCGTTGAATTTGGCGAGTGTTCATTTGTTGTAATGAGAGCGGAAAGGGATGAAGCGTAACCGAAAAAAACAATGGCCGGCCTCCGAAAGAGAGCCAAGAGAATGCAAAAAGGGACACTCTTTTGGCACAAATTCAAATGAAATGAATGGCATTTTTGGCACATATTTGCAATAGCAAAGCATAAGGGAATTTAGCGATGTTTTTTGGTATTTTTCGTTCACTCAATGATTGCCATCTATCTAATTTTAAAGATTTGGTCTGGAATAATTAGACATTATTGTCTTGAAATTGCGATATTTCGACTTTCTGTTTCTAGCATTACGATAATAAAAAAAGGCACTTGTATTAAATTCGAATTTTGAATAATTGGCATTCCGTTTTTTTTTCAACATTCCTTCGCTCTCCATTTACATTCCACTCTCTCTATCACCGCACCAAAATTTAATTTTGGAATGGAAAAAACAAAAAATTATCAACCACATTCGGGATTCGGCTAGCTTATTTTCGGAAAGTTTAAATTCCATATATTTTTTTGAAGGTTTTAATATCGCAAATTTTCTGGAAGTTTTAATTCCTCTTTTTTCCGAAGGTTTTTAATTTAAAAATCCATCTACTATTCACATTCACATAGGTTTTTTGGACATAGGACAGGACCGAAGATAAGAAGAATACCCCAAACAAAGACAGTTTTAAAAATTAGAGGCCAGTTTTATGGCCTCAAAAATACAAATTTTTCGTTTCATAGTTCCGATAAAAGAATGGATTTTTAATCTATATCCAATCCACTTATCTTTCTAAAATTTATAGATTGATAATTATTGTTATTTTTTCAGCTATTATAAAAAAATGAAGCTCGTCCGCTTTTTAATGAAACTTTCGCATGAAACCGTCACAATTGAGTTGAAAAATGGGACTCAAGTAACCGGAACAATCCAAGGCGTCGATGTGGCAATGAACATTCATTTGCGTTCCGTGAAAATGACCGCACGTGCGCGTGATCAAATCACATTGGACACACTTTCAATCAGAGGTTACTATTTTATTATTTTGGTTAATTTTAACTGTAATATAATTGAGAGTTGAGACATTTTTAATCAAAAATTGTGAGGTTATTTAAATAATCGATCCAATCAAATAAATATTTTAAATACTGGATGTATATGCAAAAATCCCATTCAAAATAATTAAAATTAATAACCAAAATTTAAAGGTAACAACATTCGCTATATTCAATTGCCGGACTCCTTGCCGTTGGACACTTTGCTCATTGACGATGAACCACGCAAGAAGCCATTGCAACGCCGTTTCGGTGGTCGCGGCGGACGTGGAGGGCCCCGTGGTCGTGGACGCGGAGGAGGACGGGGACGCGGCGGTGGTGGTGGACGACGTTAAAGAAGAATATTGAGGAAGAAATTAGCAAAGAAGTTGTGGAACATTCTTTAAACCCAACCTAAATATAAATCGTCAATTGTTCTTTTTTTTTCTCAGTCTTGTTTTCTCTTCTTTATTTATCAATTGAATGAACACACTGATCTGGTTGTTTTAAATAAATAAACGAATGAAATTCGATTTACTTGTCTTAATCCGGTTAAGAAGTTTAATTCAATCCAAATGATTTGGAGAGTCCTAATTAAATTAAGTCGATCCGGTTTAGGCTCGGCAGATTTCTATTTACTGATCGATGTATGAACATTCATTTATCAAAATTATAATTAAGTTCTCCATTTTAAATGAAATCAAAAATAAAACAAGAAACCAAATCATTTCCCAATTTTTTTTTGGAATTCGAGCCGTCCATGGCCATATTTATTGGCAATGACTCTCGGATCTTGGTTGGGTACACATCGTACGTGCGACTTGAACTTGGTGGGAGCCCGTAATAACGAACGACCCGATCGACCGTCAAACGAACCGAATAAACACATGAAAAAGTTGAAAAGTTTATTTTAAATTAACAAGGAGTTAAATTGATAAATAGATCAAAGTAGGGGGGAGGGAGTATCGGAGGATTTGATTATTTTATTAAATCGTTGGGTTTGGATGGAAGCTGTTGGAAGGGAAGTGTGTAATTGAGGAGGGAGGACAAAACAACAAAAACCCAATTGGCAAACCCTTAATTTAGTTTTTAATTGAATTTTTTAATCCAAAAAATGATATTGATTGATAAGTTTGGTCACCAATTGAGTTAAAATTCGGAGAATCTCTGCGAATCGAGAGACAAAAATAATTAAATTGAACTATGATTAAATTGGTGAAGACATTTTCATTTTTTATTTCCGTGAATATCATCAAAACAATGCAATGCTTAATGCCAACAAAAAAATGGGGACTTGATTGAATTTATTATAGAAGGAGGTGGCCATTTATATTTCCAGAAATGAATGAATGAACGAACACAAAAAATCATAATAATAATAATAATAAAAGAAGGAAGGGTCATGGTCAGGGATGTGTGGTGGTGAAAAGAAGACAAACAAAAAGAACAAATATTTAAGTTAACTGAACCGATTCGTTCTTCACTGCAAATAATAATAATGTTGTTTGTTGTGTTTTTCGAGCCATCCATTCTTCCATCAACAATTCTCATTCATTCAATCAGTCATTCCCCAATGTGTTGTTCAATCATCGGTCGCTTCTTCAGCAGCTGAGCCGGCGGGTGATGCGCTGAATTAAGCAGTTTTAATTGATTTATGTTTCAGTAAATAATTGAAAATTACTAATAAATTCAGAAATTTTCCAGATATGTGGAATGGGGTTAATAATTGTGGAAATCCCAGTTTCGTTTCTAGATTTCATATAGATCCGAAAATAGGACTCGGCATGGTCGATTTAGCCTATGAAATTTTAATTTCAAACCGGAATTAGGGCTTAGATCAAATGTTTATAAACCAAAACTGGTTCAGATTGATTTTTAGCCAATTCGTATGAGAGTCTATTCCCAAGCCACTGACTAAGTTTCCTATAAGGTATAAGCCTAGATTTCATAAATTTAGAGCCTAGTATCTGGCAAATTCCGAAATTTGCTAATTTCAAATATTTATAGGAAAGGAACCTTCTGGAATTATCCTCCTCCTCTTTTGTTGTCGTCTTTTCTCCACCATTGTTCAAATTGCCATTGCGCGATGGTGGTGAACGAGAATCCGTCGTATGTTCTGCGTCCGCATTGTCGGACCGGGGTGTGGCATCTTTGGGCGGCGGTGAACGACTTTGTGTGGTGCGGCGACGGCTTTTCTTTGTTGTTGCGATTGGTGGTGAACCAGGCGAACGAGAATGTTTATTGTCGTTATTATTCGTGTTGGATTGGGCCGATCCGGAACGCGAACGGGTCGGTGATCGAGTGCGAGTTTTTTTATGCTGAAAATGGCATTTTTTAATTATTTGATTATAGTAATTTTCTTTGACTTAATTTCTAACTTCAAGTTAATTCCAAAAAGTTTTGGCTTTTGATTACTGAATACAATTTAAATTTAATAATTTGCGAACCTCTGGACTGGCACTGCGTGAACGATCGGCAGATCGATCCCGTTTGGCTGGAGAGTGACTGCGAGTTCGGGAACGTGAGCGAGAATTTGAGGGTGAACGGCGCCGGCGGCGATCACGGCTACGACTGCGGGAACGGCGAGGAGATCGGGACCGGCGTCGAGGCGATCTGGAACGGTCACGGTATCCGCCTCCTCCTCCACGGCGCATACTCCAACTTAAATTGATTTGATATTTGCCAATAAAAGTAAGCAAAAAAAACTTACTTATCACCTGGTCGATACGGTCGGCTTTTTGCAATTTCGACAGTAATTCTGAAATGTTGATTTTTTAAATGATTCGATTTTATACTAAAAAACCTCATTCCCATCATTGATCGACCATTCAGCTCATAGACAGCATCATCCGCATCCCGTGGATCGTCCAATTCAACGAATGCATATCCACGCTTAAATTTGAGCATATTTAAATTTGAGTAGATTATAAAACATCAAACCTTTAACAAAATTTCTCGAATGCGTCCATAGCCCTTGAAGAAACGCTCAATATCACGCTCTCTTGCTTCATATGGTATATGACCAACCTAGAAAATATTGCGATTTATTGCTTATAAAATATGTTAAAAAACTTACGTAAACGCGAGAACGGCTCATGATGGCCAATGATTATTTAATTTTTAATATTTCAAAAAGAGAAAGCAGAATTGATTGATAAAAATAACTGCTAAATTTGTTCACTTAATCCAACAATTTTATACAAAAAGGATAAATATTTTTAGTAAAAATATTGAAAAAATTATAACATTCCACCGAAATAAAAATGACCGGCCTAACGCCATGCCATTAAGTTGGGCAAGGTCTCAGTCTAATTTTAACTTTTTAATTTCAACCATCTACCCAATATTTCAAATAAAATAATGATAACGTCAGTAACGTTTTGAATCCAAAATTTGAATGTAATTGTGATAAAGCAAAATTTATTTTAAGTTTTAAACAAAAAAAAGTTTTTAAAAATTGAATGGAAGAGAAAACAATAAATATGTTGAGTAGTAGAAAAAACAAAGAGAAGGTCCATTTATTTTGGAGGAAAAATATCATTTCAAAATTCCAATTGTTTAATTGATTCGCTTTTCAATGTTGCTTCCTTCTTTCATCCATTTCATTTGCGGCATTTTCCGAATCGAACTCCACTGTATCCTGCAATGACGCGTCCAAACTCGTAAAATCGGATGAAGTCCAGTATGCCATCGGCATCGGCAAAACGCACGTCGAGGTTGACTTGGGTGGTATCGGCCCTGAAAATGTGGAAATGAATTAGTGGTTATTGAGTTTCCCTCTTAACTTACATTGGCAGTGTGTTGCAAGCCAAATATCGAATGTGTTGGAATGCGCGGTCGTGGTCCAACTGTAAATGTATTCATAAATATTTTTGTATAAATTATAAGTAAACCTCGTATTTGCACCAGTGTTGAAAGACGAGTTTGTTTTGTTGACCGCCTTTGAGCTCGAAGTACTTGACCTGGACGTCGTCTTTGCCGAGGCGCTCGATGCAAAATTTGAATTCGTTGTTTTCGGGAAAAAGCTGAAAATTGATGAATTATTTTAGAAAATTGTTTCAAATTGGCCTACCTGCTGAATTGGAGTTTTGTCCTTGTCGTGGATGACAAAATTGCAGAATCCTTCAATGTGGCAGCCGATGGGATATCGCGCATTCAATTGGTCCATGTCCAAACCCTCTTGTTGTTGGTGTTCAGCAACTGGCACATCCATTGTCGTTTTTCTTTGTTGAATTTTTGCACACAAATCAAATGATTATATCTAAAAATTTAGTAATTAACGTATGTTTGTAAAATGTAAAAATTGTATTTTTGATGGTTTTTGATCAACCATTTTCATATTTTGAATTAAATTTGCCAAATATTTTATGCCCAAAACATAATAACAAAAACATTATTGGTAAACAAAAGATCAACCAAAATTGAATGATTTGCTCCAGTTCTGATAAAAAAATCAATAATGATGAATGACTATATTAATGCAAGAGGTTGAAGAAGGCAAGCAGAAAAATGACATAAAGCCAAAAAGTACCGTTTAGCAAATTTGAAAAAAAATTTGAGTTCTATTTGTTTTTTTTTTTCGATTTTAGAACAAAACAATTTATAGCGAATTTTATAGAATTTTTGGGAACTAGAAAAATTCCTTGTTAAGATTTATAGCGGTGGAGATTATTAGAATATGGGGAATTAAAAAAGTATATAAGGTAAATGGACCTTTCGCATCCTCGTAATCGTAGTTTAAGTTTGAGAGAAAAAGATGAAGATCCATTTCATATCTTTTAACAAGTTTCCCATTCAAATTAGAAAAAGCTTTACTCATTTATTCATCATTTTAACATTTTGAAATTGATTTTATTCTATATTAAATGTTCTTGATTGGAAAAGTTTGCCACCCTCAATTGTGTTGTGCCATTTAAAAAATTTTGCAATATTTTATCATATTAGAGCTCAACATTTTTGGACGAAAAGCAAATCAAAAAAGCCAGGGTCCATTCTTCATCGCCAGAGGCAAAATTCCCTTCAGTCCATCGTTGTTTGCTTCTCAATTAATTTTGATGATCGACACAACTAATTCATTATTGTTGGTTTAATTGTGATTCCGTCGCTAAAAATAGCCACCACATCAACACAACAGAATCCCTTTTCCCCTTCTCAACATATTTCGCGCACGCTCATTCCATTCCCCGCCGATAATTTTTGCAGGTTTTGGTGTGGGCACAAACGGCGGCTTGGAAGGGGCAATTTTGTTGTGAATGAATTTGTGGGTGGTTTTTGTGTGTTTCTTTCTCCCCCCTCAAAATTTTGCTCGCGCACCCAAATATATGAATGGAATTTCACAACAATGATCAACTGGCAAATCAGTAGCCCCGGGGTGGTGGACATTATTGGGTTTTTGCGTGAATTCCAGCAGTGCAAATTGGTGAATAATGGAATTGGGCTAATATTTTTGCGCACTTTTTGTGGCTTTACCTTTCGAGCAATGCTGCAGGACAATTTCCTTTGTTATTTGAATGAAAATTTTTATGGAAAATATTTTCGTGCAGAACATTGCAAAAGTTCATCCTCATTTGGAAATGACCACCCATACCTAATAATGGAATTCGGTTTCACCCTTCTCGACCCGAATGATGATTCGTTCCGCTTATAAAATTCTACAATTTTGTTATATTTACTTCGAGAACAATAAAAATTCCCTCTAGACAAGAAATAGGAAGGTTAGTGGACAAATGAATAGCCTCTTAGTTTATGGCCCATAGCTCAGTGAGGCAAAATCCAATCTGTGAAGGCGATATGCCATTTTAAAGCTCAAAGTGTCCACTAAAAAGTGGCTTTATTAAATTTTATGAAATTCATTTTTTAAATTGATATATGCCTTTGACTATGTGCTACAAATAAACCCGATTTTCTTGGGGAAAAGCTGCTAATTTTATAAATTGTTTAAATTTTTCAAAAAATTAGTAAGGCAACTCTTTAGAGGGCATTTAGGGCTTTCGAATGGCAAATCGCCTTCACGAATTGGTTACTTCCTTATTGAGTCATGGCCATAAGAATGGCTCAAGTTCAAATACTCACTATTAATTGTGACATTCATGGAAAATTTATTTGCAAAATTCATTGAACTTTGCCGCATACAAAGTATAGGTCAATCAGAAAAGCAAAAAAAAAAACAAAAATATCCAAAAATAGTGATTGTCAACAATCAACAAATTGCGCATTTTGGGGTGATGACTATGGTTGGAATTTGGTTTAGTTTCATTTATGGATATTTATTTAGTTTGAATGGAAAAACATCGAAAAAATAAAATGATAGATGCCTCCGGCAAATATGCCAAAAAGATTCATTGTTCAACATTGGCAGTTTTAAATTAAAATTGGCCAAAATTCAGAAAAATATTTAGCATTATTCTCTCCAGAAATTTTATTTTTCCATCAGAATTTTATTGGTTTCGAAGCCTTTTTCCATTGAATGCAAAAAATGGCGAAAAGTCCAATTGGGTGCAATATGTACCCAAATATTTAGGGGAGACAGTGTGAAGCACGGTCGATGGACCCGTCGCAAACCAAATTCATCCAATCATCCATAATAAAGCATTTTGCGCAGTTTTTGTGCGCCTCCCGCTCGGAGAGCGCAAACCCGCGCCAAAGACTCGTTATTTCCAGCTTCCATTTTTGGATATTTCTTTCCATTCTCCACTGATGTGAGGGTTTACCACCACACCCATGCCGAAAAAACGACCCTAAATTGTGCACCAAAATGGTCGATGCTAAAAGGAAAAGCACACCAAAAAGGCGAAGTACTTTGTTTGGGGGTAAATTCCGTTGATTTGTGTTTGCCTTTGTTTTTGTTGGAGAGTTTAAAGCCGAGGAATTCCTCTCACCGCGCCGATTTGTTGATCATTGTTTTACTTGTTTTAGTCGTGCGGAACATTTTGGAAAGGCAAAAAAAATGGTACGAATTTTAACAATAGGAAAGTTGTTTCAAATTTTGTTAATTTCGTTGCCTACTTTATTGAAAACATTGATAAGATTGATAAAATCTCAATTATTAAGATTTAGAGCCGAAAGGAGAATGGCATTTAAATTATTTAAATAATATTATTTGACATTCATCAAGAAAAATATATTCTTATTTGAAATGAAAACAATTTGGCTTGGCAATTGGTGAACAAAGTCTGAATGAGATGGTGCTAATCAGCAATTTTTGGCTCATGAATGATTCAATTTCAAATTTTAATTGTTGAATTGCTCAGAGACTCTCTAATCTATTAATATTGCTAATAAATTCCATGGGTGTTTGGTAAAAAATTTATTTCGTATTTTAAATTTTGTAAAATTTTATTTTCCCTTCGAGCAGAATTAAAAATAATCAGTCCTTTTTAAATTTTTTAATCAAATAATATTTAATTTTTCACAATTCCCCATTGCTGTGGCTATATCAATTATTTTTAGCGGCCCAGACAAATTCCATCCAAAATATGGCGAAACAAGAAAGGAATTTTTGTTGCTTTGAGCGCAAAAACATCCTCATCATCATCAGTCAATCCACCACCCCCAAAATTTGTTGTGCTCATTTCCTTCTTCCATTCATTTTCATCATTATCAGCAGCAAATTATGGGCTGCCCTTTTCAGTGCGCAAAAATTCGTCGGGTGAAAAATATTGTGGAATATTTGGTGGAAAATGTTTCCAAAAATAGAATATATTGGCGGAAAACAACCCCAAAGAATGTGAGGAAGGGTGTGGTTGATGTATGAATTGTAGATGCAATGATATTTATTTGGGTCATTTTAGCAGACCAGACTTATTCTTCCAAATTAGAAATTATGAAATTATCAAGTGCCTATATGGTATTTTTTGGAAGGAATTGGGCGAATTATATGACAAACGTAAGGTTCTGGCATTTTTAATTTATTCGATGTTTATGTCATTTTTTCATGATATTATCATTCCACCATAAAATGGTCATCTTTGAAAGTTCAATTTTCATACATATTTTTAATTAGAATATATTCAAAATGAATCCCAAATTTGAAATTAACATCTCAATCAGTCATGAATTTCGTCCAATTTTCTTACACTTCCCCATTCTGGGGCCGTACTCTCATCTCCGAGTTAAGCTAACCCCGATTAGGGCCCTTAACCCGGGTTTGCTTAATCTGGGTTAGTGAATGCCTTTAACCCTTTACTCTCATCCTAAACCTGGGTTAGCTTAACCCAGATTAACGGAACCCGGGTTAAGGCTATGAAAATTCCTTTTTATAAATTAATAAAATGAAATTTTAATTTTTAAATTAATTTAACATAATAAATTAAGCATATATAACCTTTCTATTATTAAATAAAAAATTATACTTGAAAATTAATTTTTTCTATTTTTTTAAATTTCTAAAATAATTTTTCTAATATCTCATTTTTTTAATATAGATTATTTTGAAGCTTATGATATCCATAAAATTGAATTAAAACATTTAATATAACATTTTTGACCATAAAAATGTCATTTTATTTGCTTAACCCTGGGTCATTTTAGGGTTAAGATTAAGCGCTAACCCGGGTTAAGAAAAAAGATGAGAGTAGGAAATTAGAGCATATTTGGGTTAAGGGTCTCTTAACCCGGGTTAGAGGAGTCACTAACCCCGATTAAGGGAACCTAGGTTAGCGATTTAATTTAAAAGATGAGAGTACCAAGTTAGGGTTAGCCAAACTCGGGTTAGGCCCTTAACCCGGATTAAGCGCCTTAACCCGGAGATGAGAGTAAGGCCCCTGATTAGTTACGTCAAGAAGGAAGCAAATCAGCAGTGGGATCAGTCGGTACCAATTTTCCTTCCATTTTTAGACCTCACCCAAAGCGAAATGCGTTGAACCGAAACAATTCGGCCCAAAAATGGAAGATGTAGACAGACAATTCAAATAAATTAGATTTTTACGTCATTCTGTACTTTGATGTGCCCCCAAGCCCCACTTCCATTCTATCCTACCAAAATGATTTCGTGATTTGCACTTTTCTGGGCAATCCATTTCCACTTAAAATTAAGATCAATTGTCCCCAACTCCTACGTCTTTTCAGTACTCTCATTGTCAGGTTTTTATCAGCCTCTGATTTTGGTCAAAATGTTTTTGCGTTCTCTTCCAAATTGTCAATTTGTTTATCCGATCAACCTCCATCAACGGCAACTTGTGTATTTTTTTTTTTTTGAGGAAGGAAGTGTTTTTTTAGTCGAAAAAGGATGGAAATTTGTGACGTCAAAAAATGTTGTTGCACTCGAGAATCGCCTTATTTTGTTTAAATTTTAGAGAATATATTTGGAGGAAAAGGGGGTTATTTTGGAATGAATGTTCTCAAAATATTCATTTTTTTTTGCTTCTGGAAAAATGTTTGTCAGTCAGAATCAGAATATTTTGATTTGATGGACAAAAATTCCAAATGATAGCCAATCATTGCTGGCAAATTTTTTTCCAATTCGAAGAAATCTTCCATCTGATGCTAAAGAATAATTCGTAAATAATTTTGGTGGCATTAATTATAGCATAAAATTGAATGTTTAAATGGGGAAAATGCTACTATGGTTGGATAAATTTATCGAGCAAAAATAATCAATTAATTATCTATCTATTCTCCCAACAATTTTATTTACTTATAATCCACCAACATTCCAACAAATTTTAATGGGAAATAATTTCAAAGTTGTCAATGAAATTGAACAGCGCAGTGCGCAATAGGAATAGGAAGAAAAAAGAATGATTTGAAAAGACGGATGGATGGACAAGATTGATGGAGCACAAGGAGATCATATGGGCATGGGGAATGTGGGATTGGGTTACGGTACTCGTAAATGGACTATTTGCATAGATTTCTGAGCCATTCTTTTGGGCATAACTTAATAATAAAGCAACCAATTCGGGAAGGCGATATGCAATTTGGAAGCCCTAAATGTTGCCTAAAAGAGAGTTTAGTATTTTTGAAAATTAAAGAATAATTCCGTCTGTTTTAATACCTGTTTCTAAGAATAAATCCGCTTGTTTTAATTCCGCCTGTTTCTAAGAATAATTCCGCCTGGCGAACTTAGAATAATTCTGCCTGACGAACTTAGAATAATTCCGCCTGACGAACTTAGAATAATTCTGCCTGGCGAACTTAGAATAATTCCGCCTGGCGAACCTAGAATAATTCCGCCTGTTTTAATTCCGCCTGGCGAACTTAGAATAATTCCGCCTGGCGAACTTAGAATAATTCCGCCTGGCGAACTTAGAATAATTCCGCCTGGCGAACTTAGAATAATTCCGCCTGGCGAACTTAGAATAATTCCGCCTGTTTTAATTGCGCCAGGCGAACTTAGAATAATTCCGCCTGTTTTAATTGCGCCAGGCGAACTTAGAATAATTCCGCCTGTTTTAATTGCGCCAGGCGAACTTAGAATAATTCCGCCTGTTTTAATTGCGCCAGGCGAACTTAGAATAATTCCGCCTGTTTTAATTGCGCCAGGCGAACTTAGAATAATTCCGCCTGTTTTAATTCCGCCTGGCGAACTTAGAATAATTCCGCCTGTTTTAATTGCGCCAGGCGAACTTAGAATAATTCCGCCTGGCGAACTTAGAATAATTCCGCCTGGCGAACTTAGAATAATTCCGCCAGGCGAACTTAGAATAATTCCGCCTGTCGAACTTAGAATAATTCCGCCTGGCGAACTTAGAATAATTCCGCCTGGCGAACTTAGAATAATTCTGCCTTAATTCCTTATGTTTCTTAAAATTATTCCTCCTTTTTCTATCCTCCGAAAATCGTTTTTATTTACATTCAAATGGATTTCATAATGATATTTTAATAAAATGGTGTATCTTGCCTTCTCAGTTTCATTATTGCCTCACTGAGCTATATGAGTCTAATGATTGGCCCAAGTACAGGTACGTACAAGAACAGAAGTATTGTCCATTATGAAGACGAGATTTAAATAAAAAATCACAAACATCAACGAATAAATTTCATCATCTATTCTCAAAATTTCCTCTCTTTATTAGCTTCTTATTTTACTATACTTATACTTTAATTTTATTATTATTTGTTTTCAAATACTTAATATATAACCTTGACCCAATTTTTTTGAGCGTTCAATTAATTTCTTTATGTTTGGATGATTTCGCTTTCCAAATTTTTCGTTAATTAAAATACTTTGGTTGGTTCAAAACAGATAAAGATACCTAAGGCCATGGCCATTTTTTGCCTATCTAATCCCTCAAAAACATTTCGCTAATTTTTTAATTTGCGCATCCATTCATTCAATCGCTCGCCCACTCACTTTTCTTTTCACTCACTCCTCCAAAATGGATTTCGTTGATTTTGCACTGATTTTACTGAATGAGGAGTGCGCAAAGTTGTGTGCCGTCGCCCCCTTCAATCATACTATGGGGTAATTTGATCAAAATTGGGCGTTCACCTTTAGTGAGCTGACTGATTGAGGGTCCAATCCCCCCTCCTCCTTTATAACTCGAATTTTTATAATACGATTAGCCAACGGGTATGAGGTATGACCAATGGAAGTTAAATTGGAAGGAGGGGAGGGGCGGAATGAAAAGATGTTTATTTGGATTAGTGAGTTTTGAATGGCCATGGCCATTTGTGCTCAGTTTCAAGAGCTCAATAGATTTTTGACTTAAATTAGTTAAGAATCAGAAGATCCTTTTAGTATATTTTGGTCATAGACTGCTGTTGGTGAGAGTACTAAATTTGGAACATTTTTAGGAGGGAGATCAATCCTGCAAAAAATTAACCGTTATTTCGCTAATGAATTATTGTAATTTTATGATTTTGTAAAAAATGGATTTATTTTTGACCACGATTTTCTCTAATAAAATGGTCTTTGAATTCTGAATTCATTTTCTATAATTTTGAAGATAATTTTAATTGCATGGCTTTTGATGGAAACTTCGATACATACGGTATAAATTGGGTGCATAAAAATTAAAGTACTGAGTTGATTTTGGAGTTTGGACATAAAGCGATGCTAAATGATGGAGCTGTAATTAAATTTATCATCATCATCAGAGCTCATTATCCCCCATCAGCTCCATCTCAATTAATCATATCCAGAGTAGATTCGCCATAAATTTGGTGGATTATTTCGGGGAAATTGCGGTGCGGAGATTGTAAGATGGGCTATTTTTGGATGCTTTGGAATTCGGCGGTGATGGTGGAATCAAATCAGGGTTTTTGTGGAATTGGGGGTGCACAAGGATTTGGCGAGCAATCATCCTCAGGCGGGGGTGCACAATCTGCTGTGTTTTGGGTGATTTTGGGTTTGGGGAGATCAGCGGTATTCACCATCAACGACTATTTTTGGAAAGCAGGGAATCAGTTGATCAAGCGAGGAATTTTGTGGATTATCAATTGGATTGAGAAATCATCAACATTTTATGGAACAATTAAAATAATTGAGAGTAAATATTATAAATTTTTTAATTAAGAATTCCTTCCATAAAATTGGCCATTATTATGGCCATAAAAACCTTCGAGTTCGAGAGCAAATTTGAATAGAATAGGCCAATTTCCAATAATCCATTTTTAATTTAAATTCCAGTGAAAAATGCTAATACTTACCTAATCCTTTGACCCTAATCTTCTCAATCAAATTGTCGATCGATTTTATTCCCGTTCCCGCCCCTTTTCTATTGCTGTTTGGGCGCTTAAGCCCAATTGCCAGTCAGTCTAACATCCGACTCAAGATTTCCTTTGACTTTGCCCTTCCGGCTTTTGAACCGCCTTTTGTTCCCCAAATATTTACGAATTGAATAAATATGTCAGCAAAATATGAATATTTATGGGGAATGATGGACAGCAATGTCCTCAAGTATTTCACCTTTTTCATGTCAATCATTAATTCCCAATTTTATTTTTATTCCACTCTCGACCGTTTTTCTTAATTTCCCTAATTTCGCCTCCACAATTTCGCGCACATCTTCATTTCATTCATTCATCAGCGTTCAGCCAATCATTCGCCAACAAAACGTTCCATTTCATTTTCTTCCTCCACCAATTCCAATTTGTTTATCATTCCAATTCTGTAAATGCCCCCTATCAATTCTTCACACTTTTTTGCGCTAAATTGTGACGCAACAACACACAGAAAGGGGTCATTTCCAAATTTCAGGGTCCATTTCCCTATTTTCATTCTCCTTGATCATCACTATATTGTGCCCCATCTAATCTAACGAATTAATTGTAAGTAAGCCACAAAAAGTGACTTTTTGCCCTCAAATTCACCGCTGGATGGCCAATATTTCGGGGTTCGTGTTATTTTGTCCATTCTTCAATGAATCGACCACAATAATTTTTTTGATTTCGCTAGAGTTTGGGAGACTTTTACAAAGGCCATCCATTCTCTATTTGCATTAGTTTTATATAGGATCAAACTTAAAATTAACTATAACTATATATCAAATTTTTTTTGATGAATTGTTTTTATATTATTTAGTCAAAAATATTTCTGGAAATAGTCTTAAACTTTCTGGAAAGAACTTAGAATAATTGTTTCCGGTTAAAACTTTCCGGAAAGAACTTAGATTTGTTCTCGTTAAAACTTTCCGGAAAGAACTTAGATTAATTGTTTCCGGTTAAAACTTTCCGGAAAGAACTTAGATTAATTGTTTCCGGTTAAAACTTTCCGGAAAGAACTTAGATTAATTGTTTCCGGTTAAAACTTTCCGGAAAGAACTTAGATTAATTGTTTCCGGTTAAAACTTTCCGGAAAGAACTTAGATTAATTGTTTCCGGTTAAAACTTTCCGGAAAGAACTTAGATTAATTGTTTCCGGTTAAAACTTTCCGGAAAGAACTTAGATTAATTGTTTCCGCTTAAAATTTTCCAGAAAGAACTTAGATTAATTGTTTCCGGTTAAAACTTTCCGGAAAGAACTTAGATTAATTGTTTCCGGTTAAAACTTTCCGGAAAGAACTTAGATTAATTGTTTCCGGTTAAAACTTTCCGGAAAGAACTTAGATTAATTGTTTCCGGTTAAAACTTTCCGGAAAGAACTTAGATTTTAAAATAACAATTTTCTTTGGAATAAACTAAGAAATTACAATTACATTCCTTTTCCGGAAAAATTTTAATTACAATTTTTCTATTGCTATTATGTCATTCCAATTCTTTTAAAAATGCCCGGTTCAATTTCCTGCATTCTTTTTTTAGCGGCTTTATGAAAGCAAAACCATATTTTGGACATATTTATTTTATCTATTTGGCCAAATTTAAAAAATGGATTTCATTGTAACTCTCGTTAAATGAATTGATAAATTCTAAAATTTTTATTTTATGGTTTAAAAAAGAGGAAATAAGCCCTAAAAATATGGAAAAAAAACTTGAAATGATTATATAGGTACATATTTTGGGCTTAATCACACCAATTATATATAGTTTGTGGTGTACAAATTTGGAAGCTTTTACTGTTTTCACATCATTATGTCTCGCGATTTTGTTGTGCAAACATTTCCTCCTCCAAAAGCATCATGCGGAATGTGGCTGAATGAATGGTCTGATGATTAGTGGTCGATTCATTTTTAAATTAGTAGAAGGAAACGTCATCACAATCCAACAAAATGAATCATCAATGAACATTTTTTGTGGATTAATTTTTGAGAATCAAGATGGAGTCAATTGCAGCTTTCATTTTGTATTTCAAAAAACAAATATATAAAATAGGAACGCTACGACTTGCAAATCCAGGATGAATTTGGATTTGGAGGGGATGGATGAATAGGAGAAGCCAAAAATCATTCAAGGGGTGCTGGCAAACGCCAAATCACCATTATTTCGACAATAAACGCAAATGGATTTTTTCCCTCGATGGAATTGGAAGGAATCCATTTTTGAAGAATGCTTGGAGACATTTTGTTCTTTTTGGATAGTTGGATGAATCCTAATTCCTAAACAATTTATGAAGCCTCCATTGTGGACTAAAAAAATGGTCAAAAAGTTGGAAGTTATTGGGTCACTTGAGGGAATTGTCGAATTTGGAAAGGGGGGTATTTTGCCATATTCTAATATGGCCAAGTGAGGGAAAAGCGGATTATTGTACCATATTCCCATCAAGAAAAGACTTCAATTCTGTGCTTAATAGCTACCCACCCGCATTCCCAAATACAAAAGAATTATAATTCGTTTTTTTATTTTATTTATATCCAGAATCAACAAAAAAGAAATACATGAGCACATATTTTTTAGTGGAGATCAATTTTTTGTTTTGAAAACTGGGCATTTTGAATTGGATGGGGGATGAAAATTGACAACATGAACAGATAATGTTAAATAAATTAGGATGGAGAGAAGTAGGAATACACGCACATTTTAACAAGTGGATTGAGACAATCGGGAAGCTAACAAAATTTTAAATGGATTGGTGGGAATAAAAGCTCAATTGTTGTAGGATAGAAGTGGTGGAAGTAAAGCTGTGAACAATGTTTTTTTGATTTTTTTTGGGAATTTTGAATGGAATATTTGTGGATTAATCTCACTGCATTGCTGATGGCATTCAAATTGTGGAATTGGTGCATTTGGCGTAGGATTCATCGTTGGCCAATCCAAACTTTATGTTGCCATTTCATTGTAGTTTTGGCAAAAAGGTTAGAAGATTGTTGCCAACGGCCTCCTCCTCTCATTCAAAAGGATGAAGAATGATGTTCGTTGAATGTGCCAATGCCATTGATGATGCCTTTGAATTGGTGAATGCCAAGGTTGATGCCTTTGAAGCAGTGGCCTTTTCATTCGCATTTCCTTCGCCGGCATTTTGGTCAACATTAACAACATTTTCGGTATTCTTATTGAATTATGTTGTTTTGGCATTTTCAATAAAGGTCGGCACAATCGTCGCCGCCGGTCAAGCTGCCGAACCTCCACGGGGGCAAGCAGTTCATTTTGAATAATTTTGGTGTGGTGAATAATTCAAAATCAAGCAGAATCCACACACAAAATAATGATGATGCGGATTGTGTGTGTTGTTCACGGATAAATTTGGGCGTTGTCCTTTTTTTGTTTATTTGTGGTCAACAATTAGGCGCAATTCGCCTCCTTTCTTTCTTGTCAGCGGTTTATTTGGTTTGTGTGGTTGAAGAATGTGTGCGGGGTTTTGGCTGGATTGGGCGGCGGGCAGCCGAATTTATAGTAGCGGTGGACGGGCGGGGCAGCTGGAAGGGAGGCCGGCTGGCAGGAGGCAGCTAGCACATTCCATTGGGTGCGGCCACCTTCTCCTCTTCCTGCTGCTCTTCGCCGATCACCCCTTAGGTGAGGTGGAAGAGTGCACAGAGAGAAAATTCGTTCCGTCCGCCCATTTTTTTACCCCACTGACTCCGCCTCATTTTTTCCAATAGGGGCAAAATTTTGCTCTCGAGAATGGTCGAGAATGGGGGAGAGGAGGGGAAGGGGGTGAAGCTGTACTAAAATTGGGTCCATGTGCTGGATGGGTGGAATGTTCGTCAGCACAACACAAATGTTTTCCAGGAGAAATGCCCTAAATTTAGCGAAGCCAATGTGGAATTCGGATGCGCGTTTCCAGGAAATGGAAGGCAATGCGTAGAAGGGAAAGGCACATAAACCGAAGAACTAAATTTGGATGAGCGGGTTTTTGGACTCGCCAAATTTGGGCTGGAAAATGACGGCATTCCATTCATCAAAATAGAGAGAATGGGGAATTCCGTTGGGAATTGGCCGTAAATAATTGGATGCGAGTTTTTGTTGGATACGAAATGAACTAATTCCATTTTTGGGTTTAATGTGGCCTTTTCGGGTTTCGGGTGACGATGGAATGAACGGCGACATTTTCCACACATTCCTTGCAAACTAAATTTCACGCCTAAAAAAGAACTAAAATCCCCTTTGGCAGAAAATTCTTCAATTTTACAAAAATGGCACACAAAAAAATGTTGATTCCGTAAAATGCGCAAAAATTTGAAAGGGCGGAAATTGTGTTTAAAAATGGGTGGAAATGTACGCAAAAATTCGGATGGAAAAATTTAGAAAAAAAAAACGGAAGTTTGCGGCAATACAATTAAAAAAAGGTGGTTTGGAATTTGGCGGAATATTTACGGCCATAATTCTGTTAAATGCTAAAGAATGTCACCTACTTCTGAATTGCTTCATTTCCTGAATTCCTCCTATGCAAAATGTTTTGTTCCTCCACTTCCAAAAATTCTTCCACACCCCCACATTTTATTTGGCGTAACCAAAAATTGTTTGATCGGAAGAAGAAGCAGCCCTAAACTTCCTCACTCGATCAAACACAATTGCTAATATTCCTTCCATTATTGCAAAAATGTAAAATGGAACGAAAATGTGGGTCATTCGCGCAAATATTTTCCACACTGGGCAAAGAGTACATTATTTTAGGGCGAAAAAGAATGGAATTTATATGGACATTAGTAAGCCAATTTTGAATTAATTAAAGAATAAATGTTAAATTAAAATTAAATGGGCAATAAAATACCCAAAAATTTAGAAATTCACACAAGCCAAAAGGCTAGAATTTTTGAAGTTAATGAATTCAAAGCAATAAAAATTTTAGATTAAAACTGAAATTAAAATGGCAAACAACAATTAAATAAATTTTTATGCTTAAAATACCTAAAAATAATATATATTTCCAAAATCTGATAAATATCCTTTTTTCTGAAATAAAATCAAAACAAATTCAGCAGTGCAGAACAAATCAATTTCCGATTAATCTCGGCTTTTCCTCCAAATAATAACAAAAATATTTCCCCTATCCCTATGAAATGCCCTCAGGGCAACAGCCCTCGGCCTCGGCCCCAATAGAGTGCATATCCAGTCCACCCCCAAATATCCACCTTCCCTTCAACACAAATCCACTTCCCCTTTTACTCGTCAGCCACCTTGGAGTGCGTCAAACCTAATCCCCGAAAATCCATCACAGTCACAGCCAGCCGCCAATATTGAGCTGAAATCCAAGGGAGGAGAGGAGAGGGAATTTCAGCAAATGATCCATTCAATCCATCCAAAGTCCAAACCCAAATCCATTGATCTGTTTGGCGGCTTTTCCCCTTTTTTCAATTCATTCATATCCACCCTTACGGGGCCATCACAGGGCATTTGGCACATTTGAAAGGAGGGAAGGCGGAAATAAAGTAGGGGAATTATGATCCACCGGTGCAAGAGGCGGGGGCGGTTTCCGTTCACCCAAAATCCCCTTCTTCTCTAATAAATGATACTTTCATCAAAATGTTGGAACAATTCAGAATGAGAGGGTGATAAATGATATCTTTAAAAATGTTCAAATTTGTTAGGAATGAGAGGGTGGAAAGTGGTTTATATTTTCAGATTAAACAAAGGAAGAATGTCGGGCATTTTTTTCATTCAATTGAAACAAATCCCCCCCCCCCCCCCCCCCCCCCCCGGAGTAATTGGGACAATGATTGAGGAATGTGAAATGCTCCCTCAACATTCCATTTCCTCCCGCCGATGGTGGAGAAGGAGGAATTTCAAAAGACGTCATACTTCCCATAAATTCCTCCAATCCACCCACAATTTTGAGGACAATCTCGTGGGCTGAAGGAGGCATATTCTTTAAATTTAAAGTCAATTCCTTTAAACCCATGCCTTAATAAAGTCCGAAATCCCCCGCAGTACACGTGAATTTGATATGGCCAGAGAAGGGATTTGGAATTTGGGTCAATCCTTTGTCGTCAATCCAGGTCAAATCCCTCCCAAGCTCATAGCAACAAATGTACCAAAAAATGAACTTTTTTCACCAACATTTGATGACAAATTTAGCAATTTTGAAAGGACATATCGAATTCACCCAGGAATTTTGGAATGGCTATTTGATAAGCCAAATTGAGCAGAAAAAACGTCAAAAAGTCGTTAGAAAATTCCAAATATTTTTGGACGCATTCTTTTTCTATTTTTGTGGAAATATTTTGGAATTTTTGATAAATTCTTGGAGCTTGAACTTTGGGTGGGCAATGAAATTGATGTTTCTCAAAAAAGAAAATAGTGATATTGTTTTGAGAAAATATTTACAAATAAACGGAATAAAAATTCATAATCTTGAAGATTGCACTATCAAACAATTTAATCTACAAAAAATATGTAAACATTTTTACGAACTAAAATATTTTTTATACCCAAAAATAGCATTTGCATCGACCAAAGGATTTGGTCAATTAAATATTTGTCCATCTCATTTTGAAATGATCCAAAATTTTGTTAATATGATTTTCATAAGCCATAAAATATTAAGAAATTCTAAAGATGATTTGGCTTTATTTCATTTTGATGATGAAATTTGTTTATTCTCGAAACACGGGACAATTTGCTGGCTGCAAAAAATGATCAAATAATGCGCCGTACTTAAATTGACGTCTAAATATTTTCGGGATGGAATTCTCTGGAAAAATGCCCTTAATCAGTCATCATTTCGATCTTTGTTTGTCCAAACATTGCCGACCAATCACCACAACTCAAAAAGCTGCACATTTCCGGTCCCCCTAAAAATAAGTCAACAAATAGTTGACTTAATTTTGACTTCATTCCAACTCGTAAATTACCCTTTCAAAAAATGCTATTTTGAGTGCATTTTTTATTGAGCAAATATTTATTTTTGTCCATCCTTCCCCCTTTTTTTGCAATTATTTTAAATTTTGCAGCCTTTCGTACAAAATCAGAGCACATTGTTCACACATGGAAATAATTATAAATTTATTTATTTATTTTTGTGGAAATGTTTTTTGATAAATTCGAGGGAATTTTGGGTGACATATTTGTCGCTTTAATTTTAAATTAATTTAATTTATTTTTTAAAATTTATTTTTTGTTTATTGCTCAATAAAATTGAGGGAATTTTTGGATAATTTTCGGCATTTTTGCCGATTCATTAAAATTGGGTGAACTCTACGATCTGCATCTGCTGCTGATTCATCCATTTTTGCGTCATTTTCTTGTCATTTTCTCGCCGATCTTCGAAGAAAATCTCATTAAAATGCGCATTGTCAATGTCGCCATTTCCACCCCCGCACACAAATACGTTAATTCCAGCAAAGTGCGCAAAATGATGATCAAAAAAGGAAGTACAAAAAATGACAATATTAAATTTGGCGAATGAAAATTGCGGAAAATAAAATGTGTAGACTCAAAAGATCTACCTTTTTTGTTGGTGACGTAAAAAATGAATCGGATCATCGCATTGAATCAACGAATCAACAAAGGACAAATCATACAAATCAAATTATATCTTGCGCATAATTCTCCGAATAATTTTTTATATCGTAGTTTGGGCAATTTGCTGAATGAAAGAAGGGTTTTGGTTAGTAATAATTTGGAAATATCAATATACCAAAATGAATTAATAAATAATAAATTGATGCTAATAATTAATCCAAAGAAGACATCAGGCTTTTAAATAGTTGCAAATTTTGTCAATAAATGAAAGGAAAAACTCCTTTTCTTCTTTTTATGGATACTGTAAGCCTTACAATATCGATGTAGAAAGACTACTGGATGCTTCAATGTGGAATTAAAAAGGGCGGAATTCGCCAGGCGGAATTATTCTAAGTTCGCCAGGCGGAATTATTCTATGTTCGCCAGGCGGAATTAAAACAGGCGGAATTATTCTAAGTTCGCCAGGCGTAATTATTCTAAGTTCGCCAGGCGGAATTATTCTAAGTTCGCCAGGCGGAATTATTCTAAGTTCGTCAGGCGGAATTATTCTAAGTTCGTCAGGCGGAATTATTCTAAGTTCGCCAGGCGGAATTATTCTAAGTTCGCCAGGCGGAATTATTCTAAGTTCGCCAGGCGGAATTAAAACAGGCGGAATTATTCTAAGTTCGCCAGGCGGAATTAAAACAGGCGGAATTATTCTAAGTTCGCCAGGCGGAATTAAAACAGGCGGAATTATTCTAAGTTCGCCAGGCGGAATTAAAACAGGCGGAATTATTCTAAGTTCGCCAGGCGGAATTAAAACAGGCGGAATTATTCTAAGTTCGCCAGGCGGAATTATTCTAAGTTCGCCAGGCGGAATTAAAACAGGCGGAATTATTCTAAGTTCGCCAGGCGGAATTATTCTATGTTCGCCAGGCGGAATTAAAACAGGCGGAATTATTCTAAGTTCGCCAGGCGGAATTATTCTATGTTCGCCAGGCGGAATTAAAACAGGCGGAATTATTCTAAGTTCGCCAGGCGGAATTATTCTAAGTTCGCCAGGCGGAATTATTCTAAGTTCGCCAGGCGGAATTATTCTAAGTTCGCCAGGCGGAATTATTCTAAGTTCGCCAGGCGGAATTATTCTAAGTTCGCCAGGCGGAATTAAAACAGGCGGAATTATTCTAAGTTCGCCAGGCGGAATTAAAACAGGCAGAATTATTCTTAGAAACAGGCGGAATTATTCTAACTAAGCAGGCGCAAACTTTTTTCCCGATTAAATTTTCATTCTGAAAAATTAGAATTTCTTCGCCAAATTTGACTTCGTTTTAAAGAAACTTATTAGCCCTTCGATGACTAACCTAAATATAACTTATTCTATTTTATAGGCGATTTTCCATTTCAAATTTAGTCTAAAAATAAGTATTTGAATTCTGCTGAATTTTTTGTTCACATTTTTAAATGGAACTAAATGGATCCTTCCCTACAATAAAAAATTTGGCTTCATATGGATGGTAAAAAATGGTCTCAATTAAAGAGTTATGGACAATTTATCATTCAATAAATTTATGAAACATTCTCGAAGGATTTTTGAATTTGTTCAGTATTTATTTCCCTTTGCAATTTCATGCAAATATTGTTGTTCAATTCGTAATCAATTTGTTCCAAATCCAGGAAAACAAAAATGTCATAATTGTTCCAAGAATAATAAAATATGAAAAACTACACAAATGACCACACAAAGAACAAAAGCAAATTCATTTCCTTTTTGTCATGAACAATAATGTTGGCAATTTATGTAAGCAGCAGCTGATTATTATGATCAACGAGGTGGGAAATGGCCAATTTGCGTCAATGGCCAATGTTTTCTGGCGAAAATTAGGCTGAAATTCGATCCAAGTCTTCTTTCATCGCCTCGAGGCACATCCACCTCCGTCAATGGCTTTTCCTCCCTGTGGTTTTATGATTATGATTGACTGATGGAGTGGGTGTTTTGAGAAGGAATCAGACACATTTTTGCAGGAAATGAAGTTTCCAAAATGCTTTTATATTAGCTGAACATTTTTGAAAAAGGGAACAAAATTGGACGGTTAAAAATGGAATATATCCAATTGCCCTGAGGCTGTCTTGGATGGATATAAAAATAGCTAAAAAGAATTTGAAGAATTCTCTGCCGATTGAAATAAAAAAATGTTATTTTTGTATAATGAAATATTTCTAGAAAAATTGAAATTTATGTTTGAATTTAATTTAGAATTTTTAATTTATTGTGAAAATCGGCACTTTGATTAATATTTTCACCAACATTAGCATTCATTTTCGGTTTGGAAATAACAGTTGAAAATACCAAAACAAAATTATATGTCCTCTGCTGGTCATTTGTTGGGTTAAAAATAAAATGGTCAATAATTTTTATACTACTCATTGTTTGTGATTGGAATTGGACTCAAAATTAATGAATTTAATTGTTGCTAAAAAAAATAGATTGGAATATTTTTACAAAAAATCGTGCCAATCATTTTGAGCATTTTAAATATTTTACCAGTTTTTTCGGATATTTTTACCTCCAAAAAACAATTTAACAAATATGCATATATTTTCTTTGATTATTCTTCATTTATATGGGGCCTTACAATCGAACTTTTGTTTGGAAAATTGCTAATAATTAATAAATAAATTTTTGTTTGTGATTGGAAATCGAAATTAAATAATTTATAAATCTAATATAAAAAATACAAAAAATTATGCAAATATCATTTAGTATTTTTTATGCACTTTTACCTCCAAAAACAATTCAGTGAATTATCCAATTTCTCTTTGATTATTCACCCGCAAAATATTTATTTTTGTTTATCAATTTTTTCCACGAATTTCAAACAAAAATTCCGCCCCAATTTTCCGCCAAAAGCTCACGTGAATTACACAGTGAATCAAAACCAATGAACGTAAATATTGCTCGCGCGTACAAATTCTTTCTTTTTTTTTCAAAAATTCTTTTCGCTCATCAATGAAAAGTGCGTATCAAAAAATACCCGAAAAAAAGAGGGACGGCATAAGTCATAAAGGAAATTAGATTTTTTGAAATTAATTAAATTGATGGAATTTATGGACGATTGCGCAAATTGTGATGTAGGGTGTGGTTTATTGGTGGGCATTCTTTCTTTAATCATCATTTTTAAAGAGTACATCATAGGGTGAAAGGGACAATCTACTCAAATATTATCAAATTTGTTTGAATGGATCTGATTTTTTCTGATGATCGAGTTATAGGCAAAACTGGGAATATTAATGGAAATTAGCCTACTGCTGACTGACTGAGTGAATAATATTAGTTACATAGAGGAGAGCAGCAGAAGAATGTAAAAAATATGAATGTGCCCTGAGGAAATGTCTCCTCCATCTTCATGTTTCCTTTATGATGCGCCCCTCTTCTTCGAGCTTGGTTAACTCATGTGGGAGTTGCACTGGATAGGGGGTACAGTATGCCCAGCAGATATATACGATATATGTACTCACCGCCGCCCTTGTTATATTTATTGGTTATCTTTGTTCTTCAAATTTTATATTCTTATTTCAAGAACATATTCCATAGGAAATTTTCCACTTTTATTCTTAAAAATGCTTTTCTGCTGTTCCCTATTCAATTAATTTTATTGTTCTCATAAATAAATGTTTCATTTCTATTGTTTTATTCCGGCCGGTTAGATTTGTGTTTCATTCCAGAATAGTTTGTGTTTTCCAATTTGTTTAGATTTTTTTGAAAAGATTTTCATTTCATTCTAATTTTTTAAATTAAATGAAAAATTCTTGCCCTTTATTAAAATGGTTACTTTTAACTTTTATGCTAAAGTTTTGCCAAATAATTTTTAAAAAATAGTTTCCTCCGATATTAAAATTATTTGTAATTAAAATATAAAAATGGAATTCATAAGTATTTATCTTTATTTGAATAAAATGATAAGGCCATTTATAGAAATTTCATAAAAATTGGGAATGGATGTGCCATAGATAGGAGTTAGACAAAAATTGGGATTGAAATGGCCAAATGATGTGGAGTCGACAGAAATTGGGATTGAAATGGCCAAATGATGTGGAGTCGACAAAAATTGGATTGAAATGGCCAAATGATGTGGAGTCGACAGAAATTGGGATTGAAATGGCCAAATGATGTGGAGTCGACAGAAATTGGGATTGAAATGGCCAAATGATGTGGAGTCGACAGAAATTGGGATTGAAATGGCCAAATGATGTGGAGTCGACAGAAATTGGGATTGAAATGGCCAAATGATGTGGAGTCGACAGAAATTGCAATTAAATATGTTGCACATAGTGAATGAATTTGCGCAAGGCATAAGCCGAAATGTTCCTGGTTTGGTTAAGAAATAAAGAATATTTTGTAATTATGCAAATTTTCTATCCAGTTTATCCATTCTCTTTCAATTCCAATATACATGTTTTTAAATTTAGTTTATAATTTCATTCTAAGTCTAACTGTAATTTTACATTAAATAAGTGAAACGAATTTAATTTTATGAAAAAAACAATGCCATTTTTTATTTTCGAAATATGGCTCTGAATGTGAACCTTTTAAAATAATAATTTGCTATTAAGGCAGTTGCTAACTTCAATCATTTATTATGTATCCCTTTTAATTATCCCAGGAAAAATCGGGTCATCCACTTTTCCTATTCCAATTTTAAAAAAAATTTTGCTTTAAAAACTGACCAACAAAATCGTAAAGGAGAAATAAAGACATAAGCAAAAAATGCTTTAAGGTCGTAGAAAATAAGCGAAGCACGTCCAACATTTGTATTGGAGGAGAAAACGTAAAAATTGCCAAAATTGTCATCAATGTATGATGCTGTATGATGAAGGCCATTGATCTCATAACGGATATAAAAATGCAATCGTGAATTCTGAAAAAAATTTTGATAAATTATTATTATTATTCCCAAAATCTGACACTATTTATTTATGTAATTAATGTAAATCTGTAAGAATTTATTACCCGATTGGAATTGATGGGAACCGTTCCATCGAAACGATATATGCAAAAACCTTCATTTGCCTCGTCTCTTGAACAACGATCATGTCTTGCTAGGATTGGTATTTCTTCGCTAAGTTGCATGCCATAACCGCATTTGTAAAAGACAGTAACATGAGTATTTTCAAACGGTTCGAAATGAGGATAATATTGTTTCACCTGTTAATTTGGTTTATTAATCAAAATATTGAGATATGTATTAAATATACATAGATTATGCCATGAAGACTCGGTGGTTTTACGCCATTTTGGATGTCGGCCAAGTAAAGTGCCACTTTATTGTACCTCCAATTTTGATGAACAGTGGATGGAAATACAACATCGAATGGATTTACAAATCGTCTCACCCAGGAAGCAGTTGCACCCTTCAGAATTCAAAATAACAAATAAATATGGCAAAAATTAATGCTATTTAATATTTTTCATTTCCCATTATTTGGTGAGTATCATCCCAGTTGAATGCCCTTTTTATTGGGTAGACTCTATAATGCCCCATCCAAAACCATAACCAATTAAGGGCAAATATATTGAAGAGAAAATTGAGGAGAAAATGTTGTAAAATTAAGCAGAATTATGGATAAGAACGATTTGAGTTTGAAAGGAATTTGCGCCACTGTCGGGATTAAGTCTATGAAAGAAATGCCATCAAAAAGTTCTAAACTCCAAAGCCCTTTCGTCTAGAATTTATCAAACTTTTATTTTTATTTTTTGTCTAAATTTTACATCAAATCGTTTGCGCAAAATGGGTAAGCAAATTTCGCAGAATCTGCGCGAAGCGAAGACCACATTGAGGACAATGTCATCATTCGGCAGAAATGCAAAAATGTCGACAAATGTTTCATTGGGCAAATGAGTTTGAACTGTTGTTCTGGCGGTCAATTCGTTAGAAAAATGGGATTGTGATGAACCCATTTTATTGGAATTTTGGTTTATTTAAAGTAAATTAATATTTTGGATTGTAATGCGTAAATTGTGCGGATATTTGAGGGGAAATTTAGCAGAATATGAGGTTGCAGGGAATAAATCCTATAGTTGCAAATGTCCCGGAGAAGCTTTTCTGTTTCTTGGCCCCTTAAATCAATAGCTAATAGGCCAGAGCCCAGAGAATATTTGCTTTCGCTGCGGGGCTTAAAATGAAGAGAAAAGAGGGAAGAATCTTTGAGTATGAGTATAGGAATAGGACATAGAAATGAGGCCATTGGTTATGGTTTTGGGTAGGCATAGGTTTGCTATGAGCAAAGATGAGTTTCGCTGGGCCGGGCCCATCTCATCTCTGCTTATGAATGAGTATATACTATATACATTGGCATTGCGCACGACCGAATTTGAACAATTTTGAATATGAATTTGTGCGGATTTTTATTCTTTAAAATTTCCTTAAGGCTAGATCTTACTGCCTATTCATTATATTTGATACCCCAAGCAGCACTAAAATGCCAATATAAAACAGATATTATAATAAAAAGATTTTCTATTGGCAATGGCACTTTATCGCCTCTTTGCGACGTGCAAAATTGAATAATCTGTTCGAATTATAGGATCAGTATTCCTCATCGATTTTAAGAAAAATGTCATGGCACAAACTCAGATTTTTCAGAATTATTCAAATTTGGCCACAGGCAATATCCCCGGATGCACTTATAGTTAGTCTTTTCGGATTGGAATTTGGGATGCGATTAAAAATATCCCTTTATTTATTTAATAGCAAATTTTTGAATCAAATTTAAACAAACTTGTTCGTAGTATTTCCTTTGAATTCTTTCGATAATTAATGTGAAAAAAACTGCGGCAGCGGAGGTTATATCCCCATAGGTACAGTAAAAAACAAACACAATCTGGAATTTTAATTTGTATTATTATAATACATTACTATTAACTTACCATACCGCCAATCTCTTCCCTCACAATACCAGGTGGGAGTGGTGGCCAAAACAATGCGTAGGCAAAAAAAAAACCCGATGTAAAGAAGAAATGGCCCAAAAAATGCAATAAGATCAAATGAAAAATAATCATTAGGGCCAAACGTGAATTGATAAGATTTTTGTTGTTGACATTTGCATTGATCTTGAAGTTTATCATCGAAATTTTCTTGAGACATTATTAATCTTAAAAAAATTAAATTTTCATAGTAGAACAAGATTTGCGCATCCGAATTTCGGCAATACGTGAATTCTCAAGCGAATATATTAAGATTAAAATTAGCATATTTATATTTAGCACCTATTTATAACCTTAAACAAGGGATATATTGATTAAAGAAAGAATTAATAAGTTTAATTGACTAGAAGAAGTAAAAAGTATGGGCCAAAAGGTGGCAAAATATGCCAAAATAATGCTTTGATCAGGGATGCGCAATTTGCACGGGTCTACCTCTACCAACTGGGCCCAGGGTCCAAATCGGAATTGATCTGACTTAGGCCCGGATGCTTGGTAAAAATTAGAAATTACATTCATATCCCTAAAGAATTGACTTTTTTTTGTAAAATTTTGAAAATTTATTGAAATTTGACTCATGGGCCGTGCTGATCGAAAAATTAACTAGCCGGGCCGATGGCCGAATCGAGGTGGCCACGACTGGGCAGGGCCTATCTTAGGCCCAATGCGGAACTCTGGCTTTGATCTATTATTTTATCGAAATGCTCTAAAAAGCTTAGTCCAAAGGTGAGTTTGAAAAATTGCTGATATAAGCAAGTGCGCTAAATCGGGAGAGCAAAAATTGAATGGCTGTTTTATTTTTTTTTTATTAAGGAAATATTAATCACAATCAAATTACGTATTTTTTTTATAAAATATGTCGTGTTTTCTTTAGGATTTTGGCTTGGACAAGGTTGGAAATTTTGGATAGGATAGTGATTGTGAATTTAAAAATAAAATAATTTAAAAAGAAATGAAAATGAAATCTTCGAGGAAGATATCAATTTTTAAAATTATTAATTAAATTTTGAATTATTTTTCATTTTTTTTTCTATTGTTAATGGTTGGATTATTATGAATTGAAAATAAATTTTTTGAAAAAATAAAATTAAAAAATAATACCATCGAAAATATGGATATGAAAAACGGGGAACCCTTTTTTAACAGAGCACCTCAATCAAAAAAGAAGAACTTAAAAATGGAATTCTTAAATTTTTTATTCTTTTAAATTCACAGTTTTATTTTAATCGGTAGTGGCAAAAAATTATTAATCATAATCATACTTCCATGTTATATATAATTGTAATTATATTATTAAAATTGCCAAATTTGCGCGAAACATGGCCTCCAGAACTTGTTATGAGTGCCTATGAGGTTGAATTTTAAAAAGGGAATGAGAGGAAATAGGGTAATTCCGGAATTAACTTAGAAATTTTCAATCGCAATTACAATCTTAAAATTACAATCGCAATTACAATTTAGAATTTACAATTACAATCTAAGTTTTACAATTAAAATTCCCGGAAGGTACTTAAGAAATCATAATATATAAATTAGAATTATGATAAAGAATAGATTGATTAAAATTAGATTTGATATCAAAATATTTGAAATAGATTAATGCTAATAATAATGATTTTTTTAATAGTTCCATTCTATCAAAATTCTTTTATATTAATAATTTTAAAGGTCGTTGCCACGCTGAATTCCCTGGAACGTGAAACTGTTGCCCAACAAGCAATGCGTGATATTAAAGCATTTGGAAGCAGTCCAAAAATGGCAAAATTACGCGATTTAGTCAAGGCAAGGATAAATTGCTGAATTCACAATAAATAAAATAAATAGAAATGGACGGAGACAATCGACAAATTGAATGTTTCTTTCACGGAATTCACTGCCAAAACTGGACTAGAAACATTGAGGCGTTCACTGCGACAATTTCAGCGTCTTTCCTACGATGAAGACGATGAATTCCATATGAAAACAAAAATCACATGGCTTTCTTCCAAACAACTTTGCTTTCAGCCAAATTTCCTAGATACCGAAAGTTTCAAGGCGATTAGTGAACAAGTGAGTGAATTATTTTGAATCGGTGGTGCCTCATCTTTCTGAAATCAGATTAGCTTGTCTCCGTTTATAATAATTCATCAAGGATTAAACCAATTTTGATTATTTTCTTTATCAAATTAAAGATTAGGCTTTTGCCTAATCATATATAATAATTTTAATATTGGTAGAGAATTGATTGAAATTTATGCACAAAAACCAATAAAATTTGATTTATCCAAATAAAGTATATTTTTAAATTGGGTTTTTGAGCATAATTCCATCAATTCTGAACCAATTTTGAATATTATTAAATAGCCAGCATTCTGTTCTTTAATTTAATGCAAAAATCATTAATATTGGTTCAGACCTTAATGAGTTCTTATAAACGGCGCCAAGTTATCCCAACGAATTGGGCCTTGGAGCATATCAAAATAATTCTATATGAAAAATTCAGGGTAAATTCTTTATTCTCCAATTACTCCATGATCATAACACAATGCCGGATGTGAACGCGGAATGTATGTCCGTTGATTTCCATGGACGGCCTACAACAATGGCCAGAAATATGGAGGGAAAAGGACGAGTCAAAGATGGGACAACGGAAGGGGTTAAAGCGCAATTTAGTGGGCATTTTGTAAATATTTTTAGCTGTGTTTGGGCAAAATCCACGAAGTCACCGTGGACATTCGGGCACATTACACAATGCTGGAGAATGATGACAATGCGACGGCATGCCGAAACTATGATGATGTAGACGATGCGGAAGTGAACGAATTTGAGTGCCGAAGCCGGTGCCGAATGGAAATGATCAGGGTGGGGAAGAAGGGACATTTATTAAGACCACAAAATTGCCAATTTGTCAAACGGATTGTACATAATTTTGCAGGAAAAAACATTGAATTTGATGAAATTTTTTTGACAAAGGTTTTTGAGGCCATATAACTTGGCCAAATTAGACTTCTTTAACAAGTAAAAAAGTTTAACCCTAATCTTTTTCCAACCTGCTTGTTATGGCCAAGTTATATGGCCTCAAAAAAGATAATTTTTTGATTTGAAAAATTTTCAGCAAATGTAATGTTTTTCTGCCTCATTTTTGTCAAAATTTTGAATAATTTCCTAATAGCCATAATTAGACATGGATAAGCTTATGCCAAATGCGAGTAAAATTTTTTGAAAAATCATCGCTTTTTTTCAAATAATTCTTGTTTATGTCATTATCATATTTTCAGCAAATGTGTCGTTGTACTCCACTCACTTTGGAATATTTGTCGGATGATACGGAGCTGGAGCGTTATCCAATATGTGATTATGAGAAATGCCAAATCCCAGAAAAGTAATCGCCCAATTTTTTCATCAAATTCCTCAAAAATGGAATTTTTAGATTAACGCCCAAATATTTAAAATATTCTATTTTATGAACGATAGGAAAAATCAAATTTATGAGAAAGAAATAATATTTTAAATTTGATTGAAAACTTGGCCATACTTTTTCTGACCGAATTTAATAAATTTTAATTTTAAAATACCCTCTCAGTTTTGGAGGATTATTAATGTGACAAAAAAATTTGACACAATTACTGCCAATTCCAATCCCAATCCAAATGCTATTTTTACCATACAGCCAAAATTACACGGATCAACTCTGTGCTGGGCATTGCCTCCCGCATTGTGTCCAAATTCGTTACAATGTTGCGCCCTCCCAAAAGGGTCGATCCGTGAATCCAGGCTTGCCATAAAAAAATAATTCGGTAAATTCCCTTCCCTCTTAAGAAAACACAATGATCACACTGTTTTGGGGCGCATTTGAATATTTGGATTTGGAGCAAAAATATGTTTGGTCAGCTTGGACATTCATTGCCGCCATCGGTGGCTCCCTTGGTCTCTGGCTTGGCCTTTCGGCACTAACACTGATCCAGCTGATCACATTTTTGTCGGAAAAAACGGCGGACAAAGTGAAGGAGAAATCCAGGAAGGATCGGGTCCATGGCAAAAATTCAGCCGCCCAAAATAATCAACACAAAATGGCTGAGAAGAAACTATCTTCGGACAGTGAAAAGGAACGGGAACGAAAGCTGTCGTTGAACCCATTCGGTGGCCCTGTGGCCGTAAATCCATTTGAGAGTCCATTTGCCAAACCCAAGGATGACGGCCAACCACAAAGTCAGCCACAAGCAAATAATAAGGGAGTGAATGAGACAGGTAAAATAAATTTGGGAATTTGCATATTTTTGGGCATATTTTGGCTAATTTATTCACAGCATTCAATGGACGTGCCGGCTCACCGTGAATTTGGGAAATTTATTTGTGTTTTTTAATTGTTTATCCGTAATTAAATTCAATTTATTTGCCACTTTTTTCTGTCATCATTTGAAAGTTCATTTGCCACTTCCGCCAAGTATTTGTGGTGACAAAACCTGCATTTTAATAAATAAATCTTTACATATATATCTTTAAATATTTTGCATAAATATTTTATTATAGGAAATTTGAATAAATTTATGAACAATTTATGAGGAATTTTTCATTTGATTTTTCCAAATTAACAAATTTTGATAACATTTTATAATACGGATTAGAGGATATGTTGATTAAAAAGATTTAATGGATTTGATAGAAATTATAAAAAGTTTTGGCACAAAAAACAGCAAAAGCAGTCTAAAATTGGGCAGCTTTTGGCCAAAATTTTCTGGCCAATTATGTTCGGATTGATAATTTTTTATATCAAAACAGAAAGAGCTTAATTTTATGGTATAAACGTTTTATTAATAGATTGAATGATAACAAAATTAGTTAGCTAGATTGTCAGAAAAGAAATGCCTTAATCCAATTTAAATTAAAATGCCCTATTCATTTAATATTTTCGGAATTAAATATTTCAAATTTTTTCTCATCCCTCAATTAATTTATTTTTTCACATACATAAACATTATGTTTGCCGCCTTCATTCAGAAAGCCCGGATTCAGAATGCTTGGACTCAACACCACCATCATATGGTCTTGAGGGGATGCAACGGAAGTGCCAATGATGGCTAAAAAATAATCTCAAAAATGAAATAATTTGTTCATTTTATGATTACTTGGACTGAGCAACGTAAAGCCAATTGTTGTTGGATTCAAAATGCGCAATTCCAACGTTTTTGGGCTCAAAATTTCCATCATCATTAGTCGAGGGGAAAGCACAAAAGCTGAGAACGCCCTCGGGGACAAGACCTACGAATTAATATTGTAGTGAAATTCGACGAAAAAAGTATTTATTAAAATGGTGAAAAATTATTGTGTCGAAAATATTCATTTTTTTGGGGCCATAATAACTTGGTCATAATTAGCTGTTAGGGTTTATAAGATTAGGTTTAGGATTAGATAGATTAGGAATAGGGCTGTTTTTTAAAGTCGATTCTGGTTTGAGAAAATCGATGAAATAAATTAAAAAATAGGAAAAACTGAAACTTAATTTTTCAAAAACCGAAACCTAGATTTTAAAACCGATACCTTTGTAAAAACCGACCTTGAAAAACCATTTGGAATCTTAAAAAACCCAATTTGGCCAAGTTATATGGCATCAAAGAAAGAAATTAATTATTTTTCATCTCAAAATTTTCCCAATTTTAATTACTGTTTAGTAAAATTTGTATTAAATTTCAAATATTAATGAATTGAAAAAAATCAAATTTTACTTTTGCCTCCAACGCTTTTGGACTTAACACTTCCGCCAAAATTGCTTGTGGCGACAAAACGCGGGCATTGAATGCCAACGGCGAAAGGATGTGGGCAATTGCGGCTCGAGGCGCCAAAATAGAGGAAGTGAATGCGGATGGGCTGAGCACATCAAACTGAGAAACAAAATTGGTTTAAAATGGAAATTATAAATATTTTAATTGCTAAAAAACCATTGAAAAAGTCAGAAAGATTATAATGATTCAGATTATTTTTGACTAATAAACCTTATCCAATCGATAGATCTCATTGAGACGCATAATTTGATTATGTTTTGGCTTTGATTTAATCAATTTTAAGGTAGTTTTGAACCATTAAATCTAATAGTTTTAATTGTTTAATACCCTTTAATTTTGAACAAACCATAACCAATTACAGGCTATTCACGATGTTTTGACCATATCTATCCAATTCCAATTGGGTGTATTGTTTAGGTTCTTTAAACCCATAAACCATTATAATTATTTTGGGATTAAGAATTTTTCGGCCATTTCAATGTTTTTTTTCGACATTTTTCAATTTTTTCGGTAAATTAAATATTCTCCCAATATAAATTATAAAAGTATACCCGAAAGAAGTCGGCTGTCAATATTTCACCGCTGAATGCCTTTGGCGAAATGACAATTCGCCTTAGGATGGCACTGTCATTGATTTGATTGGCAAAATAGTAGGGATTCAGGATGCGCACTTGGCCATATGGTTGGGTGCTGAGGAAACGTTTGACACGTTTTCTCCCTTGCCTCTCATTGCCATCGCCAAATTCAAGGCCATCGCCCATTTTGGCAATTGTACGAATGTCCTCCTCCAAAATGGCCTCCAATTCATCGTTGTTTTCCAATTCCAAATCATCGTCATTTTCTGTTCCCATCATTCTGCTTTGTTCTGAATCCAAAAATGTGTATCCATTTTTCTCAATTTCCATCCATTTCTTATTATTTGCCCGTAATTGGGTCCGTAATTTATGAAATCGTTCTTCCAACTGTTCCAATCGCAAAATAGCTGGATGAACTTTTTGCTCAATTTCTTTGATATTTGGCTCCAAAGCCTTCAATAATTGGTCCAATGTGGATGCGGCACCACTGATTTGGAGTAATAAATCCAACCATGGCAATGTTTCCTTGGCATCGTTTGTGAAAACCAACTTAAAAATGGATAAAATTGGAAAGACGGAAACAGCAAAATATCTGATTAATTGGCCTGTTTCTTTTGACTATATTTCAACAAGGAAGGAACCAATTTTGGAAGGCGATATGCCATTTTAAAGGCCTAAATGTCCTCTAAAAAAGTGGTTTAATTATTTTTTTTTTGAAATTAGATATAATAATAAAATAAACGGCTTCTCCCCATTCAATTAGAAAATTCGAATTTACTATTTAATGACTTAGAAACATTTTAATAAAATAAATTTCTTAAAAACTTATAACCACTTTTTAGAGAACTGTTTGAGCTTTCAAATTATTGCCTTCCAAGATAGATTATTGTCTTGCTGATCTATGACCAAAAATTTTCCAAGAACTCATGATCCAAAAAAAATCGAGTTTATTAATTATTACAATCAAAGACTTATAACCATTTTAAAAAGATGAATTCCATAAAATTTAATAAAGCCTTTTTTAGAGGACATTTTGGGATTTCAAAAGATATATCGCCTTCCAAGATTGGCTCTTGCCTTGTCAAGCTACATCAAAAAGATGACTCAAGATTCAAGAACCCAAGAAGAACTCACATTCAACAAATATGGAAGCGAAAAATTCCCTTGTTCATGGAAAGAAAGGAATGTTGGCGAAAAGAGCAAATTCTCAACATTGTTCATTGCAGCATTTTTAGCATTCTTTTCCGGAAAAATTGAAAGCAATTTTGGCGATAGAATTGAGAGTTTGTCGAAATGAACGGTGCCTTCCAATTGGGATTGGGCCATTTCCAATAGGGGATTTCGTTCGAATTGCCTCGTGGAAAGTCGGACTGGGAAATTGGCGTTTTGGAGGAATCTTTTGGGGAAATTTGGATTCAAATTGTGCATAGAATCTACCTGCTATGCTCTTCGTCCTTTCGTTGAATATATTCATTGCATTTTTCCACCAATTTGTAGAATCGTTCAACTTTTAGCAGCTTTTGAACATTTGGAAATTTTTCAAACATTTTCGATTCAGCGGAGATGCCATTCATGTTACTGTTTTCTAATTTTTGATTATAATTTCTTCTGGTAATTTATGGTTTAAATCGCAATCCTAAACGCTTTCTTCCCCTCTTATTTTTGTGTCAGAAATTTGTGGAGAATTTGTGCAAAGAAGTTCAGTACCTTTGATTGAAAGCAACCAATCTTGAAAGACGATATACCTTAATAAATTCCAAAGTGTCCTATAAAAAGTGGCCATAAAACTTTTATTAAATTTAACTTTTTAATATATCTTACATGTCTCTGATGAGAATAATAAATTCGAATTTTTGAAAATAAAGTCGATTATTTTACAAATTGTTTAAAAATTTCATCAAATTAAGAAAGCCAAATTTTAGAGGAAATTTCGGGCTTTAAATAGCTTATCGCCTTCCTGGATTGATTGCTTCCTTTTTGATATAATGGTCAATAGAATGGCTCTGATACTCTCAATCGACAGCGACAGTATCCATTCCAAGTGTTTTAAGAAGTGTCGTGCCATAAATTCCTCTCAAAAATTAATCATTACCTTCCCCCTTCTCCTCCATCAATGCCGATACAATTTCCCGTTTTGACCTCAACATTTCTGCCTCGGTAATTCCACCAAATTCTTTCCATTTCCTTCTTCTACTTTTCACTTTTTCGCCATTTCCGCCGCCAGTCAATGTTTTAAAAATGGCAAAATTCTTCTTCAAATTTGATTCAACCTTTTCCATTAAAATTGCCTTCTTTTCGGCCAATTCTTTGCCTCCATTTTGTTCATTTCCTTTCCAATTTTCATTGCCCAAAATATTATTTGAAAATATCCATTTCCATGAGGGCATTTCCGATGGCATTCTTTCGGCCACCGCCTTTTTCTGCTGATTTAATTTAAAATCCCGAACATTGAACAAGGATACTAAGCATTTTGCCAAAAAATTCAGCCGTCCATTTGCATCCGATTCACATTGTCGAAATATGACTCTTTCGGCAGTGGGCATTGCCATTGAACGAAGAATGTTGTCGGCTTTAGCCTAATTGAAGTAAAAATTTCACTAGTAAATTATATTTTAAATAGAATTTCTTTAAATTAAAAATTGAGGCATATTAAAAATGTACTTTTATTAGGAAAAATAAATATTTTGGTCAAGGCACAATTATTTCCTTTCAAAAAGATCCCTAATTATATCTATCTGAAATTTGGTATGGGCTTTAGCCTATTCTATAAAATTATATTTTGCAAAATAATGTATTCAAAAGTCACACTTATTTCCTATCAAAAGATTCCAGAATCCAGTCTCATCAGATCATGGTGATCATTTTTTATCAAAATGATTGCTCAATATTAAATTTGCCTGAAATTTCTGGATAAAAACAAAAACTGTCAGACTTTCGTCTATTTTTCATTATTTTATTCTACCTTGATTAAAGCGGAAACGGCTGCCCGAAAGAAAAACAAGTCTAAATTTGTTGGATCCAATGAAATTGTGCTCCTTTCGAATCCGTTTAAATCAGCTGCCAAAATTGATGATACCGAAAAATATGTAAGAAACAAAATGTTCAGGAATATGATGGACATTTTTTAATGCGGAAATAGGATTTCAAAAATGAAATCGACAGGAAGAAATTTCCAAAAAAATACTTAAGAGGGATGATTATGAGATGATGACCCTTCCCCGGCTTCTTCAAGTTCAAGGTGGATTAGGGCATGGATGATCACTCCATTGAAGAGGTGGCTTCCGCAATTTTTTCGCAATGCAATTCGCCATTCATCCAAACCTCCGTTTTTGCAACATTTCCCTTTCATTTTCAATATTTTTTCCTTTGCGGGATATTCTTAATATTTACATAAATTCCAAAAATGTTTCCCGATTTGGTAATCTTCGATGGCGTTTTAGAAAGTAAACAATCCTTTCTAGAATCCTTCAATTAAATTATTTATTATTTTTTGGTATTGGTTTAAAACGAATTAATTTTTATAAAAAATAATAGAGCTCATCAAGATGCTTCGATTGTTATAATTTTTCCATGGTTTAATCAAAAATAAAAGGGTTTTAAACCAAATACAAAAATGACACTTTTAATAATATTCCTTTCAATTAAATTATTTATTATTTTTTGGTATTGGTTTAAAACGAATTAATTTTTGTAAAAAATAATAGAGCTCATCAAGATGCTTCGATTGGCATAATTTTTTCTATGGTTTAAACAAAAATAAAAAAGTTTTAAACCAAAAATAAAAGTGTTATTTTTTAGAATATTCATTCTAATTAAATTGCTTATTATTTTTTAATATTGGTTTAAAATTTAGTAATTTTTATAAAAAATAATAAAACTCATCAAAGATGCTTCGATTTATATAATTTTTCCATGGTTTATTCATAAATAAAGAGTTTTTAAACCAAAAATTAAAAGTAAAAGTTCTGACTCATTCAGAAATTGCAAAATATAACTGGAAAATCCTCGATTTACTAAAATCCCTGCATCAAATTGAATTATATTATCTCCATCAATTTTCGAATAAAAATTCCTATATTTTCCCTCTCATTATTTATTTATTTTTTTATCGTCCTTAATTTTTGGTCAACTCCTTATCGATGGGGGCGGTCGAAAATTAAAAAGAAAATCCCCCATAAAAAAATAAATCGGCAGTCCAACTTTATCAATATCACCCTATATTTTGGGGTGAGAGCATCGGCAACCATTTCCAAGGCCATTTTCCCCTCATTGATTTACTCTTTTTCCCTCTAAAAATTATTTGCGAAAATCAAAAATAAATAAAAGAGCAAATTCTGCTACATACATATTTTTTCTTTTTCTTAAAACAAATACACCTGTTTTGTGTTTTGTGTTTTTGCACAATTTCCGCCTGTTTGTGTTTTTGCACTATTTCCGCCTGTTTGCGTTTTTGCACTAATTCCACCCGTTTGTGTTTTTGCACTATTTCCGCCTTTTTGTGTTTTGCCCCAAATAATTCCGCCTGTTTGTGTTTTGCCCCAAATAATTCCGCCTGTTTGTGTTTTGCCCCAAATAATTCCGCCTGTTTGTGTTTTGCTCCAAATAATTCCGCCTGTTTGTGTTTTGCCTCAACTAATTTTGCTTGTTTTTATTTTGCCCCAACTAATTCCGCCTGTTTGTGTTTTGCCCCAACTAATTCCGCCTGTTTGTGTTTTGCTCCAAATAATTCCGCCTGTTTGTGTTTTGCCTCAACTAATTTTGCTTGTTTTTATTTTGCCCCAACTAATTCCGCCTGTTTGTATTTTGCCCGAACTATTCCGCCTGTTTGTATTTTGCCCCAACTAATTCCGCCTGTTTTGTGTTTTTGCACTATTTCCGCCTATTATGGTTACTTTCCCCTTTTTTGCTTAACATTTAATATTTAACTTTTTGATACACAAACATAAATATATATTTGAATATTTTAATTCTTTAAATCAGCAAAATCACCTGGTTTTATCAAAATATTCCCCTTCATTTAAAAAATTATTAAATACATAAAAAGTAATTGAATTTTCAGAATATCCCACCATTTTAAATGGGCTTAAAAAGTGTAATTTCCGCATTCACTGAGTTCATTTTTCAATTTGCATTAATCAATTTTGGTTGGCTTTATGTCCTCTACGTTCAATTGCCATTTGGTTTTGTTCGGCGCCAACTCAAAAACACTCGCGATTGGCTGATCTTCAAACTGAATTTGGCCCAAAAAGGACATAGTCGAAAAGTGGCAAATGTGCAAAAACAGGTAAGGAAATATTGGGATAATTGAATGGAAAATTAACGGGATTTTTGGGATAATTTCATTTTGAAATGATTTTTATTATCATTGGCAAAATTTTAATATATTTTTTTAAATATAACTCTTAATTCTTAATCAAATAAAGTAAATTAATATTATTAGTTAGCTAGCCGTCCACTCTTTAATTTGGTACCAAAATTATTAAAATCAATTTAATCCTTGAAAAGTTATAGGTATTTGCGAGAAGTTAGGCTGTTCCTCCGCTCATCAAATGGGGAACATTTTGAAATGCCTTTTAGCAATATTATCCTTTCCTATTCCTTTTCCTTCCATCGAAAAGAGAGGGCGATAGGCTCTTTTCTTTTTCTTTAAGAAAATATACTGTATTTAAAAGCCCCAAGAAAATGATCAGATTCTCCTATCATATACTCTTCCTCATAAAATTTTCTGAATTTTTAATAACTTTCCGCAAAATTTAATTAAAATTTTTGTAAAACTTGTCAAAAATTAGAAATGGAAGAATCTAACTCGATATTTTTGGCCATAATTTTAATGCAAATTGAGCTAAAACATAAATTATATTCTCTCATCGCTCTAGTCTAGATAAAATGAAATAAAAATTATTTAAATTCTTTTTCTAACTGAGTATGGGTTCATAAAATAATAAAATTATATGTATAGGTACGAAAATGGCACAAGCAGGGATGCCCAATGAAAATGTGCACTTCAATTGGATGGGAACATTGCCAACGAATGTGCTTCTCCAGACCAGCATATAAAAAAAGATTATACATGATCAAATTGGACACATTGGGCGACATTATTGAGGTGGTATTTTTGGGGGGAAATATATTTGTTAAAAGGTTCTTAATTTTGATGAAAATTAAAAAATTGTTGGATTTTTGTTTCGAATTTGGCTACCGACTGGTCAATATCTCATCAGCAATCTTTCAATATATCTTTTGGTAATTATCTTTTTATACCACCCATTAAATTTCTTAATAATTTATTTTTTATTTAAATCGATACTTAATAGGTAACATGAATATGACTTTTTTCGATTAAACATATCTTTCAGATTCATGTTTATCTTATCACTGAAATATTATCCTAGAAAATGACTTTCAATTTTAAGTGGGAACGGGAGGTGATAAGTGCTAAACTTTATAGAATTCTATAAAGCATTTAAATACCAAAATAAGTGATCAAAATTTAATTGGCTAAAAGTTATATCCAAAAAATCGAGAACGGCCCGATTTTGGTCTATTTTTCCATTTTTGGCAATTTTTTGAATTTTCAATCAAATTCACTAATTCTTTCAAGATTAAATTCATGCAAATCAGCATTATTAATAATGGTATCAAATATATGTTAATTTTAAAGCTAATATTCACCTGACTGAAATATACTTAATTAAATTTAATTATTCTATTCTTTTTTATTCTATTTATTTTCTATTATATTCTATTCTATTTATATTCTATTGTATTCTATTTATATTCTATTCTACTTTATTTATTTTCTATTCTTCTCTATTTATTTATATTCTATTCTACTCTATTTATATTCTATCAATTTAATTCTATTCTATTTATATTCTATTCTATCTTGATTCTATACTACTCTATTGTATTCTATTCTATAGTATTCTATTTATAATCTATTCTAGCAATATTCTATTTATTTAAATTCTATTCTATTTCTATCTTATTTCCTATAATCTATATTATATTCTATTTATATTCTATACTTCTCTATTAATATTCTATTCTACTCTATTTATATACTATTCTATTGTATTCTATTTATATTCAATTCATCTATTTCTATTATACTATATTTATATTCTCTTTTATAGTATTCTATTTATATTATATTCTATTTATATTCTATTCTATCAATATTATATTCTATAGTATTCTATTTATATTATATTCTATCAATATTCTATTCTATTCTATTTTATCTATATTCTATTCTTCTCTATTTATATTCTATTCTATCTATATTCCATTCTTCTCTATTTATATTCTATTCTATTTATATTATATTCTTCTCTATATATACTCTATTCATCTCTATTAATATTCTATTCTACTCTATTTATGTATTATTCTATTGTATTCTATTTATATTCAATTCTATCTATTTCTATTATACTATATTTATATTCTCTTCTATAGTATTCTATTTATATTATATTCTATTTATATTCTATTCTATCTATATTCTATTCTTCTCTATTTATATTCTATTCTATTTATATTCTATTCTATCTATTTCTATTCTTCTCTATATATATTCTATTCTATTTATATTCTATTCTAGTTATATTCTATCCGTTCTATAGTATTCTATTTATATTCTATTCTATCTATATTCTATTCTATTTATATTCTATTCTTCTCTATTTATATTCTATTCTATCTATTTCTATTCTACTATATTTATATTCTATTCTATTCTATCCTTATTGCTTTATTCTAATGTCTGTCTAATCTATTTATATTCTATTCTACTCTATTTATATTCTATTCTATTTCTATCTATTCTACTATATTTATATTCTATTCTATCTATATTCTATTCTGTTAATATTCTATTCTATAGTATTCTATTTATATTCATTTATATTCTTATTATAGATTAACACAACAACCAAAATTGCGCGTGTTGAGCCAAATGTAACAGTGGATCAATTGCAAAGGGCCCTCCTTTCGATGGGATTCACATTGACCGTTGTGCCAGAAATTGGTGATCTTAAAATTGGTGGCCTAATTCTGGGATGTGGAATTGGAGCTGGCAGTGCCCGAAATGGGCTAATGCAACATATTTGTGTGGCATTCGAAATGGTGACAGCCACCGGTGAATTGGTCGTGGCAGAAAAGGTGGAGGGGAATTTTGGGAGAAATGACTTTATTTTATCATATATAATTTATTATTAAAATATTACTGAAAATTAACTCATTAAAACTATTTGGCACAATAAATATATAAAATATCCAATTCGAAAAATAGTAGTATATAGGAAGCTTTATTATTTGGGAAAGAAAGTGGCTATAAAGAGCTTGATCAGCTTGCCATTTAGCCAAATCAAAATCAGTCAGCCTTTACCTTTATCATATATTATATACCAGAGGGATGTGTATCGTATCGGAAATCGGGTATCGGAAATTATCAGATTTTTGGACCATATTGATTGGATATCGGATATAATTTTTTGCTGGTTTTTCTCATCCAAAATCTAACTTTGATCAATTCATTTTTTATGATTTTCTGTTAATTTTATACAAAATTAATCCATAAACTCCAACAAATTCAATTCATTTATTTAAATATAAAATTAAAGGAAGGCGGCGACCATCAATCCCTATTCTTCGGCATTCCATGGTCATTGGGCAGTTTGGGCTTCTTGGTCCGGTCACCCTTCAAATTCGGCCATGTCCTCCATTTGTCCGGCTGGTTTATCAGCCTTGCCTTTCGGCCAAAGAATTGGTCGGTCGAATGCAGGAGGAAGTGCATCCAAGGGCGGCCAATGATTTTGTGGAAGGCATCCAATTTGACAAGGACCGGGCCATCCTGTTGGCTGGCAAATTTGTGGAACAAGTGCCAAAGAATGACCAAAAGCTGTTAAATCGAATTGGCCAATGGCATAAACCATTTTTCTATGCCCACGCTAAATGGGCAATGGAGAAGGGAATGGTAGGGATTTGGGGTTATTTTTATAATTGGTGCCATTCTTTTGGCCATAGCTCAACAAGGAAGCACCCAATTTAGGAAGGTGATTGGCCATTTGAAAGCTCTAAATGTCCTCTAAAAAGTGGCTAATAATTTTTTTGAAAATTTAAAAAAAATTAGTAAAATATGCGGCATTTACTCAATCAATCAGAAAATTAGGGTTTATTAAGGTTAAAGACATATAACTATTTAAAAAGACAAATGTTTATAAATGTTTTAAGGCCACTTTTTAGAGGACATATCGGGCTTTCAAATGATATATTGCCTTCACAAAATGGCAATTTCCTCACTGAATTATAGGCCAAAAACTAATGCCAAGTCCAATCTTCAATATTTCCTACAGAAATAAAATAGTACAAATATTTGAATTTCTTATTAATTGAAAAATTAGTAAAAAAATTGCCAAAAAATTAAGAAAAAAAAATATAAAAATTATCACATTCCCTTCAGCTAATTTACTAAATTTCACTCCACCCACGCAGACTCGTACCGAATACATTCCCTCGGCCGACTATTTCCGCCGGCATTGGCGCAGTCTTTTCTGGGAATTGGGCCAATTTTTGCCATTTTCATCATTTTTCCCATTTCATTGGCTTTTGGGCTGGCTACTCCCGCTGAAACCCGCATTCCCTGAGTCGAAAAGAATTCGGCAAATATTCCGACAAAAGCATTGCCTGCAAAATTTGTTGATTCCCGCCAAAGATGTGGCCGACACAATTGGAATGTTGGATGACCAATTGCAGGTAATTCAATGATTTCCTTTGATAATTTCCATTTTCCCTCGCAGATTTACCCACTTTGGCTTTGCCCTTTCATTCTGCCCGCCCAACCGGGCCTTCTCCGAAATCGACATGGCCTAAGGGCGATTTATGTGAATGTTGGCATTTATGGGACACCGAAACGGCAGGATGAAATGTTGGCCGGTGACAAAGGAATGGCAGAAAAATTGCGAACATTGGAGGAACATTGTCGAAATGTGCAAGGGTGGGTGAGATGTAAAAATCGCGCAAATTTGTGTTAGAATTAAGATCATTGGTAACTTATTTTCCTGCTGGAACATTTTGAGGTTGCCCTGGGGGCATATTTTCATGGCCAAGACAGAAATTCTATTTACCGTAAATCTTCTATTAGAAGCCCATGGGCTTATAAATTGCAGAGGCCCTCCGAAAGGAGGCTTTTCGGAAATTTTGAAGACAAAAAATGTTTATTTCGGCTTAATTTCACCTCTACATTGGTTATTTTTGATATAAATTTTTCGAGGGGTGGGCTTCTAATAGAAGATTTACGGTATTAGAGGCAAAGGGGTGGAGGATTATTTTATTAGGAAAAAAAGGTAGTTCGAGATATTAGAGATTAAGTGGTGTTAAAAAGGCAAAAAAGGGAGTAAAATTATTTGGATACGCACCAATTAATTGCCAGAGGCCAACTTATCGCCATTTAATTCATCACGGATCAAATTTTTTGGCTATCAAATAATATTAATATTTATTATAGAGAAATGGCGGAGTTTTGCCAATAAAAAACATTTAAAATAATCTTCTTTATGGATTTGCGAATTTTCAAAAATGTTTTTAGGCACAATTAATTCCAATAATTCTGAATATCATAAAATAACCATCAGTCTGCCTCTTTTAAAAAAATTATAAAATCATTAAAATTGGTTCCGAACTTGATGAGATATTTTAAATGGTGATGAGAAGAAGGTTGATTTTACTCTCAAATTACGGAAAATTACTATGGGTTAATGCATGAATTTCTTCCTTTTCCAGTTTCCAAATGTTGTGCGCAGACAGCCATCAAAGTGCCGCTGAATTCTGGGAAATGTTCGATGTAAGCAGCAATTTTAAACCAATTCCCATCAAATTTCAATTTGCATAGGCCACCCTCTATGATTGGCTTCGGGCTCGCTATGAATGCAAGGCGGCATTGCCAAGTGTTTATGACAAATTGTGCATGACAAATCGGGAATGAGGAATGCAATGGAATCATTTTTAAATTGTTGATATTCTTGTGGAAATATCATGGAAAATTTTTTTTTAATTTATTTCTATTTTTATATGCCTCATCTTATACATAGATATTTCTTTGATAAAGGAGAAATGACTCAATATTTATTTTAGTTGGTGAATTTTAATTTTGAGCCGTTTTAGATTGGTCTCAAAATTTGTGATAATTTTTATTTATTATAAACTAAAATATATCAAAAATTCAGTTGGGAATGTTCAGCCGTTTTTTAGGTATAAATTTTTAAAATTTTTCAAAAAACACCTATAGAATGGAAAATTTCAAATAAGAATTTTTCAAAATCGGCCTGAGTTGTCCGTCTGAAATTTTGGGATTAAATCTTAGTAATTATAAGCTAAAATATATCAAAAATTCAGATCGGAATGTTCTGCCGTTTTTTAGGTATGAATTTTTAAAATTTTTCAAAAAACACCTATAAAATGGAAAATTTCAAATAAGAATTTTTCAAAATCGGCCTGAGTTGTCCGTCTGAAATTTTCTGATAAAATATTATTAGTTATATTCTAAAATATATCAAAAATTCAGATCGGAATGTTCTGCCGTTTTTTAGGTATGAATTTTTAAAATTTTTCAAAAAACACCTATAAAATGGAAAATTTCAAATAAAAATTTTTCAAAATCGGCCTGAGTTGTCCGTCTGAAATTTTCTGATAAAATATTATTAGTTATATTCTAAAATATATAAAAAATTCAGATCGGAATGTTCTGCCGTTTTTTAGGTATGAATTTTTAAAATTTTTCAAAAAACACCTATAAAATGGAAAATTTCAAATAAGAATTTTTCAAAATCGGCCTGAGTTGTCCGTCTGAAATTTTCTGATAAAATATTATTAGTTATATTCTAAAATATATCAAAAATTCAGATCGGAATGTTCTGCCGTTTTTTAGGTATGAATTTTTAAAATTTTTCAAAAAACACCTATAAAATGGAAAATTTCAAATAAGAATTTTTCAAAATCGGCCTGAGTTGTCCGTCTGAAATTTTGGGATTAAATCTTAGTAATTATAAGCTAAAATATATCAAAAATTCAGATCGGAATGTTCTGCCGTTTTTTAGGTATGAATTTTTAAAATTTTTCAAAAAACACCTATAAAATGGAAAATTTCAAATAAGAATTTTTCAAAATCGGCCTGAGTTGTCCGTCTGAAATTTTGGGATTAAATCTTAGTAATTATAAGCTAAAATATATCAAAAATTCAGAACGGAATGTTCTGCCGTTTTTTAGGTATGAATTTTTAAAATTTTTCAAAAAACACCTATAAAATGGAAAATTTCAAATAAGAATTTTTCAAAATCGGCCTGAGTTGTCCGTCTGAAATTTTCTGATAAAATATTATTAGTTATATTCTAAAATATATCAAAAATTCAGATCGGAATGTTCTGCCGTTTTTTAGGTATGAAATTTTTAAAATTTTTCAAAAAACACCTATAAAATGGAAAATTTCAAATAAGAATTTTTCAAAATCGGCCTGAGTTGTCCGTCTGAAATTTTGGGATTAAATCTTAGTAATTATAAGCTAAAATATATCAAAAATTCAGATCGGAATGTTCTGCCGTTTTTTAGGTATGAATTTTTAAAATTTTTCAAAAAACACCTATAAAATGGAAAATTTCAAATAAGAATTTTTCAAAATCGGCCTGAGTTGTCCGTCTGAAATTTTCTGATAAAATATTATTAGTTATATTCTAAAATATATAAAAAATTCAGATCGGAATGTTCTGCCGTTTTTTAGGTATGAATTTTTAAAATTTTTCAAAAAACACCTATAAAATGGAAAATTTCAAATAAGAATTTTTCAAAATCGGCCTGAGTTGTCCGTCTGAAATTTTCTGATAAAATATTATTAGTTATATTCTAAAATATATCAAAAATTCAGATCGGAATGTTCTGCCGTTTTTTAGGTATGAAATTTTTAAAATTTTTCAAAAAACACCTATAAAATGGAAAATTTCAAATAAGAATTTTTCAAAATCGGCCTGAGTTGTCCGTCTGAAATTTTGGGATTAAATCTTAGTAATTATAAGCTAAAATATATCAAAAATTCAGATCGGAATGTTCTGCCGTTTTTTAGGTATGAATTTTTAAAATTTTTCAAAAAACACCTATAAAATGGAAAATTTCAAATAAGAATTTTTCAAAATCGGCCTGAGTTGTCCGTCTGAAATTTTCTGATAAAATATTATTAGTTATATTCTAAAATATATAAAAAATTCAGATCGGAATGTTCTGCCGTTTTTTAGGTATGAATTTTTAAAATTTTTCAAAAAACACCTATAAAATGGAAAATTTCAAATAAGAATTTTTCAAAATCGGCCTGAGTTGTCCGTCTGAAATTTTCTGATAAAATATTATTAGTTATATTCTAAAATATATAAAAAATTCAGATCGGAATGTTCTGCCGTTTTTTAGGTATGAATTTTTAAAATTTTTCAAAAAACACCTATAAAATGGAAAATTTCAAATAAGAATTTTTCAAAATCGGCCTGAGTTGTCCGTCTGAAATTTTGGGATTAAATCTTAGTAATTATAAGCTAAAATATATCAAAAATTCAGATCGGAATGTTCTGCCGTTTTTTAGGTATGAATTTTTAAAATTTTTCAAAAAACACCTATAAAATGGAAAATTTCAAATAAGAATTTTTCAAAATCGGCCTGAGTTGTCCGTCTGAAATTTTCTGATAAAATATTATTAGTTATATTCTAAAATATATCAAAAATTCAGATCGGAATGTTCTGCCGTTTTTTAGGTATGAAATTTTTAAAATTTTTCAAAAAACACCTATAAAATGGAAAATTTCAAATAAGAATTTTTCAAAATCGGCCTGAGTTGTCCGTCTGAAATTTTGGGATTAAATCTTAGTAATTATAAGCTAAAATATATCAAAAATTCAGATCGGAATGTTCTGCCGTTTTTTAGGTATGAATTTTTAAAATTTTTCAAAAAACACCTATAAAATGGAAAATTTCAAATAAGAATTTTTCAAAATCGGCCTGAGTTGTCCGTCTGAAATTTTCTGATAAAATATTATTAGTTATATTCTAAAATATATAAAAAATTCAGATCGGAATGTTCTGCCGTTTTTTAGGTATGAATTTTTAAAATTTTTCAAAAAACACCTATAAAATGGAAAATTTCAAATAAGAATTTTTCAAAATCGGCCTGAGTTGTCCGTCTGAAATTTTGGGATTAAATCTTAGTAATTATAAGCTAAAATATATCAAAAATTCAGATCGGAATGTTCTGCCGTTTTTTAGGTATGAATTTTTAAAATTTTTCAAAAAACACCTATAAAATGGAAAATTTCAAATAAGAATTTTTCAAAATCGGCCTGAGTTGTCCGTCTGAAATTTTCTGATAAAATATTATTAGTTATATTCTAAAATATATCAAAAATTCAGATCGGAATGTTCTGCCGTTTTTTAGGTATGAATTTTTAAAATTTTTCAAAAAACACCTATAAAATGGAAAATTTCAAATAAGAATTTTTCAAAATCGGCCTGAGTTGTCCGTCTGAAATTTTGGGATTAAATCTTAGTAATTATAAGCTAAAATATATCAAAAATTCAGATCGGAATGTTCTGCCGTTTTTTAGGTATGAATTTTTAAAATTTTTCAAAAAACACCTATAAAATGGAAAATTTCAAATAAGAATTTTTCAAAATCGGCCTGAGTTGTCCGTCTGAAATTTTCTGATAAAATATTATTAGTTATATTCTAAAATATATAAAAAATTCAGATCGGAATGTTCTGCCGTTTTTTAGGTATGAATTTTTAAAATTTTTCAAAAAACACCTATAAAATGGAAAATTTCAAATAAGAATTTTTCAAAATCGGCCTGAGTTGTCCGTCTGAAATTTTGGGATTAAATCTTAGTAATTATAAGCTAAAATATATCAAAAATTCAGATCGGAATGTTCTGCCGTTTTTTAGGTATGAATTTTTAAAATTTTTCAAAAAACACCTATAAAATGGAAAATTTCAAATAAGAATTTTTCAAAATCGGCCTGAGTTGTCCGTCTGAAATTTTCTGATAAAATATTATTAGTTATATTCTAAAATATATCAAAAATTCAGATCGGAATGTTCTGCCGTTTTTTAGGTATGAAATTTTTAAAATTTTTCAAAAAACACCTATAAAATGGAAAATTTCAAATAAGAATTTTTCAAAATCGGCCTGAGTTGTCCGTCTGAAATTTTGGGATTAAATCTTAGTAATTATAAGCTAAAATATATCAAAAATTCAGATCGGAATGTTCTGCCGTTTTTTAGGTATGAATTTTTAAAATTTTTCAAAAAACACCTATAAAATGGAAAATTTCAAATAAGAATTTTTCAAAATCGGCCTGAGTTGTCCGTCTGAAATTTTCTGATAAAATATTATTAGTTATATTCTAAAATATATCAAAAATTCAGATCGGAATGTTCTGCCGTTTTTTAGGTATGAATTTTTAAAATTTTTCAAAAAACACCTATAAAATGGAAAATTTCAAATAAGAATTTTTCAAAATCGGCCTGAGTTGTCCGTCTGAAATTTTCTGATAAAATATTATTAGTTATATTCTAAAATATATAAAAAATTCAGATCGGAATGTTCTGCCGTTTTTTAGGTATGAATTTTTAAAATTTTTCAAAAAACACCTATAAAATGGAAAATTTCAAATAAGAATTTTTCAAAATCGGCCTGAGTTGTCCGTCTGAAATTTTGGGATTAAATCTTAGTAATTATAAGCTAAAATATATCAAAAATTCAGATCGGAATGTTCTGCCGTTTTTTAGGTATGAATTTTTAAAATTTTTCAAAAAACACCTATAAAATGGAAAATTTTAAATAAGAATTTTTCAAAATCGGCCTGAGTTGTCCGTCTGAAATTTTCTGATAAAATATTATTAGTTATATTCTAAAATATATAAAAAATTCAGATCGGAATGTTCTGCCGTTTTTTAGGTATGAATTTTTAAAATTTTTCAAAAAACACCTATAAAATGGAAAATTTCAAATAAGAATTTTTCAAAATCGGCCTGAGTTGTCCGTCTGAAATTTTGGGATTAAATCTTAGTAATTATAAGCTAAAATATATCAAAAATTCAGATCGGAATGTTGTGCCGTTTTTTAGGTATGAATTTTTAAAATTTTTCAAAAAACACCTATAAAATGGAAAATTTCAAATAAGAATTTTTCAAAATCGGCCTGAGTTGTCCGTCTGAAATTTTCTGATAAAATATTATTAGTTATATTCTAAAATATATCAAAAATTCAGATCGGAATGTTCTGCCGTTTTTTAGGTATGAATTTTTAAAATTTTTCAAAAAACACCTATAAAATGGAAAATTTCAAATAAGAATTTTTCAAAATCGGCCTGAGTTGTCCGTCTGAAATTTTCTGATAAAATATTATTAGTTATATTCTAAAATATATCAAAAATTCAGATCGGAATGTTCTGCCGTTTTTTAGGTATGAAATTTTTAAAATTTTTCAAAAAACACCTATAAAATGGAAAATTTCAAATAAGAATTTTTCAAAATCGGCCTGAGTTGTCCGTCTGAAATTTTGGGATTAAATCTTAGTAATTATATTCTAAAATATATCAAAAATTCAGATCGGAATGTTCTGCCGTTTTTTAGGTATGAATTTTTAAAATTTTTCAAAAAACACCTATAAAATGGAAAATTTCAAATAAGAATTTTTCAAAATCGGCCTGAGTTGTCCGTCTGAAATTTTCTGATAAAATATTATTAGTTATATTCTAAAATATATAAAAAATTCAGATCGGAATGTTCTGCCGTTTTTTAGGTATGAATTTTTAAAATTTTTCAAAAAACACCTATAAAATGGAAAATTTCAAATAAGAATTTTTCAAAATCGGCCTGAGTTGTCCGTCTGAAATTTTGGGATTAAATCTTAGTAATTATAAGCTAAAATATATAAAAAATTCAGATCGGAATGTTCTGCCGTTTTTTAGGTATGAATTTTTAAAATTTTTCAAAAAACACCTATAAAATGGAAAATTTCAAATAAGAATTTTTCAAAATCGGCCTGAGTTGTCCGTCTGAAATTTTCTGATAAAATATTATTAGTTATATTCTAAAATATATCAAAAATTCAGATCGGAATGTTCTGCCGTTTTTTAGGTATGAATTTTTAAAATTTTTCAAAAAACACCTATAAAATGGAAAATTTCAAATAAGAATTTTTCAAAATCGGCCTGAGTTGTCCGTCTGAAATTTTGGGATTAAATATTATTAGTTATATTCTAAAATATATAAAAAATTCAGATCGGAATGTTCTGCCGTTTTTTAGGTATGAATTTTTAAAATTTTTCAAAAAACACCTATAAAATGGAAAATTTCAAATAAGAATTTTTCAAAATCGGCCTGAGTTGTCCGTCTGAAATTTTCTGATAAAATATTATTAGTTATATTCTAAAATATATCAAAAATTCAGATCGGAATGTTCTGCCGTTTTTTAGGTATGAAATTTTTAAAATTTTTCAAAAAACACCTATAAAATGGAAAATTTCAAATAAGAATTTTTCAAAATCGGCCTGAGTTGTCCGTCTGAAATTTTGGGATTAAATCTTAGTAATTATATTCTAAAATATATCAAAAATTCAGATCGGAATGTTCTGCCGTTTTTTAGGTATGAATTTTTAAAATTTTTCAAAAAACACCTATAAAATGGAAAATTTCAAATAAGAATTTTTCAAAATCGGCCTGAGTTGTCCGTCTGAAATTTTCTGATAAAATATTATTAGTTATATTCTAAAATATATAAAAAATTCAGATCGGAATGTTCTGCCGTTTTTTAGGTATGAATTTTTAAAATTTTTCAAAAAACACCTATAAAATGGAAAATTTCAAATAAGAATTTTTCAAAATCGGCCTGAGTTGTCCGTCTGAAATTTTCTGATAAAATATTATTAGTTATATTCTAAAATATATCAAAAATTCAGATCGGAATGTTCTGCCGTTTTTTAGGTATGAAATTTTTAAAATTTTTCAAAAAACACCTATAAAATGGAAAATTTCAAATAAGAATTTTTCAAAATCGGCCTGAGTTGTCCGTCTGAAATTTTGGGATTAAATCTTAGTAATTATAAGCTAAAATATATCAAAAATTCAGATCGGAATGTTCTGCCGTTTTTTAGGTATGAATTTTTAAAATTTTTCAAAAAACACCTATAAAATGGAAAATTTCAAATAAGAATTTTTCAAAATCGGCCTGAGTTGTCCGTCTGAAATTTTCTGATAAAATATTATTAGTTATATTCTAAAATATATCAAAAATTCAGATCGGAATGTTCTGCCGTTTTTTAGGTATGAATTTTTAAAATTTTTCAAAAAACACCTATAAAATGGAAAATTTCAAATAAGAATTTTTCAAAATCGGCCTGAGTTGTCCGTCTGAAATTTTCTGATAAAATATTATTAGTTATATTCTAAAATATATAAAAAATTCAGATCGGAATGTTCTGCCGTTTTTTAGGTATGAATTTTTAAAATTTTTCAAAAAACACCTATAAAATGGAAAATTTCAAATAAGAATTTTTCAAAATCGGCCTGAGTTGTCCGTCTGAAATTTTGGGATTAAATCTTAGTAATTATAAGCTAAAATATATCAAAAATTCAGATCGGAATGTTCTGCCGTTTTTTAGGTATGAATTTTTAAAATTTTTCAAAAAACACCTATAAAATGGAAAATTTTAAATAAGAATTTTTCAAAATCGGCCTGAGTTGTCCGTCTGAAATTTTCTGATAAAATATTATTAGTTATATTCTAAAATATATAAAAAATTCAGATCGGAATGTTCTGCCGTTTTTTAGGTATGAATTTTTAAAATTTTTCAAAAAACACCTATAAAATGGAAAATTTCAAATAAGAATTTTTCAAAATCGGCCTGAGTTGTCCGTCTGAAATTTTGGGATTAAATCTTAGTAATTATAAGCTAAAATATATCAAAAATTCAGATCGGAATGTTGTGCCGTTTTTTAGGTATGAATTTTTAAAATTTTTCAAAAAACACCTATAAAATGGAAAATTTCAAATAAGAATTTTTCAAAATCGGCCTGAGTTGTCCGTCTGAAATTTTCTGATAAAATATTATTAGTTATATTCTAAAATATATCAAAAATTCAGATCGGAATGTTCTGCCGTTTTTTAGGTATGAATTTTTAAAATTTTTCAAAAAACACCTATAAAATGGAAAATTTCAAATAAGAATTTTTCAAAATCGGCCTGAGTTGTCCGTCTGAAATTTTCTGATAAAATATTATTAGTTATATTCTAAAATATATCAAAAATTCAGATCGGAATGTTCTGCCGTTTTTTAGGTATGAAATTTTTAAAATTTTTCAAAAAACACCTATAAAATGGAAAATTTCAAATAAGAATTTTTCAAAATCGGCCTGAGTTGTCCGTCTGAAATTTTGGGATTAAATCTTAGTAATTATATTCTAAAATATATCAAAAATTCAGATCGGAATGTTCTGCCGTTTTTTAGGTATGAATTTTTAAAATTTTTCAAAAAACACCTATAAAATGGAAAATTTCAAATAAGAATTTTTCAAAATCGGCCTGAGTTGTCCGTCTGAAATTTTCTGATAAAATATTATTAGTTATATTCTAAAATATATAAAAAATTCAGATCGGAATGTTCTGCCGTTTTTTAGGTATGAATTTTTAAAATTTTTCAAAAAACACCTATAAAATGGAAAATTTCAAATAAGAATTTTTCAAAATCGGCCTGAGTTGTCCGTCTGAAATTTTGGGATTAAATCTTAGTAATTATAAGCTAAAATATATAAAAAATTCAGATCGGAATGTTCTGCCGTTTTTTAGGTATGAATTTTTAAAATTTTTCAAAAAACACCTATAAAATGGAAAATTTCAAATAAGAATTTTTCAAAATCGGCCTGAGTTGTCCGTCTGAAATTTTCTGATAAAATATTATTAGTTATATTCTAAAATATATCAAAAATTCAGATCGGAATGTTCTGCCGTTTTTTAGGTATGAATTTTTAAAATTTTTCAAAAAACACCTATAAAATGGAAAATTTCAAATAAGAATTTTTCAAAATCGGCCTGAGTTGTCCGTCTGAAATTTTGGGATTAAATATTATTAGTTATATTCTAAAATATATAAAAAATTCAGATCGGAATGTTCTGCCGTTTTTTAGGTATGAATTTTTAAAATTTTTCAAAAAACACCTATAAAATGGAAAATTTCAAATAAGAATTTTTCAAAATCGGCCTGAGTTGTCCGTCTGAAATTTTCTGATAAAATATTATTAGTTATATTCTAAAATATATCAAAAATTCAGATCGGAATGTTCTGCCGTTTTTTAGGTATGAAATTTTTAAAATTTTTCAAAAAACACCTATAAAATGGAAAATTTCAAATAAGAATTTTTCAAAATCGGCCTGAGTTGTCCGTCTGAAATTTTGGGATTAAATCTTAGTAATTATATTCTAAAATATATCAAAAATTCAGATCGGAATGTTCTGCCGTTTTTTAGGTATGAATTTTTAAAATTTTTCAAAAAACACCTATAAAATGGAAAATTTCAAATAAGAATTTTTCAAAATCGGCCTGAGTTGTCCGTCTGAAATTTTCTGATAAAATATTATTAGTTATATTCTAAAATATATAAAAAATTCAGATCGGAATGTTCTGCCGTTTTTTAGGTATGAATTTTTAAAATTTTTCAAAAAACACCTATAAAATGGAAAATTTCAAATAAGAATTTTTCAAAATCGGCCTGAGTTGTCCGTCTGAAATTTTCTGATAAAATATTATTAGTTATATTCTAAAATATATAAAAAATTCAGATCGGAATGTTCTGCCGTTTTTTAGGTATGAATTTTTAAAATTTTTCAAAAAACACCTATAAAATGGAAAATTTCAAATAAGAATTTTTCAAAATCGGCCTGAGTTGTCCGTCTGAAATTTTGGGATTAAATCTTAGTAATTATAAGCTAAAATATATCAAAAATTCAGATCGGAATGTTCTGCCGTTTTTTAGGTATGAATTTTTAAAATTTTTCAAAAAACACCTATAAAATGGAAAATTTCAAATAAGAATTTTTCAAAATCGGCCTGAGTTGTCCGTCTGAAATTTTCTGATAAAATATTATTAGTTATATTCTAAAATATATCAAAAATTCAGATCGGAATGTTCTGCCGTTTTTTAGGTATGAATTTTTAAAATTTTTCAAAAAACACCTATAAAATGGAAAATTTCAAATAAGAATTTTTCAAAATCGGCCTGAGTTGTCCGTCTGAAATTTTCTGATAAAATATTATTAGTTATATTCTAAAATATTTAAAAAATTCAGATCGGAATGTTCTGCCGTTTTTTAGGTATGAATTTTTAAAATTTTTCAAAAAACACCTATAAAATGGAAAATTTCAAATAAGAATTTTTCAAAATCGGCCTGAGTTGTCCGTCTGAAATTTTCTGATAAAATATTATTAGTTATATTCTAAAATATATCAAAAATTCAGATCGGAATGTTCTGCCGTTTTTTAGGTATGAATTTTTAAAATTTTTCAAAAAACACCTATAAAATGGAAAATTTCAAATAAGAATTTTTCAAAATCGGCCTGAGTTGTCCATCTGAAATTTTGGGATTAAATCTTAATAATTATAAACTAAAAAATATAAAAAATTCAGGTCGGAATGTTCTGCCGTTTTTTAGGTATGAATTTTTAAAATTTTTCAAAAAACACCTATAAAATGGAAAATTTCAAATAAGAATTTTTCAAAATCGGCCTGAGTTGTCCGTCTGAAATTTTGGGATTAAATCTTAATAATTATAAACTAAAAAATATAAAAAATTCAGGTCGGAATGTTCTGCCGTTTTTTAGGTATGAATTTTTAAAATTTTTCAAAAAATACGTATAAAATGGAAAATTTCAAATAAGAATTTTTCAAAATCGGCCTGAGTTGTCCATCTGAAATTTTGGGATTAAATCTTAATAATTATAAACTAAAAAATATAAAAAATTCAGGTCGGAATGTTCTGCCGTTTTTTAGGTATGAATTTTTAAAATTTTTCAAAAAATACGTATAAAATGGAAAATTTCAAATAAGAATTTTTCAAAATCGGCCTGAGTTGTCCATCTGAAATTTTGGGATTAAATCTTAATAATTATTATAAACTAAAAAATATAAAAAATTCAGGTCGGAATGTTCTGCCGTTTTTTAGGTATGAATTTTTAAAATTTTTCAAAAAATACGTATAAAATGGAAAATTTCAAATAAGAATTTTTCAAAATCGGCCTGAGTTGTCCGTCTGAAATTTTCTGATAAAATATTATTAGTTATATTCTAAAATATATAAAAAATTCAGGTCGGAATGTTCTGCCGTTTTTTAGGTATGAATTTTTAAAATTTTTCAAAAAATACGTATAAAATGGAAAATTTCAAATAAGAATTTTTCAAAATCGGCCTGAGTTGTCCGTCTGAAATTTTCTGATAAAATATTATTAGTTATATTCTAAAATATATCAAAAATTCAGATCGGAATGTTCTGCCGTTTTTTAGGTATGAATTTTTAAAATTTTTCAAAAAATACGTATAAAATGGAAAATTTCAAATAAGAATTTTTTAAAATCGGCCCGAGTTGTCCGTCTGAAATTTTCTGATAAAATATTATTAGTTATATTCTAAAATATATAAAAAATTCAGGTCGGAATGTTCTGCCGTTTTTTAGGTATGAATTTTTAAAATTTTTCAAAAAATAAGTATAAAATGGAAAATTTCAAATAAGAATTTTTCAAAATCGGCCTGAGTTGTCCGTCTGAAATTTTCTGATAAAATATTATTAGTTATATTCTAAAATATATAAAAAATTCAGGTCGGAATGTTCTGCCGTTTTTTAGGTATGAATTTTTAAAATTTTTCAAAAAACACCTATAAAATGGAAAATTTCAAATAAGAATTTTTCAAAATCGGCCTGAGTTGTCCGTCTGAAATTTTCTGATAAAATATTATTAGTTATATTCTAAAATATATCAAAAATTCAGATCGGAATGTTCTGCCGTTTTTTAGGTATGAATTTTTAAAATTTTTCAAAAAACACCTATAAAATGGAAAATTTCAAATAAGAATTTTTCAAAATCGGCCTGAGTTGTCCGTCTGAAATTTTGGGATTAAATCTTAATAATTATAAACTAAAAAATATAAAAAATTCAGGTCGGAATGTTCTGCCGTTTTTTAGGTATGAATTTTTAAAATTTTTCAAAAAATACGTATAAAATGGAAAATTTCAAATAAGAATTTTTCAAAATCGGCCTGAGTTGTCCATCTGAAATTTTGGGATTAAATCTTAATAATTATAAACTAAAAAATATAAAAAATTCAGGTCGGAATGTTCTGCCGTTTTTTAGGTATGAATTTTTAAAATTTTTCAAAAAATACGTATAAAATGGAAAATTTCAAATAAGAATTTTTCAAAATCGGCCTGAGTTGTCCATCTGAAATTTTGGGATTAAATCTTAATAATTATAAACTAAAAAATATAAAAAATTCAGGTCGGAATGTTCTGCCGTTTTTTAGGTATGAATTTTTAAATTTTTTCAAAAAATACGTATAAAATGGAAAATTTCAAATAAGAATTTTTCAAAATCGGCCTGAGTTGTCCGTCTGAAATTTTCTGATAAAATATTATTAGTTATATTCTAAAATATATAAAAAATTCAGGTCGGAATGTTCTGCCGTTTTTTAGGTATGAATTTTTAAAATTTTTCAAAAAATACGTATAAAATGGAAAATTTCAAATAAGAATTTTTCAAAATCGGCCTGAGTTGTCCGTCTGAAATTTTCTGATAAAATATTATTAGTTATATTCTAAAATATATCAAAAATTCAGATCGGAATGTTCTGCCGTTTTTTAGGTATGAATTTTTAAAATTTTTCAAAAAACACCTATAAAATGGAAAATTTCAAATAAGAATTTTTCAAAATCGGCCTGAGTTGTCCGTCTGAAATTTTGGGATTAAATCTTAATAATTATAAACTAAAAAATATAAAAAATTCAGGTCGGAATGTTCTGCCGTTTTTTAGGTATGAATTTTTAAAATTTTTCAAAAAATACGTATAAAATGGAAAATTTCAAATAAGAATTTTTCAAAATCGGCCTGAGTTGTCCATCTGAAATTTTGGGATTAAATCTTAATAATTATAAACTAAAAAATATAAAAAATTCAGGTCGGAATGTTCTGCCGTTTTTTAGGTATGAATTTTTAAAATTTTTCAAAAAATACGTATAAAATGGAAAATTTCAAATAAGAATTTTTCAAAATCGGCCCGAGTTGTCCGTCTGAAATTTTCTGATAAAATATTATTAGTTATATTCTAAAATATATAAAAAATTCAGGTCGGAATGTTCTGCCGTTTTTTAGGTATGAATTTTTAAAATTTTTCAAAAAATACGTATAAAATGGAAAATTTCAAATAAGAATTTTTCAAAATCGGCCTGAGTTGTCCGTCTGAAATTTTCTGATAAAATATTATTAGTTATATTCTAAAATATATAAAAAATTCAGGTCGGAATGTTCTGCCGTTTTTTAGGTATGAATTTTTAAAATTTTTCAAAAAATACGTATAAAATGGAAAATTTCAAATAAGAATTTTTCAAAATCGGCCTGAGTTGTCCGTCTGAAATTTTGGGATTAAATCTTAATAATTATAAACTAAAAAATATAAAAAATTCAGGTCGGAATGTTCTGCCGTTTTTTAGGTATGAATTTTTAAAATTTTTCAAAATATAATTATTATTCTACCCTAAAGCCTAAAGCTTAGTCTATTAACTCCTTTTTAAAACCTTATTTTGCCTACCTCTGTCTAATAAAGTATTTTAAGGCTTATCTTGTCCAATAATTGCTGATCAAAGGGTTAGGATAGTTATACGTGAAAAAGTCCAAAATTTGTACAAAAACGTGAAAAAGTCCAAAATTTGTACAAAAACGTGAAAAAGTCCAAAATTTGTACAAAAACGTGAAAAAAAAAGTCCAAAATATGTACAAAAACGTGAAAAAGTCCAAAATATGTTTCATTCTAAAATTTGGCACTTTTTCATTCCCTCTGGGCAAAGTCATACTAATAAGAAGTGAAAGGGAAATAATAATTTAATATTTTAAAAATTCATTGCTTCAAAAAGTGTACATTTTATAATATTTACTCAAAATTTGAGAAAAATTCTATTCCTAGGCTGGGGATTTTTAAATATTATAATCCCTTTTGTGCATATTTCTTTAAAAAGGACTTTTCAATTCTTTTTGTTGGGAAGACAAATTGAATTTTGAATGAAAAATGCCGTTGAATTGAAATGGATGAAAAGAATGGCGAAAAATTGTTCCCGGTTTTTGCCAATAAATATGTCCTTTGCCTTTTCCTTCATAATCGTATTCTACGGATGTCCATTTTTGGTCAATTTTAGGAATTTTTATTTAATTTTTTGTCTATTTTAGAAGAATTTTTACCATATTTTTGCCATTTCTTGGATTTTTGCTTTATTTTTGGCCATTTTTTAGATTTTTTTCCTCATTTTCGGCAATTTTTACCTCATTTTTGGCCACTTTTTGAAACCGGAAAGAATTTGTTGCCCCAATCCATGACTCTTCTTTGGCCAAAACCCTTTCCCATTTTTTGCCAAAATGCGCTTATTCCTTCCCCACTTCGATTGAGGCTTCTCCCTTTCCGGCAACTAATTCTCCCCCAATTTTCCTCCTCATTTTCCCCTCATCATCTCCACTTTTCTTCAAAGTCCAAAATGCAGCACAAAGTGGCCCCCAAAGATGGGCCACCGGAGGCGGCGGTGTCGAGAAGAGGGGGATTAACCCTTCGCCGGTCCAAGGCAAAATGGTCCATGGCATTTTGGGGTGGGCAATGAATGAATGAATGAGGGCCCATTTACCCTTTAAATTGCCCTTCATTTTGTCCATTTTAAACCTCGTGCCATTTTCTTACTCAAAAACAATCCAATTAGGTGCGGTCGATTTCGACTCAATCAAATGGAAATTTTCCTCTTTTCTTCCTTAATTTTCCTCGTAAATTTGCCATCAATTTACTCGTTGATTTCCTTGGATCGACCTGCGCATTTTTCCGATCTAGAAATGGCACAACGGAATGCAAGGGATTTGGACAATGTGGAAAAGGAGGTCATTAAATTGGAAATGACCTAATTTTTCTACAAGCCAACTTGTTGCCTTGGCTAATTTAGGAATAGACCAATTTCGATGATTTGGGTATCAAATTAATGATCAAACTTTTGGCTATATAATGATATTAATTTTAATTAAATTGGTTTAGAATTTATGAAGTTATGCCCATAAAAAATAATTGAAATATTCTTACTAAGGATTGGCAAATTTTTTTATGTATTTTTTGTATATGTTACGGCCAAAAGTGGAAATCGGCCAAAACTGGTTTTGGCCGGCCAAAACTGGTTTTGGCTGAAAATCGGCCAAAACTGGTTTTGGCTAGCCAAAACTGGTTTTGGCCGGGCAAAACTGGTTTTGGCCGGCCAAAACTGGATTAAATGGATAATAACTTAAATAATGGATATAGGAGGATTAAGCACCGAAATGGATGGGAAATGGCCCGGAAGGCCACTGGAAGTTCAGAGAAGGATAAAAGAGGCCCGGAGAGTGCGCGGGGTATATCCGGATATAGGGGGATTAAGATGGATATAGAGGGATTAAGCCGGGTTAAATCCCTAATTAGATGGGAAATGGTCCGGAGGGCCAGTGGAAGATCGTGGAAATGTCTGAGAGTGCGCGGGATATATCCGGATATAGGGGGATTAAGATGGATATAGAGGGATTAAGCAGGGTTAAGCATAGTTAGGGGCTAGGGATTAGTGATAGGGGTTCGGAGCATAGGAATATCGCGAAGCCGGAAGCAAAATAGCCAAACCAGGAAATTATTTCAGGGCTCAATCCTGCTTAATCCCCTTATATCCATTATCCACATTATTCCCCCTATATCCGGATATATCCTGCCACTCATATGGCCTTCGGCCAACATTCTCGACCTTTCCTGGCCATTTCCCATCCATTTCGGGGCTTTAACCCCCTATATCAACCTTATTCCCCCTATATCCACCTTAATCCCCCTATTTCCGGCTATATCCCGCGCACTCTCTGGGCCTCTTTTACCCTTCTCTGACCTTCCAGTGGCCTTCCGGGCCATTTCCCTTCCATTTCGGTGCTTATTCCTCCTATATCCATTATTTAAGTTATTATCCATTTAATCTAGTTTTGGCCGGCCAAAACCAGTTTTGCCCGGCCAAAACCAGTTTCGGCTAGCCAAAACCAGTTTTGGCCGATTTTCAGCCAAAACCAGTTTTGGCCGGCCAAAACCAGTTTTGGCCGATTTCCACTTTTGGCCGTAACATATATAACTTCAACAATACTGAACCAATTTAAATAAAATTTTTATCATTTTATAGTCAAAAGTCTTCTCTTTAATTTGATACCAAAATTATCAAAATTGGTTCAATCCTTGATGAGTTAGAGACGTTCGCGACAAGTTGGGGCTAATCTACCTAAAATTGCAAAAAAATGACATTAATTTGCTCCAATTTTAGTGGCCAAATGATCGACAAAGCCGTCGACTTCTTCTTGAATCAGTGGCCGGAAAAAAGAGCATTTTCCGTGACCGACCACAATCTTCCCTTGAACAGGACCAATTCGTGGAGGAATTGGCCAAAAAGATGCGCGAAGAGAAGGACCAAAATGAGGAATTGCGTTTCCTTCGGGATGAGCCGGGCAAACGTGAAGATGGCACTGATGAGGGCAAAAGCCCGTTTGACCAGGCAAAATTCGATTCACAATTCCCGGTGCACAATTTGTGTGGCCCTTGGAATTCGGGGAGGCAGGCCATCGATTTGGAATGGTATCAAAATTGAGGGAGGGAAAATTTATAGGAAAGGCCCCAATTTATCGCCGTTTATATACACCAGGATAAAATAATTTTTCTTAATTTTAGTATCAAATTAAAGAGCAGACTTTTGGCTATCCAACGATATTAAATTTATTTAAATTAATTCAGAATTAATGAAGTAATGCCCAAAAAAATCAGTTGAAATCATCATTATTAGGATTATTAAAATTTCCAGTGGATTTTTGGGCATATCTAAATCATTTTTGGACCAATTTAAATAAATTTAATATTATTGGATAGACAAAAGTCTGCTCTTTAATTTAATACAAAAATTATCAAAATTGGATTAATCCTTGATGAGTTATTTTAGCGACAAGTAAGCCCTGAGCAAATTTGGTCTCATCTCAAATTTATAATTGCTTTTCATAGGGCTGAACCGGCGGACAAATTGCTGAAATTGTTGAATTCGGGCAAGCAAAAATACAATTTATTCATGGCACCCGGCCAAATGACGGGTAAATATTCTTAATATTTAACGGAATGCCGAATTCACCCAAAGGGCATGCCACAAATGTGTCCATTGCAATTTACATTGAATCGATGAGTTCATTCAAGGCGCAAACAATGGTAAAAATGAGGGCAAAAATGGGGATTGCAATTTGAATATTTTCTCAAGGACTTTGAAGTGGACATGTACTTTGCCATGGGGTGGTAAGTGAAGACGGAAAATATATGGAAAATAATTTACAAAAAAAATGTTCAAATTAATGGATTAAACTTTTTTAGAACTAAGCTTAAAGGGCATAGATTATAACTAGGATATCGGAATTTTGTATATTGCCAATATTTCTAGCAATGTTTCAACTATATTAGTAAAAGTTTTATACCATTGAATTAAGTTATTTCTATCTAGGCATTTTAATAAAAAAATAATTAATCAAATTTAATTGACAATAATTTATTTATAAACCATAAAATGAAAATTGTCCATTTTTCTCATATTTTTACACCTTTTTGGTCATAAATTTTATTAAACTCATAAAATTTTTCTCTAATCAATTCATTTCAAATCAGGGCTTATTAAAATTCAAGTTTGATAAATTAAAAAAACTTTTCTATTGATTTGCAATGCAAAAGTTCTGATATGCAATTTTGTTCCATTTTATTATTAATTGTGTTTAATTTTAGTTTGAATTAGCCGTAGGGAAAATCAAAGGGGAAACACACAATATGAATTTTATGGGAATTTTTACACAAATTTTTGTCATACTTTATTAAATTAATGGGATACATGAAAATTATAGTCGTTTTTTATTAAATAAAAATTAAAAAAATACAGATAATTATGTAGGCCAAATTTCATGAATTCTCCACCAAAAGGTACGATCGCCGCCTTGCCCATAATTGCACGCATCCATTGCTGATTGCCCATAAACCAATTGCGGAACGCATTTGGACACCGGGTTTGTGGGAAGTGCCAAAATTAAAAGAAATTTCTTTGTTAGATTTGTACTTTTTGAATGCCAAATTTGCCTACCTCCAAGAGGTGACCACCCCCAATTTTGTGAGTTTTTCAATTAAATTTTGTAAATATATAAAATTTTTCCTCTTCTAAAAAAGATGGTCATTGTCTATCCGGATGGATTGGTCTTCAAAACATTGAGGCAATTTCTTGGAATAAAGCTTAAAAAAATGGAATTTTCCCGCACAGAATTGATGTCACACTTTCATGCAATATGGATTTGCAATTGTTCCCATTTGATAAGCAAGAATGCCCGATGGTCATCCAATCATTTGCCTACATTGAATCCATGCTCAATTTGGTAAGGATTATTTAAAATTGGAATGGAATTATTTGTTAATTTGTTAATGGATAAATTCATTATTAAAATTTTTGAGAAAAAATGGTATAGGCTAGAAGGCAATTATTACTATCTTTGGGTAGAATCACTTTAGTTAACTCAAACTCAACGATTTAATAGCCAATTAGGGAAGCCAATATACCATTATAAAGATTAAATTGTCTTCTAAAAAGTGGCTTTTTTATTTTATAAAATTCACCTTCTTAAAAAATTGCATATCTTTAAATGCGATAAATAAGAATTTTGTGAGGGCAGTTTTTTAAAAATTTTTTTTAATAAATTTATTAGCAACTTTTTGGAGGACATTTATGGCTTTAAAATGGCATATCGCCTTCCTAATTTGGTTGTTTCCTTGTTTAGTTATAGCTAAAAGAATGACTACATGTGTTGAAATGGTTACTAATACAATTCCATAGATCTATTGTTTTTGGCTATTCCAAAAGGAAATTGAAAACCTTTTTTATTTTATTTTTATGAACTCAATTTTTAGAGTTGGCATGTGGATCCGCCTTTTTATCCGGTCAAAAATTTCACATATATTTTAAATCATTTTTGAATAATTTAAAGATTGCCACAAATCCGGAATTGAAATTGAATGATATGGCCATAACGGGAATGCGCTTTGAGCGATGCTCTAGCCCATATACAATGTTCCGTGGCACCGGTAAAATGATAAAATATTTTAGTATTTTATTATTTTAATTAATAATATTTTATAAAAGAAATTATTCATTATTTTCGCAATCTATAGGACAATTAAGTACCAAGGCCCATTCTTTTGGCCATATCTCAACAAGGAAGCAACCAATTTTGGAAGGCTTTATGCCATTTTAAAGCCCAAAATGTTCTCTAAAAAGTGGCTTTAATAAATTTTTGAAAATATGAAATAATTTGTAAAAAAAGCGAATTTCCATATTTCCTCCAATAATATGGGTTTATTTCACATAAAGACATTTAACTATTTCAAAAATGAGAATTTTCAAAAAATTTATAAGCCGCTTTTTAGTGGAAATTTAGGGCTTTAAAATGATATATTGCCTTCCTAAATTGGTTATCTCCTCATTGAGCTATGAGCCAAAAAATTGTCAAGATATTAAATTGCCATCTACTCAATATGTATTTTCATACAGGCGTTTGGTCCTGCCTCCGAGGCTATATTGTTATGAAACGTCTGGTCCTCTTCCACCTCATTCAAACCTACATTCCTAGCGGTTTCTTCCTCCAAAAATAATTCTCCAATCCCAATCTTCCCTTTGTCCTAAAGCAATGTTGGTCTCAATTTCGTGGATGACATTTTGGCTGGATCCACGCGCTTCGCCCGCACGGATTTCCCTCACAATAACCAGCCTCCTCACATTGACCACAATGTCCAATGGAGCCAGGCAGGATTTGCCTCAAGTCAGCTATATCAAGGCAATGGACATTTGGCAGACTTTTTCGCAGGTAAATTCATTAAATTATTCAAATTTTGAGTCTTACAACATGTCACCTAGCTAACTTAGCGCCGTTCAAAATAACTCATCAAGGCCCCCACCAATTTTAATGATTTTAGTATCAAATTAAAGAGATAGCAGACTTTTGGCTATATAAAATATTAATTTTTATTTAAAATGGTCTAGAATTGTTGAAGTTATTCCCAAAAAGAAGTTATACCCAAAAACCATCAAAATAGCCTTTATGATGGATTAACCAAATTTTCATTGTTTTTTTTAAATATATTTTCATTAATTCTGAACCAATTTAAATAATATTAATATTTATTAGATAGCCAAAAGTCTGATCTTTAATTTGATACTAAAATCAGCAAAATTAGTTAATTCATTAATGAGTTATTTTAAACGGCGACATGTTGGGGCATATCCCATCAAAATTTGGCCTCATTTTGGATAAATTTATTTTAAAAAATTTTCTCCCATTTCAAGGCATTAATTTTCCTGGTCCTTTTGGAGTATTCCTTCGTCAGTTTCTTCTATACTCGACGCACATTTCGTTGCCTTCATCGACGGCGCCAATCCGTCGATGCCCGCCGAAATTCTAAACCGCAAATGATGCGACAAACATTGACCTCCGATGATGTGCGCCTTTTGGGACAATTTGGCATGATGGATTCATCGACAACAATGATGCAAATGCCCGTTGAAGTGAATAACAATGAAAATGTGAATATTTTAAATATATTTGAAATTGGGTTGGAATATCTTTGCAAGTTATCATTTAAATACTATTGGGTCCATTCTTTTGGTCATAGCTCAATAAGGAAGCAACCAATTCTGGATGGCAATATGCCATTCGAAAGCCCTAAATGTCCTCTAAAAGTGGTTTTAAAATTTTTGAAAATTTAAAAAAATTTGTAAAAAAATTAAAAACTTAGAAACATGTAATCATTTTTAAAAGTTGTATTTCATAATAATTTTATATTACTTTTTTTTAAAGAAAATTTATGGCTTTCCAATGATATATATTTCACAGATTTGTCATAGCCTCGCTAAGCTATAGGCATAAAACTAATACGGTATCGGCTGCTCCTTCGTTCCCTATCCCTACCTGTCATTTTATGATATAGCTCGAGGCAGGGAAAATTTGGGTTCCCTCCTTCCCTCATCCCTCCTTTTTGAGATACCGTACTCTCTTTTCTTCTCTTTTATAGTAAAAGAAGAAGAAGGAATTCCCTCCTTTCTATTCATTCGCCCCCTACCTGTCACATCACATTTATGATATGATAGGCAGGGAAAATTTAGCTTCCCTCCTTTTTGAGATACCGTATTCTCCCTTTTTTCTCTTTTATAGCAAAAAGAAGGGGAAATTTTTCCTCCTTTCTAAACAGGGAAATTTCCTTTCTCCTACCTCAAAAGCAAAAAAAATGATTAATAAAAAAAAGGCTCATTTGTTTACCTTTTACCATATTAGCTGATTATTTTAGTTGTTTATACTTTTGACTTATATCTCAACGAGGCTCTAGCCAATATAGTAAAGCGATAGACCATTTGAAATGTCTGAATCTCCTCTCTACAAAATTACTTTATTATATTCTTTTAAAATAGAATATTCAAAAATAAATCTTTGAATAGAAAGAAGGGTATAAATTGGATTTTTCGGGTAAAACTCAAATATTTTCTCCGAATTATTTAGCGATTAGAAAAATTTAATATAACCATTTTATAGAGAAAAACCTTTCAAATGTAAATAGCTTTCTAAGTAAGATTAAAATGCCTCGTTTCGATATTGGCCATAAATCCAATCCAAAGAAATGAATAAAAAGTTACCTACTTAAAATTTGCTACTCCATAAAAATTGGGAAAAATTGAAATTCTGAAAAAAATTGCCAAATTCCCTAGAGAATAATTATTAAAAAAATGCCATCCAGTACTAGCAGTAGTCAATTAGCTTATGATTATTTACATTTTAATTCAATCACCAACAATTTATAAATTATCTCAAATGAGTCTTTTATTAATAAGCAAAATAATCATTGATTTAAATTGAAAAATATTTAATTTATTCTAATTTCATTCAGCAGAACAACAACAACAATAACAATAACAATTTCCTTCGGCCACCGGGAATGCTGCCAAATTCATTGCATCAACGCAGGCGCCATTCCACCCCAAAACGTTCCACCTCAACACTGACAATGACAATGCCACCGCCAACAAAGACATCCACCGGAATAATTAGCAAAAATAAGCCCATTAATGGGTTGGAGGGATTTCGGCATCGCCGATTGTGCACGCAGCCCAGCGATTTTGAATTGGTCGAAATGGCCAAAGGCGGGACAGGCGAAGGTGAAATGGAAAGCAGTAGGGAGGAGATGGATTGGGGTGGCGCCGAAAAACATTGTAAAAAGTGCCAATTTTTGGATCAACAAAAGGCAAGGGCCATTGACAAATGTGAGTGTACCAATTTTGGAAATGGTGGATTATTTTTTGGCTAATTAAAAACCGTAAATGGGAGCTAAATGGCTATGATAAAAATGCACATAATTCCGAAAAAAATGAATTTAATAAAAATAATAAATTTTTCACCAATTTTTCAGATAGTCGATTGCTATTCCCTGCCATTTTTGTTGGCTTCTGTTCCCTTTATTGGCTTTATTATATGGGAATGGTGATTACTCGACAAGAAAATTAATTTAATTAATCAAAATGAGGAAGCTGATGAGATGCCCAATGCAAATACTTACTTCTCTTTATTCAATTCATTTTTATTTTGAATAAAATATTATTAAAAATTAAATCCATTATTGACTGCCGAAAAATATTCAAATTTCATTTTTTAGCCACATGAAAAATAATAAAAAATAATATGGACAAACTGGGAAAAATGGGAGAGGCGAAAATAAAATAATATTCAAATGAATAATAAATTGTGGGAGGAAAATTGTAAGGGGCAAATTTGTGTGGGAAAATTCCGCAAAATTTTTAAAAAATAAGTGAGAAAAAATAGAAAAAAGGAAACAATCTTGAGAAAGAAAGGCGTTGAAGAAAAATTGCAATTAGGAAAATTGTTTTGATTTGGGTCGAATGTGGTGGGTGGAAAGAATATGGAAATTAAAATTAAATGGCAAACCATTTTTAAAAAAATTAAAATGAAAGAGAGAATTTAAAGGGGAAAATGGGGGTGAGATTTCGCGGAAATGTGCAATATATTTGGATGAGAGAGGGAAACATCCCAACATGATACGAACACTTATAACTCATAAAGGATTGAACCAATATATCAAATTAAAGAGAAGACATTTCGCTATCTAAATAAATTAATTTTATTTATATTAGTTCAGAATTTTTGAAATTATATTCAAATAAACTTTATACTAATTTTACGATTAGTTTAAATTGTTTTTGAACATATCTCCATCAATTCTAAACCAATTTTAATAATTATAATAATATTTGATAGCCAAAATTCTGCTCTTTAATTTGATACTAAAATCATGTAAATTGTTCCATTTCTTAAAGAGTTATAAACATTCGCGACAAACTGGGCTGCTCTTTGAGGGGAAAAATATGTAAGTAAATAATTTTAATGATAATTTTGGGTTGATTAATATATGGACAATGTTGAATGTGAAGGGAGAATGTGCTTTATAATAATGTGGAGGAACGCGAATATTTTTGAAAGAACTGTAAATTCGAGAATACTTTCCAAAAAAATGAATTGTTGGGAAAAGAAAAAAACAAATAATAACAAATTTCGATGAGAGGCAGGGGCCAATTTTTTAAAGGGGACTAATTTTTGTTTTTGGATTTGATCCAATCAAAGATGTCGGACTTGTGAATCGATGAGCGGATTTGGCTGCAACTCCAAAGTGACCCGAACCCTTTCGCTGAGTTGGGCACGAACCGGCAAATAGGCGACCAACTCGTCGGGCAATGCGTGTTGAACGGCTACGGTGTTATTGTCAGCCGAATTGCTGGCCCCATCCGGGGAATGGATGGGGCGAATGGTGAAGGATTGGAGCAGGAAAGGTTTTTGATGTTCCGGATGGGGATGGGCAAAGCCTTCGGGCAGGACCAACGAGGAATGGGAGGCTTGAACCGAGACTGGACTGGTCGAGCCGCTCTGCAAAAAAAATGAATTTGGATTGAATGAATTTTTTATTATGGTAATTTAAAATTGTGAATTTTGATATAATTTTGGTCATTAAGTTCATTCCAGAAAGTTTTAACCGGAAACAATTAATCTAACTTCTTTCCGGAACGTTTTAACCGGAAACAATTAATCTAACTTCTTTCCGGAAAGTTTTAACCGGAAACAATTAATCTAACTTCTTTCCGGAAAGTTTTAACCGGAAACAAATAATCTAACTTCTTTCCGGAAAGTTTTAACCGGAAACAATTAATCTAACTTCTTTCCGGAAAGTTTTAACCGGAAGAAATTAATCTAACTTCTTTCCGGAAAGTTTTAACCGGAAACAATTAACCTAAGTTCTTTCCGGAAAGTTTTAACCGGAAACAATTAATCTAACTTCTTTCCGGAAAGTTTTAACCGGAAACAATTAATCTAAGTTCTTTCCGGAAAGTTTTAACCGGAAACAATTAATCTAACTTCTTTCCGGAAAGTTTTAACCGGAAACAATTAATCTAAGTTCTTTCCGGAAAGTTTTAACCGGAAACAATTAATCTAACTTCTTTCCGGAAAGTTTTAACCGGAAACAATTATTTATAATTTCTGATTTTAATTTTGATCAAATTTTAATTAAATAAAGAAAGATTTCCCTACCGTATGACTATGCTTTTCGCCGCCTTCTTTGCCGTGGGCAACATTTTCACCCAATGATGGATTCTTCGTTTGCCGATGACATTCCTCCTTCCTTGTTCCTTCTTTCTTTCCATCGCCTTCATTCATCATTTCGCCTTCATCCACCACCAAACGGCCCAATGAATTCCCGTGTCCATCTTCATCATCCTCCTCCTCTTCTTCCCTGCTTTCTCCATCCACTTCGCGCACCCATTCTCTCAACAATCCTTGATGACATTCCTCATAGCCTCTTCCTCCTTCATCATTCTCTTCCCCATCCATTTTGGCCCTTTTCATTTGTGTGCCATTATCCCCTAATTCTGCTGGTCGAATATGGACGGAGATCACTGTAAATGAAAAGAATGTATTTGATTGTCCCAATCATAAGTACAGTAATTTTCCCTCTATCCGAAGTACCGTACTTTTTCCCTTAACCTGGAATGCTAGCTTTTCCTATTATCTTAATAAGTAATTTATTCATAAAATAATCTAATTAATTTTCAAATTTTCGTATCATCAATATATTAGGGCCATAAAATTATTACGAAATGGGAATGGGCCATTTTAAGTAGATTACAATCTCATATAGTCATAAAAAGTTGCAACTTTTTGATCCGAAAACATTATAAATAAAATATTTTTGGGCAAATTTAATTGTTTTTTAGAGGAATGTGGCAATTAATTACCATGTTCATTGCATTTCATTTTTGTGCTAAATCGTCGTTGGCATCGCACACAGCTAAAGCATTTGAGCATTTTTGATATTTTCTCTACAAATGAAGGAATTGTTATTTAAATATTTTTATTTTTTTGAACTGACTTGGTGAAATTGTTAATGTCCTCTTGGTTTGCGATATTTTTGCAACAAAATTGTGCTGATGCACCATTCTTTGATGTGCTTCCAATTTGGCCATCGTTTTGTATGTTCTTTTGCATTGATGACATGGATGATTAATGACTAAAATGTCTTTAATATACGATAAAAACCGCCGACCCAATATTAATTTAGTTAGGAGGAATAAAATAAAATTTCGATTTTTTTCCACCATAATAAATTGCGCATTTTTCTTAGATTAATTCAGCCTGTTTGACTAAGTTTTAATAATTCAGCCTGTTTGACTAAGTTTTAATAATTCCGCCTGGTTGACTAAGTTTTAATAATTTCGCCTGTTTGACTAAGTTTTAATAATTCCGCCTGTTTGACTAAGTTTTAATAATTCCGCCTGTTTGACTAAGTTTTAATAATTCCGCCTGTTTGACTAAGTTTTAATAATTCCGCCTGTTTGACTAAGTTTTAATAATTCCGCCTGTTTGACTAAGTTTTAATAATTCCGCCTGTTTGACTAAGTTTTAATAATTCCGCCTGTTTGACTAAGTTTTAATAATTCCGCCTGTTTGACTAAGTTTTAATAATTCCGCCTGTTTGACTAAGTTTTAATAATCCGCCTGGTTGACTAAGTTTTAATAATTCCGCCTGTTTGACTAAGTTTTAATTCCGCCTGTTCCTTAATTAAATTCTGCTTTTAATTTATTCAAAAAAAATTTTTTTAAATTTGACTATAACTGATGAGTAGTAGAATTTACATTAAAAAGTGTTCAAAATTTTTAACTCACCCTGTTGTTGGTCTTTCATTGATGGCGATGATTGTTGTTGATGTTGAAGAAGGAGGGCACTGGATGAGGCAGATTGAGCGGAAGAAGCGGCAGAATGGGAAGATTGGGAAGAGGATGATGAAGCCCCTCCAGATGAAGCGGCTGAACTTTTCCTCAATGCCGCCACTGCCGCTTTCTTCTTCTTCTTTTGGCTGTTTGCTTTGGCCATTTCCAGCGCAACTTGTGTGACCAACTCCTCTTGCGGTTGACTGTTGTTCTGTCCGGAATGCACCAAATCCAAGTGGAACATCAATTGGTGTAATTCTAATTCTTGTTCACTTTCAAGAAAAGTTCCACAGAATCGGCAACATTTTAAGCCGGCATTGTTGTTGGCATCATTGGGTGGTTGGGTTTCAGGTGTGTTATTGTTTTCGGTGTTTTTATTGTATTGTTGTTGACCGTCTTGGCTGTCTTCTCGCTTGATATTCTGCAAAAATTGGAAATTAATTGAGAAAAAAAAATATATGGGAGTGGAAAATGGGCCGGCCGTCTAGCTGGTATATTAGCAATAGCAACCTTCAAAGATAGAAATAAAAAACAGTATTTAAGAGAGGAATCGGCTGACTTTGTAAATGCCAAAAATGGAAATATAAAAAAAATGTATTTATACGACTGAATATGGCCTTCTTATTTTCTTCCCCGGAAGCAATGAAATGCCATTTCTTTTAGGCCACAACATTTACCATTTGATGAAGTTGTCCTCCCACCAATTGCGGATCGGCACTGCTATATAGTTGAGAAAGGAGTTGCTTGACTGAACTAATGGGCAATGCACTTCCCGCTACCCCGCCTCCTCCATCTGCCCTTTCCATCATTGGCGGCTGGTCGTTTTCGTCATTTGTCGGCATTTTTTGCATTTGTCCGCCGCCCATCAATGCCGCGGCATGTTCGCCGCCGCTACCCCGGTGGTGTTCAATTTTGTTGATGGTTGGCGGTGTGAAAGTGCTTGCCGAGGACAGTTTTCGCGCCCCAATCCCAGCCTCCATCGTTTCCATGGAACCCCGAGAGACTAGGCCAAAGCCGGCACCCGATGTTTTTGAGTGGGGTGGAGTATGCATTGAATGTTGTATGGCAATTGGCTGCATTCCATGTACTTCCCTTTTGTGCAGTTTTAACAGTTCCCGTGTCTGCATACTGTTCCCGCAAATTTCACATCGGAATTTCACCTCGCCGCGACGTTCCTTTTCCGCCGTGTCAATGTTGGCAATCACCTTAATTAATTTTATTAATGGGAAAAATATTTATCTTTTAGGGAGAATATTTTATATAATTTAAAGAATTTTGACAATTTTAAGATGGGAATAGAAATGATTATTTGAAAGGCAAAATGAATATAAAAATAGTTGGAAATTAGTGTCTTAATTTTTTGGCCTATAGCTCATCGAGGCAGTAATCAATTTTGGAAGGCAATATACTATTGAAAAGCTCTAAATGCCTTCTAGATGTGGCATATAACTTTAATTAATCCATCTTTATAAAAAAGTTATATCTTATAAATCTGTGAAACATAATAAACCAGAATTTTTTGAAGATAAATTGCTTATTTTATAAATTCTTAAAATTTTCACAAATTTTAAAAGGCCACTTTTTAGAGGACGTTTAGTGCTTTCAAATGGCATATTGCCTTCCGAAATTGGCTGCTTGCTGCTTCATTGATGAGTTATGACCAAAAGAATGGTTTCAGGTACTATTGAAAGTATTGTTTTTGATAATTATGGAAAAATGTCTTTGATTCCCTTAAATAAAAAAGCTCTTTTCCCTTTGTTTTGAACATTTTGATTTTTGAATCCCTTTACACTCTTATAATATATGGTTGCTATTCAAACTGACTAGGGTTGGAGGCGGTCGGTCAACCGAACCGAAACCGAACCGAACCGAGGCGATTTTTGGCAAAAAAACCGAACCGAAAACCGAGGTCCGAAAACCGGGAAAACCGAAAACCGAGGGTCCAAACCGACCGGTTTTTCGGTTTTTCTCTTTCAACTTAAAAAGCAATTTTCGATAAAAATTTACTTTGTGCAGCTATTTTTAGCTAAAATTTCCCCTATCGGGCCCATTTTTGACTAAAATTTTCCCCTATCGGGCCCATTTTTGACTAAAATTTTCCCCTATCGGGCCCATTTTTGACTAAAATTTTCCCCTATCGGGCCCATTTTTGACTAAAATTTTCCCCTATCGGGCCCATTTTTGACTAAAATTTTCCCCTATCGGGCCCATTTTTGACTAAAATTTTCCCCTATCGGGCCCATTTTTGACTAAAATTTTCCCTTAATCAGGACCATTTTTGACTAAAATTTTCCCTTAATCAGGACCATTTTTGCCTTAAAATTTTAACCTTCTACGAGTCGATTTTTGTTCGAATTTTCCCTTCCAGAGCCAATTTTGGTCTTGATTTTCCCTGGCGGGGCCATTTTGGCTTAAGTTTTCTCGCTACGAGACAATTTTTGGTTAAAAATTTCTCCAATATAGTAAGAATATTTAGAAATTGTTGAAAGAAAAAGTATTGGGAATCTTATTTATATTTTGTTCGATTTTTTTTCTTTATTATATGAAAAATTAAATTTTTAAAAATTTTATGACCATTTTTCAAAAAAACGAAAAACCGGAAAACCGAACCGAAAACCGAGCATTTTTTTCAAACCGAACCGAAAACCGAGGTTGGCAAACCGGGCCAACCGAAAACCGAAGACCCCGGTTTAAAACCGACTCTCTCCAACCCTAAAACTGACCACTTTGTTTTCGTCAATCACAATGTTGTGCATTTTGAGCATGTGCGTCCGGAGGAAATATTTATTGCAAACATCTTTGTTGCACAAATCGCAAAAATTCTTGCTGGTCGATTGATATTGACGCTTTTGTGGCATTGGTTTCTAAAATTAGCCGGATTCATTTATAATTCAGCCAATAAATTTTCCCACCATTTGTCCGCCATTTGGTTGATGGTGAATTCCTCCATTCCCAATTTGTTGCTGATTTTGGCCATGAATGTGGCCGCCACCTTGGCTATTTTGTTGTTGGCTTACAGCAGCCAATTCAGCAGTCAATTTGGCTAACATTGCCGCCCCATCAATGTCCGCTCCACCATTCAATTGACCAAATGAAGGGAGCATCAAGGATGCGGCAGCTGCGGCTGCGGCGGCATTATTTTGGCCAGGGAATTGAGGGGAACCGAGCAGTTGGCCTGAAATTGGAAGGATGGATATAAAGAGGGAAAATTCCAAAAATATTTTAATTTAATTTATCAAAAAAATAAATAATTTTCCCACCAAAAATAAATAATTTTCTCATCAAAAATAAATAATTTTCCCACCCAAAAAATAAAATAATTTCCGTTTCCCACCAAAAATAAATAATTTTTCTCATCCAAAAAAAATAAAATAATTTTCCCAAAAAAAATAAATAATTTTTCTCACCCAAAAATTGTTGTTGCTGTTGTTGGGTGGCACCACCATCGCCTCCAATTGGCCAATGTTGCTCATTGGTTGTGCCAATATGTTCGCTGAGTTGATGTTGGAAAAGGGCGGATTGGCTGGGAAATTGGCGGGCACAATGGGCACACGGGAATTGTTGATCAGTGGCATCTGGTGAGGAATGCGCCGGACTTGCGCGACAATTTTGTTGCTGTTGTTGTTGAAGTAATTCGGACAATGGGAGGCCGGCACTGTTCAAAATTTGCTCAATCAACGCCGATCTTTCCTGGCCATTTTGGTTGGTGCTGGTGGGAATGGCCAATTGGGCGGCCAATTGTTGCATTATGCATTGATTCATCAATTGTTGCTGTTGCTGATCGGCTGAATCTGTACAAATAAATGGAGAAATCAAAATGTGTAAATTTATGATATTTTGCTTTATTATTATTCTAATAAAATGAGAAATGGCGTCGAGGGGTTCAACTTAATATTTTTTCACTGAGATGGAATTGGCCTTTATTGGCCTTTGCTACAGTTAAAAGGATATTATAGAACTATTAAAACAAGAATATGGATATAAATATTGCCCCGAAAACATAATGAAATAACATCGAGTGGTTTTTTGTCAAAAACATTCTGAGGAATTCGACTTGTTCCCTCTAAGGGTAAATTGTACTACTTACTATTTTTTTATTTGGTTAATTTCCCGGTATATTTTCAAATTCTTTCAAAAAGGTGGATATTTGTTTGAAAAGTTGAAATTTGCCACTCATTTTGCCTAACTTTATTCCAAGAATGTGAAATTTTCTCGAGGGATTCTATTTAAAAAAATTAATATTTAGGAACAGTGAATTCGCCTTTGTTGCCCGGAGGGGATATTATTGTACAAATTGTTTTGCCACTTTGCTATTTGGCTCATTTGGCCCCTTATAATGTAATGTTAATGTGCATTTCAAAAATCCCGTTGCTTTCTTTAAAGGCGTAAACAATAAACACATTCCAATTTAGTTGGCATTTGAATTTGTTTTTGAAAAAAAAATGGCAAAAGGGGATATTATTTTGAAGAAAAATGTGTGAAAAAAGAGGAGGAAAATGAAGGGGAAAGATGGTTGTTTTTGTGCTATATTAAATTGGAATTGTGTGCCCTTTTTTTAATAATCTGCTGATGAAAAATGAATTTTGAAAAAGCCTCCCTCCTTTTCTTTGTATCAAAAACACATAAATATTATTGGCCAATATATATGGAGGAATATGAATCAAATGATTCTTTGTAATGATTTTTGATCCGCAACGGGAAAAGGGCAAAACCGTAAAAGGGAAATACGAAAAAGGACATTTCGTAGTATCCGAGGCAATTCTTTTGGCCATAACTCATCAAAGAATTAGCCAATTCAGGAAGGCGATAGGCCATTTGAAAGCCCAAAATTTCCTTTAAAAAGTGGCTTTATATTTTTTATAAAATTTTAGTAATTTCTTAAATAAACGATTTTTTCTCCAAAAATTTGGGTTCTTAACAATTAAAGCCATGTAATTATTTTAAAAGGGTAAATTTTATTAAAAATTATTAACCAATTTTTAGAGAAAACTTTAGGCATTCCAATGGTATATCACCTTCCGAAATTGGATATTGCCTCGCTGAGATATGGGCCAAAAACTAATGAAAGTACTCCATTTGAGGAACCTATCCTAGATTGCCCAAGGGAAAATCATCCAATCAAATACAAAAATTTATTCTACCGTTCAAAGAGGAGCCAACAGTTGCAGGCGGATTTGTGCTAGCCCCTAGACCCGGTGTGGACGACAATGATTGCTTTTGCCTTTGATGCTGATTATATGAGGAAGGCGAATCACGTTGTTGTTGTTGGTTTTGTTGTTGAAGGGATGCAGATTGGGCTCGACCCGGTGGCTCCTCCAATTTGTGGAAGCCGAATTGGCTAATCTCCGAGCAGCCATTATTGAATTTTGTTGGCGACTGAAATTTTTGGATAATTATTGGATATTTAAAAATAGGAATTAAATTCGGCCAATTTGCTCACCTCAATATTATATTTGCCTCCTATCACATTGACCTAAAAATACATTTTACTATGCATTAAAATAATTTATTTCTAATTTGTAATTGTAATTGTGAATTGTAATTCTAAATTGTAAATTGTAATTCTAAGATTGTTTTCGATTGTAATTGTAAAACTTAGATTGTAATTGTAAATATAAATTGTAATTGCGATTTGTAATTGTAATTGTAAATATAAATTGTAATTGCAATTGTAATTTTAAGTTGAATTGTAAATTTTAAATTATAATTGTGATTTGTAATTTTAATTGCGAATTTTAATTGTAATTGTAAATTCTAAATTGTAATTGTAATTGCGAATTGTAAATTATTAATTTTATTTTAAAAATATCTGTTGCAAATTTTCAGATATTAATGAAAAAACAAAGCACATAACAAACCAAAAACAGCAGAAATTCCCAAAAACTCCAATTTTATCTTATCATTTTTTAAAATTAATTTTCCCAATGGACAAATTTCAATATAATATTTTTAAAAAATTTTAAAAAATTGACCCCATTTATAATGCCATGCTTCTTCTCCTTGTGCGTCTTGAGGAAATATCGATTGCAAACATTTTTGTTGCAAATGTCACAATAAGTGTCGGCATCCTTGTTCGGACTGCCACTCTTCATTCCACCGGCGACAAAATCATGGCCCATGGAATTTGCGGCGAATTGACCTAAGGCAGAATTGGCGCCGGCACCGGCCAAAAAATCGGCCAATCCGGCCACATTCCCTTGGCCACCCAAAATTTGCAACACTTGCAATTGGTCGAATAGGGAAAGTTGCTGTTGGGCTTGTTGCTGGGATGGAGACTGTAGAAATAAAAGGGAAATTTGGGCGAGGGAAAACAATTAGGATTACGGTACCATTAAAAAGGTGGGTATGGCACTTAAATGATAGAAAAAGGGGATAAGGATAGGAGGCATATTTCGCTTTATTTTTTAATAAATGAGATCAATGTCTATTAATCATAAGATAAAAATATCAAAAAATACTAATTATTGGCATTCTCATTCTCACAAAAATGAATAAAATTCAAGATTTTTTCTCCAAATTTCCTAGAATGCCTTGAGCTTATCGTCAATTCTTTTTTAAATTCGTTTTGGAAATTGGAAATATTCTAAAAGAATAATAACAATACTATTGAATGTTTCTTAAATAAATATTATTATACCCTGAATTATTATATCAAAACTAGTTTTGGAATTTTAGTCCATTTAAAAGTTGCATTTTTAATGGATTTGTGAAAGAACATAAAATATTTCTTTTTCTCATATTCATCTTTAAAGCGCTTTTCCTTCCCACCTGAACATCTCCTCGGGCATTTGCCAATTGTTGGAGTAATTGGGCCTGCAATTGATCCGCTGCCTGGCCACCACCGTTGGCCGCCATCAATTGGGCCATCAATTGGCCAATTTCCTCAGCGCTTTGGCCTCCTCCATTTTGGGTGCCATCCATTGAATTATTTTGTTGGGAAGCTGCCACCTCCAACAATTGTTCCATCAAATTTTGTTGCTGTTGTGCCAATTGGGCCGCATCACTGATGAGTCCATTATTGGAGGATAATGCCGGATTTGAGGTGGCATTTTGTTGCTTCAATTGTTGGATCATTTCCCCTTCGACTGTGCCAGTTGTGCTGGTTGTGGTTGTGCCATTTTGGCTGCTGGCCGTGGTGGTGGCCGAATCGGTGGATGTGGCCGAAGGGAGGAAAAGTGCCGAAGATGTGCTGGTTTCGGGACCGCCAGAGACTGAGCCAAAGCCAGCAGAGGTCAATTGGCTCAAATAGAGTTGCTAAAATTGGATGGGGGAATATGAGATTTGGAAAATTTGTTAAGAAGAAATGTTAATTTAGATGAATGGCATTTTTTCCTATGTTTTTAGCCCAAAAAATGGCAAAAATTCTGTGAATATTTTTTTAAATAAGAGAATTTTAGAGGCAAAAATCAATGAATTTATAGATTTTATTGGAAAGATATTGGCCAAAATAAAGAATTATTGGGTAGTTTTCATATTTATTCCTCTGGCAAAATTTAATTGAATTCCATTATTTTTCTAAAATTATCTGCCTTTATATTTTCATCATTTTTATGGCCATAAATTAATTAAAATAACTGAAAATTAAGCAATGAAAAAGGTGAAAAAAGTGAGCGGAATATGGCAAAAATTACGCGAGAATTTTTGAGATTAAATTAAATTCACTTTCTTTCATATATATTTACAAATTTAGTTTAATTAAATATATTTTGAGAGCGAGAATTTTTACGGCATATTATTCAGTAAATATTAAATTTAATTTTCTAATTTTTTCCCATAATTGCAATTTTAATTAAAATAAATATTTTTTTAAATCTTTATATAAATTTCTCAATTTTTTTCCCAATTATTTTGACATTTAATTTTTAATATAAAAAATGTAATTTTCTGCTTTTTTTCAATTCCCAACAAAATATGCAATTTTATATTAATTATTTTTCTTGCCAACCAAAAATGATTACAAAAAAGCCCAAAGATCGAAAAATCCCTGGCAGCTGGGATTTTTGGTTTTGGGCTCCAAAAATAATAATCCACTCATTGCCATTTTGGACAACAAATTAATTAAAAAAATTCACAGAGGCCAAAACAGTTAATTAATAATAAATTATTCCTCCTCTTCCCTTCATAAATTTCTGAATATTATTTTATTCCATTTTTGGAAATTTAGAGGAATTTATGCACGTGAACATTTTTCATCGTTTTTTGTTATTATCTTTTGCCTATGAATTAATGTTTTAATCGAAAGCAATACTCAAAATACAAACATCATAAAGAGAGGGAATGGATTGACATTTTTATTTATTTTTTTTGGATTAAAATTCCTACAAATTTAACAATTTTATAAGCTGTTCTTTGGCCTAGAACTCAGTGAGGCAATAACCAGTTTGGGAAGGCGATATATCATTTGAAAGCACTAAATGTCCTCTAAAAAGTGGCCTATTAAAATTTTTATGAAATTCACCCTTTTAAAATAGTATTATCTATCTTTATCCTTTGAAGGTACTAAACCCGAGTCATTTGAGGAAACGTCGCTTTTTTTATAATATGTATAAAATTTTCATAAAATTAGTAAGCCACTTTTTAAAGGACATTTAGGGCTTTCAAATGGCATATCGCCTTTCTAAATTGGGTGCTTCCTTCTTGAATTATGGCCAAAAGAATGGACCCAAAGTACAGCAGAAGTAATCTTTCTTCGTATTTTCTAAATTCTCTTCCTTCAATTTGTAGTACCGTATTTTATATATGTATTAAGGAGGGGTCACATTCACATCATATTAATATGATTGAAAATGTGGCCTATGATCTTCCAAGTACACATAAATACATAATATTTTCTTCAATTTTAATAAATACAAATTCATTCGTTTATGAATTAATCCTAACTCCCCTCTCCTTCCGGACTCCACCATTTCCGGCCAAATGTGTTTTGTTGCCTTCTTTTTTGCCGCCTTATAAAAAAATGTCCAATTTCCAATATAAAAAATAGCCCCCTTCATTTCCCGTTTTTTGTTGCTATTTTTGGAGGGCAAACCCTCGACCCTCGCCCCATTTAATTTCCTCAAATTTTTTCCAAAAATGTTTTTTAATTATAAAAATTTGTGCTAATTCCAATCAAAACAAATTAGTTAGAGGAATTTTTAATCCCCCGCTGATTTGGAAAGGATACTGTAAAATTTATTCTACCGTAATCTTTGAAAAAAAAAATTGAAAATTTGTTTGAAAAATATTTCCAATAAAAAATGTCAATGCCATTCATCCCAAATTAAACCAAAAATATTAATTTTCAAATCAATTTTTTATGGATCACCTGATCCAATTGGGAGAGCATGAATTGTTGCAAATCGGCGGCGGAAATGTCCGTTTGCTGCTGATTTTGGCCATCGGAGCCATCCGCCGCCCCATGTTGGCCACCATTTTCTTGAAGGGCTAAAAATATTACAAAATTGAATGATTTATAGGGAATTTGGGAATTTGGACCTTTGGAGAAAAGCTGATTGGCGGCAGCGGATGTGGCCGTCAAATTTTGCATTGACATTTTTTTTTTTTTTTTTTTATTGGATTTGGGGACAATTTGTGATGGATTTAATGGGAAATTGGAAGGCAATAATAATTTGAATATTTAATTAATTAATTAATTTTGGAGTGAAGGGCAATAATTTGGACCAATTTTGAGGGAATAATTCGGCGATAATGGGTGGATGACCTTCATTCTTTTTTTGTTGCTTTCTTTTTGATGCACATTTTTGTGTGTTTGGGGGAAATTGGCTCTGAAATTTAAATAAATTAATAAAAATTTTACGATAAAAAAATGGGAAAATTTGAATTCAAAAAAATGGCCGCGAGCTAATTGAGGCAAATTGGGGTCAAAAAGTGAAGGAAAAATTTGAAAAAATGAGGGAAAATTGAATTCTCCGGGGAATAAATTGTTTTATTAGGGGGCAAAGGGAAAATAAATCAAAAACAAAAAGGGAAATTAAAATTTTATCGGAATAAAATTGGAAGGCGATGAAATATTCGAAAAGAGGGGGAAAATTGGAGGGAAGGAGGCCCCAATTTTGCTCTGCAATTTATTTTAAATAAAAATTGGAAAGAGGCGAAAAAACATTATTCCAATTTGGAAAAAAAGAGGGAAAATACGCGGGAAATGGCCCAATTCCAAATATTTTTACACGTCGACTAAGGATTCTGAACATGGGAATGGGAAATGCGCAGCATTTTTTGCGGGTGGGTGGCCCATCTAATTTTCCCCGGAGACAATTTTAATGCCCCATTGGAAATTTGTTGCGCGATGCCATTATCTTTGCCATCCTCAAATAGAGGAATTACCGCCAAATTTTTCTGTCCAAAAAGAAAAAGGTCAAATGAAAGGGAGAAGGCGCATTTTGGTAGAGGATTTTGTGGTGTTGCCAATCGCGCATCATTTAATGTGATTTTATTGCGCCCACACCAAATATGGCAACAAATATGTCAATTTGGCCACCCACATTTCGCCTTCCTTAATAAATATTGAAGCTTTGTACACTGTGTTTATCACAAAAAGGGAAACGCTTTCAAAAAAGAACGAGGAAGTTGCGCGCCAACTACACAAGAAATTTCGCCATAAATCGGCAACAAATGAATGCCACCCACGCTACATTCCTCTTTCAATATTGCTGATGAGGCCTCACAGGAAGAACTCGCGCATTTCCTTTGGAAAAATATGTTCGACCGAAACCCATTAAAAAGGGAAGGGCTAGGCTATTGCGCCAACCCTCTAAAAAAACCGAAAAAATAGCCCGAGCCCGGGTGAGTAGAACGAAATTAAATGTATAAAATTGTGCGCAGAATTTTAGGGAATGAAGGAAGGGGAATGAATTTTTATTATTTCATGTTCCTTGCGTAACACAACAAGAAGCTGCCAGCTCATCACAGCCAAATTACGACACAGGGCCGCCCCCTCCTTCGGCTTGTTAGCCAATTTTTGATTGCCGCGCCAACGTCGTCCAAAGCAACACAAATTGGCTTGGCTATTTTGTGAGGGGATTCGGAGGCTGCGCGATTGGATCAAAAAGCGCGCTTTTTGGAGGAGAAGGCGCAAAATTGTGAAGAGGAATTTTCGAAAGAATCATCGGTGGAATATATTCAAAAGGAGGGGGAAATTGGAGGGGTTTTGGGTGGGAAGAAGCGCCGGGCAAAAAGTTCGCAATTTGATTATTTTTTGTGGAGGGCGGAAAACCAGTTTCGCCTTAGGCTGCTTCGTCTTCGGCTTCTTCAATTTTTGATGGAGGAAAATTGGAGAGGAGATATTTGTGAGGTGGTGGAGGGAATTTAATGCATAGAAAATGCAGCAACAACACATAAAATCCCCGTTGAATTCACATCATTTTGAGAAGATTATTTTTTATGGACAGAAATCGAAGATGTGCACAAAAAAAAAACAATTTTGGATTGGATTTTGGACTATGAGACCAAATTTTGTATCCGATTTGACTAATTTTTGAGCTATAAATACATATTTTTGGGATCGCCATTAAAAAGTGGTTCAGCTGATTAGAAGAGAGGGGAAAGGAAGGGAAAGGCGAAGTGCTTGATAAACCATTTCTTTTTGGTCTCATAGCTCGGCCAGGCGAAAGCTAATCTCTGAAGGCAATATGCCATTTTAAAGCCCAAAGTGTCTTCTACAAAAAGGCTTTTTTAATTATATTTTTTGGCTCGACGATCAAAAGTGGTTCAGATAGAAGTAGAAAGGCGATTCAATATCAATACCTTGGCCAATATTTTGGCCATAGCTCAGCAAGGCAAAAGATAATCTCTGAAGGCAATATGCCATTTTAAAGTCCAAAGTGTCCTGTAAAAAGTGGTTTCTAAAATTTTATAAATCCACCTTTTTAAAAAAAATTATATATGTCATAGAATGTAAAAAATTTTTTTTTGAAGGAAAATTGATTATTTTCTAAATTTATTTAAATTTTCAAAAATTAGATAAGCCACTTTTTAGAGGACATTTAGGGCTTTAAAATGGCATATTGCCTTCCTGAATTGGTTGCTTCCTTGTTGAGATATGGCCAAAAGAATAGATCAAGGTATGAGGAGTTCTATTTTTGGTGCCTTTTTGATTGTTTTTGTCATCTTTCTTATAAGCCTTTCTCTATTTTATGTCCTTGGTGTTTTTAGCTTCTTTTTAAGCCAAAATATAAGCGGGGATAAATTCAAACAGGATGATCCGAATTTTAGAACGGCATATTCCAAAAATGATGAACTGCTTAATTATATTGGGTGCTAATGCTAATTATAAAAATGCATCAATTTTGAATGAGAATGGAAGGCATTTGATGGAATTGATGCCCGAGGGCATAAAGAGTGGTTTTTAGAATTGAATGCAGCAGAAAAGCGACGGTCAATTGTGAAGGGGAAGGAAGGTGTCTGCGCCTCAAGGGAATTTTTTGATGGGAAGGAGAAGCACGATCAAAAAATGTTAATGTTTCTAAACCGGCCATCAAGCAAGGGAAGGAAGGAAGGAAGGAAGCCAAAATTTGGAGTGAATTGAATTATATTTAGTATTTACTGTTTCGATGCTTCAGGCGATTTTTGTGGAGGCAGCTTTGCAAGCAGTTCGCAGCATTCAAAAGCGGAACCACCCCCCAAAAACCACCACAATCGCCCGCAATCGCGAGACAGGAAGAGGAACCCACAAAAGGGCAGTCCAACAGCTTTTTGGAAAGGGATTTTGACGATGAATAAAATTGGGAGAAAAGAAGAAGGAATAGCAGGATCCGCTTCGACTTTTTTTGGGAGGTTGGGTTTAAGCCGCACAAAATGAATTAAATATATTTGATTTGTTTGAAGCGAATTTTGTGGTGTGGAAGGCGAACCGATTTTTGGAGGGGCTTGTCCCCTTTTCTTTTAATTTGCGCACTGCACACAATTTCAATGTCATTCATTCATTTTTTGAGGGCACGGGAATATATAAAAATAAATTGAAGGAATTGGTAGGGGAATTGTGTTATTTGGCTTGAATGAAATGGGCAATTTAAAATGAGGGGAAGAATTTTATTGGGCTGGGAAAAGGGACACACACAAAAATGGCTCTGCAAAAAATGTCTGTGTTTGAATTTGGTGAAAAATAAATGGACAAAGCTTATATGAGAAGAAGAAGATGTGCGCGAATTCACATCAGAAAATGAGGGAATAAGGAAGGGAAAATGGTGAATTTGCCCGAGGCAAAATTAAACCACTTTAAACGAGTCTGGGGAAAAATGAGATAAAATAAATTGACCAATACTCAAAAAACCACTGGTCATTCAGTCAAAGTTTATCCTACCAACGATTAATAAAAGCATTAGCTTGTCAGTGAATACCAATGCTTTCTTATTCACAAAATTTTAATTAATGTAAAAATATTCTTAAATTCAAAAATTACTAAATAATTTTTTATTTAGATACCTTAAATTCTCTATTATTAGAAGCCAGTGGGCTTTTAATTTTCCGATGAGGCTCTCTAGAGTGGCCTTCTATTAAAGAATGGGATTCTAATAGACAATTTACGGTAATTTGAATTTTGGATAAAGCCTCCTTGAGGAACTGATGAGGAATGCGCGAATTCATCGAAAATGAACAAAGAAGGAGCAGTGAGGCAAATTTGCCTGAGGCAACAATTTCAACCACAAGCGGATCACGGGGATTGAATGGAAGATGAGGGGTAGAATTGGCCCCACGGGGCAAATTTGTGAGAGTGCGAGTGCGCGGGCAATTTATGGTCATCATCATCAACCCTCAAGGGTGAATATTCTCCTCCCCTCTAGGGATGGGTGAATATTTCCCCTAAAGAAGGGGAATGAGCTGGTCATCCACATACATTCAATGTCCATCTTCAGAGCATCATCCATTGACGCTTCTCCTCACTCATTTCGCCCTCCAGGCTTCTTCTCTTCCCCCTTTGGGTGAAGCTTCTCCAAAAATTTCGGCCCCCTTCTTCATTTTTACCCGATAACCAGTTTTTCGCACAAACTTTCAATATATGTATTATAAACAGCGCCTTCAAAAAATGTCTTCTTCGGAGTCCCCCCTCCTTTTCGTCCCATCAAAAAGTTAATTTCAGCGAATCGCCTTGCCTCTCTGTCGTCACCTCCTCAACACATTTTCGCGCAAAAATTAGAAGGGAGGAAAAAGGGGAATCATTCAAAAGCGAAGGAGGGGACTTGGACTTTCCAATAAATTGGATGAGTTGTCGGCTTTTTAGGCACATAACAACTGGCTTCCAAAAGGAAGAAGGCGCTTATTTGATGATTTAATTCCGCCATCTCCGCCACCCAAAATTGGTGAATTGTTGCTCATCAAAGCCAAAAGCAACATTTTCCATCTTTCTCTCTTCTTTTTTGAGGGTGCAATGCGCGAAAATTGGCGTACTTTTCCTCGAAAGGGGTTGAAGGAGTGAGATGACCAAAGATGGGCTAATAAAAAAAGTGAATTCCGTTTGCATTTTTCTTAAAAATTTATTTGCTTTTTTGAAAGCCATTTCAAGTGGAAAATGCCAAATGGATCGGCTCTGAAGGCCCTTCACAATTCTCTTTGGTGCCCATTGGAATTGGCGGTGGTGGCACGGATTTTGCGGTCCAAAGCCCTCGGCGCTCTGCCCACATTTTCATTTTTGTGGGGCCCATTTTCGACTGAAAAGTTTCCAACTTTTCATCTGCCCTTTTTTCCTTTACAAGACTGCCGTCGCCGCTGCCCAATTGGGCCGAAATTAAAGTTCGGTCGGCCGATGGATGGATGGGAGGGGAATGGGCCTTTGGCCAAGGCCATGTATTGGATTGGAGGGGGCTTGCCAAAAAGTAATAAATCAAAAGTGCCTCGGCCAGTAGCAAAAAAAAAGTTGTGAAGGGGAAAATATTGAGAAGGGGGTTTGGAATTGGAAAAGGGGGAAAATAGGCGGATTGGAATTTCCGGGGGCCCCCTATTCCGGGTTTGATATTGTAGCGAGGGTGGCGATAATGATTGATTGTCGCCAATTTGGTAGTTATTATTTTGGTCATATCGCAACAAGAAAGCAACCAATTCGGGAAAGCTTTATGTCATTCGAAAGCCTGAAATGTTCTCTAAAAAGTGGCTTAATTTTATTTTTGAAATGTAAATTAAATTTTTAAAATAGGCGGATTTTCCTCAAATTGTTCGGATTTTTCGAATTTATTATATTTAAAGCTAAATAATTTTTAAAAAGGTTGAATTCAAAATATTTTAATAAGGCCACATTTTAGAGGGCATTTTGGGCTTTCAAATGATATATCGCCTTCTAAGATTGCTTTAGGCCTCATTCAGTCATGGACTAAAAACCGCTATGGGTACTCAATCATAGATATTCTGTTCCCTACCATGTTTTTTTTTTGTTGAAATTTTATGCAATTCCCTTCGTCAACAAAACCAACTTTTTCCACATTATTCAACGCATTGTACGCCCGGATGAATTCCTCCGAATCCAACTTACCCGTCCAAACCAGGGGGAGTGAAAAAAAAAGTGAAATGAGTGCGCGGACGACGGATGTAAATTGTAAAAGTTCTCTGAAAAATTGGCGCGCGTCAAAACCATTCACAAATTCCCAAATTCGAAATTTTCATTTTTCATTTCCTCTCATCGCGCTCGCGCATTTCCTATTTTATTTCATTTAATAGCGAAAAAGGGCACAAATTAATGTTGCTCTATTTTAAGAATTCAAACCGGATTTTTAAAATATTAATATTCAGAAAAATTTTCATGTAGAAAAACACTTTATTTTTGAGGCCAAACTTGGCTAAACCATTAGATTTTTAAAATTTATATACTCCGGAAAGGTAGCCCAAATTTAACCTAATCCTAAACTTACTTATCCAAAAAACCCCTAAATTATGTTGTGGCCAAGTTATATGTATATGGCCTTGAAATTGATAATTTTCGACCCTAAAATTCTTCGGTAAATTAATTTTTTTCGGCAATTAAGGTATTTTTGGATTCTTTGTAATAAATAAAAAAGTGACCCAAAAATTACGATTTGGCCAAGTTATATGGCGTTGAAAATGATAATTTTTTGCTACAAAATGTTCGGAAAATTCATTTTTTATTCAATTTATATGTATTTCCACTAATTTTTCGGAATCTAATTCATAAAAAAGTGAACGAAAAAATTTGATGCCAAAAAAGAGTCTAAAAATGATGTCAAACTTTGATAATTTTTTAATATCATAATTGGATGAAATATGGAAAATGGCAACATTTTCTCTGGAATTAGCCGCCCCAATTCAATTTCATTTAAGGATTGTTGCGACGCCGCCCCCACCAAAATGGCATTTTGGACAAAATAATAATAATTCGAGCGTAAACGGAGGAAAGGAGGGGGACGAAGTTAATATATGGTGGATTAATCAAAATAATTGAATGTGCCAAGAAAATATATCACAAAAGGAAATGAAAAATAGGGGGAAAATGGTGGTGAATTAAAGTGGCAACAGATTTTCATTTGCTATTTTTGCGCGAAAGCAAAATTCTTTTCAGCTGCCAAAAAATGGGTTGGCTGCTGAATGCGGGGGGCGGGGGGGGGGGGAAGATTTGACTAAAATAGGCGAGGACCATCAATCGAGGGATAAATGGACAAAACGAGATTGAAAAGAGGCAATGTTGCCTTTTGTCATTGGATGGAGGGGGGTGGAGAGAATTGTGGCAAATGATAATGGCCAATGTGGGGGCAATAAATTGGGGCATGGAATTGTTTTTGGGCCATTCACTTGGGGATCGTAAAGCCATGAAATATTTGTGGCAGGGACGGGTTTTGAGGAGGAGGAGGAGGCGAGATTTGTGGACGGCAAAATGTGGAGGATTTGGGCCGAGCGGATTTGGAAGAATTGCCCAAAACAGCAGAAAGTCAGCCAATCCACGACCACGCAGAAATGGACAAAAGTGGATAAAGAGCGACAAATAAATTTGTATATTATCCAATGGAGATGGAATTAAGAGAATTCGAATGGTCCAAATTTGCTGAATTTTACAATTATAAATCTGTAAAAAATAAAAAATAAATTTATATAAAAATATGATAAAATTCGAATGAAATTATTCGCGAATAAACCAGGAATTTGAATTTTATTAAATTAGAATTAGGCTTCAGGGATTTAAAAAATTGGATTTTGTTAGGGGAAAATGGCTGAATATCACCGAATGCGCCTCCGTTTATTTTTTTGGCCATAACTAAAAGCAAGGCGATAGACAATCTGGGAAGGCGATATAATTTTAGGAAGCCCAAACTTTCCTCTAAAAAGTGGCTTATTAAAATTTTATGAAATCCATCTTTTTAATAATTAAATGTCTTTGAATATATGAAAACCATATTTTTAGAGGAAAGGCCGATTATTTTGTAAATTGTTTTAAATTTTCAAAAAATAAAAATAAGTCACTTTTTAGAGGACATTTAGGGCTATCAAATGGCATATCGCCTTCCTGAATTGGTTGCTTCCTTTATGGCCAAAAGAATGATCAAAAATATTTAAATTAAACGACGTTGCCTCACTCAAAGTATTGGGCTGATAAAAGAAGGAAGGGAAAATTCCACAGTAAGGGGGCAGGATGGGTACCATCAGCTGACCATTAAAATGAATTTTCCTAAAGGCAATGTTGGAAAATTTTTTGATTCTCGCTAATTTATTCATTCATTTTTATGTTTTTCTTGTATTGCGCTGCCTTCCTTCATTGGTTGGGGTGTTATAATTTTAGTGGGGATTGGTTGTCATCAACATCCAACAGAGAGCACTTTTAAGCGCCCCATTCACATTCAATTTTTGCTGTTTTTGCTTATTTCGTGTGCATTTTGCGCGCTTCTTCCCCCTCTTTTCCCCCTTTTTTTTTCGCTAACTTCCAACATCCAATTTGTTTGTGCTGCCCAAAAACAAGTTCTTTTTCCCCCTCAGTTGCGCATAAATTCCAACCAAAAAATTTTGTTAGGAGAAGAAGGAGGAAAAGCGCGCAGACAAAAATGCTTCAAAAAGGGGGGGGGGGGTAGGTTGGTCCATGAAAATTCACCGAAAAAGGATGGAGGGGGGATTTTTATTTTTGCATAGAAAAGTGCGCGCGAAAAAAAAGCGGAGAATTTTTTGATCCTATTTTTGGGCAATCGTAAAGGAAATTTGCGAAGCTTTTTATAAAAAAGGGACAGGGAAATGGAAAATAAAAATTCAAATGTATAAAAGAAAATATTTTATTTGACGAAAAATATTTAAAAAATAATTTTTAATGGCCATAATACTTGGCCAATAAAAAAGTTTGGGGTTTAGAATTAAGTTTAGGAATAGATTTAGATTAGGATGCTGGGATTGTAGCATAGAAATAAGTTAAAGAAGCCTGCGGATTTGGCCAAATTTTATGGCCTTAAAAAGATTATTTTTCGACAAAAAGTTTAAAGCAAATTAAATCCTAAAATATTTACTAAACATTTAGAAATATAAGGAAATTTTTTGGCAAAGTAAAAACCCTTTTTTATTGCCTTCAGCAATGCGCCACAGCCACAGTATAATTTTTGATGTGTTTGGAAATTAATTGAAAAGAAAATGTGGAATTCGTTGATTGGTTTGCTCTTTGGCCACAAATTAATTATTGGAATTGGTCCCAAATTTGGTAATGAACTCTCTCTTTTTTTTGGAGGGATGATTTTGATTTTTGAGATGGTGTTGGATCATCATTTCATTTGCCCCCTTTTTGGCCGTTTTTGATACATTTTCCCCTCTAGCAAAAAAAGAGGCAGGCCCAGGGCCATTTTTCACACCGGCGGGCAAGGTGCCCTCTCATAAATCATCAAATTATAAATTTTGCCCCTTTAAAATTTAAAATAAAATCAAAAAACTTTTTCTTGGGAGAACGAAATAAATTCCCAATCGCCTTTTTGGAATCGCAGAAATATATAAAAATTTGTATTCCACTTCAAAGAGGGGGGGGGGGGGGGGGGGGGGGAGAAGGCTGGAAGGGAATGAATGGCGCGTTCCAAAATTTTATTCTGTGAACAAAAATGAAAATGGAAATGGTCACGGTTAAAAAAGTGAAAATGAAAAGAGGAAAAGCGAAAAGAGAAGAGGAGGCTGGCTGAAGAAGGTGGTTTATTAAGCCTTCCAACCAAAAATGGTTGAAGAATTGTGGTGGAAAGGGGCGCGGAGAACACAACAAAATTCAGCTGATGATTGAATGAATGTGAATTATTTATTTTTTAATGGGAGAGGCGCTGTTTTGCTCTTTCAGAGCAGCGTCAAAATTTGAAAGCAACATAAATTGAGGTGGGGGGATGATTATTTATTTCAGTGATATTTTTGTACGAAATGGAAATGAGCCTTATCAGCAAAAATGAAATTTGGAGGATGATGGCCAAAATTGGGAAGGAAGTTTGCTGCCGGGAAAGGAATTGCTGGAGGGGAGGAGGCAGCAATTAAATTGGAAATTAAATTTTGGACCCTCCTCCATATTTGGGGGAAGAGCAAAACTAAAATGCAGTGGCCAAATGCGAGGAGGGAGGGAAAGGAGGCGGCGGGGCCAATTCCGGACTATATAGGGGAGGGAGGAGGAATGAGGCGACCTTTACTAAAGCACAAAATTGAAAGGGAAAAGTGAGGAGGGCTGGGGGAATGTCGAAAGTTGCAAATGAATTTGAGGCAAAAAATTATGAGGGGATGGCCAAAAGATTGGACTGCCAAAACTCAAAAAGCGGAGATTGCCACAGAATGGATTTGGCCATAGAATGGTAATGGCAAGAAATCAGACTTGGCTTAAACATGGATATGGCCATAGAATGGATATTACCACGGTAGCATATGCCAGAGCTTGGCCATAAATCGGAGTTGGCTATTTTGGCCATAGAATGGGGATGGCAAGGAATCGGACTTGGCCACGAAATGAATTTGGCCATAGAATTGGATTGGACAGTGTGGCCACAAATGGACTTGGCCATAAAATGAGCTTGGCCATAAAATGAACTTGGCCACAAATCGGACTTGGCCATAATATGGTATTTGGCCAAAAAGTGGATATGACAAATCCCAGGCAGAAATAAGGATGAAGGCTGATGGGCCTTTGGTTGCTGCGCTCAAAAATAATATTGGCCTCAACAGCCATCCGTGTGAAATAATTTGGAATTGAAAATTGAATTCTTCATCCCCCCTTCTCCTCCCATTTCATTCGCCTTTGGCCATCTTCCCCACAATTCCGTGCCGTTGACAGCCAACAGCGCAAAAAAAAATTTAATTAAATTCGTCGTCCACTCCCCTCCCCCTTTTTGCATTTTCCAATTTTTAGGGGGGTGCATCCTTTTTGACATTCCCCCTTTCGGGAAAGCATTTTCCAAAACCCCTTTTCCACAGCCCAATCTTCTTATTTTTGCTCGCTTTTAGTCCCTCAATGTATTTTGCAACCTTTTCTCTCCCCTCTTTGAAATGAAATGTGAATTTGGATGGGGGAAAGGTTGGACAAAAATGGAAGTGGACATTTCCTCTTTTTGCTCGGGGACATTTTATTATGGCCAAATGCGTTGAAAAATACGTTGAAGGGTGAAAATGAAATATTTGGGAAAATTTAAAAGCGTAAAAGAAAGTGGAATTTAGACAATTATAATCGGATTGAAAAGGGAAAAATCCATGTAAAAATGTTTGCAAAAATGAATATGGAGATGGGGCAATTAGTAGGTAACAAAATGTGCTCTTTGGAATGAAATTTTAAGAAAAAAAATGGCTAATTTTCTTCTTTGAAAGGTGAATTTGGATGGAGGGAAGGTTGGACAAAAATGGTAGTGGACATCTGCTGGCGCTCTGGATATTCTTGTGGCCATGGACATTATAAAATGTTTTTATAAAAGGCACAAAAAGGCGGGTAGAATTTATACAATTTTTATTGGATTGCGAAGGAAAATTCCGTACAAAAATGATTGTAAAATGAATTTCGAATGGATGGAGGGGGGAATTGGCAACAAAAATTTTGCTCTTTGGAATGAAATTAAAAAAGATGGAATGTGGGGATGAGGCCAATGTCGCAAAGTCCGGCGGTCGGTCGATGCAAAAAAAAACGTCGTTTTTCCCTTACGAAATTGTTTTTTATTTCATTCATTGACGAGAAAAATTAAAAGTGAAATGGAAATAAAAGGATGGAAGGGGCAAAAAAGGGGTTTTGGCTGGTCGGCTGGCCGGTGGGCTGCCGGGGGAAAGGAATTGGTCGAGAAAAAATGGAAGGAAAAGCGACAATAAAATAAAAATGTGAAACACCAAAATTGGACACACATTCGAATAAACAGGCCAAAAAAAGGATGGATGGAAGGGGATTGTTTTTCAATAAATTTCGACAATTTTATTCGAGACTGATTAGCCCCAAAAATATCATAGGAAAAGGGAGTATGTTTTCAATGTACAAAATTATTAAATAATATTTTGCCCAAAGCAAAATCAATTTTGGCCAAATGAAAATTTTAAAAAATTAATTTCTGGATTTCAAAAAAATATTCAGCAGATCCCTTTGCACAAATTTTTATTCAAGAGTCGAGACTGATTAGCCAAAAAATATGAGGGGAAAGATGGAGGGATTGTTTTCAATGCCCAAAAATTATTTCTCAAAGCAAAATCAATTTTGTAAGTCAAAATTGAAGCTGAGGGTCAAAATAAAATTCCAAAAAATTCTTTAAAAAATTTCGAGACTGATTAGCCAAAAATATGAAGGGAAGCGAGGGAGGATTGTTTTTCAACGCCCAAAAATTATTATTATATTTTTACCCTCAATTTTTAAAAGGCAAGATGGAAGGTTAGGGTCAAAATAAAAATTCAAAAAATTCTTTAAAAAATTTTTAGATTGATTAGCCAAAAATATATTGAGTGAAGGAAAGAGAGGGATTGTTTTCAACGCCCAGAAATTATTATATTTTGCCCCTCAAAGCAAAATCAATTTTGAAGGCCAAATTGAAAGGGAAAGGGGGAGGGGGAAAATAATAAATTAAATTTCATAAATCACGTTTAAAACACAACAAAATGAAAAATCACGGGTCCTTTCAATTCTGCCATAAATAGCGACAAAAATTCCATAGGACGACCGGTGATCAGCAGATCCCGAAAAAAAGCACATTTTTTAAGGAGTTTTTGGCCACATTTTTTACGCAATTGGCCAATAAAATTTAGAAGATGGAAGGAATGGTCAACTCGGGATGAAATTTTCGGAAGAGAGAAGGAATGAAGCTGACCAATTGGCCAATCAAAAGTTTCCCCTTTTTATCACCTCAATCAGCCCCCAAATTACCAAAAAAATTAAATAACCGAGGCTCATATTTTTGAACAATTTTCGGTCAATTTGTTCACTTTTAGGGGTTTTGGCCACATTTTTTACGCAATTGGCCAATAAAATTTAGAAGAGGGAAGGAATGGTCAAATTCTAGAGGAAATTCGGAGGGAGAGAAAGAATGGGGCTGGCCAATTGGCCAATCAAAAGTTTCCCCTTTTTATCATCTCAATCAGGTCCCAAAATTGCAAAAAAAAAAATGTAAAAAATCGAGGCTCATATTCTTGGACAAATTCGACCAATTTGTTCGCTTTTAGGGTTTTTGGCCACATTTTTACGCAATTGGCCAATAAAATTTAAAAGAGGGAAAGGAATGGCCAGATTCGGGATGGAAATTTTCGGGGGCTGACCAATTGGCCAATCAAAAGTTTCCCCTTTTTATCGCCTTTCGGCTATTCTGGCCGATGGCCAATAAAAAATTGCGAAAAAAACGTAAAAAACAGAGACGGACGACCAATTCTCGGTCAATTTGTACAACACACAAAATTCCCCCGGCGGCGCTCCCTCGCCCGCTCTCTGGGTTCAGTCCAGAGTCCTCCTTTTTATCTGTCCGTGTCCGTCACCCACCCTTTCCTCCCATTTTCCTTCAATTCCACTCGTAAAATAGTATTTTCCACCCTCTTTCATATTTTGTTTTTTCATCGCAAAGTGAGGGGTGGGGGCTTTTCATTGGGATAATAATAAAGAGGAGGGGAGGAAAAGGTGGCAGCACAACAAAATAACAAAAAAAATGTTGGACGTTGAAAAAGTATGCAAATATTTGCGTTGCGCGCAAAATTTGTGCAATGCACAAAACAATTTTACGAGCTCTGACTCAAAAAGCGGAAAGGGGAGGGGACTTTTAACGGGGATGGAAAATTTTTTGGCGGGACAGTGGGGCCATTGAATGGTGAATGGATGGCATGGAAAAAACTGGCCTTTGGAAGAAGGGATCGGCTGGAAAGGCCTTTGGGTGGGAGGGGGGGAGGGGATCGGCTGGAAATTTTATGCAAAAAAATGAGAGGGGGAATGGAACTAACTGTTTGTTGAGCTGAACAACAACACAACAAAAATGAATGGAATGGAATGAATGATAATTGGCAAACAAACAGAAATGAAGAGGAAAAATGTTGAAATTGTGAAGGAGGAAACAAAGGAAATGGCCGAGGAAAAAACAAACAAACATTTTGGAGGGGATTTTGGCCAGACCGGATCGTCGTGGAATGGAAAAACCGAAACACACCTTTTTGTGGTGGAATATTCTGCTTATAATTTTTGGAGTGTCGGAGGCGATGAATTTCATTCGTAATTTTGGCCATTTTTTGTTTTGTTTTTGATAAAGGCGACTAAAATTTGTTGCATACTATTTAATTTGCCGAAAAAACATTGCATTTGTCTAAGACTTTTCGTGTCGAAAATAATCTATTTTTAAGGCCATATAAACTTGGCCAAATGAGGCTCTTTCTATGCTCCGAAATTTAACCCTAAATTTAATCTAAGTATCAACTCTTTGTGGCCAAATTAGCTTTAAAAAATTTATTTTTCTTTGGGAATAAATTCTTTTTTTTTTGTTGGTTAATTAAATATTGCGCTTAAATATTTATTTTGGTGAATTGGCCAATTATACATGTAAAATGTTTTGAACAAATATTCAGGAATCTTATTATCAAATGAATGGAAATGAATAAAAAAATCCTTGATTTGGCCCTCGGGGAAATCTCATAAAAACACAAATTGGCAAATAAATAAATTGGCTTGGCCAGAAAACCAGTCCACATCGAAAATTGGGGACTGCCTTCACGCAATTTGCAATGAGCGGATCGGATCACACTCAAAATATTCCCAGCTTCAATTCTTTTTATTAATTCCTCCCGCAAACCGGGCGGAAAAACATACATTCCAGCAGAATTGCAAATGCATGGGCCAAGAAGGCCACAAAACAAAAAGTAAGGGAGGTGCAAGGGGGACGAGGGGATCAAATGGATGGAACAAAAGTCGCTTCCCTTAAAATGTGGTCCGAGGTCCGGGCCAGATAAATGAATAGAAGGAGGGTGGGTTGACTTTGCATTCTCTGTGTTGTGTTCCAATTCCGCGCAATCCTCCATCCTCCTTCCCCTTCCCTCCCTCCCATGTGCTGTTGGCTGTTGCATGCTTTGGCCAAGAGTGCGAGGGAGGGGAGGGGAGGGGGGAACCAGTCATTTCCAGTCAGTCATTTAGCGGGAATAAACAAACAAAAACATTTGACAAACAAAGGCACCGCTGTGGTGGGGGTATTGGGAGACAACCGGACACACAGAACATTTCTCGGAGAATATTACGTAAGCATTTCAAGAAGATGGGAGAAGAATTGTGCAAGGAATTGGAGCAGGAAATTGAATAGAACTGAACAAAAAAACTTTTGAGGGTAAAAACAAAATGAGGTGTGTAAAATGCAGGACATTTGGACATTTTCAGACTTAGGACCATTCTTTTAGCCATAACTCAACAAAGAAGCGAGCAATTTTGGAAGGCGATAAGCCAATTGAAAGCACTAGATGTCCTCTAAAAAGTGGCCTATTTTAATTTTTAAAATTTAAATTATTTGTGAAATAATTGAACCTTTCCTCTAAATTTGGGTTCATTACATTTAAAAGCCAGATAATATTTTTTAAATCCAAAATTTTTAAATTTAATAAGGTCACTTTTTAGAGGGCATTTCAGGCTTTCGAAAGATATATCGCCCTCCTAAATATGCTTTTGCCTCGCTGAGATATGGCCAAAAGAATGAATCCATAGGTTCTGAAATTGCTGTGCTGAAATTTCTCTAAAGGGGGGGGGGGGAGGGCATTTGGGCAAAAATAAGTTAAAAATTGAATTAAACAATGGAAATAATAGGCATTGGATTTATTGTGAATTCCAAAGTCCATGCTCAAAATTCAAATTTTAATAACATGAATTCCCATATTGCCCCAATTTTAGGGCCTCTCGAAATTCGGGAGCCCTTCCAATTCCAAAATAGAGAGGGGATTTGCATATGTTGATGTTTAATGTGTCAAAATTTGGACGAAAATTATACAAAAAAAAGGATGGAAAATTAAGAGAGAGGAAAATGGGAAATTTAAATTCGATATTTTAGAGCCAAAATTTGGTCCATCACTGTTTTTAGTTGACCATCGCTTCTCCCATTCATCATTTTTGGGGTCTTATCTTGAGCCAAAAAAGGCCAAATTCGTCATCCAAATTGGGCGAAGGAACGATTCAAAAAATGGGTGAATTTTAGGCCCTAAAGCTGGGCCAATTTGCGCGCTCTCCGCCCCATTTGCTTATTTTTGGGCTAAAAGATACGATTTTGATTGGAATTTCTTTGCTTTATGAATTAAAAATGATTCATCCAATTCTTTAAATAGGGAATTTATGGAATAATTCCAATCAATTCAGAATTAAAATTATTTAATTGAATTTATGAAGTGGCGAAATTTTCAAAGAAAATGGAAAATTCTCTAATAAATGGAATTGGATAGAATGAATTTTGATCAATTAAAATTATTATTTAATTGAATTTATAAATTTTGAGTGGCGAAATTTCCGCTGCGCTCCGTCAAAGAAAAATTGAATTTTTAATTGAATTCATTTCGTAAAACTATAAAAAAAATTCTAAATTTAGCCTTTCTTTTACAGTTGGCTATCCTTGCCCCTCGGTCCCATCCTTTCGACCGTTGTTTTCGCCACAAATTCATCAAAAATTGCAAAATCAGATGACAGAGCACAGGGTGGAAGGGGGTGGAAGGAAGCAAAAATATCTCCCCTCTCAAAAATTTTTGTGAATTGGCCAATTTTAAATAATACAAAATGATTTGCATATTTTGGGTGGAAATTGGCAGAAAATATAGAATAGCACAGATTTTTGGAATAAAAAAGACAAAGCAAAATTGGCGATTTGGCAGAAATGTAATAATTGTGCGGGGAAATTGATGAATTGGCGTTGAACATTTTCGCATCCCAATCCTAATGGTTCAATGTCCAGTGTTTATTTTTGGTGAATAAAATGTGAATGTTATTTCAGAGGATTCCGAGAATTTGAGGAATGTATTTTTAGCTAAAAAATTATTGAATTTTTACGCAAATTGGCTAAATAAAATATGTGGCCAAAAAGATCAAAAATTAAATAAAAATTCTACTTTAATTTGGCACAAAAAGGGAGGACATTGAACATTTGCGCATCCCTTTCCAATGGTCCAAATCCAAAGTCAACTGTTTATATCTATGGTGAATAAAATGTTTATATTTCAGAGAATTTGAAGGGTAATATGATTTTTTTAGTTGAAAATGCCATTACAAATTGGCTGACTATTATTTGGCCAAAAAAGATTAAAAATTAAATAATAATTCTATTTTTAATTAGGCAAAAAAAGATTACATTAATTGAAGATCAAAAATCTATTTTGATGTTATGAATTTATATGTGAATGTAAAAGGGCATTTTTCCATTGGATTTTATTTATGAATTTTGGTTTGGACTTTGAAACATTGATTTGGTGAATTAAATGTGGGGTAAAAATTATTTTCGAATGACAATTTTAGGGAGGAATTAAGGAAGTAAAAAATGCCGATAAAATGGAATAAAAAGTGCGGAAATCTGCTGATCAATTTTTGAGTGATTTGGAAATTGGCCAATTTTAAATTAGATTTATAAAAATCAACAAAATCCATCGCCTCTCCCTTTCATTGCCTTTTATTAGCTTTTTGGCCACAATTTCCATTAATTCATTTTTATTGGCCTATATTTTGAAATGGCCCAAAAATGGAAGGCAAAAAAGCCAAATAATTTCCTCATTTTTTTTTGAATTTCATTGATATTGTTTTTCTCATTTTTTGGTGTAGTCTGATTCTGATCAAATCAAATAGTATAATTTGATGAAACATGAAAAATGCATGGGGAAAAGCAGCAGCAGTAAAGGGCAAAATGGCGCCATGAATAATTCGGAATTTTTATTATATTTTTGATTGGAATTAAAAAACCAATTAAAGCAAGCTTTTTGGACTTTGTTCTAATTAGAAAATTAAAACTCTAATTTTTGAGTTTAATGCAAAATATTTTGTAGTGGTGTTTAGTATTTATTTGGAGGGATCTTCCTAGCCAAAATGTCAAACAATAATTTTATGCTATCAGTTTCCCAAAGGCTTATCCACTGAAAATGTCTCTAGTTAAAAAATTTTATTGGAGGATTCCTTAATTTTTGGTGAATTTTAGATGTTATTATTTCCAATTTTTGAATACCGTAGGTAAAAATCCCTTCAACATGAATGCCTAGGGGAAAATCAAGTAAATTAAGAAAGGAAAGGAGGGAAAGGAGAGAAAGAGGGATGGATGCTACTTTTTTTGGCAGAAACTACCCTCCGTCCCGAAGCATGAAATATCCTGTAGCCTCTGAAAAAAAACCAACAAAAAACCCATTGGGAAAAGCCTAAGGAAGCTGAAAAAGCCACGCTGGAATCATTGACCAATGAAAGAGGCTTGATCCAGCAGAAATGAAATAATGGCTTCTTGAATTTTTGGTGAATTTTAGACGTTATTTCTTCCAATTTTGGATTACTGTAGGCCAAAAACCTTTCAACAGGAATGCCTGGGGGATAATCAAGAAAAGGGATGGATGGATACTCTGTTTTTTTTTTGGCACAAACTTCGCTCCTTCCCGAGGTATAGAAATACAGAGGAAAAAAGCTTCGGGAATCCTCCACAAAAAGCCTCCGAAAAGGATGCAAAAAATCCTTTGAGAAAAATCCTCGGAAAAAATTGAAAAAGCCCGCTGAAAGCAATGACCAATGCAATAAAGCTTGATCAGAGTTAAAAATATTGGCGTGGAATAAAAATATTGTAAGAAAGCAGGGGAAAGGGATGAATAATTGGGCGAGAAGGCAATTGAATGAGGGGAAAAGGTAGGCGGGAGGAGGAAAATGAAATGAAATATTGTGAATTTATTGTTGAAATGAAATGAATTGAGCGCGTAGTACAAATTGACAGCCTCCGCCGGCGGCTGGTGCTTCCCTCGCCTCCTTCCACCGGCCCCCTTCCACCAACCTTCCCGGGTATTTTATTTTATTTTCGCTGCTGCCGGCCACCACACCGCCATTTTCGATTTCGCATTATTTTCGCACAACAAAATTTTCGTCAAGATTTTTTGGCGGCTCCATTGGTCAAATAAACATTTGGGCGGCGATAGATGGGGGGGGGGGGGGGGGGGGGGGGGGACAGGGTCCACATTCAAGCGAAGTGAATGAATGAATGGAATTGAATTGGGCCCTGGCGATTGCCATTTTGCCAAATAGACCCCCTCCCCCCTCCACCTTAACTAAAAAATTGGCTGTGGCCAACACACAAAAGTTTATTGCCTTTTTCCTTCCCTCCCACAATCATCAAATTTCCATTCACAATTTCATTGAATTGTGAGGGGAAAATTATTATTTATTACATATTTTTGAGGGAATATTTTGGACCCGATTGATGAGGAAAAGCATAGAAAAAGCCAAAGGAAAAGCCAATTCATTCATTCATTCGGCCTCTAATTTTATAGTAAAAAATGCGATGATAAAAACAAAAATTTGTTAGCTTCAAATTTTGGTGTTTTTCAATGCTTTTTACACATTTTGTTGCTGAAAAAATTTATTGAAGTGAATTTTGCCTAAAGGAAAGTTTAAAGGAAATGTGAATTTGGCCAAATTCTTCAATTTTCGAAACTTTTCCGCCTCTTTCAAAATAATAAAATGTCCTTAAATTCCATTTTCCTGTGCTTTGCTTTGCAAAAATGCAAATTCCTTTTTGAGTAAAAAAAGTACGGACGAAGATTTCATTTTCGGCCTTTTCAACACAAAATTTCATCGACCATCCAAAAAAGGTGGGGGGAGGGATGGGCGGCGAAATTGTGTGAAAAAGGAAATGATGGAAAAATGTTTTTGGAGAGGCAAAATTGGATTGAATTTGCCGACCACCAACACAAAAAAAACTTTTTTAATCTCATCGAACTTTTTTGGATTGACACCTTCCCTCCTCCCTCATTTTCCAATTTTTCCCAAAGCCAAAGAGCCAAAATCATTCATATACCAACCAGCCGAAGGTGGAATGAATATTTTTTTGAGTGTCCCTCATTTCAAAACCAGCCACCCAGCAGCAGAGAGGGGGAGGGCGGCAGTTTGGCGCCGTGCCCTTCCTCCCCCGAAAAATTTCTGCTGTCCTCGGCCCTTCCTCCCTCGAAAAATTTATTCATTTCAGCCGATGAATTGGCACCGATGCGCAAAAAACACATATAGGAAAGGCCATTCTCCCCATGATTTTACATTTTATTCCTATGGAAATGAAAATGTTTTGGTGGGCGTCCTTGAATGAAAGGGGGGCCTGGCTATTTCCCTGATTTTGGTTTGTGTGTGTGTTTTTTTTTGCCTATATATGCAATTTGCCTCGCCTTCGCCTGTGGTTTTGGTTAAAATTGCAAAAAATAGGCCGCCAATTTTGTATCGTCGATTGGAATTTATGAGGGAAGGAGGAGGCAAATTGGATGAATTATTTGAGGGAAATAAATTTGGGAATAAATTTTGTAAATATTCATAGGCGGAGAAGGGGCAGGCGATTTTTATTGAGCTTCAGGTAGGGTTGCGCTCCCGTCCCCGCGGGGGTCACCCCCGACGGGGGCCCCCGCGGGGGTTTGAGTTTCACCCCCGTCCCACTCCCGAAGGTCCACCCCCGATCACTCCCGCCCCCCGAACCTCCACCCCCGCGGGGGTACGGGGGTGAACATGCACCCCATATTATTGGATTTTTTCCCGGAAAATGGGAAATGTCAAGGAAATTTTGAGCAAATTTTTATAAGCTTTTTAAATTTTTTTTGTTTAAATTTATCGCTGTCTACTATTTGACTAAAATTTTTCGCTGCGCGGCAATTTTTGGACAAAAATTTGGGATTTCTATCTTATAGAGAAAGTAAAATTCAGGAGTCATATGATATACGATATACCATCCGACTCCTCTCGTCGAGCTGAGTTCAATGGTACCAAAATTATGGCCCGGACTTTACCCGTTGAAAAGTTATGATTTCAGGAACATCGAAAAAGTGCTTGGTCCCCCTATGGGTCGAAAGAATTTTTTCGGTCAAATTATACTTCAATCGACGCGTCTCGATGAGAGAAACTCAAATCTATGAGGAATGTAAGAGTGGACTCCGGAGTGTGCGTAGCCGAAGCGCGGGAACTGGACGTTCGTCTGGTCGCGCGGAGGCGGAGCACACGGAGGAGTCCACTCTGAAATGCCCAACGGAGCAATTCCAATCCGTATTTCCTTTGCGCGCCTCTAACTTTTTTATTTTTGCATTTTATGTGAAACCAATAACATTTTCGTAATCAGCTCGTCGAGCTGCGTCGAATGAGTTATAATATGTCCGAAAATTTTTTTTGAAAATTTTCAACCCATAGGGGGACCCTTCACTTTTGCGTTTTTTAGTTGTTTATCATTCTGTAACATCAGAACTCGTAAAGTCCGGACCATAATTTTTGTACCATTGAACTCAGCTCGACGAGAGGAGTCGAATGGTATATCGTATGATCCCTATATTTTACTTTCGCTATACGGTAGGGCGCCCAAAAATTTTCCTTCAAAAAATTTTTTATGTGAAAAATAACAGATTTACACTACCCCCGCCCCCGCGGGGATCCCCGCGGGGGTCCCCGTCAAGGTCACCCCCGTCCCCGCCCCCGAAGGTGCCACCCCCGATCACCCCCGCCCCCGTCCAACTCGCCCCCGAACCTCGGGAGCGCAACCCTAGCTTCAGGGACATCTTGACGACCAAGGGGCAAAGGCAATGGCTACTTTTGTACAATGTGGATTGATAGATTGAAAATTATTATGATTTTGGTTATCAAAATTACAAAAAATAAGGCTACAAATTTTCTTTTGTAAATTTTTGGTTGGGGGGAAGTGGGCAAATTCGATGAATTTGAGGGAAATGAATTTTGTGAATTATTATTAGTTCTGGCCATTTTAATTTGGTCCATAAGGCTAAATTTTGCGGGGGGGGGGGGGGGAAATTTGGGCTTGGCCATAATTCAAAAAGGCAATTGAAAATTTGGGCAATGGTCATTTGCACAAATATGAATTGGATGGAAAAATATGACGAGAAAGCAGAGAGAGCCGAGAATTGGCCGAAATTGTTTCGGCAGAGAGAAGGAAAAAAGGATGATGATATCAAAATGAAAATATAATGAGGGGGAGGGGGGGGGGGGGGGGGGGGGGAATTTGCGCTAGGTTTGGCCAAAAAGAAAGAAGGGAGTGGGGAGGGAATTGGCCAGTAAAAAGCCTGGGGCCTCGAGAAAATTTCGTGTGGGAAAAGCTGAGAAAACATTTGATTTGAAGGGAAATGGCCGAAAGGCGAGGCTTTGAAAGAAGGCGCACTAAAATTTGTGCTAGAAATATGAATGGAATTGTTGGCTTTGAATTGAATTGGTGAGGGGAGAGGGAATGAATGACCAATCATTTTTGGGAAAAATGGAAAGGGGATTTTGTACAATTTTGCGAAAAAAAAGGGAATTGGATTGGACTCTCGAAAATATTTTTTTACTTTCCCAAAATGCCAAATTCCCAATTAATAAAAATATAAAATAAATTGGCTTTAGAAAAACAAATCTCACAATTACATATTAGGCGGCCAAAAAAAGAGGGCGAAATTTTGTAGTTGCCAATTGGAAGAATTTGAGAGGAAAATTGGGTCCAAAAATTTTCAGAATTTTGGCTTTGAATAGAATGACCAATCATTTGAAGAAAAATGGAAGAATACAATTTTGACGAAAAAAAATGGATTGGATTGGCGACCCTTACACTTCCAAAAATGCAAAATTCCCAATTAATAATGCTAATAAATTGGGAAACATTTTTTTCTGAGTTTATAAAGAGCCAAATTCCATTCAAAAAATAATTCATTTATTTGCCACAAAAATTTAAATTAAAATGCGCCGCGCAATTTTGTACTTGGCCATTGGAGGAATTTAAGGGGAATTATTGGGTCCAAAAATTGGCTTTGGATGTGTTTTTGAGAAGGGCATCGAAAAAATAGGAATTTTGGAATCAAATTTAAGAATTAGAAAGTGAGAGGAAGGTCCATAAATTGATTGGATATGAATGGATTTTCAGGCCATAAAAAGAAAGGAGAGGCCAGAAAAAGGCAAAGTGGCCTATTGGCCAAGCAGAAGGCGATGGTCCATTGGCCATTTCTAATCAAAGGAATAGGCTTGGGCAAAAGTGAGGAGGGGGAATAAATGAAGGGTTAGGCATTTCGCGCAGTGCTTTGAAAATGGCAGAAAGTGGACTTATGAAATAAAAAAAATCTGAAATACAAATTTAGGGTCCATTTAATGAGAATTAGAATGGCCATCACAAAATTATGGTGAGAAATTAACATAAAAAAGAAGGAGGTATGGCCAAAAGAAAGAGGCGGCACATTGGCCATTAGAAAAAGAGGAGGCGACCCATAAGGGCAATTTTGAAAGGGAAAAATTAATTTTTTGCCAAGTGAGAAGGTTAATTAGGTAAAAGACAAAGGCCCATTGGCCATTTTGGGTAGAGGCGCGGCATCAGCAAATGTGAGTAAGGCATTTTGCGGGGGAATTGGCATTTTCGCGCAGTGTTTTCAAAATGGTAGAAAGTGGGAATACAAACTTATTTTAGGGTCCATTTGATGAGAATGGCCTTCACAAAATTATGGTGAGAAATTCATTTTTTATGGCCACAAAAAAAATGAAAAAAAGACTAAAAAGAAGACGATGGCCCATTGTCCATTTATGAGGGGAGGCGGCCCATGCAATTGTGAAAAAAGGGAATGGACATTTCGCGCACAAAATTATGTATGATGAGGCGAATAAAAGGGAAGCGGGTGGCACAAAAAGGAAAAGGTGCCGGTGACAAATATATTTTTCCCAAGCAAAATACCCTCGGCCCCCTTTTCGATGGTTGTTTTTATTTTAATGCCACCATTCTTATTTCGCTTTTCCTTCTTCCGCTTTTTGCTGCCGCTGCAAATTTGTGTTTGTGTGTGAGTGTGCCTCATCAATTTTGGTTTACTTCTTTTAAAAGTATTCTATTCAAGGAAGAAAAAGGAAAGGGTAAAATTAATGAAGGCCAACATTTGAAGGAAGCAAAAATAAATTTTCCGCTCTATTTTTTAAGGAAATTTAATTCAATTTTGAATCTTTTAAGCCTATTTTGGCCATAACTTGGCCACAAATTGGCCATTAAAATTTTTGGCCATTATTGTCTTTACGAATTTACACCCATTTGTCTAATTGGCCATATAGCCATAAAAATAGTTTTAAACTATCCAAAAATATATAAAAATATTATGGCCAAGAATTTGGAAATATTCATTGGATTCAATTTGATTGAAGCTAAATTGGCCAAGGCCTTTACGAAATTATACCCGATCTTTGAATAGGATAATGGTCATGAAAAATTGTTTTCAAATAAATCCAAAAAATATTTAATTAAAACTAAGTCAAATTGACCATAATTTGGCCATTAAATTTAGAGCGAGGCTTTTTAACAATTTACCCCAGTGAATTGGCCATGTGGCCACCAAAATAGATATAAAATAATTCAAAAAATATAAAATTTTGCAAGGAGAAAGAATGCTAAGTAAGCTCAATTCATCACAATTGGCCAAAATGATTAAAAAGAAGAATTTTGGGCGGCATTTTTGGGCTCCCATTGTCCACATCCAATCCCTCTTCTTTGCTTTTTACTTCATCGAATCACATTGGCCAATTCCTCCTCCCTCACTAAAAGGTGTAAAATTCATTTTGAGCAGCAGCAGAAGCAGCAAAAAAATTAGGAAAAGAATTCCCGAGGCCTATTGGCCATTGGCCGCCCAATGGATTTTTAGAGAGCAATTGGACATCAAAAAATTCGCCAGAGGGTGGAGGATTATAAAAGAAGCCGAAGACAATTGTTCCCTCCTTCCCTTCCTCTTTTCTTTTATGTTTTATTGCTGATAGCAAATTTCAAAAATAAAAAAATTTGGGCGAATTGGAAAATTGGATGGACGGTGATGGCGGAATTTTGGGCGAAAAGGGAAGAGGCCACAGTTGTCCACATTCACCAAAAAAAGTGGCTAGGCTAATAATAAATGCGGAATTAAACAGAGGATACGAATTGGAATTGAAGAAAATTGTTGGAATGAAGGAGGGAATAATGCCTTAGCTTAGCTTGTCGTCATAGGGGCCAACTTGACGCCATTTAAAATAACTAATTAAGGAATTAACTAATTTTGTCGATTTTAGTATCAAATTAAAGATTGGACAGTGGGCTATATAATGATATTAAATTTTATTTAAATTGTTTCTGAATCGATGAAATTAAGCCTAAAAATTCATTTAAAATTTTGCTAATCCAAAGTAAAGGACATTCTAAATAGTTTTTTGGACACAACTCCATCAATTCTTAACCAATTTAATTAAAATTAATGTTATTAAATAGCCAAAACTCTTCTCTTTAATTTGATACTAAAATCATTAAAATTGGTTCAGTCCTTGATGAGTTATTATAAATTGTACGAATAAGATGGATTGCACGGGGATAAAAAGTGGGCAATGAACTTTTGGCAGTGTCCCCTTCCTTTCAGAGGTCTCTTTTTGGCCTAATTAATAATAATACCCTTTGGCGCAATATTATGAGTGTGAATTTGTTTTTTGCCTCTACTTTTTATAAATTTGAAGAAAAAAAGTGTGAAAATTGAAAGAAAAACAAGCCTAAAAATGTCAATGGGTTTTAACACAGCGGCAGCTCTTTAATATTTTTTGTAGCTGAATTCGAAAAAAATGTCGCCTTTTTTGGGATCAAAGTTTAACGTACACAAAAATGATGCATTTTTCATCGAGAAAAAAAAAATATTTGGAATCAAAATGGGAGGAGGGGAATTTGTACGCATATTTGGCGAAGGCCTCTTTACATTTATTGAGGTTTGAGGAGGGAAGAAGCCGCTTTTTTGGTCATTTTAGCTATTTTTTTGGTCATTTTAGCTGCTTTTTGGTCATTTTTGCCTCCTTTTATTCATCTTATACGATCTTCACTGGAATTTTATTTTTAGAATGTAAAGAAAAATTGAAAGAGGGAAGGATTTTTCATGATTGAAAATGGGCGAAATTAGTTTTTGGTGGCAAATGATGAAAATGAAAATTGGAGGGGAAAATGAAAGCAAAAGCCCCCCAAGAAGGCGGGGAGTGGCAATTGAATTAACTTTAGGAGGGCATAAATTGAAGTGAAAATGAATTTATTTTGGTGAAAGGGGGAAGGCTTGAATTTGTGTGTGATTGTTGGACGGCAACACAAAAATGTGTCAATTGGAGTGGTGGGAAAGGGGAGTTTAAAACTGATTGAGAGGGAGGGGGGAAAGTGGCGGCAAATGATTGAAAAGTGGGCACCAAAAGAAATGGAGAAGCAGTTTTTGTGCTCCTCATCCCCACCCTCCGGGAATGTTATTTGGGCGAAAAATTTTGTTGGATTTTTAGATTGAATTTGGCGAAGCAATTGGATTTTGGTGGGGATTTTGGTGGGATTGATCGAATCGCCCAAGATCCGCCATTTTTCTATTTTAGCCACCCCTAGGGGAAGGGGGAAGGCAATAATCCACTCTCATCAACGAAAAATGGATCACTTTTTTTGATTGGCCAAAGAAAACAAAAAATGCAATTTGGCCTTTTTCTTTGATTTCTTAAATTATCGCCGGAGGCAATCTTCGGCCCCTGCTGCTGATGAGGGGAAGTGGATTGAAGGGAAAGGCGGAGAGAGGAGTATTAATTGGATAAATTCGAGGGGAAAATTCCATTGGAGATTTTGGGCGAAAATTGGAGGGATTTTGATGGGAGAAATTCACTTGGGTCAAGGCAAAATTGAACGGACGGGTCAGCAAAATTTTATGTTGAAAAGGGGGAAATTGGCTTGAAAGGAAACCCCCTAGAGGGGGGAAGGGGGGCCTTATCTGCCTCCGCCAATCAGTAGAAAACGGATCAAGGTCAACCCCCACGGGCAGAAATGTGGCGGCGGCGACGAAATATGATTGGACCCGCCGACGGGCGGAGAGAATATGGAGATTTTTTGAAAGGGAAATTGGTGGAAGGGGAATGAACGTTTCACGAAAGGAGAGCGAAAAATTGGAATGGATGAATAATTCGAAAAGAATAAGCAAATATAAAGTGGAAGGGATACCGTAATTTTGGAAATTGGATGTTGCCAATTTTAATGAACATTGGAAAAGAAATACATTTGTTTTTTAAACAATAATTCGACGAGGCTTTTGCCAATTTGGGAAAGAAATATACCATTTTAAAGGGCTAAATTTCCTCTTTAAAAAGGCATTATTAGATTTTATAAAATTTAGAAACCGTTGAAATAAAAAAAAATGAACAATTCTTCAAGTTATTCAGGGAAAAAGGCATATTTATCCAAATAATTGAGTTATTCCAAAAATTTTTTAGCCTTTCTATAGAGGACATTTAGGCTTTCGAACGATATATTGCCTTCCAAAATTGGCAAAAGCCTCGTCAAGATATTGGCCAATAACCAAAGAAACTGTATTCATTCGTCTTGTTATAATTTCCATGCAATTTTTCTAAAAGTCATCTTTATCAAAATAATTGAGTAATTCCAAAAATTTTTATAGCCTTTCTATAGTAGATATTTTGGACTTAAAAAGTTTTATTGCCTTCCAAAATTGGCTAAAGCCTCGTCGTGCTATGGGCCAATAACCCTTGTAAATATACCCATTAGTCATGCTTTAGTTTCGAGGCGACTTTTTCTAAAAAAAATTATAAAATTTCAAAGATTTACTTTATCTGTTTAATAGAGGAATCTTTGCGCTTTCTAATGGTATATTGCCTTCTTAGATTGGCAAAAGCCTCGCTGAGATAATGGCTAAAAAACTAATTCATGTAGATGGCTGATGAGTTTGCCAGAATTCCTTTATTTTTCGGTCATAATATTTTTCCAAAATTTTTTTGCAAAATATTTTCGAAATTTTTGAATTCTGCCCATATTTTGCCAAAAGGAAATTGGTTGGTTATTTTTCGCTCATTAAATTAATGCCAATGAAATTTAGGTTGACTGCGCGCAATTCGAGAAAGGAAGGAGGCTTACAATTATTTTGACCTGAAGGGGAAATGTGAATGGGCAAATAATAATGTGTGGTGGCTTTGATGGGCTCTTGGGGGGCTAAAAATGAAAAATGAATTTTGCATCTTTGCAAAGATCGATGGGGAAAGGGGAGGATTTGACCTCCAAAATGTGGCTTTTTTCCATCCATCGTCCATTTTTCGAGACGCCCAAGGGGTCAACTCACCCAAAGCAGCATAGTAGAATGAATTCACAGTGAAGAGAGCAACGAAATATATAATAAAATATAATAAAATGGCTGTGTGGGAGTGACCACATTTCGCCCAGCAGCAAAAAAAAATGTCATCGACATTTGTGGTTGGTGGTTGGGACCACTCCAATGGGTGAATGTGAATTCGACCCAGCGAATTTCGTGTTGTGGGCCGAATGGTGGGCAAAATTCGGAGATGGATGAGGGGCAACCAACTTTTTTGAGAACAACTCTCACTTTTTTTGCATTGGAATTTTGGGGTCAAACCCAGCCAAAAAATGTGTCTGGGTTTCCTTTGGAATTGGACATTTTCTTATCTTTTTTAATGCAAAAGTAAATAATATAAATCCCTTCTTAAAATAGTGCAAAAATAAATATAAATTTTAGTGATAAAAAACACAAAGGAGCCAAAACAGAATGTTCGTAAATAATTTTGGCAATTTGTAGGAAAATTCGAGTGCCATAAAATGTGGCATAAATTGAAAATATTGCACCGGATCAAGATGTAAATTTTTTGTTTTTTTTCTCTCAAATTCATCAAATTTTTACGGTTAATTCTGCGAATTGTAAATTGACCAAAAGTTTGCTGATGAAGGGAAATGACAATAACATTTATCCATTTTTATGCAAATGCAAATGAAAGTATAAATTGTTCCCTCTCTCAATATGCAAAAATATACAAATTTTAGCGATAAAAACACAAAGCAACTTAAGCAAAAAGATCATGAATGACTTTGCCATTTTTGTAGGCGAATTTGAGTGCCATTGGAAAATGTGGCACCGGATCAAAATTCAATTATATTTTTTCTTCAAATTCATCATCCAAAATCCACCCACTACAATTAAATTTCCTCTAATTCCCTCAATTTATTGCATTGCAAAAATTGGCCCAAAAGTTTGTTGGAAGAAAAATGCCAATGCCACAATTGAATGAATCAGGCGGAGAACTATAATAATTTTTTGTGGACCCTGAGAGGCCCGCATTTTTCATTTTTGTTTCCTTTTTATGTTTTACCATTGCCATTGCAATGACCCATGAGAAAATGGGGAATATTAATTCGGCATTTTATTCCCTTTAGGCCCATATTCAAATTTGAAAGGGGAATCATTTTTGTAATTTTGGGCAATTTTATGCGTGGCCAAATTTAGTTCAACATTTGAGTGGATGCGCACAAAATTGGGAAGAAGGAGGCAAAAAATGGAGGTAAAATGTAGCGGAAGGAAAAGGGGAAAATTATGGTGGAATTGGCGAAGAATTGGATGGTCATTTTAGCCAAAAACGAAACCAAAAAATTTGGAATTATATTGGAAAGATAATGAGCGAATGGGAGAATGGGAGGAAAGATTGGAATGGACAGATAAAAACACACACACAAAACAACGAAACAAAAATGAATTGGATGGGAAAATAGACGAAAATGAAAAGTTTTTCGGATTGGAGGCGGGGGAATTGTACAGTTTTGGACGGGTTTAGATGGGAGCAAAGTCTGATTGGGGAAATGGAAATTATTGCCGAGGGGATTGCGATAAACAAAAAAAAAATGGAAAGGGGGAATGTCTGCCAAAATTATATTAAATATATTTGTGACCTTTCCCAAATTATTATTAAACGGACCAATGAAATGTGAATGGAGGGGAAATGACCCTGGAGGGGACATTGGAATTGGAGAGTGGACACTGCGAATTGAATGGGGGAAATGGAAAATTGGTTGAAAAGAAAAGTGGGGGAAAATTTGGAGGGAATTTTGGAGGGGAATGTGAAAATTTATGCTGGGGGCGCGATGGATTTTTACAGCGCAGCCAAAAACCCAAGCAGCAGAGCCATTTTGAGTCGAGAGTCGAGACTGACCATCAACATTGAGACGAGAGTGACCACAGAATACACAAAAATGTTGGGGCAATGAAATGGGACATTTTTAGGGGAAAATGGACCAAAATTCGACGGACCATTTATTTTTTTGGCAAACATAGATACATATTTGGAGGTGATTGGAATGGGGAAATGGGAGAAATGGACCAAAATCCAAAATCCATTTTGCTTATTTTTTTGTCAAATAAATTTAAGATAAGAAATTGAATGTGTTTAATGGACAAATAAATCAATTTAAAATGTTATTAATTTTTCCTAAAGCTTTGCTCATCAATGATTTTTAATTAACTAAATTTACCTAAACCCGTTCTCTACATTTTGGCTTTCTTTTGTTTATTCTGCCTAATTAAATGAATTTCAACTAGTTGAAAAGCTTCAATGTTAGTGTTCAAATTGGTGGACTGCGGAGTGGGGACTACCTATTATTAGAGCCCATCCCCGTTTGAAGCGCTTCGACTAAATTTTTATTCCATTTCTTAGTGCCATTGGGTTCTATAAAAAGCACTATAATTTATTCAAAAAAGTCTACAAAAAATAACAAAGTTAGATACAAAATTTTGCCCATTTTTGGGGCTGGCTACGAAATTTATATTGAAGATAATTTTTGGAATTTTAATTAGAAATTAACAACGAATTTATGGAAATTGGTTTTCCCAAATCAAATCAAAAAGACCTGCTGAACGAAAAAGTTGGAATGAATTGTAAATCTTTGAATAAACATTTATGAGAATTATTTGTAAATTCAAAATTTTAATTTGGTCAAAATTTGAAGCTTAAATTTTTAAAGGGAAATGAATATATATTAATGTGAAATTGAATTTGGGAATTCCATTAAAAAGCCAAAAATGTTTAAATTTACAGGGAAAAAAATTGTCGTCAATTTTAATTTTTCTCATAAAGACCAAAAATCGGATAAAATTAAAAAAAATTGGCATACAAATTTGGCCAAAACGGAATAATAAGCCAATAATAATTCTTAGAATTTTGCGCACTGTTGCAATGATGGATTGATGGATGGGAGAATTCTAATTTATTATTTTTGCTATTCGAATTTATTTACATTTTTCTTTTTCCTTTTTCTGATTCAGCTGCTTCCAATTTTTGATTTTTTCTGCCTTCCATCAAAACTTTGCCCAAAGCAAAAACCACCAATTTTGATGAGGGGAACCTTTTTTAAAGAGAAATATTTTTTGTTGAATGGCAAAACTAACAATTTTTTGAAGGGAAGATGTTTTTATTGAGGCCACCAATTTAGTTTTGTGACAAAGGAGGATGGGCAAAAATTGAATGTGGGAGGCAAAAAAGACTTTGGACTTGGCACTATTTGGGCCATTATCTTCCTTGGTGGCATATTTTTGGTGCAAAACTAGAAAAACCATCCATTATTGCCACCCATCTTTCAACTTTAACAATAATATGCAATTTTGGGTGTGCAAATTTAATAAATATTTGCACATTCATCCCTTCGACCTATGTTTTTTCTAGGATCAAAAATGGAATTTCGCTTGGTTTTTGTTTTTTGGCCTTATTCAATTTATGCCAAAAATTCTCGAATTAAAATCTTATTTATATTGAATGTCTAATTCGAATTAAAAACCATATAATTACAGCCTCCTTGACTTGTTTAAAAATGATTGAATACCACAAAAGAATATTGCCTATACATTTTAGCACATATCTTGGCGAGGCTTTTGCCAAACTTGGAAGGCAATATACCAATTTAAAGCCTTAATTCTCCTTTATAAAATGGCATTATAATCATTTTATTAAATTTTGAATTTAAAAAATTATAAGCCTATGAATATGAAAAGAAGGACAAATCATGTTGATTGAGGAGAAATATCTTTTATCCAAAATTTTTTGTAATATAAAAAATTTAACTTAAGCCATTTTATAATAGAAACTTAGACCTTTAAAATAGAATATTGCCTTCCAAAATTGGCAAATGCCTGGTCAAGATATGGGCCAAAAACTAATGTAAATGTCAATGTACTGCGCGATTTTTATTGCTATAGTTTAGTTTTTTTTTTAATATTTACATCCCATATATATTTCCTTTGCATTTCTTTTTTCCATTTTCTCGATTTCAGCGGGCATTCTATAATATTTTTTTTGACTATTCTGTGCCATTTTTACTCAAAAAATTGGTGAAAAAATTTAATCCAAGCAGCTGCTCTCCCCCCCCCCCCCAATTTTGGATATTTCATTTCATTTTGCTTTGTTTTATTTTGCCAATTATTTCTCCAGCAGTTTTGTGTTTCCTTATTAGTTTTGTGTGCATTTTTTATTGGCCCTTCCCCACATTTCCCCCATTTTTGTCCCATTTTCATCCAATTTGCCAATGTAAAATAATATTTTTCAAAAAAGGTCCAAAAATAATTAATTCCAAATTGGCGACTATTTTCCTCTCCAAATTTTGACAATTTTTGGCCACCAATTTTCTCGATACCCTAAATAATGAATTTCCCAAAATGCCACATATAATGGGGAAAAAGATTGCATAATCTGCCCCTTTCCCCCTCTTAATGGTCATTTGGGAGGTCCAATGGGGGAAATGGCAGAAGGGAAAGTGAACGAAGGGGTTTTTGGCCTATTGCATTGCACACTCGCATTTTGGTGGGGCATAATATTTTGGAAGGCTCTCGGGTCTTGTGAAATTGAGGAGGAAATGGGGAATGAATTTGTGGGTTGGTAATGATTTTTTTACGGGCCAGAGGAGATCCGGGAATGGACCCAGGGGGAAATGGCCGAATTTGCTGGGATTGCGCACCCAGCAGCAAAAAATTGGCTGCTGTTTTTTTATTTTTAGCTTGTCTCAATATTTGCCAAGGCAAATTGGAAGGGAAGAAGTGGATGAATTGGAAAATTATGGGTATTATAAGGGGTGAATGAAAAAGTGGTCGAAAAAGTGGAAAATATTGGATTGGGTGCTGAATTTGTTTAAAAAAATGTCCCTCTTCTCTTTTTCCCTCTCCTTTCCCCTTTTTGGCCTACCGTATCCTTCCCTTTCCCCCTCCTCCTCCCCTTCCTCTCCTTCCTTCCTTTCCCCCATCACATTTTCCCTTGGGCTTTTTTCATTTCAATAATAAAATATTATATATTTTTGCTGTTTTTTCCACCTTCCGTTTTTCTTCTTTTTTTTGTACGAATGTTTCTGTGCATTTTCCGATTGCTTTTTGATGTGTGTGTGTGCCATTGCCATCCGAAAATTTTGCCGCCATTTTATCGGCGATGATTATTTTTTGAGTTCAAAAAACTATCATTAAAAAATGGAGGAAAAGGTTGTCGGCATTTTGGCGCCATCCATCTTTTTCCTTTCCATTTAACTGTGTTTTTTTTTTTGTTTAAAGGGGAAAATGGATGGAAATAGGGCAAAAATATTCATAAAAATGTGCGCACATTTCCACATATATTTTTATGGGATTGGCTCGGTCCTCTGTTCCCTTTAGTTAAATCTGATGAAATGCCTTCTCATTTTTTGCCTCCAAATCCATTTTCGGCCTTTTTTTGTTTTTAGACCATCCCCTTCTCCCATATTTTTGTGCCTTTTCCATATGGCCGCGCAAATGTTTTTTTGGGAGGGAAAAGGCAGAATTTAGAGGGGAAAAAAGGCAGAAAATGATGTAAAAATGGGTGAGAGAGGACGATCCAATTTCCAATCCATCTTCCCCAATTCCTCCATTAATTTTGAACGTTGGAGGGGCGAACGAAAAAATGCCGAAAGAATTGTGAAAAAAGGCCGAAAATCATTTTTTGTCATTGCCAAATTTGCTAGATGGGAAATTGGCAAAAATGGGAGGGAGGGAGGAAATTGAGTGGCGGAAATTGGTACACATTTAATAAATATTCTCTAAATTGGCCTACTAAATTATATTTTTAATGCCATTTCCGTTCCATTCAAATCAAAAATTGTTCTCAAAATTCACACAAAAAAAGCAACCTCCTCTCCCACTTTTCTACGGTATAATAAAATATAAAATTGCGTTTGTGAAAAATTATTCCACTCCCTCATCAAACAATAATTCACCTTTATGTGCCCTTCGCCACTTAAATACAATTTTTGAAGTTTATGGCCAAAATTGGGAGAGCGCGAGAAAATTTTGATATTTTATTAAATTTGATGAAAAGTTGGAAAAGGGAAGGAAGGAGGGGTTGACGTGAATAATTTAATCAAATTTATGCCAAATACAATATAAAAATTAAATTATTTGTTGATTTTTGATTTTTTCAGGGTCATTTTTGCAAGTATTGTACAAAATGACAAATTAATAAGGGTTTAAGAGTTTATCGGGTTTATTCTAAATTCATAAAAAATATACCAAAAATTGGATAGAGCCGGATCAAAACGCATTGAACGGTATCTAATTTGTTATGGTTTGGTCAAAATTAAAGGGTATTAAACGGTTTAAACCAGTATTGGTTTAATGGTTCAAAACTAAGTTAGAATTGGATTGGTTAAAGCTAAGCCAAAAAAATGGTAAAATGATGCGTCTTGATGAGATCTATTAATTGATAAAAGGATTAGGGATGTTAGGATAAACTTCTGAACCATTCAAAAATAAAAGAATTTTAAATGGTTTAAACCGATTTTGGTTTATGGTTCAAAACTAAGTTCTAAATTGGTTAAACCCATGCCAAAACATATTAAAATGACGCATCTCTTCGAGATCTATCAAATGGAGATAAGTTTTATGGTTTTAGGACAAAATCTTTTCGCCATTTACAGTTTTTTCGCCAAATAAAATTTCCCATTTTTGGATTCAATTTTTGCCAATTTTTCCCGTCTATTTTTGCATATTTATTCGCATTTTGTTGGATTCTGGATGGCAGTATAAAATTGTGAATGAAAGGTCCACAATTTTTTATTCATTTTTTGGAACCATTAAAAAAGGAGCAAAGGCACATTTTTATGGTCGAAATGGAAGTGGGGGGGGGAGGATTGGTGCGCGTTGATTTTATGCAAATTGATGGCCAAATGGCCTCTGATTGATGCAAAATGAGATTGAAAATTGAGGAGAAGGGAGAAAATATTGGAGGGGGCAAATGAATGCAAAAAATGTTGGTATGATGATTGAGAGGCAAATGCCAAAAGTGCGCATCATTGGCAATGCCAAACTCTTCTTCAGTTTTTGCCATTTGATTAAATCTGATGGTATTGGGGCCAAGTGAAAAGGAAAGGATCAACATTTTTGTTTGGCACAAAAAGTGGCCATCATTAATTCAACCAACCATTCAACCTTCACTCCTTTACAAATTCCTCGAAGTTGTTGGACTTGGCATTTGGCATATTGGGCATTTTGGCATGATTTGAATTAGAAATGTGTATAGGAAAATTGAAGCTGGAGAAGAAATGGGCTTTGGCTTTTTCATTTAAATATTGAAAAATGCGCACTGACGATCCTTACAAATGAATTTGGGGAGGGAATTGGGCGCCGATGGTGAAATTCAAATGAGGGGACGATGGCATCTGCCGACATCCATCCTCTCCCCCCCCCCCCTTTCATTTCGATGGCTTCAAAATTGTCCCTTCCTCCCAATTCGCCTGGATTTTCGCCTCATTTTGCGTGCCATCGCGCACCCCAAACCCAAGACCCCTTCTCATATCCCATTAAAAACGCATTTTGAGGATGGCAAAAAATATTTAAATGAATGAATGAATGAATGAATGCAATATTGGCGGATTTGGAAGCCATCAAATGGCACAAAATGCCACAGTCCATACTCTTTACTTCATATTTCATTTAGTGGTGCTCATCTTAAAGTGGACCAATTTGCGTGGAATTTCACAACTAAATAAAAATTGGCCAATGTGGGGAGGGGAAGAAAGGCAAAATTACGGTATTTTGGAAATGCCAAAATGTGGAGGGGCCGTGGGTCGAAATGTAAATAAAATGAATGGAAGGAATTATGGCACGAGGAAGAATCCACGGAAAATTAAAAAAGAAAACAATGCTTTTAAGGTCTCTTTTTCATTTTGACAATTTGAATGAATATCAATGTACTTTAATATTAAAAAGTGAATGGCATAAATGTTGGATTAATGCGCGCGATGTTCGATCATTTAATGTATAAACGATGAGAAGTGTGAATAAATATTCATTAAAATGGATTCGAATTTATTATAAATACATAAGTAGGAAAATGGTTGGAAAAATATTGTCAATTTGGCCATTTTTTTAATGGAATATGAGACAATTGAATGTATGGTATACCTAGCATTGGTTTTTGGCAAATATCTCAACGAGGCAATAGTCATTCTTGGAAGGCGATATATCTAGTGAAAGCCCAATATGTCCTATTTAAAGTGGCTTTATTAAATTTTTTTTTAAATCTACCATATAAAAAGGTTATATATCTTTGAATATAATAAACCCGAATTTTAAAAGAAAAGCCGCTTTTTTTTCAAAATTTATTTAAATTTCAAAAAATTAATTATACTATTTTAGGGAATTTCAGGGCTTTCGAATGGCATATCGCCTTCTTGAATAGGTTGCTTCCTTGTTAAGCTATGGCCAAAAGAATGACCCCAAGTGCTGAAAAGTCAAACATTTAAAATATAGTAAATAATGTATTAAAGCAGAAAAATTATTGTAATAAAATTATATTGATTCTAAATTTGGAAAAATTTCTGTTTTTTTTTAAATGTTAAATTTTAAAACATTTTCTTAAAAATAAAAATTCATATGAAATGGACACAAATTTATTTAAATATTAAATTAACAAAGATCATTTTTCGCATTTTTCTATTCATTTTTCAAAAAATTAATTTTCCAACCAACCAAACACAAAAATGACTCTCAAGTCCCGACCCAATTTTGTGGGCTGTTTTGGTATTTAAAATTACTTTTTGATGCCAAAAATGGAATAAAACAAAAAGAAGGAAGGAAGGAAAAGGGAGGGAGCAAATCACGGCAATGGTAGCAGAATTTAATATGAAAAAATGAAAATAAAAATGCCAATTTTGCTGTTTTGTTTGGGAAGCAATAATTTCATTTCATTCCAATATTGGATGAGGGATTTTGTTTGCACCTGCGCACATTTTACAGATTTGGATTTTATTGGATGGGGCCACCAAAATAAGGAAAATAAGCAAAATTATGGCATCGGCATTAGCTGGAAGAGGGAAATAAGGGAATTTATGGCATCAAAAATTTGAATTAGTTTTTTTCATGGGTTTAGGCTTTTGGAATTTATAAGCTCGATGGCTTGGAGAGGGATTTAGTCAGCACAATAAATTGGCAAAAAATGATGGCACCAAAAATGAGAAAATTGACACCAATGAAAAGTGGCGGCATACAAAATTTTCCCTTGACCTTCCTTTTGAATTTTAATATTTCGCAGAAAAATCCTTTGCCTCCTCCACTTTTATTGTTTTATTTCTATAAATGGGGAGAATGGATGGCTTTTTGCCTACTTTTTAATAATAAAGACTAAAGAGAGAAGGAAGAGAAGGGGATGTGTGAAAATAATTTTGGCATTTTGAATGATGGAATTGGATGGATTTTGGTTGGATTTGGATTTACAATTGGTATTTATAGTGGGCAAAAAATCTGCTGCTGAAGGCTTAACACAAAAAATTCAATTTAAAAATGTAATATTTCCAGATTACATTTTTTTGGAAGGGAAGGAAAGGAAGGGGAAATTGTTGTGCAAAAAAGCCCCTAGGGCAAATTTCCTTCCTTCGCCTAATAAATTACCATTTTCTCCTTTTGAGACAAAAATACATTTTCGTGCCAATAGCCGAGACCTTTATTAGTGGTTGGTGGTGGCTCATTGCCTTGGCCGTCCATACTGCCTCATCGAAAAAGTTGAAAATTGGTTGATTTAGTGAAATTGGCGACGAATTATAATAATAAAATGGAAGGGGGAGGGTGGGTGGTGCCATTGGATGCCACGGCATTTTATGCCATCGAGGCAGCAGCCTAATTGGCCCAATAACCCCATTTTTGCCTTCAACTTCATCGTTTTGAGTTGGTGGTTATAAATAATAAATACAATTAATGTGGGGAGCCAGGCCGAAAATGCAGCAAAATGAATGTGAATTTTATGTGCCATAAATGAGAAAGAAATAATAAAGTGGCGCACAAATTTGGAATGCAAATTAATAATTTGTTTGGGCATATAATATTGGGGAAATGGATGTTGGAAATGAGGGGAGGGAGCCAAAACTCAATTTGTGCCTTAAAAGTTTTTGTAATTCAGATAAGCGGAAATTATTAACACAAATAAATTGTACGATTATAAAATGCAAAAAATTAATTAAATGAATCAAATTTGTGTGTATAAATGATGGAATTTTGTAATGGCATCAACTTGACTCATCAATTCAACTCAAAGCACGAATTATATTAACTTTGACTGAAATTATACAACAAAATTGTTGGAAAAATGAATTAATTGGGGGAATGAATTAATAGAAAATATATTTAAAATTAATAAAAAATAGTGAAAAATTATAACGGTTTATAAGGTTCAGAAATTTATTCTGGGCAATAAAATGATTGGAAAAATGATGGAAATTTTTTTATAAATTTGGATGAATTTTGAGAGTGTAGAGGTAGAGGACAATTGAGTGTAAGGTGTATGTGCTCATCCTGTTTTAATTCCGCCTGTTTGACTAAGTTTTAATAATTCCGCCTGTTTGACTAAGTTTTAATAATTCCGCCTGATTGACTAAGTTTTAATAATTCCGCCTGATTGACTAAGTTTTAATAATTCCGCCTGTTTGACTAAGTTTTAATAATTCCGCCTGTTTGACTAAGTTTTAATAATTCCGCCTGTTTGACTAAGTTTTAATAATTCCGCCTGTTTGACTAAGTTTTAATAATTCCGCCTGATTGACTAAGTTTTAATAATTCCGCCTGTTTGACTAAGTTTTAATAATTCCGCCTGATTGACTAAGTTTTAATAATTCCGCCTGATTGACTAAGTTTTAATAATTCCGCCTGTTTGACTAAGTTTTAATAATTCCGCCTGTTTGACTAAGTTTTAATAATTCCACCTGTTTGACTAAGTTTTAATAATTCCACCTGTTTGACTAAGTTTTAATAATTCCGCCTGTTTGACTAAGTTTTAATAATTCCGCCTGATTGACTAAGTTTTAATAATTCCGCCTGTTTGACTAAGTTTTAATAATTCCGCCTGGTTGACTAAGTTTTAATAATTCCGCCTGGTTGACCAAGTTTTAATAATTCCGCCTGTTTGACTAAGTTTTAATAATTCCGCCTGTTTGACTAAGTTTTAATAATTCCGCCTGGTTGACTAAGTTTTAATAATTCCGCCTATTTTAATAATTCCGCCTGTTTGACTAAGTTTTAATAATTCCGCCTGATTGACTAAGTTTTAATAATTCCGCCTGTTTGACTAAGTTTTAATAATTCCGCCTGATTGACTAAGTTTTAATAATTCCGCCTGATTGACTAAGTTTTAATCTATATCCACAAACCAATCCAACCGATAGATTTCATCGAGAAGGACCATTTGATAATAATGTCACTTTTGATTAAACTAATAACGATAAAATAGTTTTGATCAGAAAAAGAAAGAATATTGCTCAAAATTTTATAATTTTTTTCGCCATTTCCGTTCTTTATTTTGCAAATTAAATATTATTATTCATAAATAAATAAATTATTTTCTAGCGATGTTGCAAAAATATACGCGATAATTTGATTTCTGGCAATATTTGGAGTTTATTTAAAAAAGTGAGAAATTAGGACAGTTGGTAACTAATAAATTTTCAATTTTGGCAGTAAAATGAGCAAAAAGCCAAAGGCTGGCATTTTTGCTGCTGTCAACAAATTAATTGGACAAATAAAATCAAAAATTAATTAAATGAGTCAAATTGTGTGAGAAAATTTAAAAAAATGATGGAATTTTGGAATGGCACCAATTCACTCAGTGGGTGGATACTGGATATGGTATAAAATGAGAATTTGTGGTTTACAATTGGACGGAAATTTTATACAAAAATTATATAAAATTGTTGAGGCAAATTTGCATGGGAATAAAATAAAATTGGAGCAATGTGGCAAAAATATGCAGGGCAAAATTGGAGTTTATTTAAATTATATTTTCACCTTTGGCAGAAAAAAAAGTAACGGGTGGCATTTTTGCTGCATTGCCCACAAATTAATAATAATCATTTTATATTTCCCATGGGAATTGAAGGAAATTGGAAATGAATGTTTTTGGGTATGCATTTAAATATGAATCCGATAAAAAAGTAAATTTTTTTATTTATTTTGTGCTATGAAAGGTGCAAAATTGTTAACAACGAATAAAAATTCCAAATTGGAAAAATCGGATTTAATTAAAATGAACCAAAAATAAATGCAAAATTCTATTATGCCCTACATTTTGATATTACTGTTGCACGAAAAATATGCGACCAATGACCAAAACGAGCACATGATTTAAGCATGTTTATGGGAATTTTAATTGTACGAAAACTTTTTTTCCCGAATGGAATGAATAATTTGAATAATTATTTCATACCTGCTCAGATTTCCATTTTTCACAAATAATTTTTTTGAGTGATTTTGGATTGAAATCAAAGACCAAAAAATTTGAAAAAAAATAAATTAATAATTTTGAATGTAAATTTAAACAAAAAGCCCAGAAATTATCCATAAAATATCATAAATAATAAGCATTGTTCCCCTGCCATTTTTGGCATTTTTGAAGATTTAATTTGTTTTCTTCTGGTCATTTTTCCTCTTCAAATATGGAAATATATGCAAAAAAACATAGCTTATCCACAAAATATTGTAAATAACAAGCATTCATATTCCCCATCCCAGCCAGTTTTGACATTTTGTGAAGATTTAATTTGTTTCCCGTTAGTCAATTTCCCTTACAAAAAAATAATATTTTTGTTAGAAATTGTCAAAAACATTGAAAACAGGCCTCAAGGGAATTGGATTATTTTATGGAAAAGCCAAAATTAAAAATTATGCCAAAGAAGAAAGTGACGAGCCAAAATAGGCTAGGGGAGGATTTGCAGGGGACAAGCTGGTGCCAGTGGCCGGACTTGGGGAATAATATTTCAAAAATGTTGGTGTGGGGGGAATATTCTTAATTGGCTGAATTTGATGAAGGCGATGTGGTGGCATTGGCCACAGTTTCGAATTTCATTTCGGTGCCGTCAATGTGGATTTGAGGAGGAGGGGGAAATGGGGGCCCGGAAGGAGCAAATCCAAAATTCAAAAATAATAATGAGAAAATGGGGAAGCCGGATTTGTGTGGACGGGAGGAAAAAAAGGAGAATTTTGTGGTGGCATTTCCCAAAATTAATAAATTTTTTGGAAATGTCACAAAATTTTCGGACATTGAATTGAATGCAATATTAAAAAATTGCCTCGAAAATGGAATAGTAAATAGATTTATTAAATCGGCTGATATTTTAGATGTGATTTTTGACATGAAAATAATAATAATTTACTAATATTTAATCATTTTGAATTTTGATGAAAATTGTTGAAGAGAGTTTGATTATCCCCCGTGGGTATACGGTATCACAATACAGTATATTTCGATTGGAAAGGAAAGAGAGCCCATTGCCTTCTCTTTTCGATTGAAGGAAAGGATAAAATTGCCTACGGCATTTTTTGATAGATTTATTCTTTCCAATCACGATTCACGATAAGGGACAATTCAATATCATAACTTTTTGGCCTATCTCAGCGAGGCAATAGCCAATCTGTGAAGGCGATATATCATTGGAAAGCTCAAAGTGCCCTCTAAAAAGTGGCTACTAATTTTTAATAAAATCTACCCCTTTTAAAATAATTACATGCCTTTATTTAAATGTAATAAATCCGAAATTTTTGAGAAAAAGCAATTATTTTAAAAATTAATAAAATTTTCTAAAAATCATGGACATTTTGGGCGCTTTCAAATGGCATATCACCTTTCTGAATTAGTTGCTTCCTTGTTTAGTTATGACCAAAATAGCAACTTGGGCACAGAAATATCCCCTAGCCTCATTGGAATCCATTTTTATTCCTAATAAGTCGGATTTTATCCTCTCATTAAATTCAATTAAATAATTCAAATAAGCTAAAATATTAATGGAAATGAGTGCCCTTTTTTCATCATTTTCCCCAGCATCATTTTCATCCACATATGGGCGCCCTGATGTGAATAATAATTTGGGGAATTTTGCATTGAATTGGCCCAAAAATTTTTGTTATTCAATTAGCCATGAAAAAAAATATTACAAGCAAGGAAAATGGAAGGAAATTGAATTTTTTTGGCAATTTTTCAAATTCCACAGAAAATCGGCGGTGAAGGAAATGAACAAAAAAAAAAATGAGAAGGAAATTGGGCGGCACTACATTTCTTAACCTAGTAGGAGGAAGGCGGAGAATATGATAGAAGGAAAAAATTTGTAGAAGAATAATTTGGGGCCAGACAAAAAATGCAAATATGTATATTTTGAATAAGCCAAAAATGTGAAAAATATAATGAAATGAATTCATTCTAGTAGGAAAATGAATTTGAAATGAATTAGAATATATATTCAAATTAGTGTACACAATTTATAAGAAGAAATGTTTCCAAATTAATTAGTCAAATCACCCTGGAGAAAATATGGTAGAAAATGAAATTGATGAGGCATTTTCGGTAAAAATGCATATATAAATAAGCCAAGAATTGGAGAAAATATAATAAAATGAATTCATCAGCCAATGAGGAAAGGAATGGGAATGAATTTGAATTAAATTAAATTATATATTCAAATTATGTACACAATTTATATAAGAAGAAATGTTTCCAAATTCAATTAGTACATCCACCCAAATTCCCCCAAAAATATTTCCATATTTGCCTCTTTTCAATTGCAATTTTCTCCCTAAAATATGTCACAAAAAGTTTGTTGCGGAATTAATCATTGATGGCCGCACATTCTGCTTCTGAATTTGCGGTTTCCTTTTGCAAAGGTCCAATCGTGTATTCTGGTCTTGGCACACGTGTCCAATTGTTTGGATGACCCTACACAAATTTGATATGAAAATATTCCCATTTATTTTCATTGTAATAATTGGAAATTTCCGATAATCGAAGTTTAAAAAATTTCCAAAAAATTAAATATCCATATATGGCTTTGAAATCTTTAATAATTTGCAATTTTTTATTAGAACCAAAGAAAAATTTAAAAATTTCATTTAATTTCAATTGACCATAATATATTTGTTTTTATCAATGTGGCTTACCCCCAAAATTATAATAAAATAATTATTTTTGGCTGTTCTTTCTCCGGGGAATATTCGAGCGTAATTTTTGCTCATTTTTATTTGCTTTTTCCTCTAGGGCTCAATGGCCAATTACATATGGTAAATAAAAATTTAGCCAAAAAAAAAAAAAAAAATTCACGAATTTTTACTTAATAAAATTGTCCAAAAACTATTTAACACAAAAAAATTTCCTTGATTCAAATACCAAGAAAAATTTGCGTAAAATTTACCGGGAATGGAAGGCCAGAATGCTGAAGGCATGCCACATTCAACGGGGAAACATGGTAGAGTTCACGCAACAAATCGAGTTTGGCATTGGACTGAAAACACTCATTAAAATAATATTCATTAAATTATGAATGAATTGACCCATTCAATGGCTGAATATTTTTCATGAATGCCAAGACGCTTGTCCTTGATGCCTCTGCCAAATTTGAGGGGGGAAATTAGTGTTTTTAATGATTGAAATTTATGGAATGAAATTTTAGGAAATTCTAGTCAATAAGATAAGCATTTCTTGTATGAATAGTTCAATTTTGATATAGATATTCTCAATTAAAATTAGGCTCAATTTGGCAAATTTACGAATTAATTTGACACCAATTTGTGTTCATAATTTCCAAAAAAAATTCTACAGTGTATTTGTTAAATTCCTTCAAAAATCTTTCCTTATAGTCTTTCAATTCTTTTATGGCGAAAATTATGACCCAATCAATTATTAACCAAAAAATGTACAATTTTTTGAAGAATGCATGCAACGATGAATTTGAAATGGCAGATTTGCACACTTCAACCTAAATTAGAAAAAAATTGACCAAATTATTTATTCCCAATTTTACATCTGAGGCCGGATAGTAATGGATGTAGTTGACGCACATTTCCTCCTCAATCCCATAGCCACCCTATGGAAAAATTAATGGAATACAATTGGATTAATTTAATGGAAAATATTTAATTTGCCGAAATAGATTATTGAAAAGGCTGAAAAGTCGTAATTGTTCAGTGGTTTAATAGATAGATCTCTTCAAGACGCATCATTTGATTAAATTTTGGCTTGAATTTAACCAATTCTAAATTCTAGTTTTGAACCATTAAACCAAAATTGGTTTAAACTGTTTAATATCTTTTAATTTCGACCAAACCATAACAAAATTATATACCATTTTTCGATGCGTCTTGACCAGCTCTATCCAATTCTGGGCATAGTATATAATATGCGAATTTAGAATAAATCTTTAAACCCATAAACCATTCTAATTATTTTGGTATTATTTATTATTTTTTTTCAGCAATCTCATTACTCATTTCGCTGAATTAATAAATTAAAAATAATCAACTATATTGCTTAAAAATTTTAATTTGCTATATCTTTATTTTCCCTTTGAATATTTTAATTTGAAAATGAATTTATATTGTAAATAAGTACCCAAGTCCATCTATCCAAATTGGCTGTTTCATAGACGCAAGTGGTGGCCAACACATCGCCGGGCAACAAATGCCAATGAGGCCAAATAGGTTGAACATGTTGCCAATGTGGGGAATAATGATTGTCCCGGTTGATTTCACCCATTTTGCGGCCATTCCGAATCAACGACGTGAACAGCTTTCGACCAGTCAAATGTGCATGCAATTGGGAGGCGAAAATACGAATTCCGCCTGCGGGAAACTGGCAAAAAAGGAAATAATTTTAATTGTTTCTGCCAATTTAATTATTTGGCCAAAATAAAATTAAGTAATTAGTATTTGGGAATATGGGCCAATTACCTTATATACTCTATTAGTGATCCCCTTCTCTATTAATGGCCCCTTTCTCTATTAAGAGACCCCTCTAGAAAATTTCGGTAAATTAGTTAGCCTCACAGGGCTATCTTCTAGAGAATTTATTACTGTAATTAAAACGACCATAAATTTTATTCAATAATTTTGCGAAATCATTGAAGTGAACGGTGAATATTATATTAAGGACATTATTCTATCTAAATTTTAGCAAATGGATATTCTAGGTTTTTAATTTAAAAATCCCATTGCCAATAGAATTCTTCGCCTGATTCCCGACTGTTCCCATTCAATTCTCATTGCATTTTCTTTCCTTTTTTCCATTTTTAGCTTGCCTATAAATTCAAATTGAATTTTTTATTTTCCTTCCTTCCCATTCTTTTTTCAATCAATCCCATCCAAACACATCCATCCGTTTGGGATGGAATTCATTATATTTTTGTCATTTCAATATTTTGTGGAATTAAACAATTTTCCCATGTTTTTTTTCCATCAGAATTCCGCAGCTGGCAGCCCTTTCCTTTGGGAATGGCCGCCGGCTGCAAATAAGGCCAAAAGATAAACTCGAACTTTATAATACCACTACCATAGCATTCTATTCAAAGATTATTCCGGCTCATAGAAGATAATGAAGAACATTGAAATTTTGGGGACCGATTTTCGGAAACGGCGAAACCGGAAGTTTTTCGGGAGCCATATTCTGGAGAGGGAACGGGGCTAGCGTATTTTCGGAGTGGTTTAATTTTCGGATATAACCCAATGGGTGGATCACATTACACATTTTTTGCTTCCATATCCATAGCCCGACGAAGGCACGGGGGACAACATTAATTCTGATCTGAAGATTTAATCAATTCAATGAAAGGTCAATAAGCTTAAAGATAAAGGTCAAACCTAAATCTACCTCTATGCTATGTATATCTGATGTAATTGTTGTCTTTTTTGCTGGTTTATTTGTGTTTGTACGCAGGTGAATGGATGGGGGGGGGGGGGGGGGGGATTGATCAATGATGATGTTTAGATTTTATCTTTTGGCCTTATTGAAAGCCGGCGACCCTTCCCATGGGAAAGCGGCTGCCAGCTGCGAACATTCTTTAGTCAGGTTCAACTTTGATGGTCATTTTTCGACTATTTTGCACATATCAGCTGCGTTGATTCATTTCTTCCCTTTTTTATTTTCATTTTCATTCGAATTAAAAAGTGTCGGCAATTTCGGAATGAATGAATTGCATTTATATAAATCATTAAAAAGTGTTATTTTTTCTATTTTTTATTCATTCATCGGGAAAAGCCGAAAAGGCTAACAATTTTAATGGCCTTTTCCCAAATCCCTTCCCTTCTTTTTAATATTTTCCATTTTTATTTATTTTATCTTTTTATTTTAGGCCACTTTTCTAACGGGAAGGCCAAATTGCGGAAATAAGAATTCAACAAGCACAAATCGATTATCAATCGACAACAAAAGGAGAATATCTTCAATCGGAATTGGAATGAAGAAGCGCAAATCCGCGAGGAAAGTTGAGAGGTAATAAATTTCGGTTAATATTGGAAAATGGATAATTTCGGAATTATCCAATAGCTGCTGGGTTGGTTAATTAGGGGAATTTCAGCTTCTTAGGCAACTCACTGATTCGATTTGGTAGGGTCGATTTAATCGATGAAATTTCAATTTCAGAACAATATGAACTAGTTTTAAAGCGCTGAACCGTTGTTTAAACCCAAAATTGATTTTGATTTACAAACTTTGTATCCTTTTGAAATTAAAATTTTATAAATTAATTCGATTCTGCTGAATTGAATAAGCTTTATTCATATTAGACTCTGATGAGTTTCCTGAAGCCGAGATTCGCATAATTAACCAATCCAGCAGCATTGGTTAATTCCGGAATTTTTCAATATTAATCGCAACATTAAATCTGTCATTGGAGCCTCCTTAATTAATTAATTTGTTCCTTCCAGGCAAAGAAGGCGAGGATCCAAAGATGAGTGCGCTCGGGAGCAGGCCCGCAACTTGGCCCGCCGTTATGAGCAGCAGCGCCGCGATTCGGCGGCCAATTACAACGCCGCACGCTCGCCTTCATCACAACCGTAATCGTTGATGGCAAATGGCGCAATATGGGCGATGAAAAGAAGTTGATAGAAACAAAGGGGACAAATAATATTTTCCGATAATATTTGTAAATTTTTAAATTTCCCGGTTGCCCTTTTCATAATTATTAAAATTTTCTATAAATTTAATAAATATTTTTTGGGAATTTTTACTATTTTTTGATTCTCAATTTGAGAATTGATTTACTGAAGGAATGGAATAATTTTTTGTCTACAGTATTTTTAGTATTGGGATTGAAATGTCCTGAAGCGGAATTCAGAAAAAAAAGGAATGGGAAGTGGGAAAGAGATAATAAAATGGATGTTGGAACTTTGAAATAGATAAAAATGGGTCTTTCCTATCCGATACGGGAATTTTACTAAATTGTCCATTGTCTACTCCATAAATGAGTGATGTCCTGATCCATAAATCAGCGATATAATAGCCAACCTGGAGAGGCTTTATACCATTTGAAAGCCAAAAGTGTCCTCAAAAAGGTGGCTTAAAAACATATACAAAAATCCTCCTCCCTAAAATAGTTATATACCTTTCAGTATAATAAATCGGCATTTTCGAAGGAAAGTCCGCAAATTTTACAAATAATTAAATTTTTAATTAACAAAGCCACTTTTTAGAGGACATTTAGAGCTTTCGAATTGTATATCGCCTTCCGAAATTGGTTGCTTCCTTATTGAGATATGGCCAAAGGAACGGACTGAGATATTGAAATGGCATTTAACGAATCATCTTGGCTTTCTGATTCAATGGTTTCCCTTTTGTTTTCACCTTTTGTGTACATTCTGCCGGACAATATGCGGTCATTGGCCAAGCCAATTGGTGTGGTGGAATTGAATTTGCATCCGAATAGATCAGGCCCAATTCCATTATGCCGGCATCGAATTGGCGAAGTTGTGGGGTGAATGTGATTCTCAATCCAGAACTGTCCATTTTGCCGGCAATTTTATGCGGATTATTGTAATGGATTTCGACCATTAAAAATGGCACAAATCCAGGGCCACCCAAAGGCATGCCAGCTTCGGGCGGATAAATGACTGGCTGAAAAATATAATTTAATTAATAATAATTGAAATATAAATTATGGGTACTAATTTGTTAAAAAATGTTGAAAATATCGAATATTTTTGTGTCGAAAAAATAATTTTTAGGCCATATAAATTTGGCCAAATCAAGCTTAACTTCTTCTTTATGAATTCTATCCTAACTAGTTCTAGTCCAAGCCGATGCTTGGCCCTAAAACTTAACCTTAATAAGCCCTATAGCATCTACATTAATTATTACCAATTTTATAAAAGATTATTTTTCAATCTCTAATACCATATTTCTTTTAATTTCCCAGGTTGAATTATTTTCGACCTCTTTAGCTCTTAAAAATTGAAAAAATGGGTCTAACTAACTTCTTAATTTGTGGACATTTTTGAACAAATTATAGTGGATTTTATAGAACTTTTGCGAACTAAGAAAATGCAATAAAATTTTTTTTATAATTCGCCCTATAAAGAGCTATGGGTCCTCCAAATCAAAGGCGGAAATTATTAAAGGGTGGGAAATTAAAAGAGATTTTGCGGATGCCATAACACCTACACTAGTTTTTATTAAGTTAGAAAAAAAAATTATTTTTCGACATGGAAATTTTTTCTATATTTTTTTGACACTTTAAATATTCCCCATAAATTATTTTAATTAATTGCCCCGTACGAACATTTGCACCCATTGACCACGCAGCCAACACTTTTGAGCAGCTTTTGGCCTCCGCCGGTTTGTCGCGACTACAATCCCCTTTGAATGGTCTTGATGGCCGTTGACAATGGAAAACTTCAAAATGGTGAACAAATTGCTCATTGCCTGGGCTGATCACTGCTTCATACTGAAAAATGACCAACAAATATCTCATACATATAATAAATTAAGCTTGAAAAATGCCTTAATAATTGGCATAAATAAATTTAAAATATATTCAAAGCTATGTGGGCTATTTGGCCTTTGGATCATTACAGTTTAACCCTTACCTTAACGGCATGATGTTTTCTGCGTTTCAATTCCTCGTCCAATTCCACAATGGCACACCAATATGTGGTCGTTTGTGCCGGAATGAGTACATTTTCTGCGCGAATGTCCATTGTTCTGAAATCGCCACCAGCAAATGATTGCAATTGACCATTCGATGGAGGAGCTAACAATTGGGTATATCGCATTTCCTGCAAAATGCCCGGATCTTTGAGGGATTTGAGCGGACGTTGACCAGTGGAAACAGCCACCAAAATATTGGATGTTCCCTTCTGCAATAAATTAAAATATTTATTTTAAAATAAAATTTTTTCCCACCTCAATTCGATAATCCCTTGGATCGCATGTGGCAAATTTGCGTTTGAAGCGGAATTCCCCTTTTGTGGCAGCAATCAATTCGCAATCTTGATGAATGTCCCTTCGAAGTAGCAAAAGTCGATCCAACCAGCCATCCAACTTTTTTATATTTTTTTTTTTGTTAAATTTTTGCAATTTTTTCCAACCAATTTGTCGCCTTTTGTTTTGACTCGATAAAGACAAAAATCACTTCCTTCCACACTGCCATGATCCGAAAATCCGATCAACACATTCGAAATGCTGGCAGAGTAAAGTACTCGAAATTCAATGGATTCCCCAGTTTCATTTAATGTCCAACTCAAATTAATGGGTGAACCATCTAAAAATAATACATTTCAATAGTTATTTTGATTAATTCTTATTTTTAATTCTTATCGTTCATTCCGGAAAGTTTATTTATTGGTTCTTTCCGGAAAGTTTATTTATTCTAAGTTCATTCCGGAAAGTTTATTTATTCTAAATTCTTTCCGGAAAGTTTATTTATTCTAAGTTCATTCCGGAAAGTTTATTTATTCTAAATTCTTTCCGGAAAGTTTATTTATTCTAAGTTCATTCCGGAAAGTTTATTTATTCTAAGTTCTTTCCGGAAAGTTTATTTATTCTAAGTTCTTTCCGGAAAGTTTATTTATTCTAAGTTCTTTCCGGAAAGTTTATTTATTCTAAGTTCTTTCCGGAAAGTTTATTTATTCTAAGTTCTTTCCGGAAAGTTTATTTATTCTAAGTTCTTTCCGGAAAGTTTATTTATCTTTCCGGAAAGTTTATTTATTCTAAGTTCTTTCCGGAAAGTTTATTTATTCTAAGTTCTTTCCGGAAAGTTTATTTATTCTAAGTTCTTTCCGGAAAGTTTATTTATTCTAAGTTCATTCCGGAAAGTTTATTTATTCTAACTTCTTTCCGGAAAGTTTATTTATTCTAAGTTCATTCCGGAAAGTTTTAACCAGAAAAGTAATAAATATTTATTTTTGTTTTTTATTTCAACAATTTTTATCCCCGTCAATTTTACCTTTAAATGTAGTATTTAAAAAGAGTGGCCATTCTCCACTTCCTTTCTTAATTATTCCAAAATCCATGGGCCAATGTGGCCTTCGCCAAAAAGTGATCAACAAAATGAAGAGGACCAATGAGAGAAGGAATATTGAATGCCAGAAAATTAGAGAATGGCGAAACATTTTCAGGGGAAAAAGTGCGGAATATTTTTGGAATGACAAAAAATGAAATTAACAATATGTACTTTTGCAAATATGTTGAGGGAAATGAAAATGAGGGATTCAGCTGTGAATCATTTTGGCAATCCTCCTCATTTGGCCAAATATGGATGGGGCAATTCCTGCGATGCGTAATATTGCCCTTTGGAAAAGACAGTTTTGTTTTCTGGTCGATGCAAAACATAATAGTAGGCTAGATTTGGGAATGAATATATGTTTTTGACATACAATCTTATTATGCTTTATCCAATTTATAGCTGCAGTGTTTCCTCGATTTCCAACATACCGTATTCTTTCTTCTTCTTATTTTTAGCAAAAGAAGGGAAAATTTATGTTCCATTTCAATCAAGTGAAATCTCCCTTCCCTTCGGCATATTCATAAATAAAATGAAGGGAATATTTATGTCATGTATTTTCTTCCTGTTGATTGAATTTTCTCACGCAAATCAATATATTAATAAATGATAATTATTAAGCCGAGTAATAATAATTATAGAATTTTTTCAAAAATTATCTTTTATTATTTCATTTCGGTTTATTCATTGGAGACTAGAATGCCCAATTTTCCAATTGTTTCCTCATTAATTAATCATCTTCATTTCATTTAATTAATCATATAATTCCATTTAATTAATCATATAATCAATCAAAAATCCGTCGAGAAGATTATGAAATTACATTTCGCATTCATTAATTCCAATAATTTTCTTTAACTAGAGTGGGATGAAACACCAAACTATGATGGAGAGAAACATTGCCCAACAAAAAAATGGCCTAGAAAAAGCCTCCCTCTTTCTTCATTCATTCCACAGAGTTTGGACAATTTCTTTTCCTTATATTCCCGTCATCCATTGCCTCTCTCGTTTTTTACCACTGTTTCTTTCCTCCCTGTCCAAACATATTGCTGCCAGCCGCTTAAACATTCACTGCCAGCCGCCTCTCTGGCTTTCCATCAATTTTCCATTGCATCCATCCAACCATCCACCTCCACATCTTTCCTCCCCATTTCATCGCAAACTAGTCCTCCATTCCACAACCATAGCAGTCATTCATTCTCTCCGTCCGAACGAGAAAGATTCTCCCCTCCCTCCAGCGACTATCCGTCGTCATTCTTCACCAAATAAAATAAATTTATAGCCACCCAAATAGTATCGGAATTATTTTACTAATAGTCCCAAAAATATTTATTTCAGGTTCAATCTCACTCAGAATATTTTCGTATCAAAACTCTAAAAAACGTGAATTTTAAATTCCAATATTTATAAATATTTGTGTGCATTCCACGTCAATCAATAGACACAAGAAAAAGGATGATGCAATCGACGCAAACAACGACGGCGGCGGCTATGGACGAGAGGACAACGGCGGCTCCTCCTCCGTCATTATTTTCGACGATGGCAACAATGGCTTCTACGGGCCCTGAGGTAAATTTTAATAGGGCCCATTTTTCTGTACGAAACAGCCTAATTTTTTGTCGTTTTATAATAATAATTCGCCAAGAAATTGAATTAATTTTGATGATTTTATTATTAAATTAAAGAATAGACTGTAGGCTGGCTATCGAATGAAATAAAACTGCTCTTTATTTGATACCAAAATCATCAAAATGATTTATAATAAATGGCGACAAATTGGGCCAGTTCTGCTGCTGTAAAGGCTTCATCCTACTCGTTTTTAATTATCCCATAAAAATGGTCGACTTTGATCAAATTTTTGATCCTTCTTTATTTCAATTCCATATTCGGACACAAAATAGGAAAAAAAGTGTCCTCTTTTCTGTCTGAACATTGTAGTGCCCAATTTTTACTTTGTTTTCCTTCAATTTCCTTATCAATTTCCTTCCCATTTCCACGTGAATAAATGTCGCTTTTGAAAACAATAATGGATACGGTAGCTCAGATTAGCCTAAAGGCATGACCATTCGCCATTAATTCAGTTAATATAGTCAATATAATTTCATCAATCATTACAGTAGAATGGAAGCATTGCTAGGATATGCCTTTAGGCAATCTTCATAGGAACTTGTTTAGGCTCACTTTATCACATATTTTTCCTCTTCCTCTTTCTCAAATCCACCAGAATCCGCGAATCCACGTTCATATATCCATCCAAACTTTATTCTTTTTCCTCGTAATTTAATTATCAAGACAATTACAAATTATTGTTAAATTTTCCTTAATAATTGAATCTTGGTCGCAATCACCATTTTAACTAATTCTAGTATAATTTAAATTTAATATTGTTTTTATATTGATATTCCAAAATAATCCTAATTTTTGATTTCTCTTATGGTATATACCTTATATATTGAAAGCGCCCTCGGGACATTTTAAAATTTGAAGGCGTTAAAATTATCAAAAAACGGACAAACTAATTATTTGTTTTAATATAGTTTCGGATTGTTAGATTAATTCCGCCTGGCGAACTTAGAATAATTCCGCCTATTTTAAGAATAATTCCGCCTGCTGGTTAGAATAATTCTGTCTGGCGAACATAGAATAATTCCGTCTGGCGAACATAGAATAATTCCGCCTGGCGAACTTAGAAAAATTCCGCCTATTTTAAGATTAATTCCGCCTGGTTAGAATAATTCTGTCTGGCGAACATAGAATAATTCCGCCTGGCGAACTTAGAATAATTCCGCCTGGCGAACTTAGAAAAATTCCGCCTGGCGAACTTAGAAAAATTCCGCCTGGCGAACTTAGAATAATTCCGCCTGGCGAACTTAGAATAATTCCGCCTGGCGAACATAGAATAATTCCGCCTGGCGAACTTAGAAAAATTCCGCCTGGCGAACTTAGAAAAATTCCGCCTGGCGAACTTAGAATAATTCCGCCTGGCGAACTTAGAATAATTCCGCCTGGCGAACATAGAATAATTCCGCCTGTTTTAATTCCGCCTGGCGAACTTAGAATAATTCCGCCTGTTTTAATTCCGCCTGGCGAACTTAGAATAATTCCGCCTGTTTTAATTCCGCCTGGCGAACATAGAATAATTCCGCCTGGCGAACTTAGAATAATTCCGCCTGGCGAACATAGAATAATTCCGCCTGTTTTAATTTCGCCTGGCGAACTTAGAATAATTCCGCCTGGCGAACATAGAATAATTCCGCCTGTTTTAATTCCGCCTGGCGAATTTAAAATAATTCCGTCCGTTTTAAATTTCATCTATCCTAATAGTTTTTTGACCAATGATCGAATTAAATAATTTTCTATTTGTCTATTCCCATCCTCTAATAACCTAATTTTTTGACTTCTTTTCTCATATAATCTCTCGGATGAAAATGCATTAGGCCCATTCTTTTCATTTAATTAATTTTAAATATTGTAAATACAATTTTCACCCAAAATTTCAGCTGACTTCCTTACGGACTACAACAATGTCATCGACAATTGCTGCTACCGCCCCGGCCATCGGGCTCACCTCGGCCACCACCACCACCCCTCACCTTTTGCCGTATCATTCCCCGCCGTATTCCTCCTATCCATCCGGCCCAGGGATGCCAACTCTCGCCTATCCTACCGGGTGGCATCTTCAACAGAAGCAGCGCTTTAATCGTCCCCAACAACAAAATATTGGACAGCGATTTATTTGGCCTGACACCGATGAACACCGACGGCATTTTGATGGACCCGAACAGCGGTTTGGATTTAAAACGGGAACCAGTGGAAGTGGAGGAGGAATATGGACTGATGGATTGGTGGAAGGCACCGGAGGAGGAGGAGGAATGGGCTCCGGAAGAGGAGGAGAAATGCGCACTGCCCCAGGACATGTTCCTTCTGTCGGCCACGTCACCGTTGGCCATGGCGGCGGAGGTGGAACATTGGATCCATGGCGATCAACAATTGGTGTGCCCCAAGTTGGAGTGAGTCTGGCATTCTGCTTTATTTTAAGAAATATTTAATCTGTCAAATGCGATAAAGATTTTAACCGTTTGTTAGTTTATTTTAAAACCCAAAACCTTATAACCAATCTACTAGTATAAATCAGGTCAAATTTCAATCTAATCATTTAATATATTCCGGCTTAGGTTTGGACAATTCTAACTTGATCTTGAACCATTAAACCAAAATTGGTTTAAACCGTTTAATACCCTTTAATTTTGACCAAACCATAACAAATTATATACCATTCAATGCATATTGATCCGCTCTATTCAATAGTATATTTATTTTGGAAATTTAATTTTGGAAGTTAAATACTAATATCTATTAATATCCCTTAATTCATTAGGCCTCTCAGTGCTGTGTTTGTCGGGTCCGATGAGCCGGGGACGACGACGACTTCTGCTGCCGATTTTGTGAATGCCACCAACTCATTCCCACCCCAACAACAACAATATCATCATCATGGAGGAGACGAATTTTGGATGGAACAACCCTTTGATATGAGCCAACTTGGATATGCATCGGAAGGACATTCAACGGAATTCGGATTCAGTGCACCGCCTCATCAATATCAACATCACCAGCAACAACATTACGGCCAACCATACGATAGGCAATCGCCTCAAGAACATTTGCATTTTGCGGATTTGAGTGTTTCCAGCAGGTGAACACAATTGAGTGAAATAGAATTTTAATACCTATACCATTCTTTTGTCCATAGTTCAACAAGGAAGCAATAAATTTTGGATGGCTTTATGTAATTTGAAAGTCCTAAATGTCCTCAAAAAAGTGGCTAAATTTTTTGAAAAGTTTCAAACATTTTTTAAAATAAACGCTTTTTCCTCCAAAATTCGGTATATTAAAATCTATAACATGTAACTCTTTTAATGAGGTGGATTTTATAAAATTAGGAAAGCCACTTTTTAAAGAAAACTTTGCGCTTTCGAATGGCAAATCGCCTTCCTAAATTGGTTTTTGCCTCGTTGATGAGATATGGGCCAAAAAGTTGGGGTAACGAATCGCCACTATCGCCTAACGGGGGAATGGGGCAATCGCATTCGCAATCTATCGAAAAATGCCTTGAGCAATTTTATCCTTTCCCTCAATCGAAAAGAGAAGGCGATGATGGGCTCTCTTTCCTTTCCAATCGAAATATACTGTATTATATACCGTATACCTCCAGCCAATAATCAAACTCCTCAACAATTCTTTTCAATAAATTTTCAATAAATGAAGGCATCTAAAAATTATTGAAAGATTGAATAAAAATATAATGAAAAATTTCAATAAAAATTTTTCCTTAATCAATTTTAGTACTACGGCATCTACCTCGACCGCCGTTGTTGATCAACAAGTTTCGTCCATTTTTGAGCCATTGAGTGTGTGCTCTTCGGCATGCACTTGGAGTTCCGGAGGCGGTGAAGAGCATTCCTCGCAAAGTCAGGACGAAATATTCGAAGAAATCCAGCGAGAATGTGCCGAAATAGAGCAACGCTCCTCTTCGAGTTCACCTGGAGAAAATGTTTGCGCCAGCACTTCTTCAAAGGTTGGAAGGGGATGAAATTCTTTCTAGATAATTAAGTACCGTTGCCGTTCTTTGGTCCATATCTCAACCGTGAAGCAACCAATTTAAGAATGCGATATGTCATTGGAAAACTCTAAAAGTCCTCTAAAAAGTGGCTTTTCTAATTCCTTGAAAACATTTTATTAATAAGAATTTTTTTTTAAAAAAGGTTAAAAAAATTATCTAAGCCACTTATTAGAAGATATTTTGAGCTTTCGAAAAGTATTTCGCCTTCCTAAATTGGTTGTTTCCTTGTAGAATTATGGGCCATAAATTAATGCAGACATACAACCGGTGGTACATAGACGGTTCTTTTTGGCCATACTTCAACTAAAAATCAACCATTTCGAGAAGGCGATATTATCTTCGAAAGCCTAAAGTGTCCTCTAAAAATTGACTTAAATAATTTTTTGAAAATTTAAACAATTTTTAGAATAAGTTGCTTTTATTCCAATCTTCCAAAAATTCGAGTTTAGTACATTCAAAGGTATGTAGTATGTAACTATTATAAAAAGATAAAATTTATAGAAATTAATTAGGCGACTTTTTAGAGGACACTTTGGGCTTGCAAATGATATATCGCCTTCCCAAATTGGCCATAGCCTCGTTGATGTATTAGCTAAAAACAAATGCGAGTACTCAATAGTCCCATTTTTTGAATCCCATAAGAAAATTTCCTTTTTTTTTCAGAACTCCATCAAAAAACTGACAAGGAAAAGCAGTAGCAGCAAAAAGGCAACAAAATCGGATCGAGGCGAACGCAAAAAGGAGTTGAACCGTGTGGCCGCCACTCGCTACCGTGAAAAGAAGCGAAAAGAACGAGAGGAGATGGGCGGCGTCATGTTGGAACTGGAACAGAGGAACAAGGCGTTGAAGGCGGACATTGCGGCTGTCCAAGCAGAAATGGCCTATTTGAAGGGTTTGGCCAAGGAGATTGAGGCGGCAAGACTGAGGACGGCGGCTCGATGAAATATGATAAATTCCCCCTCATATCCCTAATAAAGGCGGCATTTTCCCCACCCAATCAGAATCGGCAAAGAAGATGGCAAAGAAGTCCCCCGGCATTTAATATATACAAATTTTGATAAAATTTTGGACACACAGCATTCCCTTCTGATGAATTATGTCACATATTTCCATTCTTTCATTCATTTTGGTGGCATAAATTCCATGTTAAATATTATGCATATGTGAAATAGAATGCCTCATCAGTCAGTACTTTGCGTCCATTCTTTAGGCCATATCTCAACAAGGAAGCAACCAATTCAGGAAGGCGATATGCTATTTTAAAGCCTTAAATGTCTTCTAAAAAGTGGCCAATTTATTTATTAAAAATTTTAAAAAATTTGTAAAACAAATGACTTTTCCTTAAGAAAGATAGATTTATTATATATGATAGAGCATATTGACAATTTTAAAAGTGAATTTCAAAAAAATTTTAAAAGGCTAAATTCTAAATTGTAGAGGATATTTAGAGCTTTCAGATGGTATATCGCCTTCGATTATTGGCTTTCGCCTCGGGCGATATTAGCCAAAAACTAATAAGGCAATGATCTTCCCAAGCCCAAACATGGGTAAATTCATCGGTACTCTTTTATGCTAAACTAAGGCTTTTGAATGCAATTTCAAGCCTTTAGTTTAAATTAAAATGCTATTTTTACTTATTTTCTTGGATCATATTTTTTGAAGAATAATGGCAATGCCTCCCATCATTAAGCCAAAGGAATTTCCCAGTTGTTTTTATGGTCCCATTTTTGTGCGCGATTCAATTCGCACATATTCTCTTCCATCCAAATGGCAATGCCCTTGATTCACAAAAAAAAATAATTCATCCAATGGCTTCATTCGGCCCATTTCGCTTTTCACCGATTGCCGGCTTCTTCAGCTCCCATAAAAATATTCATTCCATTCCCAAAATGACCTTCCCCAAAATGTGGCACCGGCACAAAAATATGTTATGCCGAAAAGCTGTGGATTGGATAGCACAAATGAGTGAAAAACAAGAAGGTATATGGGGCTCCAAGCAACTTATTTTTTTGCCCCGCCGGACCAATTCGCGGCTTTTTTTTGGCACATATTCATATTCCCCACCCAAACCCATTGCCCTCCTTTCCCATAGAGTCCAACCAATTTGTTCTTTCTCCCCTTCGCCCATTTGCATGGTTTTCCCTTCCGCTTCCCTGCTCCCAAAATCCCCTCCCAAAAATTTATTCGGCCTCCATCCCAACAAAACACAACAGGTGGGTGCCTACGACTGCCCGGCGCCATTGTCTTCTTCGCCCCTTCCACTTTTGGGCAGTCCATTGGGCCATCATGAATGGACTCTCTGAGGGACGAAAAGGTCGGCGGAGGCGGGGATTTTCCGGCCTCCGAGGGGAAGCGCACAATTCAATGGGAGACTGACCGTTATTTTTGGGGAAAGGTGCTTGTTGTGGTCAATCCCTCACCCTGAATTGTTGGCTGCCCGAAAATGAATGAATTGAATGGACGGAAGCATCGGCGAGGCAAATGCAGCGGACTTCCTCCCCCAACCCCCTCCAATTTTCACCTTCCCCATAATTTTGGTCACCACCGGCCCCTGGGGGTTGTTTTTGGACATGGCGGTGGTTGCCAATGGGAGCAGCTTTTTAACCTTCCAATTCATTTTCCCGACACCACATTGATTGTTCAGGCACAAAAAAGGATAATTCAATACCGTCAATTGGGAACTTACATCAGTTTTTGGCCTATTGTTCAGTTGGGCAATAGCCAATTTTAGTAGGCGATATACCAATCGAAAGCCCAAAGCCTCCTCTAAAAAGTGGCTTTATTAAATATTATAAATTTTAGGAATTTACATTTCTAAAATAGTTATATCCCGGTGAGTGTAATTAACCCAAATTTCCTAATTGAATGAGAAAAAGACGCTTATATTACAAACTAGAAAAAAATAGTAAAGCCACTTTTTAGAGAATATTTAGGGCTTTCTAATGGTGTATCGCCTTCCCAAATTGGTTGCTTTCTTGTTGAGATATGGCCAAAAGAACGGCAAAAGTACTCAATCAGACATCCCCCACCTCACTCAATTTATTAGTGCAATTTGGTCAATAATCTGCCTTTCCAGTTTCCAACTTAAGCTAGGTAGATGCCTTCATTTGAGGAGTAGGAGAACATCTCCCACAATGAATATTGGGCCAAATCGCTCGCGCTGCCTTTTTGCCTCATCAACCCAGCAATGTTTGTTGAGCTGTAGAAAGGTCAAAAGCCCAACAAGCTTACCAACGGTCAACCCATCAATTTCCCATCAATTTTTCAATATAGCCCTTCATAAACATTATTTGTTGGCCAAAACGCGCATTTTGAGGGGTCTGTGGTCTTTCGTGAACAATTCAACTTAAGCCAATGTTAAGGAAGACGAAGTTGAAGGAGGGGATTATGGGAGGATTGGCGACAAATTCCAATGTTTATTCCTCCTTTTCTCCTCCTTTTCAATATGCTTTTCCCCTCAAATTTTTCCCTCAAACTTTTGCCTTCATTTCAAATTTCCATCTCCTCATTGCATTGTTCCAATTTCCTCCCATCCATTATTATTAATAAGCCCACCCGCATTTTCGGAGGTGGAAAGCCGCCGCCGCCACTTTGGAGGAAAAGCCTCCCCCTCCGCCAAATTATTATCCCACTCAACATCATCAATCAAAATTCACCCAAATTCCCTCATTCAATTCAAATAATATTCGCACATATTCCTCCCATTCATTTGTGTAATTTGCTTTGCCCCAGAAATGCTTTAACCATTGGCTTTTTGCCCAACTTTAATTTAAATCAAATACAATGAAATTAATGGATTGAAACCGCCATTTTGGTCATATCTCAACAAGGAAGCAACCAATTTTGGAAGGCTCTATGTCATTTTAAAGCTCTAAATGTCCTCTAAAAAGTGGCTTTATGAAAAATTAAAATATTTTCTTAAATAAGCAGCTTTTCCTCACTCAATTAGAAGATACGGGTTCATTTTATTCAAAGAGATGGAACATTTATTAAATAATAGAATTTATGAAATTTAAAATAGCCACTTTTTAAAGGATATTTTGGGCTTTCAGTTGGTTTACTGCCTTCTAAAATTATCAATAGTCTCGTTGAGTTATGGGCCAAAACCGATGTAGTTACAGGCACTATTTAGAGGACACTTTTGACTTTTCAATGATATATCGCCTTCCAAAATTGTCCATTGCCTCATTGAGTTATTGGCCAAAATCGTTGCATATACTCAATCAGCAATATTCAATTCTCCAGTACCTAATAATTCAAGGCATTGGCATGTGCTTTTCTCCAGTTTCTAGGGAAGGAGGGGGAGCCAAAACCAATCGGTCATCTCGGTGGCTTATGGCTTTTCCTTCCTTCCAACCAAAGTCAACAATCACAAACGTCGCCGCCGGCGTTTCCCACAACATCCCCTCCCAATCGCGCCGATGGGTGGCGAGTTCCGCTTTTCACTTTCACCTCTCCCCAAAGGGCACATTCCCAATTCTAAAAAGGGGATTCCAACACTTTCGCTTCTTTTTGATCAGCTTTCCCACCACCCAAATATTCTTCCACTTTTCTATTTGATTTGATTCAACTTTAAACAAATTTGGCAGCCTTTTCTTTCATCTTTTCTTGCCGAATCGCTTAATTATCAGCGGGAAATAAAGATTGAATTTTTTTCGGAGGCTAAGTTGATTTAAGGCGGCAAATAAATCTCCTCCCAAAGCCGAAAGGGAGGAAGGCGTTGTTTGCTTACCTTCCCTTCCAGCGATTGGATCGCCACAGGGCATTTGCGGATTGGGAGGCATCAATTCGCCCCTTAAGCAATTCTTTCCCTCATTTTTCCCTCATTTTCCCTCTTCCATCGCAATTTTTCCCTCATTCTCATTCTTCCACCCCCCCCCCCCCCCCTTTCCAGCCCAACCAATTAATCCAATTTCCCCTCGAGGATTCACCGATTCACCCACATCTCGCCTTTTGGGCTTTTTTGTCCCCCCTTCCGTCCGTCCGCTGCATCGCCGAAAACAACTTTTTAGCCGGCCGCTGAACACAATAATTAGTATAATTTTCGGGTCCACCTATCCAATTTTTGCATTCGCGCACCCAAAATCCATCCATCCATTCATCCTCTCTAGCAATATTTTGTGCCTCACAAGTCAGCCGAAAAAGAACTCATCATTTGTGGAGGAAAGCCTCGCAAAGAGGCCACTTGGTTCCTCCCCTCCCTTCCATCATTGCCCATAAGCCAAACTTGTCCTCAATATAATTTTTTCCTGGGGCGCGCAACCCAGCAATCATCAGCCAAAGGCAGAGGCCGCAATAATCGGGCGGGGACACGGCAACGACGACAAATCGCGCGGCCTTTGGGGCGTGTGCGCGCAACATATATTTACAAAAAGAAAAAAGCAATCCAATATAGAGCGGTATATCTTTTTTAGGCATCATCCCAATGTGGACTGTGGAGGGGAGGGCAAAATGCCGGAGGAATGTTTTGATATATTAGCCTTTGTTTTTTTTTTTGTCTTTATGCCATTTATTTGTAATATCGGATATTACTGTATATTTAATTTACCGAAAAAAACAGTGAATTTGCCGGAATTTTTTGTTGTGAAAAATCATTATTTTTGTTGCCATAAACTAGGCGAATTCACTCGCTCTCTTTAAGATGTTCCTATGCTCCAAAAATGAAGCTCTAATTCATAATCTAACAAAAGCCTAATCCTAACTAAGCCCCAACACTTTGTTATGGTCAAGTTATATGGCCTCAAAATAGACTATTTTTCGAACGAAAAATTTGCAATGTTTTTTCTGCAAATTAAACCGCCCCCTTTTTAAAAGGTTATATTCAAACCTTTGCAACTTTTTTGTGCGCATTCAAATTCAATTTTTGGCTCCAAATCCAACTTTTTCCCAGCCACTATTTTTCGCCCTTACAATTTCAATGTCCACATTGACCAATATTGTATAATATGGTGAATGAATCATTACCATTTTTATGGCCACCTCAACACATTTTTACATAAATGGAAGGAAACAATTTAAAATGCTTCTTATTCATTCCAATTCCCAAGCACTCCGCATCAAATTCAAAAATATTCCCTCCTTTCCCTCCTTTAAATACCCTTTAATTCCGCCCTCTTTTAAAATGGCCATATTACCCACATGAATAAATGGTCAATTGGGTCCATGTCCATCTTCGTATTTTGCCCATTTTCCCTTATTTCAGTTAAGGCCAAGTGCCCCAACAACAATTCTCGGCAAATTGCCCAATGTCCACCCTCCAGCCTCCAAATTTTAATGTTTAATTCCATTGAATGTCCAGTGGCCCTTTTGGCCTTTCGCCCCTCCTTTAGGATCCATTTCCTTCCTTCCCCCTCCAAACCCCTCTAATGAACCCCATTGGCCATTGGCGCCCTCCCCCTTTGTGAGAACAATTTTAAAGCTGCTTCTTTTACACACTTTTCCCGGCTTCTTCTTTTCTTTTAAAATTTCCACCAAAATTCTCGCCACTTGATTCCCTCACCCCTTTTCGCCCTTTTAAATTTATGGTGGCACCTCTCACATAAGATAGCCTCCCCTCGATTTGGCCCTTTAAAATATCCCCCTTTGATGACAATTGTCGCGGCACACACAAAGAGTGGACCACGCTATTGCCAGCCGAGAAGATTGGCTAATCGCCAAGCCAAAATCATCGCCATCTTTTTTTCTTGCCCATTGCTCAGCCGCCTCTTTGGCCAAACCAACTAGAAGATCGCCTTCGATTTGATGACAATTGTCGCAGCATTTCGCTTTTTTAAATGGACGGCATTATTGCCAGCTAGGGGATTGGCAAAATTGCCACATTTTTCCTTGCCAATTTTATAATTCCCCAAAATTATCTATGTTTTATCCAAATTACTCGCAAATTTTAAAAGCCCTAGAATATAAATTTTTCATCGAGATCAAATATACCAGAATTTAAAAAAAATTTCAAATCTTAAGCCACTTTTTTGCCAATTGGTCAAGCCACCACCTAGAGGTTCAATTCTTAAGCCACTTTTTGCCAATTGGTCAAGCCACCACCTAGAGGTTCAATTCTTAAGCCACTTTTTGCCAATTGGTCAAGCCACCACCTAGAGGTTCAATTCTTAAGCCACTTTTTGCCAATTGGTCAAGCCACCACCTAGAGGTTCAATTCTTAAGCCACTTTTTGCCAATTGGTCAAGCCACCACCTAGAGGTTCAATTCTTAAGCCACTTTTTGCCAATTGGTCAAGCCACCACCTAGAGGTTCAATTCTTAAGCCACTTTTTGCCAATTGGTCAAGCCACCACCTAGAGGTTCAATTCTTAAGCCACTTTTTGCCAATTGGTCAAGCCACCACCTAGAGGTTCAATTCTTAAGCCACTTTTTTGCCAATTGGTCAAGCCACCACCTAGAGGTTCAAATCTTAAGCCACTTTTTGCCAATTGGTCAAGCCACCACCTAGAGGTTCAATTCTTAAGCCACTTTTTTGCCAATTGGTCAAGCCACCACCTAGAGGTTCAATTCTTAAGCCACTTTTTTGCCAATTGGTCAAGCCACCACCTAGAGGTTCAATTCTTAAGCCACTTTTTTGCCAATTGGTCAAGCCACCACCTAGAGGTTCAATTCTTAAGCCACTTTTTTGCCAATTGGTCAAGCCACCACCTAGAGGTTCAATTCTTAAGCCACTTTTTTGCCAATTGGTCAAGCCACCACCTAGAGGTTCAATTCTTAAGCCACTTTTTTGCCAATTGGTCAAGCCACCACCTAGAGGTTCAATTCTTAAGCCACTTTTTGCCAATTGGTCAAGCCACCACCTAGAGGTTCAAATCTTAAGCCACTTTTTGCCAATTGGTCAAGCCACCACCTAGAGGTTCAATTCTTAAGCCACTTTTTGCCAATTGGTCAAGCCACCACCTAGAGGTTCAATTCTTAAGCCACTTTTTTGCCAATTGGTCAAGCCACCACCTAGAGGTTCAATTCTTAAGCCACTTTTTGCCAATTGGTCAAGCCACCACCTAGAGGTTCAAATCTTAAGCCACTTTTTTGCCAATTGGTCAAGCCCCACCTAGAGGTTCAAATCTTAAGCCACTTTTTGCCAATTGGTCAAGCCACCACCTAGAGGTTCAATTCTTAAGCCACTTTTTTGCCAATTGGTCAAGCCCCACCTAGAGGTTCAAATCTTAAGCCACTTTTTTGCCAATTGGTCAAGCCCCACCTAGAGGATCGATTTAAATGACGGATAAAAGTGTGGAAAATGAAAGGGCGAGCTGGAAGCCATCATCGATGCTTTTAGCTGGACACTGGGATGGATGGACAGGCGCGACACTGGTCATTGGCGACTGTCTCCATTAGCACACCGATGAACTTGAAGAAAATTTTGGTGGCAGCCGTCTGAAGGAAAGAGGCAAGCGCCAACCTGTCGGCTAACCGATCTGATTGACTGCGACCGTCCCGGTCAAGGCAAAAAGACTTGCCCAATTCCTTGGGCACATAAATCCCTCCAATCTAAAAGAAGTCCGGCTTCCTTTTCGGCTTAAATTGACTACGCGCGAATGTTTGTGGAAATTGCGCAAAATTGTCGCCACCAATGTTTGTTGTTGTTATTTTGGTTATTTTGGCGAAGATTTGCTCGGCAATTAGCCAAAATCCAGTCATTCATTCACCTTCCCCTGCGCATCCATTAAGCACTCAAATCCAGAAGCCAAAATTGGTGAATCCTCAATTCCTCTTTGGATCATTTTGTCCAATTTTCGATGAATTCTCCGATTTATCCTCGGCCTTCCTTCCACCCTAATCCCAACAAATCCCTCCCCTCCTCTTCCTAAATATTTCCATTTTCGAGTCGATTTGTCTTCCAAATGAGAGGAAAAAGGATGTAAACAAATGTTCTTCCCCCTCTCCCTAAATCTCCAGTGCTCGATCAAAAGAAAGGCAAATCCCGATCCCCTTCCCCAAATCCCCATCCTCTTTTGGCTATCGGCGAGCGCTCTTGTTGGCCCCAATCCCTTCGGTTGGCCGATCCCCAAAATCCCCCTCATCAGCTCCTTCTGTTGTTGGCCCTTGTCCTTCATTCATCATTGTCTTCTTCTTTTGGCCCTTTCCCTCCAAGGGAGAATCCACCTCTGGCCCATTCCCGGGGATTGCCGCCGCCCACCCCTCATTTACACTGATGGATTTTCGGAGAGAACAAAAGGGGGGGGGGGGGGGGGGGGATTTTTGATAAGGCCAAATTGGAGGAAATATCCGCTAAATCCATCCTATTTTTATCCAAATGATGGCTTTGATCTTTTAATTGAAGAGATGGATAAAAAAAAAAAGAAAAAATTGATTAAGGGAATCAATCAAATTGTTAGGGGGCATATTTACTGACAAATTGGCGTCAATCAAACGCAAAACGAGCATCTTTTTTAATGCTTTATTCCATATAAAATGTTGCTCTCTGTTTTTTAACCAAATAAAGCAACATAGTTTCTGTGCCATATTTTTGTTTACTCAGCGTGGCAATAACCAATTTTGGAAGGCGATATATCTTTCGAAAGCCCTAAATGTCCGCTAAAAAGTGGCTCTAAAACTTTTATGTAATCCACCTTTCTTAAATGGTTACATGTATTTGAGTTTAATAAACCCAAATTATCTGATGAGGAAAAGCCATCTTTTTTTATAATTATTAAATTTTCAAAAAATTAATTAAGCCACTTTTTAGAGGACATTTATGGCTTTCAAATGGCATAACGCCTTCCAAAATTGATTGTTTCCTTGTTGAGATATGGCCAAAAAGATAGCTCAGAATATTTAAACAAAGGTGCTGAAATGTCCTATTTCGCCTTTAAAGCCTTGTCCAAATAAAATGTTCCCCAATTTTCAACATTGCACTTCTTAATATATCCAAAATCCGACCAATTTGCTGCCAACATTTTTGTACAAATTCCCATCACTCTTTGTGCTCGCCTCGCGCGGCTTCATCCCCTCCCCTAGGCCAAAATGCTGTGGCCAATGTCCATCCCTTTTAGCCACTTCTTTCCCACTGTGTTTGCAAGTCGGCTTTTGGGCCCCCTCCTTTGCAAGCACAATGCCCCTTCCATCCCCCCTTCACATCAACTGGCCTAGAGGCCCACTTAACCTGTTCCTCCTCATCCCCATCTTCTTTGGCAAACAACACACAAAATGATTGAAGGGGCCACCCTTCCCCTCAGCTAATTAGCCCTGTCCCGCTGCCTTCCATCACACTGACCGGTCGGCCACCACCGTTGGCCACAAAGTCTTTCTTCGCCCTACTTTCTTAATTCCGCTCGCTTTTCCCTTCCCAAATTGCTGATGAATTTTGTTGAGTGATGGCTTTTTAGGAGGAGGAATGGCAGTTCCTTCTCTCTATTGGCTGGTCACCTTGCCATTTGATGTTCTGCGGAAAAGCATTTAGACGGCATTTTTTGCCAATTCTCATTGAATTGTTTAATGTGCCCATCCAAGGAAGAGGATTTTCGATAGGAAACACTTCAATATCATAGCCATTCTTTTGGACATAGCTCATCAAGGAAGCAACCAATTTAGGAAGGCAATATGCCATTTTAAAGCCCAAAGTTCCCACTAAAAATTGGCCATTTTAAATTTTATGAGATCCGCCATTTTAAAAAATTATATGTCTTTGAATGTTAACAAACCCAACTTTGTGAAGTAAAACCGATTATTTTGCAAATTATTTTAAATTTTCAAAAATTATTTAAGCCACTTTTTAGAAGACATTTCAGGCTTTCGAATGGCATATTGCCTTCCGAAAATGGTTGCTTCCTTGTTGAGCTGTGTCCAAAAGAACGGTCCCTATGTTCTTAAATTCCTATTTCGAAGGATTTTCCCATATTACTTCCTATTCTCGAACTTCTAATTTTGACCCATATTTAAATAATTTCATGGCCACTTTTCTCTTGGTCTTTGACCCACGATGCCCCCTCCCCTTAAATTGCCCTCAAGGGATTTCGTGTGCGCAAAATGGGATTTTAATAATAAATTGTGGCAGTGGCAAAATATTTTATTATGAATTTGTGCCCAACCAACAAATTTGTCCCATAACAATGTTTTCGTGCCACCACACTTTTCAAATTTCCGTACCTCTTTCCATCCATGTCCACAATGTTTGTGCTCCAATTCATTGCCAATTTCCCTCCTCTCCTTGGATTTGCCAATTTCCGCCCATTTTACGCCACCCACCCAAACTCTAATTAATCCGTCCATTCCCCATCTTGCATTTCCTGGGTGCAGAGCGCGAATTTGTGTGCCCTTCCCCATTTCTCCTTGATTTTTTGGAACGGCCATTTCCGTTGCCCTGGACACCCACCTAAATGAATGGATGGCATTGAGGGATTTGCGCGAGGAAATGGAAAGGTAATCCCTCCTGGGGGATTGAAAGGAAGGGAGGGGAACACCGGAGAGGATAAATCGGAGTGAAACCGGCCATTTTTGGTCCAGCAATTACCCTCTTTTCTCACAAAATGGTTGACCATGTGCATAGATTGTCCCATATCCCAGTGGACCAACCCAATTTGTCGCCACTTATAATTCATCATGGGCTGAACCAATTTTGATAATTTTAGTATTAAATTAAAGAGCAGACTTTTGGCTATCAAATTATATTAATTTTATTTAAATTGATTCAGAATGGATTGAGTTATGGATGATCAAAATACAATTGAAAATTTCGCTAATTCATAGTAAAAGATCATATGGATTTTCGGTCATGATTCCATCATTTCTGGGCAAATTTTAATAAAAAATAATATTAATACATAGGCAAAAGTCTGCTCTTTAATTTGATATAAAAATTATTAAAATGTTTCTTTGCTTAATGGATCTATAATCGATTACGATAGGTTGAACTGCTCCATCTCCTTCTCTCCGCCTTTTTAATAATTTTAAAACTATTTCATTTTAACTAATTCAAAGTGAAATTAAATAAAATTTAATATTAATAGATAGCTAAGAGTGCGATCTTTAATTTGATAGTAAAATTAGTAAAACTAATTCAGTCCTTAATGAGTTATTGATTATAAAACGCGACAAGTTGGTGCGACAAGTTGAACTGCTCCATTTTCCCCTCATCAGCCTTTTCCATTTTATCTCCTCTAATTCCAAGATAAATTAAATAATATTTTTATTATTAAATAGCTATGAATCCACTCTCTAATTTGATACTAAATTTATCAAAATTGATTCCGTCCTTGATGAGTTATTATAAATGGCGATGGAGATAAGTTGGCGCGACCCTCATTTCCCAATTTTGCCCTCATTTTCACATCATTCAATTCATCTCAATTCCAAAATTTGGATGAATATTCCAAAAAATGAATTCGGCTCACTCAATTGTTCGCCTTCATCCTCAATCCTCCCAATTATTCACTAATTAAGTGCTGATCCTCCTCTAATATTGGAAGTGTCATCCAAAAATGGACTTCTCCTCCCAAATTCCAATTTGCTCCAAATTTCTCCATTCACACAATTCCAATCCACCTTCCCCTCCCAATTTTCCATTGTTCCACCCAATTTTCACCCAATCAAAGTAAAGTAAAGCAAAAAAATCCCGGCTTAACCCACTTCCCTTCATCCACCTCAATCTCAATTAGAACTCACCAAATTCATTCCATTTTATTCTCTCTGGAATGGAAATTATCGCCCCGGAGGCATTTTCTTCCTTCCAGCTTCATCCAAAATTTTCCTCTATTCTCATTTTTTAATGGGATTCACTCCCCATTGTTATATATTTCCCATTCATTTTCCCTCCCGACCCAAAATTCCCCTCCCCAATTCCATTTCGCGCGCCCACCTTTCTCCCAGCCCATCCCCATTCCGCCAGCCTCAAATTTATATCCCCCAACAAATCCCCTTTTTACCCACCATCCCGCCTCTCGCTCGCGCACACAACTGTCCAAACAGTCAATTTTGTTTTGTGCATTTTAAGCAGCGCTGACCTTCACTGCTGCTGGCCATCACCTATTTTTCCCACCCATTTTGAACTCATACATTTGGGTCGATCATCCCATTTTTGTGGCTAATGAATTGGATTAAAGAAGCTTTGGGCACCTTTTAGATCGGAAAAAACGCAAGGCATTGAATGGCAAAAATACTTTTTCCCCTTCCCCTCCCCATCAATCTCCCTAATAAACAGAATCATTACCAAATTTGTAGTACCCTGGGGTCATTCATTTAGCCATGGCTCAACAGGTAAACGACCAATTTGGGAAGGCATTATGCCATTTGAAAGCACTGAATATCCTCTAAAAAGTGGCATTACAAATTTTTTCAAAATTCTTAAAAATTTGTGAATGAAATTCTTTCCCTCAAAAAATCAGGTTTATTACATTTAAAGACATATACCTATTTTAAAGAAATGAATTTTATAAAAATTATAATGGCCACTTTTTAGAGGACATTTAGGACTTTAAAATGGCATAGCGCCTTCCTTAATTGGTTTCTTCCTTGAAGAGCTATTGTTTTTCAAGTGCATTTTTTGAATCAAATTCCTCTACAAATTTCCTCTTCAAATGCCATTTCCATTTCCGTTCATTGTTTCTCAATTTTTGAACCTCCAAAAAATGACCTTTCCCCAATTTAATTCAAAAAATTGCCTAAAATTCATTTCCGATCCACAAATTGCCCCACCAATTTCGTTCATTTTTGGCTCTACAAATCCTCATCCTATGCCACCTGTCCATCCAATGTCCATCTCAATTTTGAATGTTTTGCCTAAAAATAATTCGTGGCGCAGATTAAAATAAGACAAAAATTGTCAGTAAATTTGCGCCCATTCCCCTCCATTCAAAATTGGCAAAATTGCCCTGAAGCTAAAAACAAAATAAACAAGAAAAATGAGCCAGGGATTAGCCATTTGATGAGTGAATAGAGGAAAGTGTGCGCACCCAACTATTTATTCGCCTTGAATTCCATTCTAAAATTTGTTATTCACATTTTGTTGAACATAGGTTACCCCTCCAATAGAGGACATTGCCATTTACAATTTGGCCTATTAATTTTACAAATTCCCATTGTATAAAAGGTTGCATGTTTTTGGGTATAATAAACCAAAATTTATAGAGGAAAAACCCCATATTTTATAAAATGTTTTCCAAAAAATTAAGGCCACTTTTTAGAGGACATTTAGGACTTTCCAATGGCTTATCGCCTTCTCAGATTGGTTGCTTCCTTGCTAAGATATGACCAAAAATGGCACAAAGTATTGAAAATCAACAATAGTGAAATATCCTGTTTTGCCTCTCTTCATTTTCGCCAATTTCCTTGATTAAAATCAAATTAAAACTTCTCTTAAAATGAGGCGCGCATAATTTCCGCTAAATTTGGCTTCATCTTCCCTCATTCATTCAATTATTATTCAATTTTTCTGGCGCAATCTCCATTCCAATCCAATTCATTCACTTTCCAGCCTTCCCCATAAAATCTGCATATTCCCCCACCTTTCCGTCCCAAATTCGGCTATCCATTTCCCAATTCCAATATCACATTTGCATCCCCGTAGGGGCGGCCGGCTGTCGCCCATCCATGTGGCTGGCGCCCATCGCAATCGCGGGGCGATTTCCGAATGAGATCTGCCAACGGTCGCGCGTCGATATCCCCCCCCCCCCCCCTCTTTATCGCCTTTTTGCCCATTTTCCGCCTCCCCCCCTTCCATATTATTTGCCCTTTTTGCCCTTTCAATTCCATTTATCGCCTTCTCAAATCTGTGAGTTGCCTTTGCCTTCCGAATCATCGTTTCCACCAAATTCATCGGCAATTTATTTTGTTTGTCAGCCGCCACTGCCACCGTGCTTCTTGATATGTTTTAGATGATGCCAAACTTGATCCATTCCCTTTCCCTATTCTCCCTCCCCTTCTCCGCCAGCCACCGGAGCATTTATAAAAGGCAAAAGATAGGCAGGCGGCACGTTTCCGTAGTCCTCCTTCCTCGCCTCATTCCCTTGCCAATTTTATGACCATAAAATGGGGCAAAAGTATTATACTGTCCATCAACCGAATATCTGGTTTCACGTTTCATTCGGTCAAACCCACTTTCCTCCCCCTTCCTTCCCTTTTTGTCCAAATTTTGCCGACTCTCATCCAAAAAAGTGCCACAAAGACAAAGGGCCACTTGAGTGATTTGCGGGGGATGTCCCTTCAGAAAAGGCCACAAATCCCACTAAATCTCCTTCCTTTTGAGGATGGCACAAATTCATCTCATTTGTCCACATCCTTCAAAAACCACTTTCGGCATTTATCCCACCAAACCTCTTCCCCCTTTTCGCCTATTTTTGGCATTTATCCTCTAGGCCCTTTCACTCCATTTATGACCCCATATTCTTCCCCGCCCCATTTTGCCCCTTTCCCTTTTGGATGGACACCAACAACCACCCTATTTTCCCTTATTCCTCCTATTCATTCCCCCTATGAAAATGTTGAATATGAATATGATGAAGGAATGGACGATGGTGGTGGTTGTGAGGGTGGCCGATGGCGCACAGAATATTATACTATTTTATTTTATTTTGTTTGTTGGGCAGCAGGTGGGCGCCAATTGCAACCGATGGGCGAACGTGAAATAATCCAGACCCTTCCAAATTTTATCGTCGTTCATTGATATGTGAATATGGATCAACAACAAATTTCCACGTTTTACGTCAATTTCTCCATATCAATTTTCTAGGTTCCAAATAAGATTATTAAGCTTTTTTGAGGCCAAAATGACCCTAATCCCAATATTTCCCCACCCTCCACATTCACCATTTTTTATCATCACTATGAAAGTATGAATGCCAAAAAATCAGCCCATTTTCACGTTTTTGCTTATCGCTTATCCCCTTTCCTACAATATCAATATCAATTTTATTGGCTAATCTAAAATAGGATTAATTAAGTTTTTGCAGACAAAATGACCCCACCAATATTTTGCCCTCACTTTTGACGACGCTTATAGGCTTATCTGATTTATATATTCCCTCCAAATCCAAAGTCTAAAATGCCATCTTTCCACCGCCACCATTCCCCAAAATGAAAAAATAATTCCAGAGTGTGCCAATTTAAAAATTAAAAGGCCAACTTTTCTCCTCTTTACTTTATCATATTCAAGAGAATTCCCTGTGGGCGCTTTTTTGATTATTCATTCATTTTTCTTCCCTTTAGGGGGTGTTTTTGGTGCCTTTGATCGGTCCTCCTTCAAATGCCACCAATTCCCCCCTACCCCATCCATCCCAATATTGCCCATTTTTGTTATCTCGCCAATTTTTTTGCCGCCCGCCCTTTTTTCCCTTTTTACTCCAATTTTTGACCGCCTTCAATTATCATTTTTCCCTTCGGGCGCCTCTTCCTTCCCTCTTCCTTCCTTTCATTCCCACCTTTTTATGTGCCTTTTGGCCTTATTGCCCCTCATAATAATTTTTTGCCAATCGGCCATTTTATTTGAATAAATCATAAAATTTTAGATTAAAAAATGCCGAACAATATTTTTTGCCAATCTTTGCCAATTTTTTGCTAATTTTGTATTGATCAAAAACAAAAAAATGCCATCTTCAATGACATTTATGCCTTTCCACAGAGCATTTTTTGCATTACTCTTTTTAATCGGTAAATTAAAAAACAAAGAAATAGTGTTGGTAAAAGTTGGTTTTAAACCAGGCTTTTTGGAAAGTTTTTGAAAAATTACCATTTTAAAAATTTTGGTTTTTGAAATTTTCTGTTTTTAAAAATTTGGGTTTTTTAAAAATTTCGTTTTAATTTTGCCACTTTTTCCAGTTCAACATTCCCATCGGCCCTTGATTATGGCCGAATTGGCAGTGGCAGTGCCAACAAATGATGAAAATTCGGCAGCCACTTTTCCTCTCCTTCAATCGCGTCCATTCATTGTTGAACCCCAAGGGGATGAGGAAATTTTGGTGAGGGAAGGCCAACAGCCTGGCCCTCTGTTGAATTGTTCCGTTGGGGAACAATTCCGAGACAGGAATCGTTATGAATTGGAATGGACAAAAGTGGTCGGCGATACGCCAAAGTGAGTAAATGAAATTGGCCATATTTGGGATTAAATTAAAATATTATTTGGCCATCAAATGAGTTTTAAATTCTTGCCATCTTTCTCAACTAGCTTACTTTTTTGAGTTTGTGATTCTTTTATTGATTAAAATTCAATTAATTTTTGTATAATTATATTATAGTTTCAATGCCACTTATTTATATATTTAAGTTTAAGTCTTTTACTGATTTTATTCAATCAAGCAGAATGATTGAATGCAAATAAGCAACTGGGACCTTTCTTTTGTTCATAACTCAATAAGGAAGAAACCGATTCGGGAAGGCGATAAGCCATTCGAAAAACCTAAATGTCCTCTAAAAAGTGGCCTGAATAATTTTTGAAAATTTAGAATAATTTTTAAAATAGGCGGCTTTCCCCAACCCAATCAGAAAATTCGAGTTTATTACACTCAAAGACGTTCTACTTTTTTAAAGATAAATTTAATAACATTTTAAATAAGGCCACTTTTTAGAGGACACTTTTAGCTTTCAAATGATATATCGCCTTCCTAAATAGGCTTATGCCTCATTGAGCTATGAGCCAAAAAACAGGTACTCATCAGTCGACTTCAACGGTACTCAATTGTTCCCCACTCCATTTAAGGCAAATTTTGTGGAATGTTCAGAATAGAATAGGAATCGTTTTCCCCTTAAACAATAATTTTTGCCGCATTTATTAATTTAACTCCCTCCCCCTCCCCTTCCACAGTTTGATCTCTCGAAATGGCCGATTATTTGCCTCCTCCGCTGCAGATGGCTATGAATTGTTCGACACTGTCCAAAAGGATGGAGCCTACAATCTTCGGCTTCGCTCCGTCCAATTCCAGCGGGACAATGGCCGATTCTTTTGTGCCCACATTGACACGGAAACACGGCAACAAACGTTGAGTGAGCCGGCAAAAATCGTCGTTTTGGGTCAGTTTTTATTGAATTTATTTCTTGAAAAATGTGACAAATGCCGCAATAAATGGATTTTGCCATTTTTACCCTAATTTTCTCCTCAAATTTATTTATTTTTTGGCAGTGTGAAGGACGGACGCCCATCAGCCTAATAAATTGAAGGGCCGCGCGAAATTTTTGGGAGAAGGGGGCGCGATGGTCCTTTTTGGCGGCGATTCCAGATTAAAACGGGAGAATTTGGATTGTCGGAATTGCAAAAAAAGCAAAAAAACAGCGGGAGATTTTTTAAGCGGCGATTTAATTGGCGAGGATGGGAATTTGGAATGATTTTGGGAGGAAAAAATCAAACAAAATTTGGAAAATTTATGCACAAATTTAACAAATAGAATTTTCAAATTGGGAATTAAAAATAATTCAACCCATCACAATTTAATTTAATAAATTTTGGAATTAAAAGGGAAATTTTGCCTCATATTCCCTCGATCAAAATCTGCCGAAAATTTATTCAATCAAATTTTAAAAAAATAACTTTAAATTTCTTCAATTTGGAACCTAAACAAACAGCAAAGATGACTTCATTTTTGTGCCTTTTAATTTTCCATGCAAATTTAATATTTTCCTTCCAAATTTAATGTTTCCATTTCACTTTCCATCCATCAATTATTAAATTTTAATTTCGCTTTCATTTCCCCAATAATTTTCCACGCATTTCCCTGTCCCCAAAAATAACCAGTTTTATGGATGGTCATTCATTTTCCATTAAATAAATATTCAAAATGACCCTTCATCAAAGTCCATCAAAAGTCTGCCAATTGGACCATGCCAAAATGATTTCGCGCAAATTTTCACTTTAATTCATCAGAGCAAGAAGGAATTATAAATTCAGAAGATGGGCCCAAATTTAATTGAAAAAGCGAATAAGAAAATTGAAATGGAATGAAAGGGGAAATAAAATTTAAAAAAATTGAAGAGATCCAAAAAATATTCCAATTATTGAAATAAATTTATAGAAAATTCCGAACATTTCATTACCACCATTTCAATTCCTAGGCCTAGGCATTCTTTTGGCCATATCTCAACAAGGAAGCAATCAATTTAGGAATGTAATATGTCATTTGAAAACACTAAATGTCCTTTAAAAAGTGGCTTAAATAATTTTCAAAAAAATTTAAAACATTTTGAGAAAGAAGCGGTTTTTACTCAAAAATTTTGTGTTTATTATACTCAAAAACATAAACTTTTAAAAAAGCAGATATTCTAAAATTTTAATAAGCCACTTTTTAGAAGATACTTTGCACTTTTCAATAGTATATATCACCTTCCTAAATTGGCTAACTTGCTGAGCTATACTCAAAAGAATGGTCGAGAGTTATAGAATAAATGTTACAGCATCATTTTCTACCGTTTCACTTTGTATTTTTTATTCCTCGAGCAAAATCAAAAATCAAATTGTTCTTTTCCTCCACAAAAACATATGTCCAATGTCCATTTCTTCAATTCTTTAATCTTCTACGGTGCATGGTGGTCATTATGCTCCGCTTACAATTTCCTTATCCCCAATTACATCAATCATCGCCAGTTTCTGCGCACATATTTTTGCCCCCATGGCCCTATTCATTCATTTATTCCTCCATTATTCAATGTTCCTCCTTCCATTTTTGCCATCCAACAGTAAAGACAGTAGCAGATGTTTTGTTCTTCTTAATCGGTTTTTCCCCTACGCCGTTGACTTTTTTGTTCCTTTCGCAACTTTTTACACGGCCATCTGTTGCGTCCATCTCCCCAAAAATAAAAGAATTATCGTCGGTGGCGAGTCCAAAAAAAAAAAATGTTCATTCAGTACGACGAAGATAATTGCTTTTTTGAAGGAAAATAATGGAAAGAAGGGGATGAATAGTGGTAAATGAAAATGTGTGCTCCGATTTCGCGCGCAAATATTCCATCCCCCTTGGAAATTAAAAATGAATATTGAGGAAAGAATTGCATTCAAATAAATTCAAATTTAGCAAAAAAAATTAATCTAATAATTTGTTTCCGGTTGTTCCGGAAAGTTTTAATCTAACTTCTTTCCGGTTGTTCCGGAAAGTTTTAATCTAACTTCTTTCCGGTTGTTCCGGAAAGTTTTAATCTAAGTTGTTTCCGGTTGTTCCGGAAAGTTTTAATCTAACTTCTTTCCGGTTGTTCCGGAAAGTTTTAATCTAACTTCTTTCCGGTTGTTCCGGAAAGTTTTAATCTAAGTTGTTTCCGGTTGTTCCGGAAAGTTTTAATCTAACTTCTTTCCGGTTGTTCCGGAAAGTTTTAATCTAACTTCTTTCCGGTTGTTCCGGAAAGTTTTAATCTAAGTTGTTTCCGGTTGTTCCGGAAAGTTTTAATCTAACTTCTTTCCGGTTGTTCCGGAAAGTTTTAATCTAACTTCTTTCCGGTTGTTCCGGAAAGTTTTAATCTAACTTCTTTCCGGTTGTTCCGGAAAGTTTTAATCTAACTTCTTTCCGGTTGTTCCGGAAAGTTTTAATCTAGCTTCATTCCGGTTGTTCCGGAAGCAAATTAACAAAAAATTTCTGATGCAAAAATTCGATTAGATGTGTACTGAATTATTTTTTGCATTCTACGAAAATAACAAAAAAAATGTTTTGGGTTATCAAGGAATGACCATCACCAAGTTTTCGATGGTCCCCTCTGCCCTCCCTCATTAATCATTCGCGCATTTTGAGGCCATGGAATTGGATGAAGGGGATCAACTATAAAATGAATATGAAAGATAAGATCACAAAAGAGGGAAAAGAATATTTATGGGCCCAAGAAATAAATGAAAATAAAAGATGGATTGGCTTGGGAATGGGCAACAAAACATTTTGGAGGGCATCGAATTTGCGCAAGGACAAAATCATCGAAGGCATCTCTCCAAATTTGGAGGGGATCTAATATTGGGGATAGGAAACAATGAATTTATTTAATTTGCAGAAAAATTATTTAATATGCTGAAAAACTTCGTGTTTTTGAGGCCATATAAAACTTGGCCTTGACAAAATTTTAGGGTTTAGGATTAGGTTTAGGGTTAGATTTAGATTAGATTTTATTTAATTCTCAGAGCATTGAAATCTTAAGCCTGTTTATGGCCTTAGAAAATTATTTTTCATTTCTCCAAATTCTACTAAACTAAACCATAGATAACTGAATTTGTTGATGAGGGAAAAAGGTCAACAATAGGAGAAATGTGGAGAAGAAATTGAGCCGGATTTGCATAAAAATTTCCATTCACTCCATTCTCAATACTTTTGGCATTATTCGATATTTTTTGATGCCGGAAATCCTCACCCCACCAATTCCCCTTCAATCCCTAAATCTTGGGGATTATGTATATTTTTTGGTGGCATTAGTGCCTTCTTATGGATGTGCTAATCCTTTAATTTTGCACTAAAGAATTGGAACAGAAATGTGACCCATTCAATTTTGGGGAAATGGTCGTTAATGAGGGGGATTTGAAGAGAAATTTACAACTGTTTTTTGTTGAGGGATTAAATGCCTAGAGGGAACATTTATAAAAATGAAGAGATTTTATGAATAGGGGAATTTGTGCCCAAAAAATGGAAATTTTGGCCATGCCATTTTGTGCCATCAAAATATTCACCTTTTTGCCGAAATTTTCAAAAAAATTTCACATATAAGATGATTTAAATTAAATCACTATTGCTCAAATTAAATAAATAAAAGCTTTGTAAAATTCCAATTTCTATTTACAACCTCCTTCTTCTATTTACCCAATTGACCCTCTCATTCTTCCCTCTTCATCTACATTGGCATCGGCACTTTTCCCTTTTTGTCCTAAATCCGCCATTTTCATCAAAAAATTGTTGCTCTGTCCCTCTTGAACCCCTCCAAATTGTGTTTTGTTTGCCGATCAGTGTTCAAAGTGCGCGCAGATCGAATTGCATAGGAAGGGAAGGAAAGGGCACATCATTTTAAGAGAGGGAAAATGCCGACAATAAAAAAAGAGCTGAAAATGGGAACAGAATTGGGTGATGATGAAAGGGAAAATGCCGTCGCCTAGATCTATTGTTTGCCAAGGAATTAGTCTGCGAAAAAAAATTGTGAAGGGGATTTGGAGAAATTGGAGAAGGAAAATATATAAAGATGGTCAAAATTGGAGGGAAATGCCACAATAAATTCGGCATAAATTGTTATTTTGAAATGGGGATAATGAAATGAGAAATTTTGCGACTTATGCATGGTGCCCAAATGAATGGCATTTTAATAAATTAGAAGAATTCAAAGTTATATCGAAAAAACGGCTTTACTCAATTTTTTCGATAAATTCACTAAATTTGATGTGTTTTGAACTGAATTTCATTTATTATTTGGAAATGTGATCAAATTAAACTTGTAGATTAATTAGATGGAAACTTGTAAAAATGATGAATAAAAATTGAATAAATTTAAAAATACCATTAATAATTTGAGTCAATAAAATATTTATTTCTTCCCATTAATTAAAGTTCCACCGCAATCGCCTCAAATCATTGGCCAACCGTCGGAGGCAGTGCGCGAATCCGAATTCATCACATTTAGATGTGCATCCTCGGGGGGCAATCCGCCTCCAAAATTCCATTGGTTTTTTGACAACAAATCCGCTATTTCCGAAACATGGTACCATGACAGGGTGGAGGCTGGTGGCAAAAGCATTTCCACACTTCAGTCAGTCAAAATTAATATTTAGTATTAAAAATGTAAATGAATTTCCCTACCGTAGAATGCATGTCAAAAGGGAGCATCATAAGGCACATTTGGTTTGCAAAATTTGGAATAAAGCAATGGAAAATGGACAATTTTTGGAGGCCGAAACAATGCGTTTGAATGTAAGTGTTGTATATTGTATTAAATTGAGTAAGGATTAAAATGCCTAGAGGCACAATCAATGGAATTTCTCCTCAAATTTGGATAGGCCCCAAAATATCTTATGGCCAATTTTTCGTCGTTAATAACTCATCCAAAATCTGAACCAATTTTGTTAATTTTCATACCAACTTAAAAGAGCAGACTTTTGTCTATTTAATAATATCAATTTTATTTTAAATTGGTTCAGAATTGATGAAATTGTGTTCCAAAAAATCATTTAAATGAACTTTACTTTACAATGTATTAGCGAAACTTTTCAATGATTTTTAGGCTTAATTCAATCATTTATGAACCAATTTTAATAAAATTTGTATAATTTGATAGCCAAAAATCTTCTCTTTAATTTTATATCAAAATCATCAAAATTAATACAGTCCTTGTTGAGTTATTATAAACGGCGACAAGTCGGGTAGGCAATAGGCACCATTAGATTCTTCCCTTCCCATGATTATAGCCTAAAGGCAAATCACTGAAATTTCCTCCTTTATCAAATTTGCCTCTACCGTACCTCCAAATTAAATTCATCCAATCATCATCACAGGTCCTCTACGCTCCACGAGTGCATATTCAACCGGCTGGTATGGCCGAAATGAATGTGGAAGAAGGCGACATTTTGCCGTTGGTTTGTGCCGCCGATTCCAACCCGGTGGCGGCCCAATTCCAATGGATTCATGTGCCATCCGGACAAATTCATACCGAAAAGGAATGGCATTTGCCCATTCGACGTGATCTAGCAGGGGAATTTCGATGCACGGCAACAAATTCGATTGATTCGGCATCGGAAAAAATTCGCTTGAATGTTTTGTATGGGCCAACGGTTCGCATCAAAATGGATGGTGCAGTGAATGGAGCAATGATTGCGGCTGAGGGCGATCGACTGGTTTTGGATTGCGAAGCGGATGCAAACCCAAAAGCGGATGCTTTTGCATGGATTGGGCCTGGGGGAGTGCGCCAAAATGTATCACGCTTAGTGCTGGATTCGGTCAATCGGTATGTGTTTGTGTAACTTTAATTATTCTGCTGCGAATTTGTATATTTTTTCAAATATTTTAAATAAGATTAATTTTTGATTTTTCAAAGCTCTAAGCTTATTAGCAAATTTGATGGCATTTTATAACCCTGATTTAGTTGAATTGTTTAGAGAAAATAAAATAGTAATAAATTTGATGGAAATTGAAAAAAATATGACAAAATAAGCAGCTAAATTTGTCAAAATCCATCATTCTTAGATTTATGGACATAATTTTGTGGCAATTAGTGATTGAACAATCATTTTTATATCAAAATTCTCTACAAAAAGAATTTATTTCAATTTATATGAAAGTTTAATTAATTAATTGAATGATTTTTGAGATATTGTTCAAAATATAGATGTGTGTAAAAATTCGGGCAACCTTTTCGAGAAGATATTTCTGGGCCACAATTTACAAGAAAATATTTTGGAATTTTTATCGGATTCCTCCAAAATTTAATATTTAAAAATTATCTATGGATAACAATAATTTATTCTCATTTTTTTCAACTTTAATATCTTCCAAAATTCCTCCTAATCCTCTCATAATCACAGAGCCCATGCCGGCAATTTCACTTGCACTGCATGGAACACTTTGGGACTTCTATATTCAAAATCATCTGCCGAAAGCGCACAGCAAACCCTGATTCGCACTGGCTATGCCCAAATGACGTTGGATGTTCGCCGAAAACCGGGTCCAGCCTTGATTTTATCCAAACGGACGGTGTTCAACGTGGGTGAAACAATCACTTTGGGATGCACCACGGATGGGGATTCGGGCAGTCCACCGGCCAAATTCAAATGGACGGGGCCAAGGCAGAGGGGAATTCAAGGGAAGGAGGCGGCTGCTGATTGGCATAGGGCACAATTGCGGGTGGCCGATGCCAAATTGACGGATAATGGCATCTACAAATGTGTGCCGCACAATGAAATTGGACAAGGAGAGGAAATGGCTGTTCGTGTCATGGTAAGTATTGGGGGGAAATTGAAAATGAGTATGGGGTCATTTTAATTCTAATTTTTATAAATAATTAAAAGAAAATAACCGGTTTTCCTCAAAAATTCGACTTTAAATACATACATTCAGAAATGTATAATTTTTTAAGATAGGAATTCAAAAATTAATTGAACAAACTGTAAGTGAGAATGAAACAAAAATAAATAAATGAATAAGAAAAAATAAGAAAGATGGGGCAAAATAGGCGGAATTATTTTGGTGCAAAATAGGCGGAATTATTCTAAGTTCGCCAGGCGGAATTAAAACAGGCGGAATTATTCTAAGTTCGCCAGGCGGAATTAAAACAGGCGGAATTATTCTAAGTTCGCCAGGCGGAATTAAAACAGGCGGAATTATTCTAAGTTCGCCAGGCGGAATTATTCTAAGTTCGCCAGGCGGAATTAAAACAGGCGGAATTATTCTATGTTCGCCAGGCGGAATTATTCTAAGTTCGCCAGGCGGAATTAAAACAGGCGGAATTATTCTAAGTTCGCCAGGCGGAATTAAAACAGGCGGAATTATTCTAAGTTCGCCAGGCGGAATTAAAACAGGCGGAATTATTCTATGTTCGCCAGGCGGAATTATTCTAAGTTCGCCAGGCGGAATTATTCTAAGTTCGCCAGGCGGAATTAAAACAGGCGGAATTATTCTATGTTCGCCAGGCGGAATTAAAACAGGCGGAATTATTCTATGTTCGCTAGGCGGAATTATTTTGAAGCAAATAGGCAGAATTAAATATTGGGGCAAAAAAGCTGGATTTGTTTTTATATCTTTGAGTGTAATAAATCCAATTTTTGTAGTTAAAAAATTGATTATTTTATCCAAATTATTCCCCTCAAAATATCAATTCAAATTTGTTCACAGATTGTGGAACCTGCCCATATCACTCGCCCATTGCCTCAGTCGAAAACGCTCACCTCCAGCCAAATGGACGTTCATATTGAATGCGAAACACGTGGTTTCCCCCAACCACGAATTATTTGGCTCAAAGATGGCCAACCACTTCCAATCGAGTCTTCACAATTTTGGTCCGTAGACGAAAAGACAATTTCCTCTGGGTACGTTTTCCATCGATCTTTGTTTTGTTATGGTGCCACAATTTTTTTTATTAAATTTTGACTTTTGAGACATTTTTTTATTATATTTTAATAAGCCTTCTTAATTTAAGCACATTAGCCTAAATTACGAACAATCTTATGAAGACTATTTCCACTGGATACATTCTAATCTAAAGGATATGGCGCCTCTCGAGGGAATGAATTACGATATTTTATTTTTGTTTGTGGAGAAATGATGGATAATCCAAGATTCTATTTTCTTAACTTTATAGGGGTATTGGAATTAGCAAACTTTGAAACATTTTTTTCGTATTTTAAGCCTATTTATTTTTTGGCATTAACCATAAAATGGAATAATCTATTAAAATTCCAAATCCTTCATTGTCAGTTGCGCACAATCGGACCAGCCTTGTGCCCAAACCGTGCAAAGTGCTCTTTTGTTTCGGCATCCAATTAGCTGGGCGGACAAAGGAAATTACACCTGCCTGGCTGAAAATTCGCCCACCACCTCCTCGCCTGTCTCAACTTCCACGCTGATTACCGTAATGCATGAGCCTGTGATTTTGAACCAGCCATTTGGCCCAAATGAGGTGGCATTGGCCGCAGCCGATTTGGGCACATCGGTGGGTGTATTTTAATTTATATTTACTTTTAATATATCTAAAATAGGCTCGAATTGTGTGTCGAGTTTCGGCGAGACCGGAGCCAAAAATCAGTTGGAATCGTGATGGCCTCAAAATTGAGCATGGATTCGAGGAGGAGAGACGATACAAAATTCGAACGTACAAAGTGGCCGGTGAGAATATTAAATGGGGAACATTGGGGGATGAAGGGACATCTCCAACCTTTTTTTCAATATTTAAACTTTAAATTGCCTTAAATTTAAAATCTTCTCCAGATGCCATTGATGAATTTGAATCCATCCTCGAATTGGATCAAGTGGAGGAACATGACTTTGGCACATTTGTTTGTGAAGCGAAGAATGGGGCTGGCGGCAAAAGGAGCGCAATGGAAATTCGATTGCAGCCAAAAGGTAGAGAGCAAAATTTTGCATTTTTTCCTTTTGTTAGAAATAGGACACACGACACATTTGATTGTGTATTTGGACCATTCTTTCGACCATATCTCAACAAGGAAGCAACCAATTTAGAAAGGCGATATGTCATTTAAAAGCCATAAAAATCCTCTAAAAAGTGGCTTCTTAAATTATTCTGAAAATTAATATAATTCGTAAAATAAATGGCTTTTCTTCAAAAAAATTCGATTAAAAGTTGGATTTCTTAAAATTTTATTATGCCACTTTTTGAAGGATACTTTCATCTTTCTAATGGTAAATTGCCTTTGCCTTCCTAAATTGCTTATCGCCTCATTGAGCTATATAGCCTAAAGAATGGCATAAATACTTATAAACATGTGGCATTTAATTATTCTCTAATCTCTACCATTTTTTATTTCCATTTAATATTTTTTACCGTATAATTCTCACATAGGCCAACCCCAAATGCCAATCCAACCTAAAATGCTGCAACATTCGTTGAATTGGCTACAAATTGGTTGGCGGCCCGGCTTTGATGGAGGCGAACGGCAAGTCTTCGAGTTGGAATATCGTCCGGTGGATCCATTCACGGGAAGAGGAGCTGCTGGACACGAAATTATGGAATTCACATTTGGACCCACAAATTGGAGCAGTATAGCTGTCTTTGAAGTGAGTAAATTTTTGATTTATGCCTCTAGGAAAATTTCAAGAATGCTCTCAACTTATCACCCGACCCACGTTGTCGCCGTTTAAAATAACTCTTTAAGGACTGAACCAATTTTGACAATTTTTATATCAAATTAAAGAGCAGACTATTGGCTATTCAATGATATTATTTTTATTTAAATTGATTCAGAATTAATGGAATTATGCCAAAAAAAACAATGAAAATGACCTGTATAGTGGATTAACGAAATTATCATTGGTTTTTTTGGACATAACTCCATCAATTCTGAGTCAATTTAAATAAAATTTATATAATTTGATAGCCAAACGTCTGCTCATTAATTTGATACTAAAATTATAAAAATTGGTTTAGTCCTTGATGAGTTATAATTAATGGCGCCAAGCTTAGCTTTTCTATGAACTTAAATTCAATTCTCCACATAGACTGATCCGGAATCGGCAAAACCAATCACTTTTCTGGTGCACAATTTGACGCAGCTTCGACCACAAAGCTCCTTTTGGTTCCGTCTCCGGGCCCGAAATGCACGAGGCCTATCCGATTGGACACCAATTGCGGTGGCTTCGACTGCTGATGCACCAGATTCAAACGATATTCAATCGCCGGAATCCCTTCAATATTTGGTGGATGAGCAGAAGCTGGTGGTTGGCCCATTGAAGAATTCGCCGGCACATTGCCTTCTGGTTTATGCCGCCTCCCAAGAGGATGGCAATTGGCGAAGCATTGAGTACACTTTTTGGATAAATAATTTATAAATATGATATTTTTAGTTGTTTCCCATTGGCCAATTCCGATGGAGCAATGGCGGGGATTGAACCGGCGGAACGCTTCAAAGTGCGCTATTGCTTGGCAAATGATATGACCAAATGTTCGGCTGGCATCAAAATTTTTGGTGAGCTTTTTAGAATTTATATTTTGCTCATTTAGGATAGAAATTTAGCTAATTTATCCTTCCAATTACTAAGCAAATGTGATTAAAAGCCTTATAATGTGTGCCACATTGTTTTGACGTTCAAAATTTTCTATTAAAGCCTCCTTTCATAAAATCCTATTTTCATCAAATTCCTTCCTCCATTAAATTTTATCTTAATAGTTGTTAAAATTTTGGCTAACCACAAACATAAATATAAATCAATCCGAGGGCAAAACTAGAGTAAACCCCCAAAAGAGCTCCGGGATTTATTCCTTTTAAATGGGTTTGTCGACTCGACAGATGGGCTTATGAAAATGACCTCCTTGGATGAAGCCTTGGCCCTTGGGGCATTTTGGCCCATATGCCTCGTCACATTTCCTTCGGACTTCTATTTCACATCCACATAAAATGGAAATTGACCCATAACACACAAAAGGCCACATTTCCCTTTTCCTTCCTCTATTCGTGTGAAGTGGACGACACCCCCGCCCCGGGGGAATTGAGAATTGACCAGCAGAGGCCTTCAATCCTAGCCAAAAAGCATTTTTATTCTTTATTCCTCTAGGCTAGGTTCAGCGTCCAGACATCCTTTATTTTATTCCGAATTATTTGTTTATAAATTCATTCAAATTCTATTGGCAATTGGAATTGGAAAGTTCAATTAGCTTTTCAATGTTATTCCATTATTTTGCCTTCTAATTTCTAATGCTTCCAATTTTTTTTGCAGTTGAAAATTTGCCTTCCGCAAACGCATTTTGGATGTTGGCCTTCATTGTTGGCTGCGTTTGTGTCCTCGCCTTCAGTGTGCTCATCGCCCTGCTTTGCTGCCGTCGTCGTTTCCAGAAGGCCACAGCAAATGGTGGTCGAGCCGGCCATCATCATCCAGTGCTGAATGGTTGCACAAAACAGCACCGGAAGAAGTTGAATTTGAATGGCGGCGTCGTGATGGACAGGTATGGCATTTTGGAATTAAAAGGAATAAATTTGGCACATGCTTATAGAGATTGAAATAAGGAACTAGGACTTTAACCCATGAATATTATGACTCTAATTAGGAATGTCTAAGATTTTTGGAAAAATGAATTCTATTATATTCGATTTTATTGAAAATTGAAGAAAATTTGGCAGTTTTTCATTCAGGAAGACAAATTTTTTCCGGAAAGATTAGTTTTTTCCGGAACGATTAGTTCCGGAATGATTATTTTTTTCCGGAACGATTAGTTTTTCCGGTTCCGGAAAGATGTGTTTTCCGGAAAGAATTGTGTTTCATTCCGGTTAGCTTTTTCCGGAAAGAATTGTGTTTCATTCCGGTTAGCTTTTTCCGGAAAGAATTGTGTTTCATTCCGGTTATCTTTTTCCGGAAAGAATTGTGTTTCATTCCGGTTAGCTTTTTCCGGAAAGAATTGTGTTTCATTCCGGTTAGCTTTTTCCGGAAAGAATTGTGTTTCATTCCGGTTAGATTTTTCCGGAAAGAATTGTGTTTCATTCCGGTTAGCTTTTTCCGGAAAGATTGTGTTTCATTCCGGTTAGATTTTTCCGGAAAGAATTGTGTTTCATTCCGGTTAGCTTTTTCCGGAAAGATTGTGTTTCATTCCGGTTAGCTTTTTCCGGAAAGAATTGTGTTTCATTCCGGTTAGCTTTTTCCGGAAAGAATTGTGTTTCCTTCCGGTTAGATTTGTGTTTTCCGATTAGATTTGTGTTTCATTCCGGAAAGATATGTTTTCCGGAAAGTTTTTTCTTGATAACTTATGTGTTGAAATCTTGAAATCCTTTGAATAACCAAATAGAATGGGATAAGGTCTTCATCCGTGAATGTTATGGTCTAAATTTAGATAAATTATTATGTTAAATTCGACCAGAATCTGGGGGGAGGGGTGTATTCTACCATACTGTATACCTTGGGATAGGGAGAATTTATGCCCCGGAGCATGAATCATTTTTGAGATTCGAATAAAATGAAAGAATCCCAGCACCTTTTCATCTTCAATAAGGATAAAATTATCTAAAAATGTTATTTCATTGATAAATTCTGAACAATTTCAGCCGAATTGACAAAAATGGTGGTACCCAATTGCCAAACAACAAAAATACCCCAGTGAATGGCTCACAAACGGACAGCGGCGTGTTCACTCTTGGTTCCAGTTCGGCAATGGCCGCAACCGCAGTCGCTTTGAATGGAATGGGTGGCAGAGGGACAGGAAATTTGGTCGGCATTTGCGCAGAACGGCACGATGCAATGTGAGAGATGAGGGAATTCACTTTGGGAAATATTTAATTTGCGGTTCAGTACAAATTCCATGGATGAATGGAAGCATCGTCAAGGAGAAGGTGCCGGAAGTGGAATGTCGCCTCGGCATTTATCACCACACCATTTGGTGGAAGAGCCATACGACTTCTCAAATGATCCATTCTTGCAAGAATTTGCGGCAGCAAATGCGCTAGGCGGAATTGTTGTGGTGGAGAACAGTTTGCATCGGGACAGTTCAGCGGAGAGTACGCCCAGCCATCATCTGCCGCAACAAAAATCCTACTCCAAATTCTTCAACGATTTCTCCGCCACATTTCTTGGCCCAAATGCCAATAACAATGCCGGAGGGAAAAAGATGGTAGCCAACGGTAATCGCCATTCTGCACTGATTTTGCCAAGGAGAGGAGGAGGCGAAAATGGAGGCAACGATGATCTGGAGCCAACCGGAAATAGCAATGAGCAGTTGATTGCAAGCGGGGAAGGAAGTGACACGGCTTCTTCATCGGCTGGCTTTGGTGCCAGTGGCGGCAATGGAAATGGCGGTAATGCTGGAAGAGAGGCATCCGCCGGTTGCAGACGCGAAATCATCGTTTAATTTGATGAATCCGTAGCATTATTTCCATTAACCAACTCCACACCTCCTCCTTTTTTTACGGGTCCTCCATCCAACGAAATATTTATTTCCAAAATATTATTTTACACATTCTTTGCCATAGAATAATTTAATCCATAAAAAATATTGTATTTTTCCGTTAATTTCATGCTATTTTTGTGATATTATTTAATAATTTCCACTGCCACCCACTTTTTCTTCACCTTCATATATTATTTTTGTTTTTTACGCAATTTCCATTTTTTCACTCCCATTGATCTCCCACATACATATAAATGTTATTTTGGAAAAAATACAAACATAATTTGAATATAATTAATAAAATTTTTAATTAAAAAGAGAAAAAAGAACAATAACAATTAAAATTTAATGATTTAGGCTCCAATTTTTTCCATGGCATTTTTCAATTTCTTCGCTTCATTCCTGGATAAATTCCGGCACTTAGCCTTCTTTGTTTGCCGCATTTTCTGGTTTCTTCTGGCCTCTATTTCCGCCAATTCCTAAAAAATGATGCGATTACTAAATGGTATCACAATTTATTGGAGCACCTTCTTGTGCCGTTGATGCCTTTCATTTGCCATTTGCCTGTCCTTTTCCCTCTTCTCATCCTTTACGGTCCTCAGCATTGTCATCATTGAATGGAGTCGACTTTCCTCCGGATCCAGAATCAATGCTGTGTGCTTCCGTTCCAACGCTGATCGATCATTGTCGCCTCTCCTCCGTGCCAATGTCAGCGTTTCCGTTTTTGGCTTCAGCTTGTATGGCAAATCGCGTTGCAACTTTTTGGGAATGGCCAATTCCGATGGAATGAATGGTTTCTCGATCAATTGCTTAAAATGAAGGACATTAATGTGTTTCTAGATTTTAACAAGAAAAATTGGCCCAAGGGGAGACATAACTTTTGTAAAATTTAGGAACTTTTGTTCAAACCCACTCATCGGGAAATTTCAAAAATAGTGGACTATGCGTCCCTTAATCTACAGTACATCTCTAGAAGAAATACAGTAACCCTAACAAGGAGGTCCCATTCCCTAATACTCACATGCTTCAGTTGACGATGGAATCCTGAATCTGCTTTCTGCTCCGGTTTCAGTCCACCCAATTCATGCCTCAATCTGCCCACTGTTCTCATGCCTAGCCATTTATCGGAGGAGGCCAACAATTTGTCGGTCATTGGGACGAAAAATTTGGGCACCGGCACATCAATCCATGCTCGGAGGAAAATGATGTCTTTAAAAATGAATAAATTAAAATTCATGGATAAATAATTCTACCATTTTTCTGTATTTTATCCTCAAAAGATGCCCGAAATGCGCCATCCGGTTCACGTAGTGGTTTCTTGACAAGGCCTCGTATACCGCTGACAGTTCGGATTGCCGCGCCCTGGAATCGGGCAACCTCCAATGCACTGTTGAACATTCCCTGAAGCGAATTTATTTGTTGTAGTCATTTCAATAGGTTAACTTGCCTTTATGAACGCCGTCTTTTTGAATATTTCCATTGGTTGACCAATTAATTTGAGTTTTTTCACAACATTTGTCAATCTGTCCATGCCAAGCACAACGCCGGTCGCAGCAATTCGGAAACTTTTCTTCAAAAAATTCAATTTAAATTCTAATATTCAAATAAATTTTACCATTTCTTCGTCAACAGATTGTAGACCAAGGAATCCGGTGTTTTGTGTGACAAATGGTGCCCAGAACACAGCTTGGCAATACGCATCCTTCGGGGAATATTTGATGAAACGCTGCCTGTGATTGTCATCTCGCATTGAGTAAACCACCATTGTTTGAAATCGACGCCATCCACAAGAAATAATCAGCGGATCTCGGGATTTCAGCAGCCGTTCATACCATCGATGTTTTTTGATTCGGACCTGTGTTTGCGAATTTTACATTAAAATTACTTGTGTTTCATATTTCATTCTGGTTAGATCTTTTGTTTTCTGGTAAGATTTTTATTTTCATTCCGGTTAGCTTTTTCCGGAAAGAATTGTGTTTTATTTCGGTTAGATTTTTGTTTTCCGGAAAGATTTATGTTTTCCAGTTAGATTTGTGTTTTCCGGAAAGATTTGTGTTTTCCGGTTAAATTTGTTTTCCGTAAAGATTTGTGTTTTCCGGTTAGATGTGTTTTCCGGTTAGATTTGTGTTTCATTCCGAAAAGATGAGTTTTCCGGTTAGATATGTGTTTTCCGGATAGATTTGTGTTTTCCGGTTAGATTTGTGTTTTCCGGTTAGATGTGTTTTCCGGTTAGATTTGTGTTTCATTCCGAAAAGATGTGTTTTCCGGTTAGATTTGTGTTTTCCGGTTAGATGAGTTTTCCGGTTAGATTTGTTTTTTCCGGTTAGATGTGTTTTCCGGATAGATTTGTGTTTTCCGGTTAGATTTGTGTTTTCCGGTTAGATGTGTTTTCCGGTTAGATTTGTGTTTCATCCGATTAGATTTGTGTTTCATCCGGTTAAATTTGTGTTTTCAGGAAAAGAACTATATTTTATTGAATTAAGATTTGTGTTTCATTCGGGAAAAAGGAATTTTTTTCGTGGGAATTTTTTTGTATAGAGATTTTTATGCGATTTCCAAAATTAATTGAATATCTTTCAAAATTCCCACCTGAACATATCCATTGTTCTGTTCACCAGCCAATATCCCTCCAACAATGTATGGATAATGGGGATCGAAGGAGTCCACAAATGCTGCCGGCACCCCATCGATTTCGAGGCGAACATATAGACCGGGTCGAAAGCCCTCCAATTCTGCTCTTTCCGCTTCGTCCAAACCATCGAAAATGCTTTTGTTAAGCTGAAATTATTTGTGAAATAAATCTATTTCCAATTCCCCTATTCTACCTTTGATTGTTTGTCCATTTCCTCCTTCAGGGCATTGTATTGTGCGTTTGTTTGGTCCAATTCAGCGTCGAATTGTTGCCTCAGGCGATCTTTCTTACTGCTGTTCCCTTTTCCATCCTTTGCTTTGCCATTTTGTTCATTTTCCGCTGTATTTTCGGCTTCATCCTCTTCATCGTCACTGTCCTTTTCCTCCGATTTGGTAGCCAATTTTCCGCCCGCATTTAACAGCTCCTCCGAATCGAATTCATCCCCGCTTGAATCGTTGTAATCCGATAATGTGTCTTGTTGGAGTTTATTCGATTCCAATGCTATTAAAATTAAAAACGAATTTATTTAATTTATTACTTTAAAAAATAATTGAATTTATGATTATTTTTGAGTCGTAATAAAATGTTTTGAATGGTTTAGGAATTAGGTTAAAGTGTAATAGTTTATTCGAATTAAATTAATAAAGAAATGTTATAAAAGTTCGGGCTAGAAAAGTATGTTAAAAAGTTTAATTTGACCAAGTTTTAAGGCCTTAAAACTTCGATTTTCTGACATGAATTTTTTTGAAAATTTAATAATTTTTAAATTAATTTTTTATTTATCTCCTACCATTTTCCTCATCATCATTTTCATCAACATCCATTGCCAAATCCTCATCGTCATCAACACCATCTTCTCCTTCATTTTTGACTTCATTCTCTGCCGCCCATTCTCCGGTCACCCAGGAATCACGAATCGAATTTCGAATCTGTAAAAAAAATATTTTTTAAATAAATTTTATATTTTTACATTTTCCGCCGACCAATCCAATTCTTGAAATGGGGCAAAACTTTCCATCATGTACAAAAGGCCATCTTCCTGAAAATTTTGAGAATTATTTTAAATTATTTAAATAATTTTATCAAACCTTATCCTTCAAATAAACTTTATTTTTGGCATTGATAACATCCGTTGGAATTTTGAACAGGCCACCGCCGAATGTTTTATCCTTTTTGCGTTCTTTCGGGCCATCCGCGTTGGCACCGCCATCCTCCATGGATTCATAGACCAATTTGGACCAATTTGTTCGCATTGCGGGTCCAATCGTGAAATTCCCGGACAACTTTTGTGCCAATCCATGCAATTCATCCAAACCATTTGATGGAGGCATTGTTGGTTTTTCATCTTCACTTTCATTGGACATTTCTTCATCTTCTTCCTCCTCATCCTCGTCCATTTCCATTTCATCTTCATCCTCTTCATCTTCATCATCACTTTGACTTTGGACCTCTTCTTTTATGGAATCAACCTTAATTAAATAATTTTTGTAGGTACAATAAGCTATTCATACATGGGCAAGGGGGGGGGGGTCATCCCCCCCCCCACCACGCCGCAATCGGGGTCGGATACAGGGGGGGACTTCGCAGGTGGGGGGTGAGGGAAGTGCGAAGTGGCGGTTTTGGGTAGGGATGCGAAGTCGTAGTGGCAATTTTGGCCAAATTTTTCCTTGCGAATTCAATTTTCGACAAAAATTTTTCGCTGCGCGGCCAATTTTGGCCAAATTTTTCCTTGCGAAGTCAATTTTCTACAAAAATTTTTCGCTGCGCGGCCAATTTTGGCCAAATTTTTCCTTGCGAAGTCAATTTCTACAAAAATTTTTCGCTGCGCGGCTATTTTTGGGCTAAAATTTTTAGCTGCGAAGTCATTTTTGGTTAAAATTTTGCCCTGCGGGGCTATTTTTATTAAAAATTTTCGCCTGCGGCGCAAAAAAGTGAAAATAGGGGACTTCGCAAAAAAAAAATTTTTTATCTCCCCCCCACTTCGCACTTCGCAATGGCCTGGGTGATCCCTCCCCCCTTGCCCATGTATGAAGCTATTGCTGAGGTAAGATTTTGTTACAATTATTATAATTTCCTTAGAAATTTACTGTCAAATGTATAAAAAATGCATAAAATTACCTACCAAGCAAAAAAAAAAAAAATACCTTCCCCTTAGCGGTTCGAACCCATGACCCAAATTTTGAAAAGTGTCTATCCTTGATCCAAAAATTTTTTAGAAATTTTAAAAAATGGTTTCTGGTAAAATCTTCGGTATTAATTATATTATTAAGGCATTAAAAATCACCTCAATATTCGGATTTCCACTCAACAATTGCAATGTGGTTTTTTGCATTTTCACGTCCAATGGTTCATCCATTTCGCCAAGGGGTTCATCCCGTAATTCGCTTCGATTCTTTTGCTTAAAATAATTTTAATTATATTTTTAATTCTTTTAAATTTAATATTTAAAATTAAATTTTTAAATTCCTTTAAAAACCTTCAAAAAAGATTGACTGCCTCCAACATCGATGTAGACCGCATCCTGGTCATAAACCACTCCGCCCAAACCAGAAAGTGGCGCATAAACGCATTGTTCCCTCTCATTCAGTGTTCTCTTTGCTTTTTGATTTGATGGGAGTGGGCAAGGATCTTGAAGAAGGCTGACATCGCCAATTTGAAGGTCACCAACACCGGGGATGCTAAAAATTTAATTTTATTTATTTTAAATGAATATTAGGGACAAATGTATTTAATTTGATTAGAAAATCACATAAATAATGATATAATTTTTGTGACCTCTTTTTACCAATTTTGACATTTTTTCAAAGAAAATTTCATTAAAAATACAATAACACCGAATTTGTATTTGTTTCTCGAAGTTTTTTGGTAAAAATTTTTTAAAAAAAAATGATTATTTTGCGATTTTTTAATGATAATGAATAAAAAGAACAAACTGAATTGCCGAATGATTCCGCAAATGTACGCCTCGAACATAGCCATACATGCAAATTTTCCTATTACATTTTGGATCATTTCGAATTGCCTAAAAATTAAATTAATTATTAAAATTATTGGCTAAATTTATACTTCAGGATCAGTCAAATCCTCGAATCGATCGCAGAAAATGTACGGATGAGAATTGCGCCATAAAATTGGACGCAACTTTGCCACTGAAATGAATCGGCCCAAATTCTTGATTTCATGCCGTAAATATTTATTCTTCTCCATTCCGGTCAGGTAAAACAATTTTGCACCCTAAAATTCGGCATTGAGAATTAAATTTAGAAATAAAATTACCGGATAAAGTTCGGTCCAAAATCGTTTTTTCATTTGCTTTTTCAGCGATTTCAGTTTGTTTTTCTTCACCAAATCCAAATGGGTCAAAATTCCCATCACTTTTGGCATTCCATGAACTTGGCAAATGTGGATGAATTCGAACACTTCCATTTCGAAGCCGAATGAGGCATCGATTAGAATTAAAATCTAAATTTGATTTAATACATTTTAATAAATTTATTCCAACCAAATCAGCCACTTTTGCAGCATCAACCATTGCATTGATATCATTTGGCACTTCAAAGAAGGTGACCCGTCGTTTCTTGCTGGTCACAACCGTGACGGGACCTTTAAAAATTAAAAATTTAATGTATAAAATGAGGTTTAATTAAGTTTAAATTAGTTTTAAACCAAAAATAGAAAAATGGTTCAAATGGTTTAATACCATTTAATTTTAGTAAATAAAAAATTGTTCAAACGGTTTAATAAATTTGAACCAACAAAGAAAAGATGGTTCAAACGGTTTAAAACCCAAATTATATATCAATTAAAGCGTCGTGACATATCGATTGGATAAATGGCTTTGGAATATAGGATAAAATTTTGAACTACTTTTCGTCATTTTCAATGTGTTTTTTCGCTAATTTAAATTCTGTTCTTTTAATTTTTTTGACTGTACCTTTTATTTCCGTAATACTTTGCCGCACATAATTCTTCACCAAACCACGAAGCAGTGTGCTCTTCCCAACCCCGGCTGGACCAACAATTGCCACCAACAATGGAGGGGGTTCATCCACATTTCGATCAACAATTGGAATGTGCTTTTTCTTCTCGCTCAAATCCGCTGCTCTGAAAATAAATGTTTAATAATATTTAAATAATTTGTGAGCGGATTTTAGGTATTTACCTATTTTATGTATTAGTTTTGATGAGAAAAGTACAAAATTTTTTGAGCATTTATTTAACATTTTATAAAATTTTAGATATATTTTGGCATATTTTTTCAAGGAAAATTTCCTTATAAGAACTAAAATCATCAATTTTGAGGCTTCCGAAATTTATTTTGTTATTTTTACAACCTAATAATTCATTTTAAACAAATATTTTTCCCAAACCTGCGAATTAATTTCCGAGCCTTCACCGCCGATCGAAATTTGAAGGCCTTTGGATTGTTGTTCGCTTCACCTCCGCCTCCTCCTCTCGATTTTTTCTTTTGAGCTTTGCCTCCCGTTTTGTGAACACGATGCTGCTTATTTCCTTCTTTCATTGTTTTCTTATAAATTCAATTAAATAAACAAACTAATAAAGGAAAAAATATTAAATAAAATTGCAAATTTATAGTTAAAAAATTTAAATAAATATTCAAAAGTCATTTATTCATCAAGTGTAAATGAAAAAAAAAGGTAAAATTCCAACAAATTGGTGGATGTGTGAGATTAATTGTTGTTTTATTTATCATCAAAAAAATGAATCTATCAAAATTGGCACAACACTCAAAATAATTCAAATCATCCATTCAAAATTTCAAAGCCGCAGCTGCCTCCTCCTCCTCCCTCAGTGTGTCTTGGAGGGCTGTGGATGTTGACGGCGGTGCCATTGGCATTTTTGTGGTTGCGGCCGCTTTGAAAACTTGGCTATTCAGCGTCTCCGGACTGGGAATTTTTATGCCACCACCCATTGTATCTATCACGATGCCCGTTGCTGCCTTTGTCGCCTTCAACAGACCGCCAAATGACGTTCGTGCCGCATGGTAATTGCCCAGCCGGGCTGAACTTGACGGAATGGATGGTTGAAGGCCAGAGGGCAGATTGCTAGCCAATTGGGTTGGTCTCGACGACGATTGTCCACCGCTCATTTTGCCATAGCCAAATGAAGATGTAGAAGCAGCAGCAGAAGTTGATGGTTGGCATTGACCGAGTGAAGGTCGTCTAAAATACAATTCATTTATTATTTAATTTTTTTTTATTTATTTTTAATTCATTTTTAATTCACTTTTAATTCATTAATTATAATTTTAAAAACCTTTCAACTTCATCAGCCTTTTTCCCTGCAGTAGCAGTCGTTTTTTTGGTTTTTGTTGTTGTCGGTTGTTTCAGAAGATTTATGTCCACTTCGTACATGTTCGGCAAAACCACTGGTTTAAGCAATTCCCGGCAATCTCGTCGAGGTCCCAAATCCGAAATGACTTGTTTCACAAATTGCACGGTGTATTCCTGTAAATTAATTTTGACATTTTTGCAATTAATTTTATTTATTTACCACAATTGTCCGTTGAATAACAAATTGGGTGATTCGTTCAATGCTCAGGCGAGTTTGTGAGACGAGCAAATTATGGTTGGCATCGCCAATTACAATCAGACCGGTATCAGCTGGAAAAGTTATTAGGTTAAAGTGATCAAACAAAATTTTGGGTGCACAAATTTTTGGGTGCATTTGGCTAATTCTCTACAAATTTTTCAGTTATTTTTCCCATCATTAAATTAATTTATTTCCTTTATATCAAAAATAGTATAAACTAGTTTCATTGGCCAAAAAAATTATGCCAATAAATTGTTCGATTTTTGGCCTACTTTTCCATTAGATTTTCATCATTAATTGTGGGAAAATTTGGGATTTGGGTAAATTAATTCAGTTCTTCTACTATTAAAAGGTTTCATTTTTAAGCTAGACTAAACTTACTAATCATATTCCTTCGCATCCGCTGCAGCGCTTTCATGTTAACATTGAATGCATCTTCGCCAACAACAAAAAGCGTAGCCGGATATGTCAGGCAGATTTCATCGTCAATACTCTAAAAATAATAAAATTAATATTAAATTTCTAATTTAAATGGGTCCTACCCCTCGTGAGCCAACGGCCGTTTCAGTGGGAAAGGCAAAATTTAAAATTCCGGAAACACCGGGGACACGGGTCACAACCTGAAAAATAATTTGATGTATTAAATTAATTAATTATAATTAATTTTTCGCAATAAGAAACTAGTAGCAGAGTGGATTAAACACTAGATTTTCTTATGAGGTATTCAAGGGTTCGATACCCGACAGAATAAAATAATTTTTCGGGCGCTATTTAACGTAATTTATTTCTTCCAATAACAAAAACATGTTTTAAAAATTTAACATTTTTTGTGTTTAATTAAACTCTAGAGCGAACCTTATGATTCAGGCAACAAGTCGTTCCCCAGCCAGCCAAGAAAATGTGATCATTTGGTCGTCGTTTGACAATTTCATAGACCTTTTGCCGAATCAAATGAATGCACATCCAGGCACATTCTTCAACCGTAATTGGCCCATCCACATCGAAATTCAGTTCAACTTTTTCAACACAGCAGACCACAAGTGGTAAAAGAAGTCTAAAAAATGCAAATTAATTTAAGGTCTAAAATTGAGAAAACCTGAAGAGTGTTTCATGCGCACGAATAATGTGTTTATTCATTCCAGCCGTAATTTGTGGATAAACGAGAACAAGGCTGACATTTGGGATTGGTCCATACTAAAATTTATAATTTAATAAAATTATTTTCCCTGCTCAAACCTCAATTGGTTTGTAATTCGCATTCATTGGCGGTTCATAAATTTTTTGTTGAATATAATTCTTGATGAATCGGTTGGCCTTGGCAATGCACCGTTCATCACTGTGATCGATGATATGGTCGCTCAAACTGCTGCCCTAAAATTTTGGATTATTTAATTAAATCTAATTTTGTGGGACAAACCGCTGCTTTGACAAATCGAAGGAGATTCAAGTAGGAAGCAATAAAATCCACCGGAAGATTTTTCAAAAGCCAACAATGCGCAGCCACAATCAATTTTTGATTAACCTTAAAATTAAATTAAATTAAATAATAATTTAAACGAAGTAAAAAAACCTTATTATAGAGTTTCAATGATTCTCGGAGTCGATTTGCATTCTTCTGTGTCAGTGAATGGAACATGGAAGCACCGCCGATCAGCCCTTGTGTGACTGTGTCCACATATCTTTGATCCAGGATGAATTTGTATAAAACATCCAAAAAGGAGCGAATATCCGAATTCATGCCTCCCATTCTTCAAAAATATTCATTTATTTTTATAATTTTTGTAAAATATATTAAACCTTTCTTTGATTATACTCTCAAAATCCGATTCCGGTTGTTCCAAATCAATTGGTGAATATTCTTCTTTCGCATTTTTCATCTCTTTTTGAATTGCAATGGCAAATTCTGCAGCCGGATTCTGCAACATTTTCTCATCATCTTTGCACTCTGCTTCCGATGGGCTAATCCCCACGCAATCAATTTCTTCCTCCACATCTATTTCTTCTTCCGAATTTGATGGAGAATCACTGAAAAATATTGTTTTTTACTATCGAAAATATTAGAAAACCTTATGAGAATTTCCCGATAGAAATAATCATCGGCAAAGTTTTCACATTTCTTTATTCCAATTGAGAATGGATTCAATTGTTTTCGGTGGTTCATTCGATCAAAAAAGTCCATTTCAACTGATGGCACTTGTGGAATTTTTGGCTGTGGTGGTTTTTCAACTTCTTCGATCAATGGAACTTGTTGTATTGGTTCTTTTGGAAAATGTTCAGTCGGCGGTCGAATCGATGATGGCATTGATCGCTTTTTCAATACAGTTTGCTTTTGTTTCGCTTTGGGCATTTGGATTGATTGTGATACAATGGTTTGGACTGAAAATAAGTTTCAATAAGTTTACATTTCCGAGAAAATATTTAATTTGTTGAAAAAGCATTGAAAATATTGAATATATCGAACGAAAATGCCGAAAAGATTGTAATGGTTTTTAATGTTTATCAGCTTATCCTAGACTGATTAATCTTAATCTAATTTAAGCATCATTTAAAGTTTTTAGGTTTAATCACTTAATTTTGAACTAAAACCGGTTTAAACCGTTTAATACCTTTAATTTTGCAGGAAAAAAAGACAAGTAATGAACCGATCTCTGAGTAGGTGATAGCTCATTCAAATAGCTCGAAAAAATGAGTTGATCTAATGGTGAGGACAGTTGCGGAGAATTGTGCAGCAACTTTTACACAAAGTTGCAAATGTTAAAGATTAAAGTGCAACTCAGAAATTTTTTCGAATAATTAAAGCTCAGCGATTCTTTTCCTGCCCTAAATTCAAGCTTCAACTTAAATGGGGATTCTTCATTTTTTCATGATTCATAAAAAAAGTTTCCGCGCAATTCGCCGCAACTTCCTTGCTCCTAGATCGATATCCGATACGAGTTCTATGCTTACATTTACCCCGATCAGTCAGTCAACTACTTGTCCATTTTATGGACCAGTAAAAGGTATCTTTACCTATTCGGTGTCTTGACGAGCCCTACCCTATGAAGTATATGGCCTCTGAAAGTATGAAAAACCCAAACAATAATTTTAGGCAAAGCCTAATTGCTTGGAAATTTGCCTATCTTGAACTTTTCCCAGCTCCCAGCAGCTGTTCATTTGAATAATGCTGGCGGATCAATCCGCCATTATCCCCTAATTATTTTGGGGTTTTTTCGGAGTAAATTTGATATTTTCCGCATTCGAATATGCAAATGTCCGGATTTGTGATGGTTCTATTTACTTGGGAGGCTAATGTAGTACTGTTTTTCGCCTAATTTTTATTGCAAATTTCCGACATTACCCAATGAACATTAAGATATTTTCAATGTTTTTTTTTCGACAAATTAAATATTTTCCCCCAATAAATCCAAATTATCCTACCCATATTTCTCTCCAACAATTGTTGTTGTTGTTGCTTTTTCCTATTAATTATGGCCTTTCTCAATTTGAGTGGGTCTTTTTGGGCAACGAATTGTCGTTGCTTCTTCAAAGGCGGAAATATGTATTCCTCCGAATTTGGAGGTGGTCGTCTCATTCTTCGCATTTGTGCTTGAACTAAATTAAGATAATAATAATAAAATTAAATTTCCAGTTATTCCACCTGCACTTCGGAATGGCAATTTTAGTTTTAATTTCAGTCTTGCTTTCTCCACCGGAGCCGGTATGTGATTGTTTGTTTCCAAATTTCCCTTTGGAATTTCTTCCAATTTCTCTTCTGCTTTTTCTTCTTCATTCTCGATTGGCTTTGGCTCTATCGATGGGAGTTGTTCCCCTACATCATTTGATGAGGTTCCGGTATGATTATTTTCAGATGGCACGGTTGGAATTTTGGGTTGGACTGCAATTTAAATTTATCTAAGGAAATATTCACTAATCTTCATACCACTTTTCTGAGCCAAAAGAAGTTGTCGTTTTTTCCTATTAATAATTGATTGACTCAATTTGAATGGATCTCTGGTCAGAGTTTGTTTTTTGACATCCATATAAATGAATTCGCTTGATTTTTTGGGCGGTCGCCTCATTCTTTTCAACGTTGAGAGAACTGAATCGATTTAATTATTCTTTTAATCATTTTTATAGACCTGTATGTTTTTTTATAGGCACTGCCGTTTCCAACTCCTCTCGAGGAGTTCGTATTTGAATATTTTGTTCAGAAATTTCTGATTTCTCATTTTCATTGTCCGCTACTGTCGGTGGAATATGATTTGAAATATTCTTATTCAGAAATTTTTCTTCTATTCGCATTTCACTTTTCCTTTTTGGAGTAATTTCGATTGAAGTGTCATTCGCCAAAATTCTTTTAACTCCCTTTAAATAAGCATTAAAATTAATGGCCTTATTTAAACTAATTTTTACATAAAACGGTAATATAAAGTCCTCCGTTTTGATGTTCATTAATTGTTGATGAAGCTCTCTTTGAGACATAACATCTCGCCCAGCGAATTCCTCTTCGACATATGAATTTTCCCGGGTTGACATTGCCGAAATGGACGAATCAGTGAATGTCGTTGTTTGGCCACTTCCACTATTAATTCGTCGAACATTGAATTTGTGCTTGTTTGGGTACTTCTTCACGAATCGTCTCCGATTTATCTCAGGAATTGGCGAATATCTTTGTTTTGGTATAGATATACGGCGTCTTGGATTTTCCTGTTCTTCCGGTCCTTCCTCCTCGTGTTGCTCCTCGTTCCGATAAATTTGAATCATTTTCTACAATTTTAAAATATGTTTGGAGAAATTAAATTTTAAAAAAATTAAGTCCCAAAATTTTACAAATAATGGTAAAAATTGTGAAGAATACGAATTACGAAGATGATGATTTTTTCCTTTCTGTCCTTTAGATATTTTTATTACAGTTTAGAGATTTCCGTCATTTCTTTATTTCTTTTCTTAACTATTTTCTTTATTTTCTGTTCTCTAATTCCTTCTTTTGTAGATCTTTTCTTTCCATATTTCATGTATGATTTTGACGAAAACAAAAAAATCGTGACATATCAGATTCAGATGTTTTAATGTCAGTCAGTCAAAGTCAATCGATTTTTAGGAAACTTATTTGTGTTTATTTTCAACGATTGGTTGTTAAATGGATGCAGCCGCTGAAAAAGTTACTCCGTTCATGTTTTTGTAAGTAAAAAATATTATTTTTAATTAAATTAAAGCAAAATTGCAGGAATGAATGGCAGCTTTTGTTCTCCGACGAGAAAGTTGATGACGTTAAAATTCAAAAATGCTGCCTCAAAGGTTTTTTCAACAATTCACACATAAGATCATTGGCCTGGCGAATAATATTAAAAGTTTTGCCGTTAAAACGTTCCGAATGGATCAAATCACTTAAAAAATCAAGAAAAGAATACAATTTATTGAAAGCCAAAATCAATTTTGATCCGAGAATTGAGAAAGAAAATATAAATGATGCCGACATAATCAACCCGCTTTGTATAAACGGAATGGTATTTTAAGTGTACTATTTATGGTGTTTTATAAAAGCATTTAATTTAGAATCCTTGGTGTATTTATTTTGAGAACAATAAATTGCGTGAAATTATCAGCAAAGATGTTGAAAGAACGTAAGATTTGATGTTTTATGAATTTAACTTTTATTTAATTTAAGATATCCAGATGCGCCCTTCTTCCAAAATGATCAAATTAAAGAATTGATGGTCAACATATTATTCTCATATTCAAATTGTCATCCACAAATTTCGTATCGACAGGTAAGAAAAATACTTAAACAATATTAATAACATTAATTTAAGGGAATGCATGAGCTGCTTGCCCCAATTGTTTTTGTGTTTTATTTGGATCAAAAAATGTATCAACAATTGAAGGAACAAAATTGTTTAAGGTTTTTCTCCTTAAAAAGAAAAATTATATATTTTTTAGTTACACTTCACAAGCTGGCTTTTCATATGAAGATATACATTTACTTCAAGAGCTAAATGATCCAGCATTTTTGGAACATGACATATAGTAAATTAATTTTAAAATTATTATCAAAATTAAAATTTAGCACTCTATTTTGTCGATTAATGAAATTGGTTGAATGCTTTTATTTGGTCAGGACTGGCGAGGAAGTTGGAATTGATCATCGTTCTCGGACGCATTCCTCATCAACCACAAATTTTAAAAATCATTTGGCACGGACTCCATTTTCCGATACACAAAATTGGTTTCTTTATGATTAAAATAAATATTAATGAATTTTTAGTGAGCCGGATCATCAATCAGCCATTCACAGAAGACTTGAAATGATCCACGATGAATTATTAATGACCATTGATCCACCATTGGCAAGGCATTTGAACAGTTTGCAAGTTCTACCTCAAGTTTATGGAATGTAAGTCAATTTTTTCGTTAAATAATTTTTCTTTTTTTAGCCGTTGGCTTCGCCTCCTTTTTGGCCGTGAATTCTCCATACTTGATCTTCTAACAATTTGGGACGTAATATTTGCGGATCAGTCCAGTCAATCAATGATTGATTACATTTTTGTGGCTCTTCTCGTTCAAATAAGGCATCCTCGTTGGTTCATTCCACTAAATATAATTATATTTAACAAATTTAGTCCTCCATGCCGACTATTCCACCTGCATTCAATTGTTGATGAAATATCAATCCACACAAGATGCAAACATTTTTATTAAATTTGTACTTTCACTTAAATATCCTCAAGTAAATTTTATTTTATTTTAAATCCAAATTAAATTCTTTTAGAAATTTCCAATTCCGGATGCAATGAGCGATTTGGCCATTTATATAAATCCGGAAAGGTCGAATGCCAGAACGGAATGGATTTGGGCAAAAAACAATTTAACACCGCCGTACAGAGAGAAAATGAGCAGGGAAAAAGAAATAAGGATATTGGACAATGTTTTGAATAAAATTGGTAAAAAAAATGTTTAAAATAATCATAACTAAATGTAAATAATTTTAAGGGCGTCAAGCACTCTCTGCCTATCCAGCCAATTTTCATAGGAGGGAAAGAAGACATCAAACTCCTTCGGAAAGTTCAAGCAGTGAAAAGAATTTAAGCAGAGGGGAAATGAGGAAAAAGAGTCCAAATCACAGTCCACAAAACAACAATTGCAATGGGGAAATTGAATTGATGAAAGAGCAGGTTAAATATTGCAGAATTAAGTCAATAATAATTATTGTTTAGATTTCTCTGCTTCAATCACGCCTCAATGATGTGGATTGCATTGGGCAAATATCCGCACAAAAAATCCGGGGATGCGCCAACCAAAAACGAATGGAAACGCCCGAAGCAAGGAAACAATTGATTGAGGAGCTGAACGAAATTGCAGAACATTTGACGAGGAGGTAAGTGCAAAATAAATAATAATTATTACCAAAATGAATTTTGGAACCTTTACAATAGCAAAATGTAGGTCTTGGTTTCGAATCCGCTCACAAGCAAATAATTTTTTCAGGCTTTTTATGTAATTTTATACACTTTCGGTAGATTTATTGACCAAATACAATATTTTTTAAGTAAAAATCATTATCGATTACCTTTAATTTTTTTTCCACATTTTAGCACTGTTTCCGAGCAATACATCCGGCAACACATCCAACCGCCGCCAGCCACCACAAATGGTTCAAAAGAGGATGCAGTGGAATTAGCCTCGGAAGTGATGGGATTTCGTGCGGCCTCTTCACCAGCAATGGAAGCTGCCGCAATTGCCCCAATGTCCCGGTCGCGTCTCTCATCAAAAACCACACTCCGCTCAAACAATGAAATGATCGAGCTTAGATATGATAATAAGAAAAATTATTGATTTATTTGCAATTTTTTATGTATAAATTTTTTATTTTCAATTCATTTTTAATTTTTTTTATAATTATTTCATGGCTATTATTTGCCCATTTTATTTTTTATTATTTTTTAATTAATTTTAATTATTAAGGATTAAGAAAATGTCAGATTCCGATGCAAAAGAGAAGGAGAGGCGCCGAGAGAGAGGGATGAAAGCAATAATGGAGGTATCGGCCCAGGTTACCGAAAATCTCACCCGCATGTTTTTGGCAGAATTCGAACAACGGGTTTGTTAAATAAAAAGGGGAATGTTTAATTTGCCGCACTGAATTTTACAAAAAGATTTAAATTAACGGTTCAAAAATTTTATTAGGCCTAAAGATTTTTATATTCAATCGGTAGATCTGTTCAATATCCGTAAAATGATGATGTTTTAACTTAGGTTTAACCAATTCCAACTTAGTTTTTTGAGTTTGAACCATTAAACCAAAATTGATTTATTACTTCTTAAATAAATTTTTTCTAATTTCTAATTTGTTTTTAGCGCCGATCAGAGCAACAACAAATTCAAATCAACAATGCACCAACGACTCAGCCTCAATCATCGTCCACCGAAATTGACCACAATTATGCCCGGTCGCCTAGTGCAAAAGCTCTCCAAGAACATGACTATGTTGGTGAAGAGGATGAAATCATGCTCATTCAACCTGCCGACAACACAAGGATCCCAATAAATGTTGATCAAGTATTTTTATTTTTTTAAATTATTTGAAAGTTTTTAGACAACTTGAAAAATTTGAGTCTCGGGTCGAATCCAATCTGAGGCAAATGATTTTTTCGGGCTTAATAGATACTTATCTAAATTTTTGCACATCATTCCGTAAATTTCTAAACATTTATTTCTTAAAGAAATATTTCGAAAAAATTAATGAAAATTTTGGACCTTGATTTCTAAAGAATTTAGGTCTCGGGTTCGAATCCGCTAGGAGGTAACTAATTTTTTCCGATCTAATTTGGCATTTTTATGAAATTTTAATACAGTGTACATTCATTTCTAAAAAAATTACAATAATTCTGACAAAAATATTTCCAATAGACTATTATTATTATTACCTCAATATTTTTTTTTCCTTTTTAGAATCCAAATGGAACCGAAAACAACAATATTCCTGCAATACAGCGTCCACCTAATGTGCCCGAATCGCAACAAACAGTGCAGAAAATTGCACATGGTAGACACAAAACGCAATTGCCAGAAGTAGTGGACAAAATGATTTTGGAATATGCAAAATGGACAATGGAAGGAAACCGGAAGAATGGCTCATTTCAATTATTAATGTCAAGCATTGAACGGGTGATGGGCCAGAACGCAAAAATGTATTCTAACGTCATCAAAATGAAAATCACTCGGTTTCGGAAGAAGATTATGGCAGAATTACAACAATTGGAACGGCAAAATCCAACAATTCCAATCAGCAACAATGATTTGCCATCGACTTCGTCTTCCACGCGATCGACGGCAACCACAACGCCGGCAGATGATCTTTTAATGGAACAAGGACATTTGTTGCAGAATCGGGCGACATTGGCATTGGAACAACAACATGAAATTGAAACAAATGCAAACGGTAAAAATACATTTAATTAAAATTTATTTTAAAACAAATTTAAAAATTTAATTAAAATTTATTATAAAAATAAATTAAAAATTTTAATTTAAATTCATTTAAAAAATTAATTAAAATTCATTAAAAATACAAATTAAGGTCCAAATACACAACAACGCGAAATGATGGTGGGACATTTTGACGAAAACGAGAATCCAATAATGAATTTGATGGCACGTTTCGGCGAGAAATTCGATCAAAATCATGCTGTCCGGAACATTGATGTTGATGCAGCACACCGAAATGGCGACCAGCAGGAAGAAGTTGGCTATGAGGAAGTTGATGGATTGGCAAAGGCAGAGCGGAATGAGAATTTGGGAGCATTTGGCCACCACCAATTTGGAGATGATCCGGAGGCGTCGTCGATGTCATCGCAAACCGATGGATTTTTGGATGATCGGTAAGGAGGGGATATTTAAGGTTTTAGACCTAATTTGGTTTTTAAGGGAAAATTTCATTAAAAATTCAAAAAAAACTACCAAAAATTACAAATTTTGATTTTCTCTAAACCTATTCTATCAAATTTCGTAGAAAAAACTTAACTTAATTAGGCATCTATTTTAGCATTTTTTGAGGGAAAATTACTTTAATAATGCAAAAAAATACCTTTTCGAATTTTTCGGTAAATTTCACAAATAATCTGAATTTAAATTAGTACTATTTTGACAATTTTTCTTATCTAAAAATCCATTTTCTAATTTAAGGAACACTTCAACTGGGACAGATGCAGAAGAACGACAATCACAACCGCCGCCGCCGCCAAAATTGGAAATGGAAAATTCAATGGAAGTGCAAAATAATAACAACAATAATAATGTTGCGGAAAATGCTGCATCAACTGCACCGCCATCCAATCTTACTGAAAATGTGCCAACGCCATTTCGTGCTGAAGCAGTGCCAAATCCAACATTGGGGGATGAAAATGACATGGAAGTCGATAATGCCGCCGAACCTTTGCAAAATGACCCGGACCAGGTATTTTTCTTCTATTTTTAAATGAAAAAATAAATTTTAAAAAAATAATATTAAAAAAATTCATATATTTTTTTATATTAATTCTCTTAAATTTGTGTTAGACTGGCGAAAATGATATGGAAATCGATGATTCTGCAGTTGAACCCGTGCCTTTGCAATTTGAGCCAACCCAATTCGTTGTGGGGAAAAATGTTGAAAACAACCCTTTTGCTGAACCATTGCAAAATGAACCGGAACAGGTATTTTTTTAATTAAAAAATTAATTACATTTTTGATAAAAAAATGAACAAAAATCGCTAAAAAATTAAATTTCAATTTTCTTGGTTAGCTTAAAACCAAGATTAAAATATTTTCTAAAAGCCAAAAAAGAAATAGTTGAATATTTTAATTATTTTAATAATTTAGACTATGGAGAATGTTCAAAACAATGCATTTGCTGTTCCATTGCAAGTAAAAAAGGGGAATAATCCAAAGGGAAAGCGTCCAAATTTGGCCAGACGAAGCAAACCATTTGACAAATTCAATGCCCAGAATCCTGGCTTGGTGAGAATATTATTAATTATTTAAAATGTAATTTAATCAAATTTTTTAAGACTCGAAAATTCTGCAAAGTTCCGAATCAATCAAAGCCGTTCAAAAAAGAAGCAATTGCTGAAATGACGAATAATTTGATTGTCCGAAAGACCTCATTGCTGACCATTACTATGAACGAGGACGAGGGGAGACCGGTACATTTTTTTTTCTTTTTTTTTTAAATGGGAAATTGGGCCATAAAAACACTGAAAATGTTGACAAAATTATAAGAGTTGAAATTATGTTTTGGGTTGGGTTTATTCAATAAATTTGTTTTAGAAAAAGGAAATATGGTTCAAACGGTTTAATACCCATTAATTTTTGAATAAACTACGATTAAATTTAAATTGTATATCAAATGATGTTCTATAAAAGATTTCTTGACTGGTCTCGATTTAAAGGGTTTTGGGGGTCTAGGACAAATCAATAATTAAACCACTGAACCATTAATTTTTTTCAAAATTAAAATACATTTTTTAACTTAATAATTACCACATTTAATTAAGGCTGATGCTGGGGAAAAACGCTGTGTTAAGCCGGAACCGCGCAGTGAATTTGATGATATGGCAAAATCGGCCGCTTCTACTTCAGCAGCAGAACCGCCCGAGGAAAATGTTATTGAAATGGATGGGCAAATGACTGCTGGAACTACACCGGGGGAACATTTGCCACCACTTTTTCGTCCACCGCCACTTCTACGATTTGAAAGGAATTCCATTATTCAAGTGTTCGTTGAGGATCTTGGCAAAGTGCTGGCAAAGAAAATGATGACAAAAAATTCGGGTAAAAATTAAATTGAATTAAATAAAATATTAGGATTAATAATTTGTCGAAAAAAAAAACATTGAAAATGCCGAAAAGATTGTAACCCCATAAACCATAGACTTAATTGATAATTCTCACATCGGATAATTTTATTATACCTATTTTTGTTTTGGCTTAACCAAAATCCAAATTAGTTTTCAACCATTAAACCAAAATCAGTTTAAACTATTTAATACCATTTAATTTTGACCAAATCATAACAAAATTATATACCATTCAATGCGTTGAGTATGGCAAATCATTATTTTGGCATTACTACTATTTTTGGACAAATTAATATTAATAAAAATAAAGTTTTTGAATAAATTATTTCCAAAAATTTTAAGCATCCACCAAATCATCGGTGAAAAAGCGTCAACGACAACACCGTACGCCTTCGCCATCTTCAATTCCATCCACTTCAACTGCCCCGCCAGTTTTGCATCGATCTCCGCGTCGTTCAACCCCTCGAAGAGGCAATGTTAATGCCGAAGCTGGTTTCATCAATTTGGATGCGTGCCATGAACAATTGCCACACTCATTGAAGAACCAACTAATTTACAATGGTTCGATTCGATGCAACGAATGCGATCCAATTGCAGAATTGTCGCGTTCAGCCTACCCTCTTCATATGCTCAAGGAACATGCCATTTTTGTTGGTGAGTTTTTTTTATAATTTAATCAATTTCTTTCTTGTAATTTAATTAATTTAAAGGTGAAGATGGTCCGGTAATGAATTTTTTGTCCACACTGGAGAAAGAAGAATTCCAGCAAATTGTTTGGAAGTTGGTTTGAAAATAAATTAAAAAATAAAATCCAATCATTTTAACAGATGCGAATTCTGTAAACTGGAAATGGACACACTGGACGACTACATGGAACATTGTGAGACTGAAGAGCATAAACTGAAGGCTCCGAAGCAGAGGAAGAAGAAACACACATTGGAGGATGTTAAGAAAATCCAAGAAGCGTTCAATAATGGAGAGGGCGACGGAAACAATTAAAAAATGGGAAATAAATTAAAATAACCGCTGAAATGACTTTATATTTCATTACATTACATTCTTTCTGACCTATTAAAACACAGATATCAATCATTTTATTATGTAAATGGAACGAATATTTATTATGCCCATTTATCTATTATTTTTCTTTCAATAAGAATTGCCGAAATTTATCTTATATTAATAAGAAAATTGCCGACTTATTATACATTTTCTTTTAATAAAATTTGGATTGTATTTCAAATAAATTTTTTGAAAGGAATAAATATTTTATTTCATTAATTAATCTATTTAAAATACAAAAAAATATGAGTTAAACTAGACTAGTTTTGAGCAAATTGGAATTGTGGAATATGTGAGTATTTTGTGAATCTTCAAACATTTTCATCCGATCATTTCTTTGCTGGGAATGAATTGCGTAGAATTTCAATGCCCCTTTGGAGTGTTTCATCCTTCTGAAAATAAAATTTTTTATAAAATTTCCATTAGTAAATTTGCACCTTGAAAAAGCAAAGTCGAACACAATGATCATTGCCTGGACGATTTTGTGGTGAATAGAAAGCGGATGGTGGAATGGCGGCCAATTTCTTTAAAAAAATGAATTTATTATTTATTTAAATTTCATTGGCCAGGAAAAAACCTTTTCTCGGCAAAGCCACCGACAAAATTCATAATCCATGCCTTCGTCATTTTTTGCTGTTTTCTTTTCGCGGAATGATCCATCTAAAAATTAATTTTTAAATGAATAATTAAATTACTTTTACTCACCCAAATGACTATAATCGGCCATAATGAAGTAGCCAGCCTGATGAATGATGGGTTTGAAGCCGGCTGAGTCCAAATATTTGGCCAAAAGATCCCGTTTCTCGACCAATTCCTTCACAATGCCCGTTTTCAAATAACTCTGCTCCAACTCGCCATTTTCCCAGAATGCCATTTCTTCTTCGAATGCTCGAGCCAATGCCTAAAATTAATATTTTTTGATTACATAATATTTCATCCTTAAAAATTAGTTTTTTCTACCAGAAAGATTTGTGTTTCATTCCGGTTAGCTTTTTCCGGAAAGAATTGTATTTCATTCCGGTTAGCTTTTTCCGGAAAGAATTGTGTTTCATTCCGGTTAGTCTTTTCCGGAAAGAATTGTGTTTCATTCCGGTTAGTCTTTTCCGGAAAGAATTGTGTTTCATTCCGGTTAGTCTTTTCCGGAAAGAATTGTATTTCATTCCGGTTAGCTTTTTCCGGAAAGAATTGTGTTTCATTCCGGTTAGTCTTTTCCGGAAAGAATTGTATTTCATTCCGGTTAGCTTTTTCCGGAAAGAATTGTGTTTCATTCCGGTTAGTCTTTTCCGGAAAGAATTGTGTTTCATTCCGGTTAGCTTTTTCCGGAAAGATTTGTGTTTCATTCCGGTTATCTTTTTCCGGAAAGAATTGTGTTTCATTCCGGTTAGCTTTTTCCGGAAAGAATTGTTTTCATTCCGGTTAGTTTTTTCCGGAAAGAATTGTGTTTCATTCCGGTTAGTCTTTTCCGGAAAGAATTGTGTTTCATTCCGGTTAGCTTTTTCCGGAAAGAATTGTTTTCATTCCGGTTAGTTTTTTCCGGAAAGAATTGTGTTTCATTCCGGTTAGTCTTTTCCGGAAAGAATTGTGTTTCATTCCGGTTATCTTTTTCCGGAAAGAATTGTGTTTCATTCCGGTTAGCTTTTTCCGGGAACATTTGTGTTTAATGTAAAATGAAGATTACTCCATAAACTCACCTCTTGAATTGGAGTTGGACAGGCGAATACTGTGAAAAAAATGTGGGAATTATTTTCAAATTTTCTTATGGGAACTTACCACAATTCTCGTGAACTTTTTTCAGCGGTCTCAACAGCCATTCTGGGCCAATTGACCTTTAAAATTTCTATTTTATTCCCGATTATTTCTCTAATATAAATTACCATCCCGTCTTCCATCCAGTTGCCGAAAATACTTTTCCCGCACTTCCAATGGTGATTGTGCGTTCATACATTCCGGGGAGAGTGGCTGTAAAAATGTATTGAATGATAATTTTATTTTATGATTAAGAGAATAAATGGAAAATTTTTTAGAATTTAAAAAATTTTCCGCAAATTTGTTAAAAATATTTTAAGTAAATTTTATTTTCCTTCCATTAAACGAAAAAAGGGCAATCTTGATAATAATTATCCTAACAAAACAAACCAAATCGGATCATCTCATTCCCAGGGTAGACCATCCATTCATAGACTTCATCCGTCACCACAATTAAATCCTTTTCCCGGGCCAACCCCGCCAATTGTTCCAGCTCTTGACGAGAATAAAGTTTGCCGGTTGGATTGTTTGGACTGTTGGAAATTTGGAATACTTTATTTAATTTTTTGAATATTAACCAACTTGTTGATGACCAGCATTTTTGTTTTCGGCGTTACTTTCGACCGGACCGTATCCATATTTAGCACATAGCCAGCACTGGTTTTGGCTGTTTCATCCAATTCCAAAACAATTGGAACCGGAATGCCACCACCCATTTTGATTTGGGAAACATACGAATCGTAGGCTGGCTCAAAAACTGAAAACAAATTTTTTAATAATTTATTTTTACTTTTTATTAAAATTTAATTCCAAAAAATTTACTGACTGATCACTTCATCCCCAGGATTCAGCCATCCCATGAAGGCATAGTAAAGGGATAAGTATGCGCCAACGGTGACCAAAACCTCGGTTTGCGCATTGATTGGTGTGCCCAGAAGTTGGGAATACATTTTTGCCAGCGCATCCACCAATCTTTTGTGTCCATAGCCTCGGGTGTACTTTAAATTGAGTGGATTTTGGTAAATTTTTGATGAATTAGGGCACAAACTTGATGGATATCGGTCCTTTCCGGACATTTGGCCACATCTTCCATATGCTTGGCTAACATTTTGGGCATCGGAGAATCCGGGAAACCCTTTGAAAAATTCCAATTATTTTCTCAAAATATTCGTAAATTTCACTCACTTGGCCCAAATTCACGGCTTTACAATCCGTGGCCAATGTTATAAATTCAACCCTAAATAAGTAAAAATTATTTAAGAATAAAAGAATAATCTTTACCAAACACTCTCGCCGGATTCCCGTGCAATTTTCGATGGGATATGTTTGGAAGAAGAAGTTGAATTGTTCATTGCCAAATGCTAAATAAAATAGTCTTTTTTCTTTGCTGGAAATTGAATAATAAATTCAAAATTTAATAGCCAAAATATGGATTATTTTATGTATTTTTCCGCACCAAATTTGTCCTCATTCTCCTCCCTCTTCCATGTAGAAAAATTGCAGCAGAATTCGCCGATGATAAGCATTTTTGAAGGCACATGATTGTGAAGGAATGGTGCGATTTTATATGGGAAAAATTATAAAGTAAAATTTATTGATTCGGGAATCAAAACAACTGGGAAATTGAGGAGAATTAAATTAAACCAAAAAAGGCTAAAAAGCGGCTGTCACAAAAACAAGGCCAAAGTTTTTGGATGAGTGATAATAGGAAAAGGAGAGATTATAAAGAAAAAGAGTGAGGACAAAATGTCCAAATTTATATATAATTAATTATTAATATTTGATGAATGAATGCCCCTTTTCGATGCCATTCATTTTCTCTCATTTTCGCCGTTCGCTAATTGGTATTATTTTTTAAGACTTTTAAGGCATTCTTAAAATTGTTTAAGATATTATCTTTAAAATTAAACTTTTTTGCCTTTAAATTGTATATGTAATTATTGGATTAATAGGACATAAATGAATTAAATCAAAATTATCCAAATTCAGATGAGGGCACGTGGAATTGGTCTCGCCCATTCAATAGGTGGATAATATTAGGGGTTGCCTTCTGCTGTCCTAGCTAGAAGCCAATTCCATCATTTGGTGGAGGATAATATAGGTTGTCAATGGCCTCTGGTACAAATATGAAGGATTGGCCTTGCCCTTTGTTGTTAGCTTCAATTGATTTTTATTGGCCATTTTGGCTTTTTCCTATTCTGAATTTGATCATTTTTGATTAGGATGCTTCTTCAATTTATCCCTTTAATTTCATTTTTCTTCTTTACTCTTTCTTTCCATGGTGAGTTTTCTTAATTGGATTCAAAATCCTTGCCAATCATCAAATTTAAGCAGCCGAACTATTCCCCTCATCCGCTTCATTTCCATCCGAATTAATTCAAACCAAAACTCGGCCTATTTCTTCGGGTGGCCTAGGCCTCCACTTCAATTTTGCCAATGCTCCGTTGATTAGGAAGAAACGATTTTTAGCTGAAGCTTTGTTTTTGGCCAGTGCCGGTGCAGCCGGTGCATATGTCATCCGAAAAGGGATAAAAACTTATCAAAAAAGGCGTTTGAAGAAAAAGCAAAAGAAACGGAGTAGGAAAATTCAACCAAGGAAAAGAATTGAGGAGGATTCAGGGAACGATGATGGTAATGGTGAAAGGAATTTTAGCAGTCGGGATCGGGAACATTTCAATACCTGGTCCTTTTAATCATTTCTCAATAAGGAAGTAACCAATCTGTGAAGGCGATATATCATTTAACAGCCCAAAGTCTCCTCTAAAAAGTGGCTTTTTAAAATTTTACGAATTCACCTTTTTAAAAAAGTTACGTGCCTTTGAGTGACGAATTTTTTAAGAAAATCGCTTATTTTACAAAATATTTTAAATTTTCATAAATTAAAATTAGCACTTTTTGGAGGACATTTAGAGCTTTTAAATGGCACATCGCCTTCATGAATTGGCTAATTCCTTGTTGAGATACGGCCAAAAGGGGGTATTGAGCCATTTCGGGGATTTGGGAGGGAGGATTTGGGGTGAACGATGAAAACATTTGGCCACTTCGTTCATCAGATTATTCATCCGCCAATGAAAATGAAGCTGAAAAGCAACGACAAGGAAGTGTCTCCGTGGAGCAGCAACATGTTCAACATAACCATACATAGCTTATTAACCAGAATTATATGTGATGATGCCTTGAGGCGAAGAATAACTGAAAGAATACACAATAGGCGAAGAAGATTCAATATCACCTTTTCATTCAGTACCTTGGCCAATCTTTTTGTTTATAGCTCGAGGAGGCGATGATCAATCACGGAAGACAATAAACCATTAGAAAGCCCAAAGTGTTCTCTAAAAAGTGGCTAACTTAAATTTTATGGAATCCACCCTTTTAAAAAATTATATGCCATTGAACGTAATAAACCCATTTTTTGAGGTTTTAAGGAAAAGGCCGCTTATTTTATAAATTGTTTTTAGTTAACAAAAAAAGCCACTTTTTAGCGGACATTTAGAGCTTTTCAATAGCCTATCGCTTTCCTGAAATGATTGAATCCTTATTGAGATTAGCCATAAGTACCGTCTTTGTACCACCTATTGTGAGTCTGCATTAATTTCTGATTTTAATCGATAGATCAACAAAGAAGCAACCAATTTGGGAAGGCAATATACCATTGGAAAGCCTAAAATGTCCTCTAAAAATTGGCTTTTAAAATTTTATAAACCTATTTAAAATAATTATATGCTTTTGAGTGTAGTGAACTCGAATTTATGGAGGAAAAGTTGAAAGCCATTATTTTTACAAAATGTTTTAATTTTTCAAAAAAGTGAAAATAAGCCACTTTTTAGAGGACATTTAGGGCTTTCGAATGGTATATCGCCTTCCAAAATTGGTTAATTCCTTGTTGAGATATGGCCAAATGAACAGTTAAGGTATTGAAAAGACCGCATCGAAATGTCCCAAACGAACATTAATTAGTGTGCTGATCAAAAATATTAACTTTTTTGCATTCATTAATATTTCCCACTGTTCTCTGATGATCCCCATCATTATTCCCCCCCCCCCCCCCCCCCCCCCCTCTCATTGTGAGCTTCTTATGCAATCACATCGCCCATTATTCTCGCGCGAATGTTTTTAGAGAGAGAGTAGAAATTCAGTGCCTAGGGGCGTTCTTCCCCCTTTCCTTCTTTATTTCAGCCAGTCGCATTTTTGGCTCTCGGCTGTCATCGGTTCCCCCAAAACCCGTTTCCCCCTTCTCTGATGATGGACTTCATTCACATCAGCCAAGTCCACCTCCATATTCCCATTTTAGGCCCATTGTCCTCCCATCCAAATCCTTGTCCGAATAATCCAAACGCGCATATATCCTCTCCCATCTTCTGCATTATTAATTTAATTTTTTTTTGAAATTTAATTGAATAAAAAAGGAATGATTTGTGTAAAATTATTGTCCATTTTTTCTATTATTTGCCTCCTTTTTGCCAAACTTGAAGGCCAACAACAGGGTATTGTTTTATACATTTTTCTTAACTATTTTGGTACCTAATGCTTCTCTTTTAATACCCCATGAGGAATTATTTTGCGAACCTTGGAAATTATATTGTTAAAAGAGAATTTACGGTGTATGATTTTGGTCCCTTTTTTAAGAATAAGAAGGGGAAAAGTGATGGTCCCTTTAAGGGTCGGTCATCTGGGATTATGGTTAGGGTCATTCAAAGTAAAATGTGAGATTATATCCGCTCCCTGAATGACCGTAACCTATTTAACCATAATCCTGATGATCCATAAGGAGATCCTTCATGACCCAAAAAAGTGGACCACCAAGCCATATAAGTACCACATTTTGAACACATACAAATTACCTTTTTTAAGCCTATGGAGGTGGTGGGTATTCGGCCAGCGGTGTAGCCTCGAATGCTGGGAGTGGCTATGAGTCGGCGGCATCCGGCCCAAAACCGGCTCCTCCTCCACCTCAACCCGCTCCGGCACCGGCTCAGGCGTACCCATCTCAACCCGCTCCGGCACCGGCTCAGGCGTACCCACCTCAACCTGTCCCTTCGCCTCCTTCTCGTCCGGCCTCGGCTCCAACCGAGACAGGCTACGGTGCTGCACAGCCGGAAGCGCCAAAGAGCAAAACACATGGTTTGTTTGAGGTCAATTCCTTTGTAAATTTGGTTAAATTAGGCACAGGCAATCTTGGTTTCCCTTTGCCCAGTTGCTATGTAAATGCCGATGGCTTCATGTGCTGCAATAAGGAATTGGAGAATTTGATGGTAAATGAGGGTAATTGCCTTTATTATTTAGGCTATTTTCCCCTACATTTTCATAGTTCCAATTTTTCCATTTATATTTAAAATGATTTAAGAAGCATGCTAATTAAGCATTTTCCCCACTTTCTCCTAGCAATTATTTTGGGAAATATTCCTTTTTAAATAACCCTGCAAATTTGTTTCCCATTTTGCAGAGTAACACTTATCGAAATATTAGCCAATCGCGTGGAGGCAAATGGAAAAAATGCAACATTCATCAGGTACCGTCAAAAGACCTTTTATTCCTCTAAAAATCCCTCAAGGTTGCTGTTGCCACACAACGGAATGCGGAGAAACATTTTGGCGTTGATTTTGAGTTGGTTGTGGGCGCCGGTGATTATGCCTCCAAAAATTATTTCAATCAGGATTTGGTCTGTTAAAATTTGGAGTTTTTCTATTCCTATTTATTCAGATTTGCAAAATCAAACGGGACAATTCGTAAAAAAATTATTAAAAATTAATCGCTTCCAATTTTCCCTTTCAGAATCATTTTGGCATTTGCAACTCCGACTTGAGATTAAAGCCAATGATTCTTGATTCACTAAAATGAATGGAGGAGAAGGTGTGCAATTTCCATAAGCATAATCTGCCTAAATCAGAATTATCCATTTTTTATTTAATAAAAATATTATTTTTCATTTCCATTTTTGTCTTAATCGAATGTTCATCCATCATTTGGGGTATTTGTTTTTCGGCTTGGGCACCATCCTCCGCCCAATCTGCTGCCATCATTGAATTGCTTGGACCGGCTCCACCTGCTGATCCCGATGAATTATTGCTGAATGGATGTTCCCTTTTGGCTGCAATTTGGCGCACTGTTTTCTTCAGGTCTGCTGCTTCCATCTAAAACAAAAAGTTCAATTATTAATTAGAGAAATGTTTAAAAAACCTGTTGCCGTGTTTCTTTGCTCAACAATTCCAGCGAATATTTGCAAACATTTCGATAATGATAGAGCAAATTGTATTCATATTTGAATCGACCACCGCAGAATAGGCAATGATGTGTACCGAATGAGTAGTGAGCACCGGCCATATGCTTTTCCAGGCGTTGAACGGACGAAAATGAACTAAGAAAAATGATTAATTATTGATAAAATGAATTTTATTTAATTATATTTTTGAGAAGAATTTATTTTTAAAATTACCGAAAGCATTCATTGCATTGAACCGATTGTCCATATTGAATCCAATCCATTTCTCGAATGTTGGGTGGTCCTTCAAAATATTGTTTGCTGCTCACAGTGCCATCCAATTCCAGCGAGCCAATGGCTGCCTTTTTCTCAGCAATTTCCTCAATGAGTTGACGCAATGAGTTTATTTCGATCATCTTTAATATTAAAATAAATTAAATTATTTTTAATAAAAAAAACCTTGCGTTCTTCAAATGAAAGTAATTCATTCATATCCCGGCATGTCCGCCTCCAATGATAGAATAAATTGTATTCATATTTGTAGGTTTTGCCGCAAAGTGGACAAAGATATGCGCCATATTGTTGATGAACCGAAAGATGTCTCTCCAGCCGGGCCATATTTGCAAAACTTTGCCCGCATTCTCGGCAACGACAATTCCCATAAACTCGAAGACGACGACGCGGAGCTTTAAAAATGAGAGAATATTGCATAAAATAAAAACTGAAAATTAACCAGCAAATTCATTAACATCCGCAAATCCGTCATATTCAAGCATTTCCTCCTCCTCCTCTTCGGTCTGTTCGAGAACAATTTCATTTGTTTTGCTGCTATTTGCCATTTCATAGTTTGAAGAAGAGGGTCCCTCAATTTGTTCAGCGATAAGTTTGTTTTTCCCTAAATTTGCAATATTACAAAAAAAAAAGAATAAACGATAAACCTTCTTTTTCCCGCTTTCTTCTGCTGATTGCTTCCTCAATTTTTCCACGTGCCTTTTCAGATATAAGTTTATCGCGTTGCTTACTATTTTCGAAGAGAAGTTTTTGTTTGCCATAATCATCCTCCAAAATTTGCACGGTGTCAATTTCTTGTAAATCTAGAGAATAGTAAATTTAATTGCCAGAATAAATAAAATTTTACCGATATTTTGATGATTATTTGTGCCCTCCTCCAATTCAATATAAAAATTTCCATCATTTCCAAGTATAATTTTGCCATGAATTTGTTCTTCTACAATTTCTTCGATCCATTCTTCTTGCTGATCATCATTAGGAATTACATTCTGCTTTTCTTGCACAAAATTTCCAGACGACGTAGATGAGCCGGCATCAGCATTTTGAACTCCAGAATCTTTTAAATAAAATTATGAATTTTTCCAAAATTTTTAAAAATACCCAGGGGCATTTCCATGTTGTAATTTCCAATTAAAATTTAGCTCGAATACAACAAAATTTTGAGAACGATTTCCTTCTTCTTTATGATGATGATGAGACGGCGCACGGCGGCTAATTTTTTTTTAAGCACATTGCACATTACATACGCTACGCCACGCCTCCCTCTTATTTATCTATGATAGTCTAGCTCTCTTCATTTCCAATAATCTCTCCTTTCACGATCGTACTATTTTCCTTTTTTTCATAATATGTAATGATAACTTTTTTTTTTGTTGGGTTGGTTGCGTTCGCGCTCGGTTTAGGTTTGGTTTGTTGGTTTTTTTTAGAATAAAATCAACAAATTTAGCTTAACCAAACTTGGAATTCAATGTTCGATAAATATTATACAAAAAATGATAATTACAAAGATTAAATATAAATACATTTTATCAGTATTAATTTACAATTTTAGATTTACATATAAAATGTCGCTGTCCAGAATTGTGCTTCCCGGAGATTTTATTACTGATTCTTTCAACGTTGTTTCTACACAAGCACCAAGAATTGTTGGATTCGGACTAGAAAAACGCAAAGATGGAATTTATGCGGTAATTGCCGGTGTTTTGGTGGAGACCGAAAATAAATTGTGGCTCAATACTTCGGCAAAACGGTAAATTATATTTTCTCTTCATGTAATCGATTAATTTTAAGATATACACCACATTCTGGCGATCGCGTCTTGGGAACAGTTACAACGAAAAGTGGAGATTTTTACCGAGTCGATATTGGCAGTCCTGATTTGGCGCAATTGAATTTTACATCATTTGAGGGAGCGACGAAGAGGAATCGGCCCAATGTTAAAGTTGGCGATCTTCTATATGGACAGATAATTCTAACTTCAAAGAATTTGGAACCAGAGGTTTAATTCTATCAAATTTATTAAAATTAATCTGATAAAATTTATTATTAGCTCTCATGTATTGATACGGAGAAACGGGCACATGGAATGGGTGTGATTGCGGCGCCCGGATTGGTTGTCACCGTTCCTCTCGACTATGCAAGGAAATTGTTGAAACCGAATGAGAGGATTGTTACAGCGCTTGGCAAAGAAATTAAAATTGAGATAATCGTTGGAGTCAATGGAAAAGTTTGGTGGGTTTTTTGTAATAAAAATAATTTCCCATTAATTATTTATTTATTATATCAAATTATTCTCTTTAATTCATTAATTTTAAATTTTTTTTTCTAGGATTGGCGGTGAACATTTGGTTGTGCTGGTCGTTCGAGATGCAATAATCGAAGCGGAAACAACTTTTGAATCAAATATTCCAATTTTAATCCAAAGCACGCTGGAGAAGATCAACCGAATCAGAGGACAAAATGGATCGATGATGGACACTTCATAGGTCCATTTTTTTACTTTTTACTAAAATTGTTGTTGTTTTTCTTATTGTTTTCATTTTTATATGATAAAATCGAAAAACTTTAATTCCAAAATTGTTCACTGAACTATATGAGTGAGATTGAGATAAATAAACTAGGGGGATAGGAAGGGGAATAGGAGAAACACGGGAACATGGGAAGACAGGATTTCGATCGGGATATAAAGGGGGAGGAAAGGGCACCTTTGGGAGCTGGATTTGACCTTCTTTTTCATCCGCATTCGGGCATTCCCCCTCCACTTCAACAATTCAAAATCCTCACTTTCCTTCCGAATATCCCCTTTTCCTCCCTCAAATTCACAATTCTCTCGTTCAATTCCTCCACTCATATTCCTACGAATATTTCAGTTCCAATTTGCTCTGCCAGTTTACCGTGAAAATGGTCGATGAATCCCACCAAAATGCGCAAAATGGAACAATCGATGGTGATTCAAAGTTAACTGAATCAGAATGCGAAACAACAAATGGACCTCCTCAAAATGTCACCGACCAATCAAATAACCAAAAACAAGTGAAAATAAATTTCCGAGAGAAATCTTTCACATCCAGACCAGCCCTTTTAGAGTTGAGTTTTCATTTAAAATTTTTAAATAAATTTAATTAATTTGAAGGAAATATTTTGACCTGAACGATGGACAATCAATTATATTTTACAACTTTTGTGTGGCCATATTTATTCTTGCAACGATGGCCACCCTGGTATCGGATTATCATTGGCATGGAAAGTGAGTTAGAGTGGGGAATTTTGATTTAATCAGTTAAAATTATTTTTGTTAATATTTTCTACCTCATTTTTTTCTTCGAATTAGAGTTTATCGGCTAGAGAATGTATAAAACTTGTATAAAAATGGGAACTAAGGTCGAAAAAAAATAACTTCTTCTGAGCGGATTCGAACCCGTGACCCCTAAATTTTTCTCCTCTCTGCGCTAAAAATTTAAGTTTTTTTCTCCTTTATAAAATAAAATCCTAGCAAACTTAAACTTATCCCAATTCAACCTTTAAACCTAAACCACCCCCTATTTTAGCCCATTTCATCATTTTTGGCTGATCCGTTGGAATTTTGAGCAATTCCCTCAAACAATGTTCCTTTGGACGGCAATGTTCCTTTCCACGCTCATTTTTCCATTCTTTGGACTTAAATTTTGGGCATTTTATGGACCTGGATGGACATTTTTGCCCATTATTGGCTACATTTTCTACCAAATCGCATTTTTCTATTGGTCCCTTCAGGCACTGTTTTTTATGGAATTGAAGGGCGCCTGTGAGTTTTTTATATAAAATTAATTTAAATTTAATTAATTTTACTATTTTAGGCACTTTTATTATTACATGTGAAAATGTTTGTTCCATTTTTGTGTTAATTTTATAAAATTGTTTATTTTCAAGACAAGAATTGCAATGAAAGCGCATTCATTTGTTCGGGAGAATTTTTCATTGGCCAAAAGAATTGTTGAAAGGAGGAGGCATTCTCCGAATGATAAGGTATGTTTTATTTGTTGGTATTTAATGGTTTTATATAAAGTGTTAAATTCTATAGTTTTAAACCAAAATCAGTTTAAACCGGTTTAACCAATTCTAGCTTATGGTTTTTCGAACTTGATAGTTTTGAACCATTAAACCAAAAGCGGTAAACCGTTTTATACCTATTAATTTTCCAATTGGATAAATGGTTTGTGGATGTAGGACAAACTCTTTAAAAATTATTTTGGCATTTTAATGTTTTTTTGATTAAAAAAATAAAAAGTATCCTTTATAAATTTTATTTTTATTTTTTTAGACTCAAAACACCGAATCATCTTCCACCAAAAACATCGTAGATGAATGGCCTTCTTTGCAACATTTTATCTACTTTTTCTTCTGCCCTTCCCTCATTTTCCGTCCATCCTATCCAAGGTCAGAAATAATTTTTAAAATTTTTATTCTAATTTTTCCAATTCCAGAAGTCCAACAAGGAATTGGCGCAAAATTGGGCAACATTTTATTGGATGTTTGGCATCAATTTATTTTGTCAATATTTCATTCACTCAATGCATAATCCCACAATTCAATCCGCTGAATTATCCGGCGGATGATGTCAGTTGGAGTTTGCTGGTTGCCAAAATATTTCCCTCAATATTCCCTGGGGCTATCTGCCTTTTTGTTGGAATTTTTTATGGGCTTCTGCATTCTTGTAAGTTTTTTCAATTTTTTAAACATTTTATTAAATTTGAATTTTTTTAATTAAATTTTGAAAATTTATTAATAAAATTTCATTCGGAAAAAATATTTAATAATATTTGTTATTTTAAAAGGAAATTTTAAATTCTATTGTTAATTTTTCTTTATTTTTGGATACCTTATTAACTTAATATAAATTTTAATTTCACTTTTAAGGGTTGTTAATGTTTGCGGAGGCTTTGCAATTTGCGGATCGTCACTTTTATTCGGTTTTGATTTGATAAAATAATTAATTATTAATTTAAAATTAAAAAATTCAATAATAATTTTAATTAATTTAAAATTCAATAATAATTTAATAATTTAAATTTAATAGAATTGGTGGAGTTCAAGGAATATGGCGGAATATTATCGCAATTGGAATTTGGTTGTGCATGATTGGCTCTATGCTTATGTTTATCGGGACATCTCATCAATGGTAACATTTTACCCAATTTATTGATTATTTAAAATATTTTAAAGTTATATCGCCAAAAATGGGGACATGCGGTGGCCCAAATTGCCGTCTTTTTCACCTCCTCCGTGTTCCATGAATATTGGTTTGGCGTTGGACTACGAATGTTCTACCCGATCATTTTCACACTTTACTTTGTTTTTGGAGGTTATTTAAATAATTTTTAAAAAATATTATTCAATAATTTATTTTAGGTGTATTCTTTCTCTTCTCCAAATTGATTAAACGTCCCTATGTTTGGAACACTTTGATGTGGTGGAATTTGCTTATTGGTTTGTTCAATTATTAAAATATTAAATATTTTATTTTAATATTTTTCTCATGAAAATTTTTACCAACATTTCTTTAGTCAAATAGAAGCTTTTGCTTCCGTTAAATTTAGGTCTCGGGTTCGAACCCTCCCAGGGGCAAATATTTTTTTTCGGTTTTTGTTTCCACTTTTATCCATTACATATTCTGCAGTATATTTCGAGACAAAATAAAATAATATCGAAATAATAATTTTCGAAAATAAATTAATTTCATAAAATTTAAAGGTACGGGAATGTTCATTGTCTGCTACGCTTCAGGTTTTTGTCCGAAAATCCATTAAAATTAATAATTATTTTTTAGAATGGTACGCACGACAAAGATGTGATCGAATTTATGAAAATGATTTGCTAGATTTATTGATACCAAGAATTTGGAACTGTACTTCTATAAATTAATAATTAAATGATAAATTTATTTAATAAATTATTTTTAAATAAATTATTTTTTTTAAATAAATATTTTATATTTATATTTCATATCTGATGAGAGAAAATATTAATAAAATAAAATTCAATTCAAAGTTTTATTTATTATTTTGACCAGAAAAACGAGTGAATTTCGATGGAAGAACTGATAAGTGACCATGAGAAAAACTACATAATTGGTGGCGCACAAAAAGGTGTCCGGAATGATGGCAGAGGGTAAATGATTTTTATTAATTTATTCCACAAATAATTTTGTTCAAGTTTAAAGGATTATCGGCCAATAACCGTCGAAACTGGCATTTTATCCGGCTCAAATGGCTCTGCTCGCGTCCAACTCGGGGCCACCGATGTGATTGTGTCAGTAAAAGCGGAAATGACAACGGTGGAACGCGGTGATCCAATCGTGAATCGACTCAAATTTTTTGTGGACATTTCTGCCAATGCCTCACCAAAATTTGCTGGCAAAGGAGGAAATGAGCTGGCCGAAGAAATAGCCAGAGCCCTGTACACCGCCTACGACAGTGATTTGGTCCTACCGAATATGGGCAAATTGGTGCTGGCACCAACCCATTTTTGGACGATTTTCGTCGATGCCACCATCCTTCAATATGAGGGAAACGCAGTGGATGCAATTTCTTTGGGGGTAATTTTTGTTATTATTATTGAAATTAAATTAAACTTGATAGTGTGTAATTGGATAAAAAAGATTATAACGGTTTTCCATCAAACCATATTCTCAATCTATAGATCTCATTAAAACACGTCAATCGGTATATAATTTGTCATTGTTTACTCTAAAATTAAGGGTATTAAACGATTTAAACCCATTTTGGTTTAATGGTTCAAAATTTAAGTTAGAATTAGGTTAAACTCAAGCCGATCATAAATAAACAATTCTACTCGTTCTCGACGATATTTATCGTTCTTATGGTTTAGGAAGCCAAATTTCAAACCTTTGAATTTGAACCGTTAAAAAACAATATAGCTATTTTAAATTAAATAATTCCCGAAATTAAATTTCCTATTTAACATATAAAATTCAGGTTAAAGCGGCTCTATTCGACACGGAAATATGCAATGTAATTGTTCGGCCAGCGGATGAAGGCAAAGTCCTGATTGATTTGCCGGACGAGGTGAGCAGTTGGCGACTGGACATTTCAAGGTTTTTTATGCACAATACAAAAATAAATCTATTTCCCATTGAAAGAGCCCCACTTTTGATCAGTGCAAATCATATTGGCGGGAATTGTGTATTTGATGCAGATTTAATGGAGGAACTCTGCTCCAGTAGCACTCTTTGGATTGGAGTGCAGCCACCAACAATACCAATGGATAATTCCAGCATTAATGAGGTATGAGAATTTCTACAATTATTATTTTGGTAATATTAAAGAGTTTCGGAAATAAAATGGCGAAAAAAAAACTAAAATGACGTAAAGATTATAGTGGTTTTGAACCAAAAACCCTAAGATGGTTTAAACCGTTTAATACCCTCAATTTTTAACCAAACCGTGACAGATTATATATCAATCGACGCGGCTTGATGAGTTCTATCGATTGAGTATAGGGTTTGAGGGTCTAGGATAAACATTTGAACCTTCAAGGTTTTTTTTGCCAAATTAAATACTAACCGAGCCTTTTCGGTTGTATTTGTTGTTCTAAATGCTATATTCCAACCAAAAAATGCAAAAAAAGTGGAATTAAGCCGCAAAAAAATACATTCCCCTGGGCGGGTTCGAACCCGAGACCTAAATTTAGTAGAAGGGAAGGATCCCCCTTTTTTAGGTGGAAAATTTTCAAAAACTTTGTACTAAATATTTACTATTCAGGATCTCGATGAACAGCTGATAACCTGCATCAAGAAAATCCGTGGTGGCTCATTGGAAATCGAGGCCATGAATGGGATGTTGGCAAATTCACTGGCAGTTGGCGCCGAATTGAACGGCGCATTGATGAGGAATTTAAAGAACCAACAAATGGAAAATGGAAATAAACAAATTTCACAATTTTCAAAAGCATTTTTATCATATTGAAGCACAATTTTATTTGATATTTTGGTGGAATGAATAAATTAAATTACGACAACAAAAAATCGCTGAATTATATGTATGGTGGATGGCGGGGAATACAAGTCAGAGGCAAATTGTGATAAAAGCAAATTGAATTAGGCATTTTAATCATCACAGAGCATTCAATTCAATCATTCTTTTCATCAATAATACTTTTGTTGTTTGAATATTTCCCGAATTAGCGGCTGCACATCATCGACCTTAAGAATTAAAATTCAGTGTTAAATTTAATTAAAATTGGCAAAATTCACCTCACATTTTCAGAGAGAAAACCATGGACAGGAACTCCTCATAGTGGATGCGAATGTAGCCATCACGGTCGTCGTCCTTGTCCCGGAATGCGGCGGTCAATGTTTGGAGGACAACGCAAAGTTGGATGAAGTCATCGAAATTGATTCGACCTTTAACTTTACAAATTACTATTTTATTATTTATCCTTAAAACGCAAACCAGTGTGACTGCGATCAAATTTGCGCATCAACATGTCATAGAAGCGTTCCGACAGACGATAACCTTTAAAATAATTTTGTTTTATTAAAATTTTGTTTTTAAAAAACCAAATTGGGTGAGGGCGTTCATCAACTCGCCACGGTCAATATTGCCCGAATTGTCTCGATCATAGCTTCGGAAGGTTCGGCTCCAATCATTGATGTACTAAAATTAGCCGTAAAAACCTTTAGTTAGAATTAATTTACATTCCAAAGCGATTGGAATTCGTCGAAGCTTATTCCGCCGTCATTGTCATTATCGAACATGGAGATCATCATTCGGCAAGTTTCTGGGTTGAATGCGCGCCATGTCCCATTTGAGAGTGCCCGTTGCAATTCATCCGCACTGATCCGTCCAGAACGATCACCTTTGATTATTAGACATATAAATTTATCAAATAAAATGTAACATACGATCGACAGCTTGGAAATATTGCAAAAGATGAGGATTTTGTGGCTGATTTGGTGCTGCGTACATTTTTAATATTTGCTTTTTATTATTGATTGATTTAGAATATCGATCTTAAAATTTGTGATTGAATTAAATTTCAATTTTTAAAATGATTTAAAAAATTTAACTGGAGGAGTTTTGGTTTTATTAGATGTGTTAGTTAAAAGAGAGGGCAAAACTTGGTACATGGGCGGGGAAGTGGATGCGTCATCCATTATTTTATTTACCAAGCAGCAAGCACCAACCACCAACACAAACAATTATCGATGGAATTTTGGAATTATATAAAACGTTGTTTTAAACATTAAACTTCTCAAAACATATTCAAAAATACTAAATTGCTAGTTCATTTAAACAGTTTACAAAAACACCCAAATAATAATAGCATTTATTTATTTATACAACAAAATACAAACAATGGAAACAAAAAATATAGATTGCATAGAAAAAACAACAATATGGTAATGAGAAGTCGCAATAGTCGTGGGAATGGAAGTCGTGGGAATGGGAGCCATATTTGTTTGGGATTGATTTTTGTGAGAGAATGGAATGACTTTGTGGAAACTAAAAAACTATTTTTATACTCTCTTCTCTCTTGTCTCTGCTCTATTTCTATTTATTGTTTGTCTGTCTTCTTTTTCTTTGTTAAGTTATAGTACGGTAATCTACAAATACCATAATACTTAAACAAACACAATTTATCGTGAGAGTATAAAAATAGTTTTTTAGTTTCCACAAAGTCATTCCATTCTCTCACAAAAATCAATCCCAAACAAATATGGCTCCCATTCCCACGACTTCCATTCCCACGACTATTGCGACTTCCATTCACACGACTTCAACGACTTCCATTCTCACGACTTCCATGGCTCCGGCTCCCACTGAAATGTGAGTTTTCTTTTGTTTGTGTTTATTTTATAATTATTCCCAACACTTTTCAGATTGATGTCTTCAGCAGTCGAACGGTTCATGCAAATGGCGGCTATTTTCATTGCGGCATACATCATATTGTAAGTCAATCTATCAAACTTTTAAACTGTTTAATCTTTAATTTAAGGGCAATTGTTCTGTTCTTCTGCGCACGCTGGCTACAAGGAAAACAACAGAAGGAAAAATCAAATGGAAAAGAAGCAGCCAAACAAGGACCAGCGGAGCAGCAGGAAGTGCCAAAGCCCACAACAACTACAACTACGAAGAAAATAGAAGAGCCACCCTCAAGGACTCCAAATGTGCCTAGACAACCAGCGGTGCTGCCAAAGACAGGAGGTTCAAAGCGAAGACCATCAAAATACTTTCTTAATGAGGTTGGTGATATTTTGATAGTAAATTAAATTTTATAAATACCCCATTTTTTAAGGATGTGACACAAGAGCTGACCATTAGCCTCAGAAGTGCGCCGGACAAGGATTACATTCAAACTGCTCATGGGCGTGATGAATACTCGGCCAAAAATCCAATCGAAATTTTGACGCCACCGGACTCATACAGGTTGGTAAATTTTTAATTCTAATAATGCTTTAAACACTACATTTCTATTTTACAGTGGAACCGAGACTGTACCTCAAACGGAGCCGATCCAACGGGGCGCCAGCAGCAGCAGCAGAACAACTTCATCGACGCGGCGGGGCACCACCAGCAGCAGCAGAACAACTTCATCGACGCGGCGGGGCACCACCAGCAGCAGCAGCAGGACAACTTCCTCGACGACCGACGGCAGCACATCATCATCCACATGGACCGGAAGCAGCACATCATCATCCACATGGACCGGGAGCAGCACATCATCATCCACATGGAGCTCATCACGCAGCAGCACTGGAAGCAACAGCAGCAGTCGAACCTGGACAAGTAGACATTAGACGAAAGATGAATTGAATTTGTGATATTGTTTTTCCCTAAAATTGATTATTCTCATTACCATATTGTTGTTTTTTCTATGCAATCTATATTTTTTGTTTCCATTGTTTGTATTTTGTTGTATAAATAAATAAATGCTATTATTATTTGGGTGTTTTTGTAAATTGTTTAATTGAACCTAGCAGTTTAGTATTTTTGAATATGTTTTGATAACTTTAATCGAAGTTTTATATGATTATTCTAGAGAATTTAAAAATGCGCTCATACAAAATTCCATTGATAATTGTTTGTGTTGGTGCCGCGATAATTGGAATATCATTTGCTCTGTCATATTTGCCGATATACGACGATGAAGGACTATGGGTAAGAAATAGAATAGATATGAATTAAATTAAACTCAAAATCACAGAATTGTGACAACATCCTCCAGCCATTGGTCATTGCGGCCTGCATTCTGTCGTCCATTTTATCGTTTCTGACACTTGCATTCCTAATATGGCTCTACATTACTACAAAAGAGCAGGTTCAAGAATTTTCGATATTTCTAAAACATTTTGACTTTCATACAGATTAATCAAGTTCAAGGCGATGTGAAACTTAGTCTGTTCCAGGTTTTTGAAAATTATCGATTCTTTTGAATTATTTTTATTATAGTTGATGGATATGGTTCTTCGAATGATCAAGCCTGCTGATTTTCGAGTACAAGTGTTCCCGTCCTTGCGTGAAACAGCAAAACTCCAGAAAAAAGCAAAAACGCTTGATTGGAAGAAAACCGCCTGAATTGGAATGGAAGAATTTTCAATGTGGATTTAATTAATTAATATGATGTTACTTTTCATTTCATCCCATTTTCTGTGATTGTAATTTATTTTCTTCATTGAAATTGCAGATTAATAAATTTTTTTAATATTTTAATTATTCAATTTATGTATGTACATCATACCTATACCGGTCAATATTAAATGCCGAAGCTATCATGGTTTTTGTTTCTACTGGTTTAAAACTATTGCCATTCCACAATTCACTTCTCAGTTCTCATTCTTTCGGATTTCCTTAGATTCAACGATAAAGCAGCCGCTCTCTCCCCATATATTTATTTGTGTGGGCGTCTTTTCTCGACATTCATCCCAAATGTTGATTGGAGAAAATGATCCAAGAGCAAGCTAGCTTCCCACCAAACTAATAAAGCTCTCTAGCTGCTAGGCCCTGCATCCAAAATTTCCAGCGAATCATTAATAAAAATAAGCAAACTGGCTTGATTTTTATCCCATAAGCCATAATCCCTTTATCAATTATATTATCCATTGGTTTTTTTTTAATCATTCTTGATCTATTTAATATAAAAAATGATTAACAATGTGTTAATTTTAGAGATTTCAAGCAAATTAATTATCCAATTCAATCGACAAGGAGCTATTTCTGAATTCCTGACTCCAATAATAAATATCCATTGCTCTGCTCCTGCGGTGTTGACATTGTGTTCGTCAGATGAGTCATTTGTCGCCGTTGCCCCACTATTTTTTCGTGCCTCCAAATAAAAAGTTGGTTTCATTTTTTAATATTCAAACAAAAATTATCAACGAATTTTATTTGATAAGACGGGTGCCATTCACTTCACGCCCCGCCATCTAACACACAATTTTTTGCGGTTTCTCGATCTTCCCCTTCCTCTCATGCAATCAATCAATTTTTCCTCGATATTATTTTTTAGGATGGTATTTAATTTGGCAAATAAATTATTGAAAATGGCAAATAGAGTATTTAATTTGGCAAATAGGATTTTATGTCGTAAAAGTATTGAAAATGGCAAATAAATTATTGAAAATGGCAAAAAGAGTATTTAATTTGGCAAATAGAAATAAAATTATTATCGCACACTATAACCGGTTCAAACCGGTTTCAATACTTACCCAAACTGGTTTAAAATATTTTTTATGATAAAAACCACTTATTTTCTACCTGAATAATAATTATAATAAAGAAGGCGTCTATAAAAACAATTGGAAAATTCAAATATTTATCGACTTCATGCAATATAAAATAATAATAAGCTCCTGATCAAAATGTTATACCAGTGAAATAAAAAAGACTGAATTAATAATGGATAATTGAGCAATATAATAATGAATAGAAAGTCAAAAATTGAGTATTATAATGTCGAATAAAATAGATTGAAAAATTGTTAATTATGCATCAATGCCGTTCCTCCATGCACCTTCTTTGGACGGCCACGTTTGCGTTTCTTCTCGATCAATTCAGCCGTCACTTCGGGTGGATATTCTGCCAATCCATCGGAGCACATCCACATCACTGCATGCTCACAGGCCTTTTTTCTGGCTCCTTCATAGCAATTGCACTTGTAGTAATCTTAGTTTGTAAAATGGCCAATTTTTAAAATAAATTTTTAACCAGATTACCTTGCCAAAATTCGCATGGTTCAACAATGTGGAATTTTGTCCTGAGTGCCATATATGTTGGCCAATTGGCAAAATGCAACCCTTCCGCATTCCGGATTGTTTCTGTATCGCTGGGCCCACATGTTGTTGAGCAGACGAGCGGCCTCAAAAAATTCTTCTTCTGATGAAGCCTAAAAATTAAAAAAAAATATTTTTTAATAAATAAAAATAATTGCCTTTTGCAGAAAATCAACTTCCGCTAATATTTGATTAGCAAATGGGGCCACTGCCTTTGGTTTGAGTTTTTCTTTTAGACTTTTCATTGCATGAAAGAAGCAATTCGCTCTTTTGCACTCTGGAAAAATATTTTGTTGCGCTATAATATTATTTTTGTCTTAATTAAAATTTACTATTTTACCTTGGGTTATTTGTGGAGCAGAATCAGCTTGAATGACATTTGGTTGGTAGCCAACGGCATTGAAGAATTGCTCATAGGCCCATGTCGATTCATCAGATGCAATGCCGAGGAATGTGGGAAAAAATTTTAAGATTATGCATTTATTAAAATGGAATCAAATTGTTAAACCCACAATGACGGGGAATCCATATGACAAAATTTTGTATGTGGCGTCCACATGAAGAATTGGCCATTGCTTTTGATCATTAATTAATTTTTGTGAAGACCAAATTATTATAAATTTGCTGCCTCCCTCAATAGTTGAATGGACGACAAATGGCGCATTTCGGTCGATTGGAATTTGTCCATATTTTTCAGCATAAGCCTTTAATTCTTGAACACTAATTGCTTGGTTGTAGCCGCTCTTCAATTTTTCATAACCCATAAAATTCTCAATTTTAACCAATTTTGGTGCACTTCCACTCTGCTTCTTAAAATTTTAACATTTACACTGTATAATGAAAATTCAAACCAGAAAAAGATCTTGAATTTGTCCTGCAGTTGATTTTGCAGCCATTTTTTCTCGAATGAATTCTTTTTCTTGTGAAGATAATTTTGTTGTTAAAATTTCGTGTTCATGTTCGCCGGATTGCTCAACAACAAATTCACCATTAATTTTCTTCACTTTAATCGATGCTGCACAAAAATTTCCAGCACGCCTTGAATAACGGCATTGAAAATATTGTGATTCAAATTTGATTCCATCATTTTGCATTCGAAGTGCCCAAAAATCAGAATTTAAAGTGATCCAATTTTGGTAATCCTCTTCACGTTGAAATCGTACAATTTCTTCGTACAATTTCCTTTTTCTTGATGGTTGAATTTGGTTTTCACTCATATTTCTAAAAAGTTTATCAATTAATTATCTGCATGAGAATAGAGAAAGCAAAATTAAAATAAAAAAGAATTTTATTATTTTAACCATAAAAAATATTTTAAACCAGTTTGGGTAAGTATTGAAACCGGTTTGAACCGGTTATAGTGAGCGATAATAATTTTATTTCTATTTGCCAAATTAAATACTCTTTTTGCCATTTTCAATAATTTATTTGCCATTTTCAATACTTTTACGACATAAAATCCTATTTGCCAAATTAAATACTCTATTTGCCATTTTCAATAATTTATTTGCCAAATTAAATATTTCCCTTATTTTTTATTCCTGCTGAATCAGCGCTACCAGCAGCAGTCCCCTAGCCCCCCTCAATCCTCTTCAAACTTCCATAAAAAATCCAATATTATTTTTTTTTCCTTCAATAAAACACACTCATAATTCCTCGATTTTCCGGCTGTTTATAGTCGCAAATCCTCATCCAACATATTTCCATATTTCACACCATTTAACCAACCAGTAGCCGTGGAAAATGCGAAGATGGTTCAGTCTTTTACAAAACAAAATAGAGCACTTTGCCACTTCTTATAATTGAATGCGGGGAATGTTCTCAACCAAACAAAGCATTATTCATCCAATTATCCAATTCATCCTAGGAGTTTTGCGCCATTTTTTCAAGCGAATATTAGTCCACAAAGGCATTCATCCTTCTACATTCTTCACCCTTTTTCCAAATCAAATCCATTTATTGACGCCTTATCGCCCGCCAACCAATGAGAAGATGAAGAGGAGGAAGACTAAATAGGGCACAGGCGGAAGATTTATAAAAGTAGTAGAAGAAGAGGATGAGAAGGGTTTATCTGGGCTGGGGCAATATATATGTGCCTTCCTTCAATATTGTTGCAACGTATTTCCCCTCCTTCCACAATAACAACAAACCACACCACCAAACTCAAATCCTCCTCTTCCTTCCTTCGTCCATCTTCTTCCCCGGAGGCGATCTTCCCTCCTTCCGATCCTCCCAAATCTTCTATTGCAATCTGACTCGCCACTTACTTTACCCACATTTCCAATGGAATTTTAGAATTTATGTCTTTTTGACTTTTTACTATTGATTTTGATCATATTCTTCCCTTATCTACCCTCCTCCTTCCCTTTCAATTTTACATCCATCTAAGTGAGGCCATATGGTGACATTTTTACCTAAAAAATTTTTAAATGAATTTTAATAAAATTATTTAAATATTTCAGAGGATTACCCCGCGCCCTTAGTCGATCCTCATTCTTGGAAACGCCAGTGCTCAGTGGACACGGTTTGGACCCAGTTGTTGATTTACCGGCCGAAGATTCCGCATGGGTTTGTTTTATCATTATTCTATTAAAAATTTCTAAGAAAAAAGTTAAAATATTATTAAAATTATTTATTTGCATTTTCAGACCCTGCTGGGCCCATATCAACAACGGGCATACCGCCCCCAGCGCCTCCTCCCCCACCCGCTTCATTCGGCGCCCCAAAGACATTGGGGATTGGCCGGCGGTCACCAGCCAATAGTGACCACCTCCGGAGCCTACCAGCCACCAGTAAGGCCAATTTATTCCAATTAATTTTATAAATTTTCGTTTTGTAGATAAGACGGAGAGACCGCTTCCATTTGCCGGAGTTCACCCTGAGACATTACTCAACGCAGCGAAACGTTTGCGCCCGACCCAGCACCGTCAACCGCTTCTTTCATCTGAACGGGAACAATTTCTGGACGGACAAGATCAACTGGTTGTTGGACGATATTGGCCGGTTAGTTAAGTGGATTTTAAATTGTCGGTAATATCTGCGCTTTTTGAGACCTTTTGTTAGATTTCGTCTAGAAATGTTCTTAGAATGTATAAAAATTGGAAACAAGCCCAAAAAAATATTTGCCTCTGATCGGATTCGAACCCGAGACCTAATTTTTTCAAGCGTTAAGGTCGAAAATTTTAAAAAATTTTTTGAAATTTTTAATTTTTTAAAAATTCTCATTTTTAGAATCAGTCGGAGCATGCGCCGTTGGCCGAGCATCAAACCGGAACAAAGGCAAGTGGTTGAAATTGAGAATTTTTAATTTTCGCTAATTTATTAGTCACAAAAATTTCAAAATTTTTCATTGATTTTCCTCCAAAAATTCTCTTCTAATTCAAAATACAATTTTAAATGCAAATTAACTTTTGTTCATATTTAAGATATATGCTCCGTCCGATGATTCCAGCAAATTTGCCGCGTTCAGTGTCGATGCCGGATATAGCCCCTCGGTTTGTCCATTCACTTCCACATACAAAAATTCATTAATTCAATTATCTTCCATTATTTCCAGCTGAGCCCCGCGTCCAGCCTTTCTCAACCCCAACAGCAGCAGCAATCCTCCCAATCTCCAAACATGTTCAACAACGGCGGTAGCAGCAACAACGGTGGAGCCAGTCGTCAAATTCCAATCCAACTGGTCGGTCCATTTCCCGGCCAAACATTTGCGCCGGGACCAGTGCCACCGCCCTCCTTTTCTTCATCTTCTGTGCCACCTTCTTATGCACCGCCTTCTGCCCATTCACATCGCAACAATTTGATCACCGACCCACAACGTTACATCCACGCCTATGCCACCCAAACACCAGTAGCTACCATTTTGGAAGAAAGTGGCCATCCAAATCCAATGAAAATGAACAATGGAACCACAGCGGAAATGTTGGGGAAAGGACGAACCACGGATAGCTTTGTTAGGGAACTTCGTGATCAAGGTCGGTAAAAATTTGGGGAATGGAATTTTCCATCGAAATTGGAGGGAACATTAGCATTTTATGACATTTTTTGCTTGAATTATGATATTTCATTTAGAAATATATACAGCGAATGTTTAAAAATGGATAAAAGTAACTAGAAAACTAGAAAAAAAAAATATTTGCCTTTGAGCGGGTTCGAACCCGAGGCCTCTAAATTTTGCAAAAAGTGAAGGGTTTCCTCCCTCTTTGGGTCAAAAATTTTCATCAATTTATTTTTTGGTAATATATTTGTAAACCCTAGCCAACCTAAACCCAGGGAATCAATAGATTTAATTTTATGGAATATTTTCTATTGCAGGATTAAGTGAACGGCAAAAGGCAGCAAATCAACAAAAGAGTTCCCAATATCGATCAATCGCACAACCCCCAAGTTCACTGCAAAATTATGCCTACAAGCAGGTGAATCTATGAATTTATCCGTAAAATATGCAGAATTAAAAATTTCTAGTAAAAACGGGATTAGATCCCTTCGGAAACCAACCGGAAAGAAATTAGATTAAAACTTTCCGGAACAACCGGAAAGAAGTTAGATTAAAACTTTCCGGAACAACCGGAAAGAAGTTAGATTAAAACTTTCCGGAACAACCGGAAAGAAGTTAGATTAAAACTTTCCGGAACAACCGGAAAGAACTTAGATTAAAACTTTCCGGAACAACCGGAAAGAAGTTAGATTAAAACTTTCCGGAACAACCGGAAAGAACTTAGATTAAAACTTTCCGGAACAACCGGAAAGAAGTTAGATTAAAACTTTCCGGAACAACCGGAAAGAACTTAGATTAAAACTTTCCGGAACAACCGGAAACAACTTAGATTAAAACTTTCCGGAACAACCGGAAAGAAGTTAGATTAAAACTTTCCGGAACAACCGGAAAGAAGTTAGATTAAAACTTTCCGGAACAACCGGAAAGAACTTAGATTAAAACTTTCCGGAACAACCGGAAAGAACTTAGATTAAAACTTTCCGGAACAATCGGAAACAACTTAGATTAAAACTTTCCGGAACAACCGGAAACAACTTAGATTAAAACTTTCCGGAACAACCGGAAAGAACTTAGATTAAAACATTCCATAAAAATAAAATGATAGAAATCAAATATTTAATTAAATTGAATCAATCGAATTCCTTTATACTAATTTATCATTTTTATAGACTTTCTCCTCCTCTTCCACCAATTCTTCTCAACCAAGCGTCCCCTCACAATCATCAACCAATAACAGTGATCAACAAGTGGACCAATTGATTCGCGAGATGGAACTGAAGATGCGCACTGCAAGCAATATGACAACTCTGGGACAAGGTGGGCAATAAATTTTTTGACATTTAAATTAAACTATGGAACCGGTAACTTTTAAAACTAGAAATAGAACTCACATTCCCTTTTCTCTTTATTACCCATTTTTGGAACAAAAATTCCTCTCAAATGTTAGGTCATTCTCTGATGGCACAATAATTCCCTGGAGAATCATTTTCCCAAATAGGAGGCTCACACTTATTCTTCCTTGTCCTCCGAATCCGAACAATGATGGAAGATGAAAGGAGGGGATTTTCCATTCACCAAGACCAACAATATTTTCCACACATTTTTCCACTTTCATTGCTTCCATTCCACCACTTTCTTTTGGGTAAACAACAGCCTTTCCACCCTCAGCTGGGATTGGCCTCGATTGAAGTTAAATCAGCGAAAATTAAACTAGAAGGGCCCACCAATAAAGCGGCTGATTGAATTGCCCCCCCCCCCCCCCCCCTTTAAAATGAATAAAAGAATTTTCAATTGGTAGGTCCTATAGGTGGGAAACTTGAATCGAATTGCCTTTCCCTCCTTCTTTTTTCCAAAACTTGATGGGAATAACTATTGGAATTGGGGACCAACAAAAAACCGAGAGCCAATTTTCGCTGCTTTGCCCTTTTCTTATTGCTCATTGCTTTTTGACCCCATTTTTTACCAAAAAATGCCACCAAAATCCCCACAATCTGCCCACCAATATTGGCACATTTCAATTTCGACAATTGTAATTGTCACACGCCAAATTCCAACCAGAACCTCCGTCCATTTCCTCCTCTATTCCAAAAAATGCATTCACTTTTTTTGTGGGCCTTCAATTTTCACTGATTGCCTTGGCCCCATTTTGGCCGCCTCCCGTTGCTTTTTGCCCTCACCCTTTCACCCCCTTCCATACATTTCCCATTCCGCTCCTTTGTCGCGCTAATTTCTCGGCTTTTCCTCCATTTGGTCTTTCCCATTTTCAAGAAGCAAACTTTGGTTAGCTCCCCGGGGGCCAACGGGCAACGATGGCATTGTGGAAGAAGTGGAAAACGGACGGCGTAAACCCTTCATTCTTCCCCTCCCCTCCTCCTCCATCCTTGGGCCAAGTTCTCCTCAAGCGTTTTGCCTTCCTTTTCCCCAAAGTCCTTCTCCTCCCGGGGCCAAGCTCCAAGCCCATCCATTTTTCCATGTGTCCAGAGGGCCCGACCAATTGTTCACCCCTCCATCCCATCAATAAGGATTCAGTTGAGGAACGGCCAAGGGGGATAAGCATTGTGAAGGAGGTGGTTTTGTTGAAGTGAAAAAGCTGTTCCAAACAGAAGGCCATCCGCTTCTCCTTGTGCCGTGTGCCCCCTTGTCCAATAAACACTTGTCCACCATCCACCAACTGCCGCCCCCGTCCTTTTTGCCTTTCACCCGCACATCTCCTCCCATTCTTAGGGGCCAACAAATCCCTTCCTTCTCCCCTAGCCCAACTGCCTTTTCACCCAAAAATTTTATTCCTTCCTTTCACTTTTCCTTCCCCTTCATCTGCCAGCCGATTGCCCCCATCCAACGGGAGTTATTCTCACACATCCCATCCAATTCTCATTCATCCCAGCTTTCTGCCAGCTTATTATTCGATTCCCATTCAATTCCACATAAAACCACCCATCCTCCTCCCATTTTGCTCCTCCGTGTAAAGCAAGGCACATCTTTAAAGCGAGACTGGCGGGCTAATTAAATTCCGCCACACACAAAAAGAAAATTTGGCGACATTTTTTGAACACCACAGAACAGGAAAATGACCGACGAAATGGGTTCGTCTTTTGGGGATCATCTCCTCCTCCCCTCCCTCCTTTAATTTATCCCCTTTAAACCTCGTTAAGATAAGATAATTATATGTTTATCTGGTTCCCGAGATTATGAACATTCCCAAAAGTCATAGTTTCCCAAATTAAGTTATTAAGGTTTTCCTAGTATCGTTAGCATAGAATTCTAACGTTTTTAGGAATAGGTTTGAGCCATTCTAGGATTGCTATAGGAACACACCTTGAAGAGAGTATTAAATTTTGGACCCATTTAACCCATAAATGTCCGCATTAATGCCAACATAATTTTACAGACTTCTGCACCAAATGCAAACAGAACATTACCGGCGATCCACCCGGGGTCACTGCATTGGGGCAAGCCTATCACGTCACATGCTTCTGCTGTGATCAATGCCAAAAGCAGTTGGCTGGTAGTCCGCTTAATTGAACAATTTATTAATTCTCCAATAAATTTCACAAAAGGTTGCTCATTCTATGCCGTCGATGGAAAGAATCTCTGCCAAGTGGACTACATGAATTCACTGGAGAAATGCGACAAGTGCAAAATGCCAATTACGCAGAAGATTTTACGTGCCCTGGGCAAGGCATTCCATCCGGAGTGCTTCAGCTGTCCCGCCTGCCTCAAATCCCTGGATGGCATCCCGTTCACGGTGGACAAGGAGAATTGCGCCTATTGCCTCGACTGCTACCATGAACGATTTTCACCACGTTGTGCTTCATGCCTAAAAGTGATTGCACCCACAGGGAATGAAACGGAGGTGGCCAGAGTGATTGCCATGGATCGAAGCTATCATTTGGACTGGTAATGTTCAAGTGGGAATATTGTGTTAATTTTTGGATTATTTTCAGCTATAAATGTGAGGATTGCGGCCTTAAATTGAACTCCAAAATCGAAGGCCAAGGCTGCTACCCATTGGAATCACATCTTTTTTGGTAAACATTTCCTATCCAATTTTCCTAAATTAAATTTATTTAATTTTCAGCAAAAATTGCAATTTGAAACGACTCAAGTCCCTGAAATGACGGTGATGACCACCAAAAACTGCCCAACTCTTCCACAGACCTCCTCTGCCATAGATGGAGAAAAAGATGACCCCAAAACAAATTTTCGATTCACAAAATCCGATGCCCCTCCCTTTACTTTCACACCTATATTTCTCTCGTGGACCAATTTTCTAGTCTCCCATCTATTTCCAATTTTTCATAATTTTGCTGCTGCTATTTCCTCTCCATAAATAAAATTCATATTTTAAAGCCGAGAATAAAATTGCCAAGTAGACAAATATTTTATACAATTTTATATAAATTTTAATAAAAACAATCTAAAATTCAAAAATGTTTTCGCCAATTCCTCCATCGCAATCTCCAGGCACAAAATGGAATAGATTTTTGTTGGAGTCGAGCATCGAGTACATTGAAATTGTTTCCTTGGAAAATTTCCAATAAAAAATCGGAACGTATGGCGGCGGTCTGAATTAATGAAATAAAATGTTAATAAATCCAAATCATCTTACCAGAAATGCGGGCCTTAAATGAGATGGAATAAATTCATGTTGCTGGGCTCTGGCAGAGTTGAGATGATTGGAGGCAATCTGAAATTATATAAGATAATGGTCAAAATATTTCATTCTCAAAAATGTGATTGTAAATCTAAATTGTAATTGCGATTGTAATTGTGAATTGTAATTGTAAAACTTAGATTGTAATTGTGAATTATAATTGTAAAACTTAGATTGTAATTGTGAATTGTAATGTAAAACTTAGATTGTAATTGTGAATTGTAATGTAAAACTTAGATTGTAATTGTGAATTGTAATTGTAAAACTTAGATTGTAATTGCGAATTGTAATTGTAAAACTTAGATTTTAATTGCGAATTGTAAATGTAAATCTGAATTGTAATTGCGATTGCAATTGTAAAATCTAAATTGTAATTGCGATTGTAATTGTAAAATCTAAATTGTAATTGCGAATTGTAATGTAAAACTTAGATTGTAATTGTGAATTGTAATTGTAAATTCTAAATTGTAATTGCGAATTGTAATTGCGAATTGTAATTGCGAATTGTAATTGTAAATTCTAAGTTGTAATTGCGATTGTAATTGTAAAACTTAGATTGTAATTTTAAATTGTAATTGTAAAACTTAGATTGTAATTTTGATTGTAATTGTAAATTCTAAATTGTAATACGAATTGTAATTGTAAAACTTAGATTGTAATTGCAAATTGTAATTTTAATTTGTAATTTGTAAAAACATGCCTCGCACAAATCCTTGACCACATCTATCAAAACGTTCGGCGATCTATAGGCCTGCTCATGGTTGATGCCATGCAAATTGGTCAGGTCTGTTGGCAACAACACAATTCCATTGCGTAGAAGAAGAACTGTGGCCCTGGAAAAAATTAATAAATTATTAATTAAATTGTCTTTTTTGAGTACCTCAAAAGTGTCAAAATTCCAATTGAACATGCCATCGAATTGACTGCCCCTTTCAATGCATTCGAAGGGAATTCTTCTTGTCCATTGGATGCAGTGTTGAAGGCATGTAGGGCGTTGAGTTGGAGCATCAGAAGTGAACCGTAAAGTTTTTGTGAATTTAGCTCTAGAGAGGCCACCGATTGGAAGGGTCGATCGCCGAGGGTTTGTTGACGGGCTTCGACCAAATTCAGGAAATAGGGCAAATCCATTGACGGGTCGGAAAATGCCTTCAAAGCGTATATGACTGGTTGTCTAAAAAAACGGCTTAAACTTTATGTCTTGATTCTAATTTTTTTTAGCCAAAATATGTATAAATTTTGGGATTTAATTCTAATTTTTGGCCAGAAACGGAGACTTTTTCCGACTAAACCCGTTCTACCTGGGTAACAATGGCGATGCCTTCTTCCCCTTTTCTCTTTCGGCCTTCCCCTTTTTGGTTTCCTCATTCCCAAGTGTTTGAAGTGCATCTCGCCAAAATGTTAATTGATTAATTCCACTGAGGCCGGAATTCCGACGGATTTTGTGCCGAAGAGTGGACAGTTCGGCATTCAGAGCCAAAATCTATGGAATTTATTATAAATTTATTTAAAATTCAATAATAAACCGAAAATATTCTGGGTTGAGCTCTTTTGGGCATCAATAGAGCAGCCAAATAATTTTCATAATCCCTTTCTCGAACAATTTGTACACAATAAAAGAGTAGCTCATTGGATAATGTTGAAACTGGGTAGGTGGTAGAATAATAAGGAATTTTCCTCATTAACATTATTTCCTTTTAAATTAATAATAATTTGAAATAAAATAAATAAAATAATAAAAAAAACAATGGAGAAATCCAAATTAATAAATGAATTAAAATTTAATAAAATTAATAAATTTATTTAAATTGACTAAATAAAACAAACATTAACATTTAATAAATTTGGATCGAATTCAAAAAATGATGTGGAATTTAATTCAGCCGCACAAAAATTATTGTGGATATTGGGGAAAAGAGGAGATCACGTGGTTGAATTAACACAAAATAAAAAGTGATTTTTTTCAATGAGCTGCTTTCTTTCCTATTCGATGTTTTGGGAATATTGAATTCTTTTAGTCAATCATCATCGAATTTGGGCAAAAGGCATTTGGCCCTGTGGTCGAACACGTAGAATGAGGGACAATTGCCAACACAGTCCCAGGATTTTTTGCTCATCTTAAATGGCCAAAATTAATTATATTTATCGATTAATAATTTATTTTTAAATAATTCAAAATACCAAAAGATCAGCTCGAATCGGTTGGAATTCGCCCACAGCAAATGCAGTTGAAGCCATTGCCACCAACAGGCTGATCAAAGTTTGCAAAATTAAATCCATCGGTAGGCCCTGGAACGGTTGACCAATCAACCGCAAATAGGAACGATGCTATAAAAGATATTATGATATAAATTTTCGGTACTTTTTAAAAACCTGAGCTGCACTGTAGGCACAATGGACGAGGGAGAGGATACTGATAAAGCATAATATCCGCCAAAAGAATGTAGCCGACGAATTCATTGATTAATGCTTTAAAAATTAATAAATTGAATTAATAGAAATAATTCATTTATAAATATTTTGATGGATTTTACCAATTATTGTTATATGGAATAATTTATTCATTTTTTATAAAAATTATCAATATAATAAATTAAAATTATTTTTGTAACAAAATGGATGTGGAATCATTCAGGAAAGACATAAATTTGTGTAATAATGGCATCCATTTAACTGCTCCTAAGTTTGATGCTCGGCTGCCCAAATTGCTGGGCCAATTTCTCATTGTAGCCTTCCAGCGTTTTTGATGTCGAATTTTTGAACATTTTCATCAGTTGCTTCTCCACAGCGCCACAAAACACTGAACAATAGTGCGCTTTAACGGACAGTGTCCGATTGACCACCGTTCGATTGTCGTCCTTAAAAATCGTCGTTTTTTAATAAAATTAATTGATATGAACGAACTATTTTCTTGTAAACACAATCCTCGACCATTGACAGTGTTCTCGTCCAGGAAACATTTCGCGTTTTGGTGATTAAAGTGCCCGCTTTCCGGTCGAAAATGCTCTCCTCCAATGTTGGCATAAATTGCACTTTGGTCAGGCGGGACATCCAACGGGGAACTTTCTGCAGAAAACCAGAGCCTAAAAATGTGTCAAGAATTAATCTTTTATCGAATTTAAAAGAAACCTTCTTTTACAATCAGTTTCCTGGTTATTATCTTCTGATCTGAATTAATTAATTTTTTTTATAAATTTAATTAAATTGTTTTTACCGGTTATTTCGCGTGAAAGAACATCCTCGGAAATGACATGTTTGGCGAATGAATTTGGATATCGATTGTAGAAAACGGACACAACTTGGGCCAATGCATAGCCAAAAATATATTCTGGGATTTCCAGAGGACGCATAAATATTTTTTTATTGCTTTTCTGCAATTAAAATTAACTAATTAGAAAATGATTTAATTTAATGATGATTTAACATTTAATTTTGCCAATTACTCTCCTTTTTTACTTTAACTTTCGTATCAATTTTGATGAAAATAATGTGGGAGAGGCTTTTCTCCCCTTTTTAATTAAATTGTATGAAAATTATATAAAAGAATTTCCTATGGCCTCTCAAGTCATGGTTAGCTCAGTCGGTTGAGCACTTTGTTTTTGCTCATTTCGATCGGGGTTCGATCCCCACTCCGGGCTAATGTTTTTTTTTGTTTTAAAAACATTGTCTATACATCAAAATTTAGCTTTTTCAAAGATAATAAACCAATAAATTATGGGTTAATTGCTTTTTCTTCCCGATTTTTTAAAAATTTATTTCTATTATAAAACAATGAACAATTTGGAAAAATATGTCTATGCTGCGTTTTCTTTCTTCTTTTCAATTTCTTCTTCTGCGTCTTCGTCGTTTTTTCTGCCGAAAGGTGATGCTGCCATTCGATTTCGATGAATCCTCGCCCTCATGATTGTCTTTGGATGGATTGGCAGGAGACCAGCTAGACCTAAAATTCGAATTTTAAAATACATTTATCACAATTCTGAACTAACCAAGAAGTTCCAAAACTGGCACAGTAACATGCGCATTCCTCACGCCCATCCAATATTTAATTCGATCAATTTTTAGTGCAACCAGCTTTTCATTCCGCTCATTTGGAATTGGGTCGAATGAACCAAGCTATGGCAAAAATAATGTTTTATATTTTATTTTGATTGGGAAAAACCTCTTCAATTTTATTTCCTTGCCAATGGCGTCCAAGCGCTTTGTCCGGAAAAACAGTTATATGATAAAATGGTCGATTCCTACAGCCATACAGTGCCAGTCCAATGCATGGACGGCCAAAAGTGAGCGGATTCACCAATTGACGCATCCAAAAATTGAGTATAATTTTATGAATAATAAATGTTTAAAAAATATTTAATGTGGAAAAACAAATAATTTGTACACAAAAAATGTTTAATTTTATTCATTTATTTATTGAAAAAAATACAAATTAAAAACACAAGTTGAAAATAAAATGTAAAATAAAAAAATGAACAAATTACAAAATATGAGGCGTTAAAAAATAATAATTGAAATTTGGTAGGTGAATGAGTGAGATTTGTATGTCCTGATTGATCAAAAACAAAATTGAGAAAAAATACATAATAAAATATCCATTGAAAAATTGATTTTAATCTAATGATCTTCTTTTTGAATCCAGCGAATTTCTTTTGCCATCCAGCGAACTTCGCTTGAGTAGGGCATTTCGCACTCTTTCCGGCAAAGGCTCATCACGGCGATAAATGCTGTCGGAATCAACCTTAAAACTTATTTAAAATTAAATTTAAAAATTAGAATAAATTTAAAATTAACCTCAATGGTGTCGCCATCCGAACGCTGTGTTTGAAATAGCTTCAGAGTGAATTTCTTCCTGGGCGCTTGTCCTCGATAATAGGCCTGATAGGTTCGATCGTCGTTCCAGTCCACGTAAACCTGCAAAATCAAATTTAATTTACTTGAATTTATTTATTGTTTTATTATTTTATTGGAAAGAATTTTCCGAAATTTTGTCTTTAATGCAAAATATTTCCAATTTAAATTTAATTAAAATTATTCAAAAATAAAAACCATTGATCCTGCGATGTGATTTTGGCCTCCCTGGCAGCCAACATATTTGCATTCACAATTCTTGATGTCGCACGGGAAAATGTCCTTTGACACTGATCCATCCAGAAAATCCACTGTGGCGAACAGCTGCTCTTCAATGTCGATGATTTTGCCCTCGGCCACCAGGCCTTCCTCCTCAACGTCCACATAGACTCGCTGGTTGAGTTGGAAGCGGCGGGGGTCGAGCAGGGCTTAATTTATTGAATAAAATTAATTTTATTTAATTTTTAATATTTTAAAATTTTTCATTGATTTTTCTGGCAATTTATGCACAAATTTTTTCAGTCTTCCCTATTTTAGTAAAAGGAAAGCTGCTATTCCCATAATTGTGCTTTTTCTTAAAATAATTTAATGCGAACCTTGCTCCTCTTGCGAACCTTGTTCTTCACTGCTATGAAATGAGCACAGGGCCATTACCCCGGGGAATTCCCTCCGTTCAAATGTCAAATCGGCCAGCGGGGCGCAGGTGACATGGAAGCGGAGTTGGGCGCCCGGGTTGCCCTGTTCCGTAGAGCACACCTCACAGCGGATAAGCTCTTCCGCCTCCGCTTGATGGCCGCAAACTTCGCATTGATAGCTGCATGGATGTTGTTGCGGTTTTTGCTGGTTTTTTTGGCCATCGCTGAGTTCACTGACATTGGAAGTGGAGTGGGCATCGCGGCCATCGTCCTCGCGGATTATGACGAATTGCTCGCAGGCGGATGATGTGGAGGAGGAGGATGGCGAATTTTGTTGGCCACCAAAATACATCACAGAATTGATGAAATCAGTGCAGGTGGTATTATCGGCGATGACGGTGTCCTCAATGTGGTTTTGGAGGAAAGTCGGTGGTCCATCATCAGCACTGGTTGATTGGTGGCAATTTTCCAATTTGATGGTCAGTGGCACGTCGAAAGAGAAATAGGCACTTAAAAATAAAAATAATTATAAAAAAATTTTAATTTTTTTGGAATATTTTTGTAAAATAAATCAGGAAAATTATTTTAATTTGATTAAATATAATCTCATCAGAAAATTAAAATTTCCCAAAAAGGGCCAATTTCTAAATTCAACCCATCGAAAATTATCATAAATTTCAATGGCGCATAAAATTGTTGTAAAAATGAAATTAATTCAGATGTGATGAACTAACTCATTAAATGTAGAGGAAGCATTCGGATTCGGCTCCAATGAAATTGAATGTTGTTGTTTTTGTATTCCAACAAATCTTTCATCGGCGATGGTATGGCCGGTCGAATTTGGACTGCCCTCTCCACCATTGGCCAGCATAAATTCCATTCCAAAATTGTCCAATTCTGCAGTTGGGCATTGTTCAATTTGTTGTTGAAGTGGCATCAATTTTCGTGGCGGCGGACTGAACGGGGCCCGGCGTCGATGCGGCTCCAAGAATTGAATGTTTTGGAGGAGGAGGGCACAAATCACGTGCACAAAGTCAATTCCCCTGCTGCGGTTTTGCACTTGCATGAGGGCACCGCCCCGGAGTTGGCATGAATTGCAGGTGGCCGCCCGAATCAATGTGTCGCTGTGGCCAAAACAGCGTTCACAGCGCCATTCTTCTTGCTTCATTTTGTCGCCTGAAAAAATTCATTTAATTTTGTGTCAATGTTTTTTTTTATCTGAATTTATGTAATTTAGTTTGAAAATGTACTCTAAAAAATGTTTATAAATGCATAAAAATGGGAAAAAAGCCCGAAAAAAAATTACTTGCCTCGGAGAGGATTCGAACCCGAGACCCCCAATTTTTTTAAATGAAGGAAGGCTCACATTTGGTTGAAAAATTTTTTGATAAGATCATCTTAATGGTAAAAAATCTGAAAAAACCAAACCTTTTTCCTGACCATTTTGGCAATTTCCGTTTCCGTTGCTGTCAAAATCGTCGCCCCCACCAAATGCCGTTTGAGTGTGTGCATAACATTTTCGATGGACCACCACCTTTTGTGAATTAAATGTGTAATTTTTTATTATCGATTAATCAATTTTTTACATGGCAATTTGAACAACAAAGTAATTCATCCTCCTCAATTGTCCAGTCCACATCAATTTTCTCATTTTTATGGAACATTTGGTCGGTGACATATCGCCGTGAACTGAAAATGGTCTTTTTAAATTAATTTATTGAATAAATATTTTTACGTTTTTGGTAATGTTTCGGTGGGTGGTCGTTTGGTCCAAATTTCACGGGCCAAAAAATATTGGCAAACACAGCAATGTGGAAAACTTAATTAATTATATTTTAAATAATTTTAAATTAAAAAACTCACAGTTTCCCCCGCTCTGCATTGTGCTTCCGTTCATTGAACAAATCCGGCGGTGTGTTGGCCCACAATTTGTGCATTGGCTTCCTCGCTTGAAACATTTTCTTCTGCCTTTTTGTGCATATCGATTGGGGCAACTGGGACGAAAAGTCCCCTCCTCCTTCGCTTCCATTGCTGCTCGCCGTGTCCTTGCTGCCCTTTCGTTCGCCCATCATTGATCTGCTGCCACCGCCTTGTTGTTTGTTGGTTTCTGCAAAAACAAGGTAAATTAATTTAAATGACATTTTCAGGTACGCTCACTCAATGATTGTGTTGGCCTCTCTCCGTACCAATAATCATACCTGAAAGTGAACATTTTAAAAACAGATAAAAACAATCAAAAAAGGCAAACCATTCTTTGTACTCAGCCGGCCTATATTTCTTCATGAACGGTTGCATGTCAATCTCAACGGTATCCTTTCGGCAATAGCATAGGACCGCATTCTTCCCTATAAATTCATGAATAAAATTTCAATTTTAATGAATTTTTAACCGTAATCAATCCATCGCTCCAGAGCAAAATTCGTCGATTCGGCACAGTTGTAGCCCACATTGAAGCCCATGTGATATCCTTTTGGGAATGCTACACACAAAATGTGGTGCCAAAATTAATATTTATTTATTCAATGAACTCACTGATGATGAATTCGCCCGGATATTGGACCATTGTCCCATAGGGTATTCCATGTGTTTTGAGCACATTCGGCGAAATGATGTACAGTTTGTGCCGGAGGAATGCTTTGCAAATTTGAAGGCCATCCGGGAAACTTTGTGCCGCAAATCGTTCAAATTTTTCCGCTGCCGCCGGTGGAATTGCATACCAAAATTTGGGCTGAAAATGAATGAATCAACATTAAATTTAAATAAATCAAAAATACTTCGCCAAAGTGTAAATAATTTATTGAATAAAGGTCCATGTCCTCCGCATGCCAAGGAAACCTAAAAAACCACTTAAATATTAATTCCAACCCATCATTTTACTTACATTGTTTTCCACATTCCAAAATATAGGAACACCGTGTTCACACCTTTTATTGTGACCTAATAATTTAAATTGGATTTAAAGATGTTATTGGCTTTGGTTTACCTCATTCTCCTTTAACAAATCAAGGATTGTTTTCAAATTATTCATGTTGAATTCCTTCACCGATGGTTCGTAGATTGAGCCGGGCGTGTCCGCACCATAAATTGGTTCCTATAAAGAATAAAGGTCACATATTTAATATTATTAACACTTACATGATGAAGTAGGTTCCGCCAAAAGTATCTGCACAAAATTAATAATGTCGAATGTTCTCATGAACACAATTTTTGCTTACCTCTCCAAATCTTTAAGATCCTCCTGGTCCTTACGCGGTGTTCTGTATTGTTTTGACAAGGCAATCCGCCGAAAATCCTTCACCAACATTTCCTTCCTGTGCACTGTGTTATTTTTCACATAGCAGCCATTGATGGCGGATTCAATGTGTTCTCTCCTTAAATTTTGGATTATTTTATTATTTATCAATGCTAAAAACTTACACAGGACATTCAATTCGGAACTCTTCAATATCCGAATAATCGCCCGGAGGTTTTGAAGGTCGCGGGTGCCATCCGGCTGGTGCGACAACCTATTTAATATGAGGAAAGTTTATTTAATGTTCAAATAAAAATATAATATGTCAAACGAATAAAAAAGTAATTTGTTCCTCCTCTCACCTTGCAAATTCCTGCAGAGAGATGAGCATTCTGTCGTTCGATTTTCTCAATGTAACGTTTGAAATCGCTGAATTCCTCCAAAGTTGGGTAGAAAACTTTGACCTCGCCATCTGGCGTCCCCGTGTTTTTCCATTCATTTTGCTTCACATACATTGGTTTGTATTCTTTGTAACCATCATCAGTGCTGCTGCTGCTGCACCCAACATTGTTTTTCGCAAATGATGACATGTTGTTGAATTTTTTTATAAACCAAATGAATGTAGGTTTGCTTTAAAAAATATCGAAATTATTTTAAATGATTGTTATCTATATCTATTTTTAATGCCAATTATATTATAATTTAACATATTAAAATATGTGGATATGGAGTTGGAACGGAAATGGGACGGGAGCATTTTTTAATGAAGCGCTAGCTGCTAGCACTAGCAAGTACATTCATGAATCATGATTAATAATAATTAAAATGATGATTTGATAAGGACAGGTTGATGAATGTTGATAATTGATATTCGGACAATGAGTTTGGGATGATTATTGACCGAAACAAATCACTATATTATCTTTCTTGCTTTTTAAATGCCACGCATTCATAAGAAAAAAGTAACTAACTAAAATTTAAACTTCAAACCATCAAATTTCCAACTTGTAATTAATGGCGCCCTAATCATGATAGAGGATTATACTTTGGTACACATTTGTGCCATAAATGATGATGATGAATGATGTGATGATTGTAGATGTATTACACTTATTGATTGCATGTAAATTAGGATTCTGATTCTTGCTTATTTTACATTTTCTTTTGCCGAATTATTCGTGAAAAAAAAAAGCAAAAATGCTACATGAACCGTGCACGAAAAGAAGATGCCATGAGCCATGGCATGGAATGATGAAATCGATAAACCTTGAGTATAGAGTCTACATTAAAATTGGAGAGAAAAAAGATAAAAAGATTTGGATTGAATATCCCAATAAATCGATATGCCAACATATTTTAATAGGAATTGTATGTACAGTATGTATAATTTGGCAGTGCGTGCTGCGTTGCGTATGCCATTTTGGCCATATCCAATTGAATTTTGCCATGAATGAATTGATTATTAATTAGTAATTACATGGATTTTGAAAAATTTAGAATATTTTTAATAAAATTGCTTGATTTTTATTCGGAAAAAACTCCAATTATTCCTACCAAACAAGGGCTAAATTTAATTAGGATTGCCCTTTACATTCTTCAGCAATTGGGGAAGAGCCTACCGGCTTTACCCCAATTCTTTTCCATGCTCAAATATGGCCTCGACGGAAGGAAAGGAAGAAAAGAGGGATATCATATAATGATTGGCTGCCCCCTTGGGAAGGCTCAAGGCACCGCCGAATAAGGCCAAAGTATATATTGGGCCATATGGAAGACGGCATTTGCTGAATGTACACATTTTTATCGGGCAAAAACATTCCCAATTCATTTATTTTTCCATTGCTAAACGAAATGTACTTTTAAAATTTTTCAATTTTTGCCCAAAAAGTTGAATTTTTGTTCGGCAAAAATGACTCAAATACGCAAAAATTTATGACTTTATTTTGTTCCATTTTACTCTGTGTGATGATAGCCGTCGATGAGGCAATGTCCTATGTATAATATGATGGGCCGCCACCACCTTCCCCGCATTTTTATGGCCAAAATATAGGCTCATTTCATGGGTTTTTTTGCTTTCTGCACCGCCTTTCTCCCCCAGTTTTTTGTATTTTTATGCGAAAATGCAAATGAGGAAAGACGGGAATGGGGCTTTGGGAATGATGGGGCCAAGGACATTTCAGTGCCAATGGCCAGTCAAAAAAGGGAGAAGGGCCAGAGGCCGCCTCGATGGCATCCCCAGCGCGGAATGTGCCGTCTAGAAATGAATAAATGAATGAATGAATATGAATGAATTCGCCTCTTCCTCTTTTTTTTGTTTTTGTTGGCCCCGCCGGTCATTCCAATTCAAATTATAATTTTTTTATTCCACCAATTCCATTGCTTTTCCTTTGATTTTACTACATTTTAACCAATGCGGGAAGGACAATTTATTAGAACCTGCATCTGTTTTTGTCTCATAGCTCAACAAGGCAAAGGCTAATTTGGAGAGGCAATTACCTTTTTGAAAGCCCAAAATGTCCTCTAAAAAGTGGCTTAAAAACTTTTATGTAATCCACCTTTCTTAAATGGTTACATGTAATTTGAGTGTAAAATAAACCCAAAATTATCTGAGGAAAAGCCGTTTATTTTATAAATTATTTAAATTTTTCTAAATATTAGTTGCCACTTTTTAGAGGACATTGAGGGCTTTCAAATGGCATATCACCTTCCAAAATGGTTGCTTCCTTGTTGAGATATGATCAAAAGAATAGGTCCATAAATTGAAACGGCGGTATTGAAAGTACCTGCATTCGTTTTTGTCCCATAATTCTATGAGGCTCTAGCCATTATGTGAAAGCGATATACCATTTGAAAGCCTAAAATATTCTCTAGTAAGTGGCTATAAAAGTTTAATGAAATTCACCTATTTAAAAGAGATGCTTTGGAATTTAATAACTCGAATTTTTTGAGAATAAGCCGCCAATTTTACAAATTATTCTAAATTTTCTTGAAATTAGTTAAGCCATTTTTTAGAAGACATTTATGGCTTTCAAATGGCATATTGTCTTCCTAAATTGGTTGCTTCCTTGTTGAGCTATGGCCATAAGAATGAGCCTCGCGGTATTAAATCAGCATATGTAGAGAAAAATGTGGATTCCCCTAGGGCAAAATTTGAGTGCTTACGAATTCGTACCGATTTTTTCACTTCTGAAATTCCTTCTTTATTCTGAATTCTATCATCCGCCCCCAAAAAATTTATTTTTTCAAATTTGGCCCGTACATTTCCGCCTCAAAAACCAAAATTCCTTCCGGCGGTGGGCACATTCCCTGCGTCTTCTTTCAATTACCAACACAAAATTCAAAACAAACCCAAAATTCTCCCATTCCAAATTCCAATTTCTTCTCCTTCACGGGGTCGGCTGAATCCGATGGACGGCGGTGGCAAAGAAAAGACAAAAGGATGAGGAGGAGGAGGGCCAATGCCAATTCCACATTTTCCGGCCACATCCGCAGGGGCGGCTGCCCTTTTCATTCGTGGCCCAGGCAGCTGTGGGGGCTTTCCCCATTTCCTCTTTTTTATCCAATTATCATTTGAATCCGACCTTATTTCCCCCCTTACCCTACATCCGTCCTCCTCATTCTTCCTTTGAATATTATAGGGGCGTGGGGAAATTATTTTGTTGAAAAATATTCCACAATAAATAAAAATTGGCTAATAATAAATAAATAATTTAGACTTAATTTGAAAATTGCCAATCAAACGAGCTTAAATTCCAAAAAAGCAGGAGAATGTCGAATTGTTAGAAAAATGGAAGGAAATTTGAGAGCAAAATAAGCCAAAAAATAAAACAATTGACAGATTTAGAAGCCATTTAATTGAAGAAAATGAAAATACACAAATAAAAGAGTGAAATTGAAACCAAATCCAATCCGAAACCAAATTCACCCGGCCACCTTCTTCCAAACCAAATTTGTTATTTGCGCCCCCTTCCTTCCAATCCAATGGAAATCCCATTTTTGGCCTTTGTTTTCCTCCCATTCAATTCCAATTTATCCAGTCTCCAGCCTCCTTTTCCCCTGCCCAAATTTGGGTTTTCTATTTTTGGGGCCAATTCTTCTCCTCCTGAAAATTTCCTTCAGCTTTCTTCCTCAAATTCCAATAGAAAAAAATCCAATGGGGATTGAATTTTGGATGTCCTTCATTTTTAATGAATGTCCTTTCCCGCATTTTTCGGCACTTTCCAAGATTTTTGAGTGGTTTTGCCTTTTTATGCCCCGCAAAATATTTATTAAATCCTCTCTTCTTCATTTTTTGCCACCATCTTTTCGTGCCTAACATCAATTTGGCCCCGCGCAATCCTCGTCGACCAATTCCCCGTAAAATTGCGTGCCAAATTGGCCTTCCATTCTACGGACTGAAAGTGCCATCATCAATCCAATCCTTGGAAGGTGGAGGCTTTCGAGGAATGTCACCAACAAAAAACAAAACACTGCTTTCACATTTAATGCGCCAAAGAATGAATGTTTTGGAAGCATATTTTCGGCATAAAACCTTGGCTTTTAATTTAAATTTTATTCTTCTCAAATTAGATAACCTAATTCCACTAAGTGGCCTTAATAATATGGCTAAAGAATGATAAAAAAAAAGTTAAAAACTTAAGATTGAATAATTTAAATTATTTAATGACCTTGACATTTGCAAAACAATATTTATTACACTTAAGTATCCCTTTTCAACCATGTTGTGTTTCCATTTGTTCACAATTAGCCCTGAATCCAATGCCAAACAAACAAATTTAGGCAAATGCCCATTTTCTAAATGGTTATTTATTATTGCGGGCATCATCCATCAAAAGGAACGAAGGGGGGAATGGCAATGCCAAAGGCATTCACCACATTTTCCCATTTGAAAAGCCCTCAAATAGTTTTACTTCCAAATGCCCCTTCTGCACATTTTTCATATTCCCCATTTTTGGTGCCAGCTGAAAAACATGGAAAATGATGGGGCGGTTCCTTTTTTATTGTGGCCCAAAAGAGAATACGGCAAAAATGCTCCAGGTTTTATACATTCCCAAAAATAGGCAGCTAAATCTGTGTAGAATTGGAAATTGTATGTTTTATTTGTTTTGAAAGGTGCCACGGCATTCACTCCCATTCCCCGCATTTTGTGGATTATTCTGCTTGGCCGATTGCATGCATTTTCCTCAAACTTCAAAGGAGAAATTCCTCCAGTTCCAGAAGGAGTTCACATTTTACCATTTCAAGCAAAGCCAATTATTATTTAGTAGCTTTTTTCTCGAATAGAACGATAAATGCCGCTGATCGAATACCCGTTTCGTTCTTTTGATAATATTTTAACAAGGAAATAAAGTAACTAATTCAGAAAAGCTATATGCTTTCGGACAGCCCTAAATTGCCCTATAAAATGTAGCTTTTTAATTTTTTGAAAACTAAACTATTTGTAAAATATTGTAGCTTGCTCCTTGCTGCACTCAAATATATAGATAAAAACCCAATATTTAATTCTGTCTGTTTGCCCCAAAATAATTCCGCCTATTTGCACTAAAATAATTCCGCCTGTTTTATTTGCACCAAAATAATTCCGCCTGTTTTATTTGCACCAAAATAATTCCGCCTGTTTTATTTGCACCAAAATAATTCCGCCTGTTTTATTTGCACCAAAATAATTCCGCCTGTTTTATTTGCACCAAAATAATTCCGCCTGTTTTATTTGCACCAAAATAATTCCGCCTGTTTTATTTGCACTAAAATAATTCCGCCTGTTTTATTTGCACCAAAATAATTCCGCCTGTTTTATTTGCACTAAAATAATTCCGCCTGTTTTATTTGCACCAAAATAATTCCGCCTGTTTTATTTGCACCAAAATAATTCCGCCTGTTTTATTTGCCCCAAATAATTCCGCCTGTTTTATTTGCACCAAAATAATTCCGCCTGTTTTATTTGCACCAAAATAATTCCGCCTGTTTTATTTGCACTAAAATAATTCCGCCTGTTTTATTTGCACTAAAATAATTCCGCCTGTTTTATTTGCACCAAAATAATTCCGCCTGTTTTATTTGCACTAAAATAATTCCCGCCTGTTTTATTTGCACCAAAATAATTCCGCCTGTTTTATTTGCACCAAAATAATTCCGCCTGTTTTATTTGCACCAAAATAATTCCGCCTGTTTTATTTGCACCAAAATAATTCCGCCTATTTGCACCAAAATAATTTCGCCTTTTGCCCAAAATTGAATTCCTTCATTTCTTTACCTAATAAACTTTTTAAAGCCTAAGTTTTAATACAATTTAAAAAGAAACATTGTAGAGGATATTTTGAGCTTTCAATTGGGTATATCGCCTTCCCAGATAGGCTACAGCCTCGCTTAGCTATGTGCTTAAAACTTTGAAAGGGCTGCTGAATCGTTATTTATCGTGAATGGTGCAATGCAAATATCAAAAATGCCTTGGAGCAATATCATTCTTTACTTCGGATCGAAAAGATAAAAGGCAATTGGCTGGCTCTCTTTCATTCGAAAAATATACTTTATCCATTTAAAGAGAATAATCAAACTTTCTTCAATCTTTATACTGTAATGATGATACCTACCTCGATATTTTTGACGTTCCTATCATCCAGACGGGTATAATGGGATTAATTTCAAAATTTAATTAATTTTAAATTTTTCTTATTCGATTATTCTCTTCATTGACTGTTATATCGATTTCCAAAATGGCTATAGCCTAGCTGAGCTATTGGCCAAAAAACTGATACAATTATTTAATCGGCGCTATTCAACATTGTCCAATATCCAAATTGCCCATTCTAATTTATTCACTTTTTTCATTTTCCCCTCTTCTTATCTCCTCATTTTTCCGCCAAAATTTCTTTTTTAATTTTAATTTCCTTTTGAGAAGGCGCTTTTCTCCCATCTTTTAAAACAATGGCACAAAATGTGGTGTGCCACCGAATGGATGGGCCAAGCCGTACACACTTATCTTATTTTCCCCATTCCAATGCCCCTTGAGAATATTCCCCTTTCAATGCCCATTGAATTGAAGGCCGCCGCCCTCAATTTTAGTGGTTTTTTCGAGGAAAATTTTGCCAAATTAAAAAATGGTTCATTATTAACAAAAACATTTCCCCATATTCCCATTTTCCAATTTTTTACAAATAATTCTATGGTCAAGTAAAATTATTTTCCACATATTTTCTGCACCAATATTCGCCTCCACCATTTTTCTCCTATCATTTTTTAATTCGACATCGCATAAAAAAGAGGAATTCATCGCCAAATAAACAATATTCCCAAAACTATGCCTTTTTGTCCATTTCCCCTTAATTTTTCCCCAAAATCATTGCCCCAATAAATTTCCAGGCAATCCGTCCAGTTTTAATATTTTGAATTTCCAATTTCAAAATGGCAAATTAATTTTCATTGTCCCACCCAAAAATGGATTTGCTGATTCTTTGCTGTTTTGGCGGCCTTCCATTCATCCAATTCCCGACCTCATTTTCCCCCAAATCCTCCTCACAATCTCATCAGCCAATTCGACATCAATGGGATCCAACGGATTGGATTGCCATGGACATGTCCGGTGGGCAGAAATTGTATATGATTTAGTCAATTAGGACAATTCCCTTGGGCAAATGTCAAATGGGAATGGCCCATTTTGGCGCCAGGCCAACTTGGCGCCATTTATAATAGCTCATTTAGGATTGTACCAATTTTAATTATTTTAATTAACTTTTGGCTATATTTAAATTGATTCAAAATTGATAAAGTTATATACAAAAATCACTGAAAAATTCACTAATTCATAGTAGACATTTTAATGGTTATATGAGTATATAATTCTATATTTTCGGATCAATTTAAATAAAAACATATTAAAGTCTGCTCATTAATTTGATATTAAAATTCATCAAAATTAGTTCAGTTTTTGATGAGTTATTATAAATGGAGCCAAGTTGGCCAGAGGCGACAAGTTAGAGGCGTAAAAATAAATTCCAAAATATTGAATAAGCCAAAAATTGAATCCAAATATTCGAAAATTATTCTATAGGTTCGCTCCTCAACGACTCATCCGATGCCACCTTTCTGACTGACCATCCCACTTTGAAGGCATTGATTCCGGCAGATTTGGCTTCGAAAAAAGTTTCGCTAGAACAATGTGACCTTTGGAATTTGACATTTGCCTCCGGGGCAGATGAGCACTTGTTCAAGAGGAGTCGAGGCGAATTGAAATGCAGGTAAATACAGCAGGCAGGAAATGGGCATATTTGGATGCCTTGGATGGCAAAAACATGAAGGCAAAAAAATTGTGGCCAAAGAGGAGGATGTAATCAGAAATTCCCCATATGATGGCAGGCACGATATCGAGTCCGGTTTCTAGGAAATTTTGCCTAAATTCTTTGCCCCCTTTGTTGTACCGTACCACCTTAATTCTCATTCAGCCCATAGTTCGTATTATGAAAGATAGGAATAGGAATAGGTGCCCTCAAGAAGAGAACAATATACCTTATTAGGATAATATGAGATAGAAAATGCCGAATTTTTGTCCAAATTCAAGTCCCCCCTATTTTTTGTCCCCTTGTCCCATTCCCATGATACCCTAATCCTCTTTCGAATTTAATTTATTTATCAAAAAAAGAAACATTTATTTAACTTTGAAGCATATTCCTTTGGCCCTAACACATGAGGTTCAAAATGAAGAGAAGGCAAATTGATGAGAAGGGGCAAATGGGGGGATTATGTGAAGGAATTTGTGTAGCTCACTTTGAGCGTGAAATTTGGGGGTGGGACGTGGGAGGGGAAAAAGCAGCAGCTGGCATAAACGAAGAGGAGGGCATTCCATCGATTGGGCCAAGCCTCCCCATTTGATGTAGTCCTCTTGCTGCCTTTGGCCTCTCTCGACTCCAAAACGACATATACCATGGGACATTCTAATGGAATTGGGCAGCTTTTTGTGGCCATTTAATTCTTGGGATTATCAACAAAAATATGTTTCTTTTCACAACATTTATTATTATTATATGTACATCCCAATCACTTGGTGAGAAGCCATTCTTTTTGGCCATAACTTAGCGAGGCGATAGCCAATCTTCTGGGAAGGCGATAGGTCATTTGAAAGCCCGAAGTGTAATTTAAAAAGTGGTTATTTAAATTTTATTTAATTCTCCTTTTTAAAAGGTTTTATGTCGTTGAGTGTAATAACCTGAATTTTTTGAGAAAAAGCCACTTATTTTGTAAATTTTTTTTAATATTTTCTAATTTCTAAAATTAGAAAGCTAGTTTTTAGAAGACATTTAGTGCTTCCAAATGGCATATCGCCTTCCTGAATTGGTTGTTTCCTTCTCTAGATATGGCCAAAAGAATGGCCATAGGTATTGATGAACATTCTGTTTAGTTAAAAAAATTTCCAGTTTAATTCCTCGTGGATTCAGTCTTAAACCCTTAACACTAAATCAACTAAAATTTCCAATAAACACATTCATCCACTTTTCAAAAAGGTGTTCGCCAGAATTCACTGGTTCTGCCTGCCATCAGCAACAGCAAAAATTCATCTCAAATCTTTCAAATTCTGTCCCAACATCCTCCATAAAAATGTCGCCCTCCGCTTTGCCATCATCGATGGCTGCAATGGCATTGGTGGATTCGACTAGCAGCCCTATCTCTCCAACAAGTAGTGGCACTTTTGGCCAACTTGCTCGGCACGAAAATTCATTTGCAATGTTTTTGTTGGTTTTCATGTTGCTTGCCGCCGCCATGGTCTCCCTCTTTTTGGTAAGGCCCAATTCATTCTTTTGCCTAAAATGATACCGTATACATATGCTCTTAAACTCCCCATTCTCTAATAATTCCCAGCCTCCACTCTCTATTTTGAGGACCCATTGTTGATGGAAGGGAGGAATTTAAAAATAAATTTTTATTGCATTTTCTTAGTTAGTTCCCTGAAGCTCTGCAAAATCAGCTTATAATTTGTTCAAAAATGCCCACAAATTAAGGAGTTAAACTCCTTATTTCCAGCAGGGGGTTTTGAAAGAACATATATTAATTCAATATTCAAAAGTTTACATAGATTTGGCCTATATAAAATATTTATAAATCACTTATTGTTAGAAATTTAATTTCGGAACCGACCACCCACCATTCATTTCCCATTTAAAAATTTTGCCTCAATAATTTCCCCCCACCCAATCTTTTGCTTCAACTTTTTTCATTTTTACAAAAATGTTTGCCCGATGGCTTTTTAGCGCGGTCCTCCAGTCTCCCCTCCACTTTTTCTTCTGTTCATTTTTATTTTCATTCAATTTTCCGCCTGTGCTAATCACCCTTGTCTTTCGTTTTTGTTTCCTTCCGGTTCGACGGCCAAAAAGATCCGAATTTACAATGAAAACTGAGTGGAATTTTGTGTGCGCGAAAAATGAAAAGGCGAACTCAAATTCGCTTTACCAAAAAAATTTTTTTGTCTTTTTCAAAGGAGAATTCATTTATAATTTTGTTACTCACATTCTGGTAATATTGTTGTCAATTTTTCAATTTTGATAGTAGCAGTTTAAATATTAAATTATTTTTTCCATCCATCCAAATTTCATCTCCTCTGCAGATATTGTTTCTTTTCTTTTTGACTTGAACCTATTTGCCCCAACATTTAATTCAGCCTATTTGCCCCAAAATAATTCCGCCTGTTTTATTTGCACCAAAATAATTCCGCCTGTTTTATTTGCACCAAAATAATTCCGCCTGTTTTATTTGCCCCAAATAATTCCGCCTGTTTTATTTGCACCAAAATAATTCCGCCTGTTTTATTTGCACCAAAATAATTCCGCCTGTTTTATTTGCACCAAAATAATTCCGCCTGTTTTATTTGCACCAAAATAATTCCGCCTGTTTTATTTGCACCAAAATAATTCCGCCTGTTTTATTTGCACCAAAATAATTCCGCCTGTTTCATTTGCACCAAAATAATTCCGCCTGTTTTATTTGCCCCAAATAATTCCGCCTGTTTTATTTGCACCAAAATAATTCCGCCTGTTTTATTTGCACCAAAATAATTCCGCCTGTTTTATTTGCACCAAAATAATTCCGCCTGTTTTATTTGCACCAAAATAATTCCGCCTGTTTTATTTGCACTAAAATAATTCCGCCTGTTTTATTTGCACTAAAATAATTCCGCCTGTTTTATTTGCACCAAAATAATTCCGCCTGTTTTATTTGCACCAAAATAATTCCGCCTGTTTTATTTGCACCAAAATAATTCCGCCTGTTTTATTTGCACCAAAATAATTCCGCCTGTTTTATTTGCACCAAAATAATTCCGCCTGTTTTATTTGCACCAAAATAATTCCGCCTGTTTTATTTGCACCAAAATAATTCCGCCTGTTTTATTTGCACTAAAATAATTCCGCCTTGCTAATAACCCATGTCTTTTACTTTTGCTACCTTCCGGTTCGGCGGCCAATAAGATCTGAATTTAGTACAATGAAAATGAAATGAGGCGAAATTTTGCACGCCATAAAATGAAAAGGCGAACTCAAATTTCCTTTATCAAAAAAAATTTTTATTCTGCCTTTTCAAAGAGGAATTCATTTTATCTTCTTCTTTATGAATTCGGACAATTTTGTTGCCATCATTTCCCAATTTCTAAAGCATTTTTATTGCCCATTTATTATTCCCGCCCATCGGCATTTATGCAAAATTCGTTTCCCTCTCCCTTTTTCGGCATTCCTCTTTACTCTGAACTTCAAATGCCTTTTTCCGCCTATTAAATGGAGGACAATTTTGGGTACTGGTTAGTCATCTGTCACCAGCAAATTCAAAAAAATATTTTTATTTGATATTTTGATTTATTTCCCATATATTTGTAAAAGATTTTAGGCCAAATTTTCGAGAAATCTAAACAATTGTGTTACTTTTTTTCCACCATCTACCCAACTTTATTTCGTAATTTCCAAACTCCTTTTCATTCAAAATTCAATGCCATTAAATACCTCCATGCTATCCAATTTATCAACCCCCAAGGCCAAAATAAATTTTCCTTTTCCCATGCATTCCACGATTTATAAATAAGCAATTTCACCTCAATTTTTGATGGTGGTCCTTTGCCATTCTCCTTCAACCACATTTCAAAATGTGCCTTTTTCCCTAATATTTCCACCCGCCAAAAAGGCCACACCGCCAATTCCCCTAACTAAGCCCTAATTCCTATTTACCTTCCCTTTGATGTCCTCCTCTTTTTGCCCAGCGGGGCACATTCTCGCGGCATTCCAGCCAGCCGAAAAGCATCCACGGCATTTTTTCCATTGATTTTCCTTTCCCCGTTTACATTCCACATTTTATTCCGCTTTTTCTATGGCCATTTTTTCGTGTCGGTCTGCGCCTAGCATTTGTTGGCCCCTTCAGTTTTGTTGGTCCTAATAAGTAAGTAAACCAGCCGCAGCTGATAAGGAGTTTTGATTGCATAATTTGTCCATCCAAAGCTATTTCACTTAAAATTGTTATTTTTTATTCGTCAAAAATTTCCATCCAGCGCCCGGCCAACCGTATAGGACCAGTACCGCCATTCATTACCTGATCGCTCTTTGGCCATTAGCTCAACGAGGCTAAAGACAAATTTCGGAAGGCGATATACCATTTGAAAGCCCTAAATGTCCTCTAAAAAGTGGCTTAAAAACATTTATAAAATCCACCTATTTAAAAAAGTTATATGCCTTTGAGTGTAATAAACTCATTTTTTGAGGTTTTTGAGGCAAAGCTGTTATTTCACATATTATTTTAAATTTTTATGAAATTAGTTTAGCCACTTTTTAGAGGATATTTAGGGCTTTCGAATGGTTTATTGCCTTTCAAAATTAGCGGCTTCCTTGTTGAGATATGGTCCAAAGAATTTCCCAAGATCGTCCCATTTTATTAGCATAATTTGTCCATTCATGCGACCATTTACCTAAAAGTTGATTTTTCCGTACACCATTCGCGGATGGACGGATAAACATTCCCACGCCACTTTTTCCATTCCGCCTCCTCTTCCCCTTTCCTTCTTCGCCTTGGCCACATTGACTTGGACCCAACTTGTTTTGCCCACCTTTTAACCCCATCCCCATTCATCCAACCGACCAACCCATCCTCCCCCTTTCCATCCTTTGCAATTTTATTTGTGCCAGCTGTTCCCACTGAATATTATTTCCATTCATCCCGCCTTCCACAAATTCCAAACTCCAAGCAGCTGTAAACCCAAAATGAATGTTGCCTCCACATTTTATAAAAATTTGTCACTTTTGAATTTGGATTAAAATGTTCAAAATAAACCATTCCCCCCTCTATTATGAATTTTTATATTATTGAATTGAAGCATCCAATTTCTGGGTAGCCTTCCTATCCAATTCAGTCGGGGCTCGGGGTTTCCCTTTCTATTTTCAACCTTGATTGCGCGCACCTGCAATTGGCCATAAATTATGCAAATTAAAATGCCCTTCTTTCCTGCGACTCTTCTTTTTTTACATTCCTATTAATTAAGTATCTTCCCCTTTCATTTAATATTAACAAATTCGGTCAGAATCGAATCCCAAGGACGAAAATTCTAAAAAAGAAATTGACTCTTCCACTCTTTTCCCTATATACTCCGAAACCGAAGTCTCTAGACCTAACCTAAAAGTATACCGAATTTTTAAATTTTCTACCAACTTAGATTGACCCTTATCAACATTTTCGCGACTCCAAAAATTCTATTCATTCTTTTATTCCTATGATCTTTCAGATGCTCCGTGGATGCTGTTTCTGCGACTGTTTCGGTGGGCTTGGTGGCCGATCCGCTCGACGCTATGATCAACCATTGGACCCGCAAACAATTCACACTTGTATGGAGGCGGTCAGAACCCATGAAGAACAGGAAAAAACGAAATGGGCCGGACATGGCCAATGGGTGAGTGGATTTGACGAAGTGGAAGCTTTCGAGGGGCGGGGGTTCAAACCATTCTTTTAATCATAATTCGACAAGGAAGCAACCAATTTGGGAAGGCGATATGTCATTTGAAAGCCCAAAATATCCTCTAAAAAGTAGCTATCCTAATCTTTCGAAATTTTTAAAAATTTATAAAATAAGCGGCTTCACTTCAAAAAATTCGAATTCATTACAATCATCCAAGGCATATTACTTTTTTAAATAGGTGAATTTCAGGAAAGTTTTATAGTCACTTTTTAGTGGACATTAAGGGCTTTCAAAAAGTATATAGCCTTCTCAGATTGGCTTTAGCCTCAAAGAAGTATTGGACAAAAACGAATGCTGGTACATTCCATACCGTTGTTTTCAATACATCGACCTATTCTTTAGGCCATATCTCAACAAGGAAGCAACAATTTTAGAAGGCGATATATCATTTGAAAGCTCTAAATCTCCTCTAAAAAGTGGCCAATTTTTATTTTTGATTATTTAAATAATTTGTAAAATAAGTGGCTTTTCCTCAAAAAGAATAGGTTTTTTATTATAACTCACAGTCAGAAAGACATATTATTTTAAAATAAGTAAATTTCATAAAAGTTATTAAGCCACTTTTTAGAGGATATTTAGAGCTTTCAAATGATATATTGCCATCTCAGATTGGCTAAAGCCTCACTGAGCTATTTAATGAAAAACGAATGCGGGTCTCAATCGGCGATACATAAATATTCTTTTGGCCATATCTCAAGAAGGAAACAACCAATTCAGGAAGGCGATATGCCATTGAAAGCCCTAAATGTCCTCTAAAAAGTTGCTTATTTCTTTATTCAAAATATTAAAAAATTTGTAAAATAAATGGTCTTCGGCTTTTCCTCAAAAAATTCGCTTTTATTACACTCAAATGCATATTACCTTTAAAAAAGGCGAATTTCATAAAATTAAAATAAGCCACTTTTTAGAGGACATTTTTGGCTTTCCAAAAATATATAGCCTTCTAAAATTGGCTATTGCCTTGTTGAGCTATGGCCCAAAAACGAATGGAAGTACATTCAAAGACTCAATACACAAAATTGCCCCTAGCCTATGAAAATAAAAATACTGTAGTGAAGGGAATATTGTAGTGCAATTTCACCAAAAGAACATTCCAAAATATTCTCCAAAAATAAATAATTTCCCCCATCCTTCAGAATATGGCACCACCGCCCCCCTCTGCAATGGTGATCGACTCCCGTCGCCCTCTCCTTTCCCAACCTCCTCCACAACATTCGGCAATTGCAATTCCATCCGTCAGTGAATCCGTCCAACAGACGAATGTGCCACCACCACCCCCGAGGGCATGTTCTCCACCGCCCTCCTACCGTTCACTGAATGCCAGTTTGGAGCATTTGCCCGCGGCACAAAACACCAAAATATGAAATTTGGCACCAAATTTTTGACCATTTTTTGATGAATATTCTCTCATTTGAATTTTTGATTATGCATTTAAATTGTTGGCCATTTCATTCAGCCCATCCATGGCTTTAAGCATTTGTATTAGTTTCCTCCTTCAATTTTCACTAGTCATTCAACAAAAAATACTTCCATGACCAATTTTTTGTCCATTTTATTTTTGTTATTTCTTCCAATTTTAATTAAATTTTAAAGTACACTTTTATATATTAAAAATTTATTTTTATCGAAAAAAACATCAAATTGAGATAAAACACAAATCAAATGAGCTAATAATCAAATCATCGGAAAAATTGATTTGGTTGAGGGTTCTGTCCGAACAGGCCACCGCCCTGGGTTTGACGGCTCAGCGCACGGGAAGGGGCAAAGCCAAGAAGTTTTTGCAAATTTTGTCGAAAACTCATTGTGCACAGGATGTACAGGAAAATGAAACTGCAATCGGTGAAGTCATCGCCTGAAAAAAATGGAGGGAAATATTAAATGTGAAATTAATTTTAATAATTTTTAATTTGCCGAAAAATCCCATATACCCAATTTGGATAGAGCTGGTCAAGACGCATTAAATGGTATATAATTTATTATGGTTTGGTCAAAATTAAATGGTTTTAAACCGATTAAGGTTTAATGGTTCAAAACTAAGTTAGAATTGGCTAAACCCAAGTCAAAACATTAATAAAAATGATACAGGTTAAATAGATTTGATTGTATTTTGGTGTTTAGGAAATTTCTGAATAGCATTTTCGGCAAATTAAATAATTCCCATTAAAAATGCACTCACCGACGAGATTTCGATGGCTGAGGCCTTGTACCCATGAAATTGGCTCGAATGGGAGTTTGGCCACAACGCGTCCCTCAAAAATGTTTGAGAATGTGCTGAGCAGGGCGGTGAACACAAAACCAATTGCCATCCTTTTAAAATTGGTTCAGAATAAATTAAAATAAATTCACAAAAAATTAAATTACATTGATTTCATCCGGAACATGGACAAATCCCGATTGGTTGATTTCAATCTATAATAAAATATTTAAATTAAATTAAAATAAATAAATTTGTGCTTCCAAACCTTTCCTCTTCCCGTTCAATTTTCCTTTTTGTCGTTTTGCTTGCCGCATTTGCCGCCCCAACGCCGGATTCGCCGCCGACCACTCCAATTGTTTCCTTCTTCTTCTCCAGCTTTTTCGTCTTCCTTTCCATCGAAAATTTCAATCGTTTGTATTCTTCCGATCTGATAATGATAAATTTATTGGATTAATTTAAAAGGGAAATAATTTTGGCGAAAAAACCACTTTAAAAAGGCTAAATTTCTAACGGTTCAATGGTTTACCCTAGCTCCCAAGACCTTATATCCAATCGACAAGACTTATTCGATTGATTATCGTTTGGCTTTTGGCTTAAATTTAGCCAATTTTTAAATTAGTTTTAAACCAAAAATGGAAAGAAGGTTCAAACGGTTTAAAACTTTTAATTCTTGATTAAACCACGTCTTGAGGAAATCTATCCATTAATTATATGTTTTTTTTTTGGGTCTCCAAGATAATCTTCTGAATTTTTTTACTAAATTATTTAATTTCTATTTATTTAAAAAGAATTAGAAAAAACCTGTAGACCAGCACCCAGGTCAATCCTTCGCCCAACAGTGCGGTGAAGAATGCAATTGAGATGATGAGCAGAGCATCGGCGTACATTTTAGCCTACATTTTGGATTATTATTGTTAAAATTTTAGATGGAAAAATATTTATTTGACTTAACAAATTTGAATAAAAAATATTCACATTTTAAATAAATAAAAGCTCATTTTTATCTGGTTTTTCACATTAACTTTCTTCGATTTAAATTAAACAACAAATGGGAATGGGGGAGGTGGTATATGATGGGGAATATCGTGGATTGCAGGGTCAAAAAATTCTTTAAAAAAGAACAAATAAAATCAACAATAATTTTCCATTATTTTTTCATTGTCATCTTCTTAATTGGTGGTAGAATGGGTGGAGGACAAAAATGGCTCAATGTTGATTTCCAGCGCCGAGCATGGATTGACGAGGGCAAAATTGGCCAACACATCCGGATGGAGAATGCCAAAAGTGCCAATACGCGTTCCACGGTAGAGTACTTGGGCGCAACGGCCATCGAAGAAGCTTGGATCTGTGAAAAAAGTTGAAATAATCTGATTGAATTAATTGTTGTTTTTGTATTTTTATGTTTATTTGAGGAGAAAAACCCAAAATATAAATTAATTTGCTTAATTTTTAATTTAAAAATAGGAAAAAAATTCCCTGACGCTGGTTGGAATTGAACCGACGATCTGCCCACAAGTTAAGTGAAGCTAGTTACCACTGAGCTAAAGTTTACATATCAGAGATATTTGAAAGTTTTAATAAACAATATTAAAAAGGAAAAATAATGGATTTTTCTCCATCAGAATTTTATTAAATGCCAGCTTTAACAATTTATTATTTATTTTTAAATATTTTTTAATTGGAATAAATTACTAACCGTCATGTTGCCTAATTGCATATCCTTTGCTGTTGTTTCCATCCTGCTGCCCACCAATGAATGGCACATTTAACATTTGCATTAGCCGATCCAAAAGGCCATGGATCACTTCGAATGCGCCAGTTTTGCTGTAGAAGACGGCGGCCAAATGTCGTTCATTTCGACATTTCGTGTCTAAAATAGAAATTCTTGTAATATTTTTTTTTGAAATTGTTATAAAATTTATTAAAAAAGACAATTTTAAGCCCGAAAAATTACAAATTTTATTAAATTTTCTTTATAAACTCGGACATTAATTGGCATTTCTAAAAAACATTTACCTCGACTCTCATCAATGAACACGACATCCTGCACTTCGAAAAGACGCAAAGGCAAGGGCATATCTTTGTTGTTGGCAATTGTCTTCAAAATGCCCGGTAACAGGGAATTCCTCACCACCTTTTTTAAATTTTGGGTAATTAATTTAAATAAAATTTAATGTAAAAACCTGGAATTCAAGCGTCTTTGGATTGGCAATTTTTGCGACTCGTTCCAATTCTTGGATGGGTCTACGCATTTTTGTGCCGACATCCTCCGTGGAACAAAGGGCAAAAGTGAGCACTTCCGTCCATCCGGACATTGCTTGCTGGAGGCGAAGTTGATCGGACAGCTTGTTCAGTGGGAATGGTTGGGCAACGGTGTTGGATTGGGGCAGTGCGGGTGTGATGGAATTGTAGCCAAAGGCCAGTGCCAAATCCTCTGCCAAATCACATTCATGCAAAATGTCATGTCGAGTCGGTGGAATTGTTATCTGATGAAAAATGAGAATGTAAAAATTTTCAAATAAAGTTAGGACTAGAGGAATGTGTTGAATAAATTACTAATTAAATTATTTTCTGATAATTTTTTGTTCGAAATTTTGTATTTGGTTGAGAAATGCATTATAGGAATGTATAAAAGTATCAACAAAAGCATGAAAAAAATTGCTTCCTCTGGGCGGGCTCGAACCCGAGACCCCCGAATTGAAAAAGGGAAGGGGTATATCTCTACGCCACATCCATTGGGTTAAAAATATTCAAATTTTTTTTTGTTAAAATCTTTTTACGCATTAGCCAACCCTAATCTAATTCAGTACTATTCGAGTTTTATTTACCTTAACTTGTGATTCCCGTCCAACATGTGTGCAGGCGAGTGACATTTTTGTGAGCAATTCCATCGCCTTGTCCACTTCCATGTGTTCAACACCAACTTTGGCGGCCAAATTCTGCACATCAACGACTCGGTCCCAATATTCCAATTTCTTAAATTCATCAAATTCAAATTTAAATATTAAAGAATTTAATTTAACCGGATATTTTGTTGTCTTTCCATCGTGTTGAACAATTTCCACTGGTTCAATTCTACAATTAATTTTATTGGAATTTATTTAAAAATTAACTTACATAAATGGCGTTTTGCAATATTGACTGAACATTGTCACAACGGTGTCCAAAACAATTTCCAACTTCTTCAAATCGGTGCCAGTGGCCTCGATGAAAACATTTTTTGTGTCCAGCGTGATTTTTGAATGTTCACTGTTGATTATGGGCGGAAGGGAGCAGACGGTGCCATCCGCATCATAGATGACCGGATACACGAGTTTGTCCCGAATGATTGGCAAATATTCGCGTAAATGGCTGTCTTTCTACATTATGAGAATTTTTTTATATTTTTAAATAATTAAATTTTTACATAAAATTCCATCAATTCAGCTGCATTCATCTCCTTGCTCTGATTTAAAGGTTTGAAAACAATGTCCGCTGGTTTACAGGCTGCATAACGGAATGGGCCTGGAATACAAAAATATTATTCGATGCAATTTTAAATATTTTTAATTTATATCTATTTGTATTAAACCTTTAATTGTGTCCAAATCGTGTGTGCCAATGGAAGCCAGTGTCCGTTTTCGTCCAATATTCTGATGGAGTTTGTCCTGTAAATCGATGAATGAGCCATAAATGTCGGCATCGAAATGGATGTCTCTGAGGACAGCGCCCACAACAAATTCACGAACTGTGGCGGTCTGTTAAATTTAAATATTATATGGGAATTAAGCCAAAATTAACCTCCTTTTCGACCACAATTCTATGCGGTTTCTTCATCTTTGCCAATTTGTAAGTTGGCGTTTTCATCCTTTAAATAATTTATTTTTTTAATGAATTATTTAAATAAACTTGTTTTGGAATATCAACAGAGAACGGGCCAATCCCTCGACACAAAGCAAGTCATAGCGATTGGCGGGGATTTCAATTTTGTAAATTTCCTCTTCCGCACCGGTTGCCTCATTCTTCTCCAAAATCTGTTTAATTTCAAATATTAATTTTAAATAATATATTTGTACTGACCACATCATCCAATTCCAGGCCATATTGAAAACAAAGTTCATCCACCGCATCTTTGTCAAGGGAGGTGGCCAAATGCTTGTCCAGCAGACGTTTATTTATTGAAATTGTTGGCATTGCTTTTTTGCTTAAATATATTTAACAAAGTTAAAACAATAAAAATGAATGAATGAATAATAAAAATATTTTCAATGTTAAATAAACATTTTGTGTATTTTGAACAATTTGAAAGGTCAAAAATTTATGCAAAATTATTCATTAATTTAAAGTCCGTAAATATATAAAAATAAATTATCACAAAATTTCAATTATTGCTCCTCATTCAACGCAATTTGTTTTCCTTCATTCTTGTCGGTCTTGTCGATGCATATTTTCGATGATTCCATCCAACTTGTCAGCAAATGCGTCAAATGAGAAATTCTCGAGGACATGTTCCCGACCTGAAGAATATTGATATATAAAAAATGTTCATTCCCGAGGACTGCTTACCTTTCTCACCCAATTTCTGCGAATAACCCGGATCATTAACCACCTTCAGCATAACTTCTGCGAAACTTTTCGGATCAGCGGGACGAAGAAAACCAGTTTGGCCATCGATCACCGTCTCTTTTGGGCCGCCACTGTCCACAGCCAAAACGGGCGTTTTTAGGAACATTGACTGGAAAATTAAATTTAGGTCAATTAAAATGGTCTAATGTTATTAGATTTTTTGTAAATTTATCTCACGATTAGATTAATAAAAAATTAGTTATTTACTAAATTCTAATTCTAAATTCCTTTTCTGTCTATGCTCTATGGTTCTTAAAACCAATCGTTTGCGAAAATGCCCCAATTTATTCATATAAAAATTAATAAAAACCTCAAGTGGGACGATGCCAAAATGTTCACGGTCGGGAGTATAGATGGTGAGGGAAGCCTGGCTCATGAGCATGCATTTGGTTAAATCATCTCAAAAAATAATTCCATAATATTTGTTAATAATTCAAAAAATTAACCTGGACTTTTGATGAAGTGAACATTTTGTTGCAAGCCAAGTGACCCAACCAATGCCTTTAATTCGGTGAAGTATTCAATATTTTCCGCATTCAATGGATCATAGCCGCCTGCGATGAACAGAGCACATTCTTTTTCTATTTCCGGGTGATTCGAATGTTTGCATAAATAGTCTGTTGAAGATATTTTTTAATAAATTTTTAGTTTTTTTTTAAATTATTACCAAATGAATGAATGGCCAATTCAATGCATTTTTTGCGCTCAAATCGATTCAGGGAAAGGAATATTGTTTTCACTTGTGCTTCAATGCCTTGCTTGATAGTATTTCCGGTGTCTATTCGTTCGATTTGCTTGTCGAAAAATTCACAATTGATGGATGGCGAAAGAATGGTCAGAGGGCGATCACTGAGCATGGGAAATGTGTCGCGAACAACTCCTTCCGTGAAATGGCTATTAAAATAATTGAATTAATATTTTTTAAAATTTATAAAAAAAAACCTATTAACGAGAATTTTGTGTGCACAGAGCATTGTCCAAGACTCAATCCAGTCAATCACAAGGCGATAGCATTTCTTCCAGAATGTGTCACGGGTGGTGAGCAATTGGTCAGGGAAATGGCAATAGAAAAGAAGTGAAGAGCTGGTCAGCAAGCGAAGAATTGGCAACGGAGCGGAGATCTTAATAGTTAAACATTTTATCGTTGGTTTTGGGTTTATAGTTTAAAATGAAACCAAATATTTTTGACCCAAAGAGTAAACTAATTCCTCTAGTATCGATTTGTTAATTTTGATATTTTAAAACTGAAAAGAACTAACCTGATCACAGAAGATGACATCAGCATCGCGATGTTTATAGCTGATGAAGAGTGCGGCCAAACAAATGCGAATATAGGCGCACAGGGCGTAGCATTTGCCAAAAATTGAGCGAGGAAATTTCTGCTGGGCCACCACTTCAATGTCTAAAATGAATTTTTCAAATTAATATTTAATCACTTTTCCGCTTACTTTCGTTGAATTCCTCCTTCAATTCAGTGAAACAATGTTGTTCGGAGAATTGATTCGTCACAATGTGCACGCGATGTCCCCTGGATTTGGAGGCCAATGCCGCGTCAAGGACAAGTCGTTCGGCGCCGCCAATGCCAAAATCTGGATGCAAAAATATAATCTTCTTCTTCATTGTCATTTTTGTTGTTGGTGCTTTTGAATGCTTTTAAAATTAATATTCAAATAATTAAAATCATTTAAAAATTATTAAATAATAATATTGATATAATAAAACAAATTAAATAAAAATAGAATAAAATATTAAAATCCAAAATTTATTCATCAAAAAAAAATTCTACACAATTCAATTAAAAAATGAAGACATCATCAAAGCTATTAGGACACAAAAAAACATTTTCTCTTCTGTTCTGCTTTACATAATATACTTCTTGCCGGCTGCATATGCCTTGTGGTCAGGTCCAATGCGGATTTGGGATCGATGCTCACGCCAAAACATTTTTGCACCGCGGAAAAGCTCATACGGTTTCAGGCAGTCGTACACATCGGTCCAGTGCGAGAACATCGGCGAATAGGGCATAAGTGAGACCAAAAGACTGGAGAAATTGTATTTAGATGGAAATTGAGAAAAAAACCACTCACCCAGATCCGGTAACTGCCATCACGGTTGAGACCACCTCATATGGATAGCGAATGTTGTTGAGGCCAAAATTGATCACAAAGTCCATGCCTTTTCGCGTTGCGTCCATCATTTCCTTGTGTTCACGGTCGCGCACATTTTGTTCCTTTTCCTGCGTTTTTTGTGGTTTTTAATTAGAAAAAAAAAACATTAAATTTGTTACGATGTGATTGAAGGCACGGTCGACGGCATAACCAAGTGCGGCTGATCCCCAAACTGAATAACATAAATTAATAAATATTATTCAAATCAATAAAAAAATACCTGAAATGAGCACTGTGATGCTGGCTGGAATAAATCCCGAATAGAAACCTGCCAGCCCCCCCTCCGCTCCAATGACCATCAGCGGCTGCAATGGGTTTATGCTGGCGTATTTCGTCTCATTTCCAATATGCTGGGCTATTTGGCGCACCATGACAACTGAAAAAGAATTATGAAAAATGTGTCAGCGGAAACCTGCGAATGGTCTTGAAATGATCAGTCCGGCGAGTTGCACCACGGATTTTCGGATGGCCTCGCGTATTTTCAATTGAAGAGCCTTGTATGCGTCGTCCCGATCCTCGTCCTTTTCTTTGCCCTGTTCCACCGCAATTTCCTCTGCACCACCCAATTCGGGATAGCATTTGTCCAAATACTGAAAAAAATGGAAAAATTACCCGAAAATGTAAAAATGTACACAAAATTACCATTGAGACAACGAATGTGCCAACTCCACTGGTGACCATCTCCAAAACGTGAGCCCCAATTCCTCGGTAGAGTGTTCCAAATCCATGAGAGCGATAAATGTTGCCAACTTAAAATGGAGGAGTAATTATTACCAGTGTAATTGGTAGTGACTTACGATATTTCGCTATGCTGGGCAAATAATTTCTTTCGTTGCCAATGTAAAAATGCTTTCCTCGTTCAATTGGATATGCTAAATAATTATTGGATTTTATTATCATTTTTAATTAAAAAATCTTACGTTCATGGCCTAATTGCATCAGAACGCGAGCAAATGACAGTGGGTGCATAATTGTTGTTGAGATGACGCGGCCAGCCACATATTTGCTATATTCTTCACATTTTTTACGCTGCAATAAATTTTGGGTTATTTTAATTGGACTGAAAATTAATTGAAACCTCTTCATCGGTCAAATTCACTACACCGGCTTCGGCTGCTGGTGGTTGCACTTGCTCAGCCATTACAAAATTTCTGTTGAATTTGTGTGTTAAATAATAATTAAAAATAATAATAATGAATTTAATATGTAAATAAGCTTAAATAGCTTTCGATTTTTAAACAAAATGTGATTCAAATAATATCAATAAAATTCGATCTCAAATTTACCAAAATTAAAATAAATTAGCAGTCAAAAGGTAGAACAAATGATGAATAAATAAATAAATTATAAGAGATCCATCCACATTTAAAAGTTCATATTATTCTTCTTCATCCAATCCATTCCATCCACACAATTGATTATTGAGGTCCACGTCTACGGGCATTGTTCACTTCTCGAAGCACTTCCACGATTCCGTTCTCCAGATTGGCCCAAAATGCTTGATTCTCCTCGCGCATTGTTCGCGTTCGTTCCTTCATTTGGTCGAGCAATTGGAGTTTTTCGTCCTGCAGTTTGTAGAAGAGCCTAAAATATTTGGATTAGAATTGACATGGTCTAAAAATAAAATTTACTTGGTTTTTTCGACATATTCATGTAATGCCTCAAAGTAATCATCTTCGATTTGGCAGATAACCTCTTCAGGAATGGGCGAAGTGTCGATGATTTCGGTGGTCTCTTGCGGTTGGCTTTCTTCCATTTGCGAAACAATTTGCTTGGAATTGTTCTCTTCGGCCTCCTTGATTGATGCCAGCACTTCCCCGGTCAAATCCATTTGAGCAGCAATTTCGGTGGTCTCTTGCGGCTGGCTTTCTTCCATTTGCGAAACAATTTGGTTGGAATTGTTATCTTCGGCCTCCTTGATTGATGCCAGCACTTCTCCGGTCAAATCCATTTGAGCAGCAATTTCGGCGGTCTCTTGCTGTTGGCTTTCTTCCATTTGCGAAACAATTTGGCTGGAATTGTTCTCTTCGGCCCCCTTGATTGTTTCCAGCACTTCTCCGGTCAAATCCATTCCGGTCAAAGACAGTGTGAGAACTTCGGACGGAAGAGACACGGCGTTGATGTCGTCGTCGCTTTGTGCGGATTTGTGCAATTCAATAGTCGAATCCTCGCGAAGTGTTCGTGTTGCGTCCGGTGCTCGTTCTTGGAAGTGGTCAAAAATTGCATGGGTATCTTCGAATAAGTCCGCTGTAATTTAATAATAAGCTTAAGGTTTTTGGATAATTAAAAATGCAAACGTGGTAGTGGAGATGGAGTTGGCGTAGGAGAAACCATTCGAACATAAGATGACGAGGAACCAGTGGTTGAAGATGGCGGTTGGAAGTAGGTGATGCGTCGACCAAACTTAAAATTAATACATTGATCATTTTAGTTAATTTAAATAGACCGAAACACGGCGTCTCTTCCCATTGTTCTGCTGTTGGTTATCACATTCTCCACCTGGATTTGAAGCTTTCTTTTCATTTGCCGCTGCGAGACCAACAAACAAATTCTTTGTCGTATTTTTCGAATCTCGTTGTTCACCGTCCATTATTTAAAATCTTTATTTTTGGAATTTGCTAAATTTCTAAAAATTGATGATATGAAAATAGATGTAGAGCAGTACAAAGTGTGCTGGATTTTAGCAAAATCCGGTCAATAAATGCTCTCTTATTTTCTGTTTTGTTTGAGCAAAAAATCCCAATTTGTTTTTTAATTTCATCGATTTTCTGAAATCGAAATAGACTTAATCGAACCACTCTATTTGATCATTTAAAAATTGCAGAGGTAATAACAATTTTGGCTTTGCTTGGCTTTTTAGAAATGAAAATGTGCGTGAATGAAAACTGAAAATGAAAAGTGAAAACAAAAAATGAGGTAGGATCAAGTTTCATTTAACTAATAGATAATTTCAAAATGATCATTTATATTTCAAATTTATAAATGAATATTCCTTTTCTCTACAGTACTCAATTTTTAATTAAATACAAATTCAATTTTATTTATCGGTATAAAAATAAAATTAATGATGAAAAATATAAATCAAAAAGTGAACCCGAATTATTGGTTCGGTCCGGTACCAAAAATAATAGTACATTTCTAAATTGGGTGAGCAAAAATGTAACAAAACAATTTTATATTCTCCCTAAACAATGGAATCATTGATGTTTTGCTGCGTTGTCAATGTCTTATTTCCTGGCTCTTCATTGGCATTTGCATCTTCTACACGTCTTTGTGGAACAGCTACTGCCGTCGAATCCATAGCAGAAGGATTTCCATTGCCTGAAGGGGAGGCAGCTCCAGCAGATGAACGTGCCGAAATTGGAGGCAATCTTGGGGAATGAGGCGACGGATGCCCGTGATCCGGGTTTGCCGGATTTGTTGGTTGTTCTTGGAGGGGGATTTCCTCACGTCTGGGAGAGACACGTCTATTTAAAAAGAGGTTAATCATCCAAAAATTGTTAATTTTTTTCCTACCCTCCTCTCCTGAATCGGCCAATTATGCTTCTGCCACCTCCACCATTATTTGTTTGTTGTTGATTTTGTTGTTCTCCAACGGGATCCTCTTGATGAATTTGTAGGGGTGGCATCCTCTCTTGCTGCTGATAGGCATTTGGTGTGGGAGAACTGGGCGTTATAACTGTGATGGGTTTGTTCAATGGGATTGAGCCATTGCCTGGAATGCCTTCAATGAATTATACTATTAATTATTAAAATTAATGCAATTTTACCATTTGGCAATTGTTCGTGCCCATCCAAATCCAGCGAAGTGTTGCCAGTAATTGTTTTGAGGGGATGAATGCGCGCCGAATTCATTGGCGGCAACGAATTCTTCTCCTTTTCAATTGGACGCCTCCCCAATGTCGATTTTGGCCGGGCACTCAATGTTCCACTTGACCCGCCGCCACCACTATTGGTGCCAAGCAAATTCGACGGGCGACGGAATCCGCCAAGCTTCAGCGGGCCCAGCCGAAGTCGGCCACTTCCACTTGATTGGCCCTCGGGCTGGACGGAATGATGCGAAGTGCCCGGCAAATGGCCATCCGATTGGGCTTCATCGCCACGTGCCGCCGCCGCTTCCGCAATCCGCCGTTCACGTGCCTTCCGGGCCAACCGTTTCCATTTGGCCACGAATTTGATGACACTGTACGCATTCCTGAACCAATGCCTCGACCTCAATCTCGACCCGGCCAAACTACTATACTAATTCCCCGCAAAGCAAATTTTGTCCGAAATATTTCAAAAATGTTAGTGAATAAATTTGTTAATTTTGGTGGTATTTTTGTGAATAACAAGTTAGTTTTGAATGGCCGAGGTCGAGGCACAAAGGGTAAAAAGTGGGTGAATTTTTTTGGCATTTTCAGAAGCGAAAGTAACTAAGAAAAATATCCAAAAAAACTGACTTGACATTCAGCTTCTTCTCAATGGAATATTTGGCAATGTTGTGGCCGGCCAATCCATGTTCAATCAAATCTGCGCCCAATTGTTCCTCGTATTTGGTCATGCGCAAACCCCATGGGAATTGGTTCATAATCTGTTGGTGTTTTTGAAAAGATTTTATTGGGAAAAAAGGCATGCATTTTGGTAGGAAAAGGGCTATGGAGGAAAAATTTATATTTTTAACTATTTCTGGGCCATTGTTTTGATTATAATTCAACGAGGCTTTAGCCAATTTGCGAAGGCGATATATCTTTTGAAAGTCAGAATTATCCTCTAAAAAGTGGCCTATTTAAAATTTTGAGAAATCCACCTTTTAAAAAGTTACATGCCTTTAAGTATAATAAACCCAATTTCATGTGGAAAAGTCGATTATTTGAAAAATTATTTTAAATTTTCTAAAATTTTGTAAGCCACTTTTTAGAGGACATTGAGGGCTTTAAAATGGTATATTGCCTTCCCAAATTGGTTGCTTCCTTATTGAGATATGGCCAAAAGAAAGGATCCAGGTACTGAAATGGCAGTATTGAATGTATCAGCATTAGTTTTTGGCCTATAGCTCAACGAGGCTTTAGCCAATCTGGAAAGGCGATATATTATTTTAAAGCCCAAAATATCCTCTAAAAAGTGGCTTTTTAATATTTTGTCCAAAAATTTCTTCATCCCCTCAAGTTTTAATAATTCAAACTGACCACCAATGAAAGGAATGTGATGACCAAGGAGAAGACGAAAATGCAAACCACTCCAATTGCTTGGATTCCCAACAAATCGAAATTTCCCGAATAGAGGAGGCCATTTCGGCCTTTGGTTACTCCTTTCTACAAAAATTCACATTTAATGATTAATTCTGGTTGGATTTTACATGATTCGGATCTTGGCTGATGGTCTCCTGATCTTCTTGTGAGAAAATGCCAACACAAAGCATTCCTATATTGGCAAAAAATGGCACAAAATTAAAACATATAATACAGCCTAAACTAACCCCAAGTAGCACCAACAACATGTACCGGGATGACGCCTACGGGATCGTCAATTTCCAGTCTCTCAACAAGTGGATAAATGGACAATGCCAATGCGGCACCGATTGCGCCGACGGCAAGGCTGTCGAATGGGCGAAGTGAGTGGCAACCTTAAAAACAGTTTTGGAATGGAGGAATCCTTTTCAAAATCTATGGACCAGCGGTGGTGGCCACCAACGAGGCCAACAATCCATCAATGAGCAAATCAATTTGGCACTTTCGGGTGGAAATTAGCGAAATCACAATTGAGGTACAGCCGCCGCCAATGGAGCTGAGCAATGTGACCATGGCGGACCTGAATGAATGAATGTGAGGGGCGATATTTGGATGGAATAAAGGAAATTGGGCTTCAAAACAAAGAAATGAGTCTTATCTTTTGGCTATATCCCTAAATATTGGGGCGAATTCACAATAAAGGGATGCAAATTTAGGAAATAAAATGTTTATTAATATCTTAGTTAATCTTTTGGCCATATCTCAACAAGGAAGCAACCAATTTTGGAAGGCGATATGTCATTTTAAAGCCCTAAATGTCTTATAAAAGTAACTCTTCTTTGTTTTTGAAAATTTAAAATAATTTGGGAAATATGCCGCTTTTCCCCATTCAATCGGAAATTCTGATTCGTTACATTCAAAGACATGTAACATTTTTAAAAGTACAAATTTTATAAAAATATAAAATGCAATTTTATAGAGAACACTTTATGCTTTCTAATGGTATATCGCCTTCCTAAATTATTTATTTCCTTGTTGAGCTATGTCCTAAAAACAGTTCAAAGCGCTTAACTGGCTATATCTCCTAAAGTTATTTTAACTATTTTGTCTATATCTCAACAAGGAAGCAACCAAATTGGGAAGGCGATAGGCAATTTGAAAGCCCTAAATTTTCTCTAAAAAGTGGCCTTTTTAATTTTTGAAAAATTCGATGCAGTTACTGAACCGAAGATGCCATCTTCTCACCACTATAAAGTTAAAATAATGATGGCTTTCTCTTAATTAATTTAAGAATTCTTTTGTGAATCAAGGATTAAGTATTGCGCGATTATCATCGATAAAAATAGTGAATTCATGCCTGGCGGCTAGTCGCCATTTATTGTTGGCAACGCCCAGCGTGGAGCCAGTGTTGAATGCCAGCCAACCCCACCAGAGCATGAATGTGCCAAGCAATGCATTTGTTGGGCTGAAATATTTAATTATAAGGATTTGGGACAAAACATATTTTTAATTCAGAGATAGGTAATTAATGAAAAAATCTACTGAGGTGAATGAATGTGATCTTTCCGACTTTTAAGAAAAATATTCAATTTCCAATACCTTTTGTATCAAAGGAATATTAATTTAAACCCGAAAGGCAAATCAGAATTATAAAAAACGACTCACTTTGACATGTGGGCATTGCCACGTTCCCCGAATCGGGCTTGCCTTGGTTTCAAATACAGCGTGGATGCAAGACCAGCGACGCCACCCACCAAATGAACGACTGAAATTTGATTATTTTAATAAATTATTCGGGATCATTTTTATTGAGTCCTAAAAGCGACAAATTAGCCTTAATTTCTCTTTGATTAAATTCAATATTAAATTGATTAGATCAAAAAGGAATTTCGCATCTTTCCCCAAAATATAATGACTAATTTGGGGTTTAACCTGAACATCCGGCTGCGTCCACAACGCCCAAATTGTAGAGGAATCCATCTTCGGACCAAATCCCTAGGAAAATTTGAATCAAAAAGTGATTGGGCGCGAGAATCCTTACAATGTGCCGTGATGGAATGGACCAGTGTCATCAGATATGTGATCACAATGTATGGCTTGAGTCGAATTCTTTCGGCCATTGCCGCTGAAAAATTTGTACAATTAAATACTGTAGGGGAATGAGGGAGAAGATAAGGAATAATTGGAGGGAGTACTAGCATTTATTTTTGGCCAATAACTCAACGAGGCTATAGCCATTTTGGGAAGGCGATATGCCATTTGAAAGCCCTAAATGTTCTCTAAAAAAGTAGCCATTTAAATTTTATAAAATCCACTTTTTAAAGAAGTTACATGTCTTTGAGTGTAGTGAATCCAAATTTTTGGGGGAAAAGCCGCTTATTTCAAAAATAATTTTATTTTGCAAAAATTTAAATAAGCCACTTTTAGAGGACATTTTGGGCTTTAAAATGGCATATCTCCTTCATGAATTGGCTGTTCCTTCTCGAGCTATGGCCAATAAATGTGGATGTAGGTATCCTCATTAATTGATAAGAATTCTGGGGAGATTTTGATTATTCCTCGGGGCTTGCGATACAGTATATTTTCGAATTGAAGGGAATAGCGCCAACCGCCAATCATCGCCTTCTCTTTTCGATCGTGGTAAATGATGATAAATGATATTTCTCCAAGGCAAATATTCATGATAGTGGACTATTCTTTTTTACCTTCCTATATGTTTTGGTTTTGGCCCATAGCTCAACGAAGCAAAAGCTAACCTGAGAAGGCAATAAGCAATTTGAAAGCTCAAAATGCCCTCTAAAAAGTGGCCAATTTAAATTTTATGAAATCCATCTTTTTAATAGTTACATGCCTTTAAATGTAAAAAACCCGAATTTTCTGATTGGTGAAGAAAATCCACTTATTTCAAAATTAGTTATATTTTTCAAAAAATAAGTAAGGCCAATTTTTAGAAGACATTTTGGGCTTTGAAATGGCTTATCGCCTTCCTAAATTAGTTGCTTCCTTGTTGAGATAAAGCTACTCAATCAGTGACACTTATGTATGTTACCTGTTTTGGCAATCAATCTGATTTTCTCAGGTTTAAATTAAACCCAATTTTAAGCTTAATTAAAAGCGGATTTAATATAAGTTTATCCGTCACTTTCGATAATATTTCCCCTAACACCGTGCATTCAATTGATCCCCCAGGCCATATTCCCCCAATGTCTAAAATGTGAAATTGTTTTCTAACCGGAAACAATGGTGGACGTAGTGGTGGCAAAGGACATTTGGAAGAAGAATCGGGCATAGTGCCATGCCTGATCAGATGGCCTATATGAAGAATAATTTTCGGCATTTCTCAAAGAAAACTCACTGTCCGTCTTTGTCCGGATCATAGAAATAGTGGCCAACGCCAATGTAGGGATTTGGCCAATCTTTGCCATAGGTGAAACCTACAATTTTGGGCATTGAATTGGCCAAAAGTATGCCCATTAAGGGAATGAATTTGGCGCATTTTCCAAAAGAATTTGTTATATTAAAATCTTATCCTATGGCCATAAAATTTGGGCCATAAATTAAAGTTTCTTCACATTTAATAATCCTCAATTTTTGGCTGAATTTTTCAAAATATTTGACCAAATTCTAAAGTAATTTAAGACTCAAAAGTTTCCAATAATTCTTGACAAAATTTTTACGAATATTATCGAATTTAAATTTAATAATTTATTGGATATTTATTGCTAAATTTGCGCGCACCAAAGCCGAACATCCAATAGGAAAGGCCGCCGAACACAACGTCAACCACATTTTTGACCATAATGTTCACTTCATCCTTGGACGAGACCCGACCACTTTCCAACAATCCGAAGCCTGGGAAAATGGAATTGGTTGAATGATTTATTTTTAGTAGTGAGTTTTGCCATTGGCAACCAAAAATTAATTTCCTTTCCCCTTGCACCAATTGCAACAATTTCTGAATGAATTTTGCGCTCTAAAATTATATTTTTAGACATAAATTCAACCAATTTTTTTCGCAAATTTATATCCAAAAAGGCAAAAATTCTAATATACGAATAATGCTTATTTTTGACCCAAGATTTTATAGGCAAATATGCTAAATTCTGTAATAAATTTTAGTCAAAAGCAAAAGGGATACGATTGAAAAATATTCCCTAAAATGCCCTAGAAAATGCCCTAAAAAAATGGATGATCACCGGAAACCATAGTCCAAATGGAGAAACTGCAAGAAATGAGCCAAATGCCATCATCCTGGAATTTTGTGATGTCAGTTTCTGGATATGGCGGATTCGGCTGATTCACTCCTGGATTTAAGGTGGCATAATGCTGATAAGTTGAATAGCTGTGAAAGGTGGAAAACAAATGAATGATTGGACCCGAAGGGATTGGCACCGTCTACCTTGGTTCCATTTTCTGATGGGTTCAATTCTCTCACACAAATGAATTTGAGGAGGATTCAGGCAACAATTTGAGGAGTTAAGGAAATGGCGTAAGTAATTGGAATTGAAATCAATGATAAATGTGGTTTTGGTCCATCATTTTGTACAAAAAAACAATCTAAAATTAATTTTCCTTATCTTTAGCCCAATTCAAAAATGCAATTTGTTGCCTCATTTCGATTAATATGGCCAATATTTTTGGCTCCAAATCACCATCAACATCAATCAGATGAATGATAGGAAAGAATGAATTGAAGTGAATGACAATTGGATGAATGGCCTTTTATTATTTTGTGGAATAAAAAGAAATAAATGAAAGCAGCTGGTTCAAATGCGCAAAAAAAACATAAGAGAATGTGCTTTAAATTAAATTGGAGCGTTTTGTTTCTCCCTAATTAAAATTTGTTAATGTATTCGTTAGATTTTGGGTAATGGAGTTGATTCTCCATTACTTCAGTCTCATTTTATGCTGGCCAATCAAAATTCCTCTCATCAACATGCTTGTTTCGCGCGCTAATCCGCTTCACCTTTTCCCGAAATTTTTGAGTTTTCCTATTCATCAAATTTGTTTTATTTGCCAAAATGTATGCTCATCGCTTAATCATCCAACAGCAAAACTCATTCCCAATGTTCTGCTGATATTAGATCATTCTCAAATTACTAATACATCATTTCTTATTAGGCTATCAATTTTGTAAACTATAATATGTAATCGTAATTAGGGTTGGAGGCGGTCGGTCAACCGAACCGAAACCGAACCGAACCGAGGCGATTTTTGGCAAAAAAACCGAACCGAAAACCGAGGTCCGAAAACCGGGAAAACCGAAAACCGAGGGTCCAAACCGACCGGTTTTTCGGTTTTTCTCTTTCAACTTAAAAAGCAATTTTCGATAAAAATTTACTTTGTGCAGCTATTTTTAGCTAAAATTTCCCCTATCGGGCCCATTTTTGACTAAAATTTTCCCCTATCGGGCCCATTTTTGACTAAAATTTTCCCCTATCGGGCCCATTTTTGACTAAAATTTTCCCCTATCGGGCCCATTTTTGACTAAAATTTTCCCCTATCGGGCCCATTTTTGACTAAAATTTTCCCCTATCGGGCCCATTTTTGACTAAAATTTTCCCCTATCGGGCCCATTTTTGACTAAAATTTTCCCTTAATCAGGACCATTTTTAACTAAAATTTTCCCTTAATCAGGACCATTTTTGACTAAAATTTTCCCTTAATCAGGACCATTTTTGCCTTAAAATTTTAACCTTCTACGAGTCGATTTTTGTTCGAATTTTCCCTTCCAGAGCCAATTTTGGTCTTGATTTTCCCTGGCGGGGCCATTTTGGCTTAAGTTTTCTCGCTACGAGACAATTTTTGGTTAAAAATTTCTCCAATATAGTAAGAATATTTAGAAATTGTTGAAAGAAAAAGTATTGGGAATCTTATTTATATTTTGTTCGATTTTTTTTCTTTATTATATGAAAAATTAAATTTTTAAAAATTTTATGACCATTTTTCAAAAAAACGAAAAACCGGAAAACCGAACCGAAAACCGAGCATTTTTTTCAAACCGAACCGAAAACCGAGGTTGGCAAACCGGGCCAACCGAAAACCGAAGACCCCGGTTTAAAACCGACTCTCTCCAACCCTAATCGTAATCACATTGGTATTGGTATTGACAATTCAATGAATTGAACTTTTTTTTTTTGTATAAATTTAGTACTAATAAGTATTGTGATAAAACTGTACTAATTTATGTTAATCAATAAGTATTAATTTTAATTAGGCGTTTTTGGATACATTAAATTGATATTTTTATAAGGGAAATGTTGGCAAAATATGCGGAATTATTTTGGTGCAAATAGGCGGAATTATTTTGGGGCAAATAAAACAGGCGGAATTATTTTGGTGCAAATAAAACAGGCGGAATTATTTTGGTGCAAATAAAACAGGCGGAATTATTTTGGTGCAAATAAAACAGGCGGAATTATTTTGGTGCAAATAAAACAGGCGGAATTATTTTGGTGCAAATAAAACAGGCGGAATTATTTTGGTGCAAATAAAACAGGCGGAATTATTTTAGTGCAAATAAAACAGGCGGAATTATTTTAGTGCAAATAAAACAGGCGGAATTATTTTGGTGCAAATAAAACAGGCGGAATTATTTTGGTGCAAATAAAACAGGCGGAATTATTTTGGTGCAAATAAAACAGGCGGAATAATTTTGGTGCAAATAAAACAGGCGGAATTATTTTGGTGCAAATAAAACAGGCGGAATTATTTTGGTGCAAATAAAACAGGCGGAATTATTTTGGTGCAAATAAAACAGGCGGAATTATTTTGGTGCAAATAAAACAGGCGGAATTATTTTGGTGCAAATAAAACAGGCGGAATTATTTTGGTGCAAATAAAACAGGCGGAATTATTTTGGGACAAAAAGAGGAAGAGGAATGCCATGGAAATAGAATGTTATCTATATATATTAAGTGATTAAATGAGAATGAAAAAGTAATTCTTCTTCAACCCTAGATGATGTATGAATTTAAATGAATTTTTGAAATCGAAAGGAAATAGGAGAAATGAGGGAGATAATTTTAGGGCATTTCAATGCATTTTTTGGCGCATGAATTAATATTGTGGGCATTATTGGTGAATATGTAGATGAGGGTGTTGGGTGCCAATTGCAAAATTTTCCTCTCGATATGTTCCAACCGTGCACATATAAAACTGCCAAAATATACACGATGGTTGTCAAGGAGAATGAGGCAAAACCGCCGAAAATGGTTGTGCTGCGCCTTTCCATCGGCATTTTTGGGGGCATTGCGCGCGAGCGTGCTCCAATGAAGACCAGGGTCCACCACGCAATTGAAGGGGAAGGGGTGGGTGGGAACTGGGAAAGGGATTGGCGGGGCCATGAAGGACAAAATAATGTTTGGTTGGTTTACTAATTGAATTTTTATGTGCCACTCAATCCGTGGGCTCACGCCAATTTCCCCTCCTTCCAAACTTTCTCACAAATGCGGCAATGCCAAATCTACCCAATATCAAAAGACTTATATTCCAATACGAAGCCGTGACATTTAAATATGGGGAGGGAATTTTTTGTTGGTTTGCGCGCACTCCTCGATGTCAATTGGCCGACATGGCAAATATAAAGTTAGGGAAAGAAGGCGATCCGCTAACTAGATTGGCCATTGGGCAAACATCTGCGCACCCGTCCAAAAGAAATAATGTTAAAAATGAAAAATAGCATTTTCAAATTTGCAAAATACAAAAAATTGCAGCAAAAAACCCATTCATGTGTATGTAAAGTTGAAAGAATGGAAAGTAAAAATTTGGACTTTATGAACAGAAAATGGACTCAAAGTGGGGTTCAGGTTGGAATGAGGGAAAAGATTTGTGTGTTTTTTGGATTTGGCCAAAACTTGGACTCCAATTGACATTTTTGAATGGATCCAACCCCAGCCAGCAATGAGGAAATGGAGTTCAAAAAAAGAGGGCAGGGGGCATTCAAAAATTCATCAATGGGCGTCCGCCTAATTAAGTTTGCATCCCCCGCGCCAAAATACTTTTCTCCCAATGTCCCTACAAAAGCCGTCGGGCAACGGCATTTGCCCCTTTATGGTTCAGCCTCCATTGCTTCTTTTCTATTCCCCCCTTTCGCATTTTTGCTAGGCCCGCCCAGCAATGGGGGTTCACGTTTGGTTTGAGCCTGCTCCTTTTTCTGGTGTTCATGGAAACTGTGTGAATATGTTGTGGTTGGAGCTCTGGGAAAATCGCTCCCAAATGGCTTGAACTCCTTCTTTCCTTTTTGTGTATATTGTTTGGTTGGTGAACAAAAATAAGTTTAAGGGTGAAGGATAATCCAACAGATGGCAAATATATTAATTTATTATTATGCTTATTAGGATTATATTGTTTTTTTACATATTGAAGTATGAATTTAAAGTTTATTTATTGATACTTATCGGTTATCCGGGTTCAGATTTATTTATTGATACTTATCGGTTATCCGGGTTCAGATTTTTTGAGTCAACTGGAAAAAATTGAAGATGATCCCTAAGGGTTATCCGGTATAGATTAGGTCATTCAAGGAGAGGTTAATCTCACATCTCCCTAAATCTAATCCGAATCACCCAGGTACCTTTCATTTCATATATATCTGGACCCGGTTAACCAGAGATTGTACCAGTTTATTTATTAAATTTTGTTGAAAAATCAAAGGAAGACGGCATAAATGAATTCATAACATAGAAACGGAAGCTGACTAAAATATATGGCATGAGTAAAATGCACTGGTGGACTTTGCGAGACCGGCGGAGCAGATGGAAAATATGAATGAATGAATGGGCCACAATCAACGCCGTGAGGCAAGTTGATGAGTGGACTTGAGGGTTGGTAGTACATTTTAGTTGGCCACATTGGCAGTCGATATTTTTTATGTAATATTGTCGGTAAATTCCATGAATATGTGCCAATGCCATCAAATACCCTCTTTGCTGTTGCTTCCTGCGCACATATTATTCCCCCCTCTTTTTTCCCATTCATCAATGGCCACAAAAGATGAATAGGAGGGAATAAGATATCCGGTAAATGGTCTGATAATAAAAACATCAAATAAAGGAAAAAGAGAAAATCAATTGGAAGTTGGAACATAATTTGCGTCATTGTGGTAAAATGAGATTATTTGAACCATTTTAATAAAAAATAAATTGGCTATAATTGGAAAATAAGGCATTTTTATTAAATTTTTATAAATTATTTAATTATAAATTTTAAAACTTAATCAATAATAACTTAATCGTAAATTTAAAGTATTAAAAAATAAAAATATAAATTAAGTAAATATTAATTTAAAATAAAAATATGAAATTTATTCCATTGTATCCGCCTGTATGAAAGGAACATTTTGATACCAAAAATTGATGATTTATCTGAAAATGCAACAAAGTTATGGTCATTAATTGACGCATTGTTGAAGAATTTGATCATTCCTTCGGAACTTATGATACAGTAATTATAGTTACAGTATATTTTCTAATGGAAAAGGGAAGAGCCCATTGCCCTCTCTTTTTGATGGAAGGAACAAGGAAAGAGGATATCTATCAACATCTTGCTTCAAGGCATTTCATTTGACAACTAACGAGGGAGCAACCCATCTTGTCAAAGAATGCTTATAACTCATCAAGGATTGAACTGATTTTGATGATTTTGGTACCAATTAAAGAGCAGAGTTTTGGCTCTCTAATATTATTAATTTTATTTAGATTTATTACGAATTATAAAAGTTATGTTCAAAAAAAACCATTCAATTATTTGTATAAAGAATTAGCTAAATTTTCAGTGAATTTTTAAAGAATGACTCCATTAATTCTCTGCCAATCTGAATAAAATTAATATCATTTTAGAGGGCCAACAGCTTGTTCTTTAATTTGCTATAAAAGTTAAAACAAAATTTGTTCAGTCCTCAATAAGTTATAATTCTTCGCGACAAAGTTGATTCGGCGACCAGTTTAACAACAATCATTTCTCCAAAAAAATCCAATATCCTCTTGTTTATATCCTCAAATTTCGCTGGACGATTTTCGCTTGTTTCATCACAAATTTCGTCCAAATTAAAAGGTTTATCCCCGTGACAGGACTAAGGATGGAATGGAATTGTTGTAAATTGAGGTATGCTCTCCTTATTTTGTGTGGTGGTCCATCGAAGGGGCTTCTTCTTTTTCGTCTAGTCTCGTGGGATTTTTTGTTTTGGCTGCAAAACCCCTCAAAATTGATGGCCCAAATTCCCCAACATCCGCCTACTCCATTTCCATTTTGGCCACAAATGCACACAAAGACCAATTAAAAAATTAATTGTTAAACATTTTAGGTTCTCTATTAGATGTTTTTTGGGTAAAATTTTGTTCCTTTTTAATGGATAATATTTATATAATTTTTAAAAGGTGATGAAGCAATTACTCGATTTTTTTGTCAAAATTGCACTTTTTGGACGAATTAAAAATTAAATTCTACACAAAAAATTGGCAAAAATTAAATAAAATCCAACAAAAATTGACAAAATTCCCCTTATTTTCAAAATTCCCTTCCAACCCCAAATTCATCAATAAATATATTCTATTCAGCCATATATTTATCAAAATTCTCGGCTGCTGCGGGTGAATTGATAAACACAAAACAACCACAAAATGAAGTCAATTGCCCTCTAGGCCTTCCCCTCGAGTACATTTCCCCATCGGCCACAATTGTCATTGTCATCAATTTCATCCACCCACTTTTTTCTTTCCATTTTGCCCCCTCCAAAGTAGATTTTGCCCATCCATTTGGCCCCTATCCCCAAATTCAATCCCCCTTTAACCCAATGTTTTTGCCAAATTCCCTTGGCCCCAAAATCCCTTTCTTTACGCCAATTTCCCTTCCATCGTGTTTGGTTCCCATCCTTTCAATTTCCACCATCCAATGGCCTTCCACCCTCAATTTTTCCTTGGCTTTTCCTTATCGCTTCCCCTCTCCCACCCAATTCTTCCATTCAACCTCACATCAATTCTCATCAAATTGAAAAGGGAATACTTTTGGAGAGAAATGGAATAGGCCATTGTTGCTTTGTCATGTTTTGTTCAAAAGAAATTTTATGTCAAGGCAAAAAACGTCAAATCACAAACATTGGCCAAGAATTTAGGGCCAAATCAATAGAAAAAGGGAAAATATTGGTAAGACATAAAGGAAAAAGTCGCGAATTCCTCCTCTTCAACAAAGGGCAATCCGCCACCCTCACTTCAAATACACAAATATTTCAACGTAATTTTGAACAATAAGGGTGGAAAAGGCCGATTGTGTCATTGAAATATCATTCCAACAAAAAAAAGGCAAATCACACATATTGGATACCACAAAAAATTGGCAAATAATTTGTGGCTAAATCAATAGAAAGTGGCCAACATATTGTTGTTCTAAAGAAGCCGCATTTTAACCTGAAGAAACACAAACCTAACCGGAAAAAACAAATCTAACCAGGAAATATAAATCTAACCGGAAAAAACACAAACCTAACCGGAAAAATCTAACCGGGCAATATAGATCTAACCGGAAAATATAAATCGAACCGGAAAACACAAATCTAACCGGAAAACACAAATCTTTCCGGAAAAAGCTAACCGGAATGAAATACAATTCTTTCCGGAAAAAGCTAACCGGAATGAAACACAATTCTTTCCGGAAAAAGCTAACCGGAATGAAACACAATTCTTTCGGGAAAAAGCTAACCGGAATGAAACACAATTCTTTCCGGAAAAAGCTAACCGGAATGAAATACAAATACAATTCTTTCCGGAAAAAGCTAACCGGAATGAAATACAATTCTTTCTGGAAAAGCTAACCGGAATTAAACACAATTCTTTCCGGAGGAATTAAACACAATTCCTTCCGGAAAAAGCTAACCGGAATGAAACACAAATATTTAAAAATATTCAAGAACAAAAAGGAAAAAATGGGGGTGGAAAGCTGGAAAGTGGCAATGATGAACGATGACATTGAAAAAGTCATTCAATAATCCACAATTCCCATTAAGAGATCAACCGGGAGGAGGGGGGAGAAAGTCGCGTTTTTTCAGGGCAAAGCACATGTTAAGCCACCTTGAGAATTCCCTTCCATCCATTTTTACACACTTCAAAGTTCCTCGGGATTTTTTTCCAATCCATGTGTTTCTTTCCTTCCTTTCAATAATTTTTAAAGCCACTTTCAATAATCATTCTTTCAGAAGCCGCCGAGAATGTTCAACAAAATGTTGGATCAATTTCAAAAAGGCAAAAGGACATAAATGTGATCAGATGAAGAAAATTGCCTTCCTTAAAATTGAATTGATCCCTCTTAAATTCCGATTGCATCCAACTAACCAAAATTCCCCAAATGATACCTAGCTCCATTTTAAACATTAAAATCCAAAGAAATTGACTCTCATTGTCAGTAATATTAATGAATTTAGCTCCAGGTAATTCGCATCGCGCGACTCTTTGTTTTCATTCACATTTCAGAAAATTCATTTTAATTGTTGAAAAGAAAATTAGCTTTTGAGACCTTTCCTATTACATTAATTCGCTTTAGTTAGCCCCGGATTTATTACATCCTTTTGCTTCCATTTTGTATGACTTTATAAGAAGCCTTTTCATCCAATCCCATCCATTCATTCCGGCCAAATAGATTGAAAAGCGTAAAGCAAAATATATAAAATTATTATTCCATTGCAATCTCCGCATTCATCAAAGGCGGGTGAATCCCTTCAATTTACGACAAAAAGGCCACCATAAAATTGAAATTGAAAGACACGAGAAATGGTGTGTGGCAAAAGCATATATTAAATTTTCATTCGATTTTTTGGACATTTTTTGTCAGTGAATATTAGCCAAATTCTAAACCAAATTTTAGGTGATTTACGGATCAAAAAAGGGAATAAAATAATTCATGATTTAATGGAAAAATTAAAGTCCTCTCCAAGCTCCAAAGTGCTCTCAATTTCTTCACATTTTCCCCCTGCTGAATTTGATCATAAATTCTCCCTCCTACTGTGCCAATTGGCCGATTGACCCAATTCGCTACTTTCCCTTTTCATTTTTCTCCATTCGCCCTAAAGGCTCAATGACGTGACACAAAAAAAACCACAATTTTGTCCCCTCAAACCATATGACGCATTCGCCCCCCAATCGTCGCAACAATGTTTCATAAAAATGCCAAAAATGATGTATCAATTCCCTTTGGCTGGGATCATCCCAATAAATCCGGAAAAAAATATATCCAAATAAAAGGCAGCAAAACACACAAAATTTACCCAATTTAATTTAAAAAATTAATATGTGGAAATATATTCGGCAATGAGCACATCGGTTGTTTATGTAACATCCCCAAAGTCCATATCTATGGTTCTGTAAATTATCTAATCAGTAATCACTAGGATTGGCAAACTAGGATTTCCTCGGGATCAATCTTAAAGCTCTAGACAAAGGGCCACCTTCCTAATAAGATTATTTCTACAGAAGAAGCACTGTTGGTCAAAATTTGAGTTTGCGATAACCAGTAATCAGTAAACTTTCATCTTAATCATATTTTTAATTAAAAAGGAATTCAATCCATTTGCAACTTAAAATATACATAAAATATTATCACCTTCCACAAATTCCAATCATTTTTGGCCCAAATCCAATCGCAATTTGCAAGGCAAACAAAATCTTGACTAGTCATTTATTCCTCATTTTTAAATCCTCCACCGACCGGGGAATGTTCCACCCTAAAAAGATAAATTGTTGATCACCGAATCTGACATTGGACTGCACGAATTTGCATAATAATAATAAATGCACGCGCCAGACGATCCCCCACCCATCAATATGTCCGCGATAAACACCCAAATAAACAAAATACTGCCATTAATCCCCACTCATTCCACTCTCGACAAAAAAAAAAAATGTTCCGAAAATCCATCACTCTGTTTGGCTTGAAGAATGTGCGCGTCAAAACATTCCATCTTGCCCCCTCAATTTTGCGCGAAAAATGAATGAATGAATGATGAGTGGGTCCATCGACTGGCATATATCAACGCTTAAAAGGCATGGTCAAGCAAAAAAAAACATTTTAATCCTCTAAAACCTTCCTCCCATTTCGTCATTTCCTTGCAAACCGTATAAAATCTTCTATCAACTATAAAATAGAAAAAATGTCATAAATGGCGCATAAAATTTTCATTCCTATGACGGAATTTTTTGAACTAAATTCAACTAAAATATTTGGACAATTTTCATTTAAATCTCGGCCATAAAAAGACTTATTTGATTGATCCATTTGAAAGGAATGGTTTAATAATATTCCCCAATAAATAATAAGTCTATATTTATAATAAATTTATTAGCAATTTTTACGCCATCTTCAAAAAATACCTGAATAAATATTGAGATCACAAATTCAATAGCCTGGGTCCATTCTTTTGGCCATAACTCAACAAGGAATTAGCCAATTCAGGAAGGAAATATGCCATTTTAAAGCCCTAAATGTTCCTTAAAAAGTGGCATAATTAATATTTAGAAAAATTTAAATAATTTATTAAATGAAAGCCTTTTCTTCAGATAATTTGGGTTATTACACTCAAAGACATGTAACTTTTTAAAAAGATGAATTTCGTAAAATTTAAAAAGGCCTTTTTGTAGATGGCACTTTCGGCTTTAAAATGATATATCGCCTCCACAAATTGGCTATTGCCTTATTAAATTATAATCAAAAGAAAAACTACTTATTTAGTAGAACTTGCCAAACCTAACCAAGCCTCCCTCTGAACCATCCGTGAAGTAAAAAATGATGAAAACGGATAAAAGCTATACATTTTCACTTCCAAAAATGATGCGTAAAAGGAGAGAATGGTTGGGACAGCTGAGCGATTGAGTGCGAGGCTGAATGTTTAGGGCCCCAAAATTTGATGGCAATTCCCGACGGTCCCCCCGCCCAGTGCTTTTCCCATTCCTTTTGGACTTTTGTCCAGCAAAAAAAAAATGTTAGATGGACACATTCCCTCCTATGTTTGGGCCATTTTTTGATGGAAAACAATTAATCATATTCCCCGTCCATTTTTTGGATGTTTACAAAATGAATGGCCACATTTTTGCTGTCTCTTTTCCAATGCCCTCATAAATTTTCTTTTGGCTGAATTAGGGCGGCAAATTAATTCGGAGGCAAAGTCATTTTTTAAGGGAAATGAGGAAATTAAAGGAAAGAAAGGAAGCCACATTTTTTGAAGGGAACCTCAGGTAAAAATACCACTTTGGATACCAAAAAAGTTCATAAATCGTTTTTGGCACCCTAAATGCTAAATCTTTTTGTGGCTTATTTTCCGCTTTTAGTCTTTGGTGGCAAAATGGCCACCCTTTTTTGAAGAAAACTTTATATAAAATTGCCTTTGGCAAAAAATGCCACTTTGGTTACCAAAAGAGTTCCAAAAAATCGTTTTTGCCATATTAAACGATTTAATTTTTGGTCTTCTGTTGGAATTAAAAATCTTTTTTTTGGTTTAAATTCATTTTGAATTCAATGGAAAAATAGGGGCAATCCTTTTGAATTTCGATCCCAAAAAATTAATTTTTAAAATTTTCTAAAAATTTTCTGGTACTTTTCTGGGCACAGAACATTGACTCTAACATTCTTTTGGTCATATTTTTTCATCTGTAGATATTTTCAACTTGAAAATGCCGGGGAAGTCAAAGACAAATTTTGGGAAAATTTACGAAAAATATTCTAAAATGATAAAAAAAATCGGGTGGAACGGCATATCCATTTTATCCCCGTGGCCATTAAGAACACCAAATTTCTCCCCCGCCAATTTTTTTGAGAGGCCAAACAATCTCTAAAAATATAATGGCCATTGGCCATATACCCCACAAATTGGCCACCATTTTTTTGTGTGCTTCCACATCCAATGAATTTTAGGGTTGAGAGGAAATGGGCAGCCGCCAATTTTGTTTATTGCCGCCAATTTCACATTCGGCCACCGAAAATTCGTCGGTGGGCGGCGGCCCTTCTTTTTGGGAGCAATCCTCCCTCCATTTCGCAGGCTTCCCCCAAAATTTTGTGATTTTCCCTTTTAAAAATTGGGAATATGCAAATAATTTTAATGGGGAAATATGGCCAACGCCCGAATGTGAATGTTCCCTCAAAAATAAATATTATTTTGTCCCGTTCCTTTCCGTTTTTCCCTTCTAATCCCTTTCAAAATATCCCATGATCTTCCGTTCCCACTCAATTTTGGATTTTCCTTTTTGCAGAAAAATTCCAATTTTTGTGCAAGAATTTTTGAGATATAATTTAATAGGATAGGGAGGCACCAATCTCTTGAAAAATGGCATTTCAGGTTGTCAATGGCATTAAAACTACTGTGGATCCAATCAAAATAGATGAGATGCCTTCAAGGAATAAATCCAATTCCTCCACCTCTTTCTGCCCAATTGCCTTCAGGCTAAAATGCCCAATAAATCCTACCGAAAATGGCATTCTTTGTTGTCAAATATTGGCATGATTAAACTCTCTAATTCCGCGCCGCCTTCGCATTTTTTTCCCAAAAATTTTTGTTAAAATTTTACCTATCAAATTTAGCACCCAAAATTAATTTTGTGCCTTTTTACTGCGCAACAACATCGTCTAAAAATTCAATCAAATAATTTTGGACATTTCCTGGTGCCAAATTTCAATTAGAAAGGCCCAACGACTTCACCGGAATATTAATCAGAGGAAATAAATAAAATAAAAATTCCAATCTCCGTAAGTGGAGCCGCACGAAAAAAAGGAAGGAAATTCGGTGAGACAAATTCGGGTCCAAATAAACAAATGCGGGTCCAAATAAATAATTGGGAAAAAATTCGGGCCGAAAATCACAGACAATTTCAAAAATTGGATAAAATTTTATTCGACCATTTTTCGGTTTTAATTTCCCAAATTGATAATGACCATGATTCATAAATAGAATTTAGGCAAAATATTTTCATTACGAACAAAGCTAGTTGAAAATTTGGTTGCGGGAAAAGCATATCAAAAATGGAGGATTAGTGACGTTCATTTTCAAATCTTCTTCTATGCAATCCACCAAATTGATTATCAATCCGCCAAATCCCCCCTTTCCATCCCATAAAGTCATTCGCCTTTCCTTTCCGCCATCGTTCCATTTCCCCCAATAAATTCCCCCTCCAGTGCCCTTTCAATTCGCCGGCTAATTCCTCCTCCAATTTCCTTCTAATTTGCAGTAAATAATGCCGGATATCCCCCATCGTGTAATTGGAACGACGGAAAGAGTTGGTGGTGCCCGTCGAGAGCGTACAGTGAGCAACGATGTCGTCTCAATGGAATGTGGCCAAATGGCTGTGGCCACAACAAAGTCAATTTTGAAGAGTCCATCCGAAACGACGGGTGGCACTGACCATCAATCCAGCGGACCCGCCCCAATTTCCGCTTCATATTCACGACTTTTGTCCTCCTCGTCCGGTGGTCGAAGGGTGGCCGGTCCAACTTGCCGATTTAGGCAACTTTCCATGGATGGGTGCGGCCAGCATCATTTGACAACTGGTCGAGCCGTCAAATTCTTCCTGGAATCCGAAGGTAGCTAGAAAGGCAATCAAGGAATGGAAAAATGCCCTTAGGACACTTATCAAAATAGATGAAACAATCAAGAAAATTTCATTATTCTAAAAATTCAGAGATTATGCTAAAAAAAAGTCGAAAAAACTTTCAAAAAAGAAAAGCAGAAATTATAAAATAGAATCAGAACTTATTAGACAAAAGTCAGAATTCTTTCCGGAAAGAAAAATAAGAATTTCAGAGAAAACACTAACAGGAATGAAACACAATTCTTTCCCCGGAAAAAGCTAACCGGATGAAACACAATTCTTTCCGGAAAAAGCTAACGAATGAAACACAATTCTTTCCGAAAAAATCTAAGTGGAATGAAACACAATTCTTTCCGGAAAAACTAATCAGAATGAAACACAATTCTTTCCGGAAAAGACTAACCGGAATGAAACACAATTCTTTCCGGAAAAAACTAACCGGAATGAAAGACAATTCTTTCCGGAAAAAGCTAACCGGAATGAAACACAATTCTTTCCGGAAAAAGCTAACCGGAATGAAACACAATTCTTTCCGGAAAAAACTAACTGGATTGAAACACAATTCTTTCCGGAAAAAACTAACTGGAATGAAACACAATTCTTTCCGGAAAAAGCTAACCGGAATGAAACACAATTCTTTCCGGAAAAAGCTAACCGGAATGAAACACAATTCTTTCCGGAAAAAGCTAACCGGAATGAAACACAATTCTTTCCGGAAAAAGCTAACCGGAATGAAACACAATTCTTTCCGGAAAAAGCTAACCGGAATGAAACACAATTCTTTCCGGAAAAAGCTAACCGGAATGAAACACAATTCTTTCCGGAAAAAGCTAACCGGAATGAAACACAATCTTTCCGGAATAAAATAACTTATTAGAAAACAGAATTTAGAAGAAAAAATATTTTAAAAAACAGAATTTAATCATTGAAAGGAATAGTAGAATTAAAAAGGTTTGATTTGGCCATCCTTGAAAGAATTTTGTAAGCATATTATTTATCCGATCCTTTTATGTAAACTTTGTAGCCCCGAACTTCTCTGCCATCGTAATTTCACAACATTTTCCCCAGGTTCTGAACCACCCACCCCCGATAAGAGGGAAAAGTCGCCGAATAATTCTACTGTTGGCGAATTGAATGCCACTGATCCGAATGCTCATTCATTGGAATCCGTTGAACATTCACCGTTAAAGACTGAGAAGCAACAGAAAAATAATAATTCATCGCCTCCATTTCGTCGCACTTCTTTGCCCGTCCAGTCAATTACAGCCCGGCATAATTTGGTAATTAGGGGGGATTTTATTGATATTAAAAAATGAAATCATCGAATTTAGAAAATTTAATGGAAAACAAATTTTACTAACTGAATCATTAAACATGTTGAAATCTCTAAAAATGACCAAATTTATTTTTGATCTCCCTGAACATTGTTTTCGGCATTTCCCATCAAATTGGGCTCAATCTCGGCCACCCTGGCTCAATCGGAAATGATTTCCAAACTCACTGGTTCACTGTTCTCATCACCTTTTCCACCAATAAATCAGCGCAGTCTGTCCCCTTTGCTCTAAATGATTGATGGGTCTTTCCGGCGCCTCGCGCACTTCAATCCCCCTCCCCCAATTTTCTTCACTTTCAATGATCATTCACAATCCTTTCCACACTTTGAAACCACCCCGTGAAATACCCCCTTGAATGTTCCTTCGAGCGGAATGCTCTCTTTAATTTGAAAAGGTTTTCGGTTATCCTTTTCACACTTTCCCTTTTTATTCACACCTTTTTCCACTTACAATTTTTAATTCATATTTTTCTCCAATTTTTTCCAAATATCTTCAAACCTCTCAAGCTAATATTTTTCCTCTTTCACTAAAATTCTGTACCATTTTTTGGTTCAAATAAACTTCGAAGGGTTTACATTTATTGTTTAAAAATTTACCCATCTTTTTATAAATTTTTCTATAATATAAGTGTTCAAAACTTGCCTTATTAGCCCACATTCAAACCCATACTTTTTCTCCATTTTTCCTTAAAATTGCGCACAATCTTTTGGGCTTTATTTCAACATAGGTGATTCCCTTTTAAGTCCATATTCACACAGAGATCGACCTTTTCTCGTTCATATTTTTTTCATTGAAACCTTCCATCCCCATTCCAATTTCAATCCATCCATCCAAAAGTCTTGCTGGTTTTGCTGCGCGAATTCATTTCCGGCCTCCCTCGGCCCCCCTCCCCCCTCTCCTTTACTTCCCTTTTTATTTTACAAAATTTTTGTGCTACTCTGATCACCCCAATTGAATGATTTTTAATGGTGATTTCCTGCAAGTGACACTGATCATATTTTTGGCCAAAAATCAAAGTATATTCGGACAAAAATCAAATCACAAAAAGGAGGCCAATGGGAAATCGACCATTCCACGAGAATTAATCCAATTTATTTCACTAAAATTTGTTGAAAAAATTTCGGCAATAATAAATGAACAATGCCCAAAAATAATTCCCCATCAATTTTCCATATAGTATTACCAAAATCAAGTGAACTCAGCCCGTGGCCTTTTGATGGATTTGCTGGCAATGAACGGCGGTGAATTGGGCCCAAACGTGACCGCATGCATTCGAGCCGTAACCGCCCTATTGAACACTGGTGGACATGGGGGAGGCAGTGGTGGTGGAAGTGCCGGCCAATTGTTGGCCCAACAAAATGGCGGAAATGGAGGAGGCCAATCGCCGGTGGCCAATCCACAACAATTGAGCCTGAGCGAGGAATTTGGATTGCCTCGGGTGCTGGAGACACCGTACAGTGGCGAAATCCATGTGTCAACGGTGGGTGAATGTGATGATGATGACTAGGAGAAGCGGATTTTTAGGCAAAAATTACAATTCCTATTTAAATTTTTGTGAAATTTGACAAAATAGGCTTCGGTGTTTTTAAAGTTCAAAATATATAATTTTGAGTTTTTTTTGCATTTTTCTATTGAAATTTTTATACTTTTCTCTGCTACATACAAAAATAAGTCAAAACCTAAAAATCCGCTTCCTAGCCACTCAAATTTTTTAGTTCATTTTAACCCTGAAACAATTTAATTGTATTTTTCCATATATTTTCCTTCTTTATAATCGCAAATAATAAAGGGAAATGCGAAACAAAAGAAAATTTACAAAGTTTTTGCGCAAAATCCATGTAAATTAAAATAAATTAAACATAAATTATGCCAATTTAAATTCATCAAAATTTATGCCATTCTTTCCTATTCAATTTCTACTAAAATTTAACAAAAATAGTTGCCAGACAACAAAATTTTTCGGTTCATTTACCCCAACAAAAACATTCCAATTCCCATCTCTCACAAATATTCTTTTCCCATTCAATTCACATTCACACACAAATTTTCTACTGCCAGATTCAATTACCATTTCACCAATTTTTGTTTAAAACCCATCCATTCATCCATTCCAAATCCATTTCAATGCCTCAAAGGCATTTTTGGGGTTGTCTCGTCGCATTTTAAAAGTCCCCAATCAACGCCATTAACCCTCTTTTTTGCCACTGATATTGGCTCTGGCCATTGGCCAAAATTCGGCCTTGATCTTGCGCGCCCCTTTCTTCTTTTTGGTTTTGGGGGAATCGCTTCTATCGCGAAAGAGTCCAAACTACGATAAAAATGTGAAGGAGAATTAATTGAAAATTACTAATTGAAATTGGGAAATATTTTCCTTATGATGGAATAAAAAATTTTTAATTATTGAAAGGCAAGAAAATGAACATGGGGGTTAAAAATTTAAAAAAAATTCGTAATTTTAATTTTTGAAGCACTTTTGGCTTTACATTGGTATATCGCCTTCGCAGATTGGCTATTACCTCGTTGAGTTATCAAGTCCCAAATAGAGCGAATGGAAATGGGAGCAGCAGCAGCAGCACTTTATCAAAAAAATGCCTTGGAGCAATATCATCTACCTATCCTTTCCTTCGATCGAAAAGAGAAGGCGGCGGCCTCTCTCTTTCCTTTCCCTTCAAAAATATACTGTGCTTACAGTATCCTGAGGGAATGATCAAAGCCTTCATAAATCCCATATTAATTATGATACACCTCTACCTACCTCTACATTTTTGGTCATAACTTTGTTGCCAATTCAGATAATCCATCAATTCTTGGTATCAAAATATTCCTCTCATCAAGGCGGATACAAAGGAATTAATTTTATTTTTTAACTTTATTTATTATATTTGTAAATGCACATTTATTCATCCATCGTTTTCTCGATTGATTACTTTCTCTTCATCGGCTATTTTGACAATTTTCATTTATTCCATCTACTTCCAAATTCTAATTCCCCCTTTCTGATTGCTATCCAATTTCCTCTCCGAACAATTTTTCATTCCTTTTTTGGAATTTTTGCTCCGCCAAAGTTCTAATTTCCGTTCACATTTTTTGGCAAACTTTCTCCGACATTTTTTTACTTCATCCATAAAATTTGAATATTTTTCGTATAATTTTTGCATAATAAAAAATTATTTGGAGGAATGATAAGAAAATGTAATAGATTGAGAATTTTGCCCTTTTCCAAGTGCATAGACGAAAATTTTGCCCTTAACAGCCGAAAATTGCTAATTTTTTACATCAATTTTTATATATTTTTTTGTTCATTTCCTGGCTTTATTCTACATTTAGTTCAGTAATATTTTTGCCATTCAAAATTAAAATAATTTATCAACTTTTTCTGACCATTTTTATATTTCATTGAAAAAAGTTAAAAAGGAGAATTAATTTAGTGCAAAACAGACGGAATTATTTTGGTGCAAACAGGCGGAATTATTTTGGTGCAAACAGGCGGAATTATTTTGGTGCAAACAGGCGGAATTATTTTGGTGCAAACAGGCGGAATTATTTTGGTGCAAATAAAACAGGCGGAATTATTTTGGTGCAAATAAAACAGGCGGAATTATTTTGGTGCAAATAAAACAGGCGGAATTGGTGCAAATAAAACAGGCGGAATTATTTTGGTGCAAATAAAACAGGCGGAATTATTTTGGTGCAAATAAAACAGGCGGAATTATTTTGGTGCAAATAAAACAGGCGGAATTATTTTGGTGCAAATAAAACAGGCGGAATTATTTTGGTGCAAATAAAACAGGCGGAATTATTTTGGTGCAAATAAAACAGGCGGAATTATTTTGGTGCAAATAAAACAGGCGGAATTATTTTGGTGCAAATAAAACAGGCGGAATTATTTTGGTGCAAATAGGCGGAATTATTTTGGTGCAAACAGGCGGAATTATTTTGGTGCAAATAGGCGGAATTATTTTGGGGCAAATAGGCGGAATTATTTTGGGGCAAATAGGCGGAATTAGTTCATATGCAAAAATTGTACTAAAAAGCGGAATTAAAATATATTCCCAGGCATTTTCCTGCTTGTGAGGCCATCCCCATCCATGACAGTTGTTTTATCCAAGAAAAGAGGAAATATTTTTCCATTGAGACAGACTTTGACCCTACTTTTTTTTTATTTGTCACCTCATCCTCTTAAGCTCACTTGCATTTAAACCCCCACTCAAAAGATTGCCAAATGTCCTTTGGGGGGAAGTCCTTGAATGTTTGTGCCTCACTTTTTTTTGTGCCAATTGTACGTTGGCCCGTTGGTCTCCGGCGGATGTTCTCCTCGCTTTTCGTTCCTTGTCAACCTGCGCCATTGCTTCATTAAAGATGCAATTTTTGTCTGTTATTCACCCCCACCCACTTCCCATTCCATCTAATCGATTCATGGCCATTTGGCACATTTTATCTTTATGGCATTTTTCAAAAAAAACAACATAAAAAACACAACAAAATTGTCCATTTCCGTCCCATTTTTTCATGGCCATTTTCTCGGCTACTCCAACTTTTTCTTCTTCTTTTTATTTTCTTCTAATCCCTCTTCCTTCTTTTTTTTTTAACCGATGCCTCAATGCCATGGCATCCATTTTCACACAATTATCCCCTCATTTATTTTACACCTTCCCCTCTTTCGGTAAATCCTATTTAATTGCACAATTTTTAGATGGGCAAAGACAAATTTACGATTGTAGGACACACACACACTCAGGGTCAGACTTGAATTTTAATGGCCATAAAATAAATGAAATGGAGAAGAAAAATTCAAATTCAACTTTAGGCATATCCTCGAATTTTACTACGCAAATTTGCGCCACCATTCTTTTGCCAACATACTATAGATGACATCGGCCACAAAACAATGAATTAAAATTAAATTATTATTATTATTTTATTATATGCCCTTTGTTTTCTTAAGTTCTCTAAAAACAACCCCCCCCCCCTCTCCATATACTCCATATATTCCCATTAAGTATGATGGGAATAAATTAAGACAAAAATAATTAATAATGAATTATCCTTTTTGACCTTCTCTTTGGCCAAATTGGCTAATTTCTCTTATTTTTATTATTCTTTTGTCGGAATTTTAAGCAATGCCCATTTTCTGTTTTGCCATATTTCCATAAATCAATCTCTTCATTCATTGATTATGGCCCAAAAATCTCTGGTTGTTTTCATTTTAAAATTTCGGTCAACATTTCCGTTGCCTTCTCCAAATCCTTTTGCCATTTTTCTCATTGTCTTTGAGCCAGATTATCGACGGGTGGAATGCGCAGATGCGAAAAAAAAACCAAAATGGGGGCGGAAAATGGAAAGGAGGAAATGCGCGAGGATTTTGAATGGCATTTTTTAGTCGATTTTGTCCTCACAAAGCCATCACAAAAATGCACATTCCATTTAATTGGGGATTCCATCTAACTCTCCCCCCCCCCCCCATTTAAGGGCTAATTGTGTTTTAATTCCTTTTTGTTAATTTTTAAAAAGCACTATTTACTAGTATTTATGAAAAAATTTAAAAAAACTGACTGAATTAACATCGAAAAATCGGCGTTTTAGGCAAAAACTTGGTCAATCAGACATTATAGTATTCCTACCAAGCCCCGAAGCCTAGCTCTAACCTAAATCTAAAAGCCTAAGGCATCTCTCAAGTTATAATACTTTCGCTATGGTCAAATTATGACATCTGAAAATTTTAAAAATTTCATATAGAAAAATCAGCGTTTTGTGGCGCCAAAAAACTTGGCCAAAATAAGACTTCTTTTGTATTCCTATCGTGTCCTGAAACAACCCTAACCTAACTCTAAAAGCCTAACTAAACCAAAATTCAAACTATAACATTTTGTTCTGGCCAAATTATATGGCCTCAAAATAATTAATTAATATTATTTCATTTTGTAAATATTTTATATTTAAAAAAGTCAAATTTACATATTTTAATTGATATTTCCAGAAAGAATAAAGAATCCACCAAAAAAACAAAGAAGAGAATTGCATCCATCTGTCAATAATTTTTGTTTGAATAACCAAGAAAGGAGAGAAAAACGGCACAAATGATGTAATCCATCCATCCGACAAAAGCAACATTAAAACAGCAGCCGAAAAAAAGGAAAAGAAAGGAACATTCTCTGGCCGCCAATTTATTATTATTTTGGGGAGGACAGATTGGAGGCTAAAAGGAGAAGCCAACCAATATTTGGCCATATTCCATTTTGGCATATTCCCCCTTGTTTCCATTCATTTTGCCCATTTGCTCCATTTATATTCCATTGGCATCCAGGCCAAAACCCATCCATCCATCCATCCAATTATGGCCACATCGTCCATTTCCGCCAAACCCACTCCACCACCACCTCCTCCTCCATCTTCGGCATGTTCCACTTTGGCCAATGGTGTTGCTGTCGTCCACCAATGTGGTGGCAGCACTTCGCCTTCCTCTCCGCCACCCTTCAATTCATTTCTTCCATTTGGCCAACCACCGCCACCAACAAATCGGCCAACAAACATTTTGTTGCCTTCCCATTCCCAGGGTGGTGCCTGCCAACGACGTTTTCCACCGTCTTCTCCTCCAAAAATTGCCACAGCCATCCAATCCTCGACCAATCCAAATCCCCCCTTGCCTCATTTCCATCATCATAACAACAAATTTGCCGGCGGCTTTTCAGCAAAACGGCTGCTCAAGTCCAGGGCCCAGTCGGATTTGGCCCCGCTGATGAAAGCTGGCCAGCGGCTGTCGCGACAGGATCCCAGCATCAGGCGATTAAGTAAGAGCTTTTAGTGGCACAAAATCCTCTCCTCACCTTTTCATTTTAATGGAAAATGGGGGGATATTTCACCGGTGGGATAAGCTTGGCTTTTGCATTTTGGTCATAAGGCAAAATTCATTTGGATTTAAATGCCCTTAAGGCAGGGAATGAAATGACTCCAGGGAAAAAAAACTCATTTGAAGAAGAGGATTGAGAAATGCCCTCAGGGCAGGGATCGGCCATACATTTTAGAAGAACTCTTGAAAATCCCCGAATAATGATGGATTTTATTTTGACGTCCAAACAGAAAATCACCGACCATTTATTCGATTTGGCCTAGTTAAAATGAGAAAAAGCCTCATTTTGAAAGTGAAAAACTTGCATCCCTTTTAAAATATATGACGTAGAATCAAGAAAGCCTCGCATTCATTAGACTCTTTAAAGCCGTAAAAAGATAGGCAAAATGAAATCACATTGTAAAGAAAGAAAGAGGACCCTTACTTTTGTATTTCTTTTATGGCACTTTTTTCTAAAATTTACAAGCAAATTCCTGAAAATAGATCAAAAAACGGAAAATTCCACATAAGCCCGCAATTCATTAAAATTTTTTTGGGCATCAATGCCAATCATTTTTAATTTTGCCTCTTGGGATTTTTATGCGTTTTCTCAAATCCAACCGTGTAAAAATTTTTCGAATCATTCATTAAAATTGAAATAAAAATTTTCAATTTACAAAAATAAAATATCCCATCCCCGAAGGGTATAGATGAAGCCCCAAATTTGCTTGGAAAATGTGCCAAATGCCAATCTGCTGGGCCGGGTTGCTCACTGTTGATTAACTGACTAAAACCGGGTTTTGGCCTAATAAGTAAAAACCGAAACCGAACTTAAAAAATAAAACTTCGTTTAAAACCCACTACATGAATAACCCTAATTTTACCCAAAAAATATTTTTGACACATTTTCACAACAAAAATATTTTTACAGTGGCTGAACAAAACAACGCCGGCGGCGGTAATTCGGGCGCATCCTCGCCCTCTTCCTCCACAAAAAAGCATCCTGCCCCATCACTTGGCCCAATCCAAGAACATCATTCACCCAAAAATCGACAAGAATATTTCTTCTCCTACGACACAGATTTACCCGATTTACAAGGAAGCAACGGCGATTTGCTGGAGAATATGCGCTCCAGGTCCGGTACAATCGATTCGGCCGGAAGCAGAAGACGCCAAGCCAGGGGTGTTAGCGTGAATGAATCCGAAATTATTCGGGTGCTGGCTGGCGGATGCGAAAGTTGCCATTCCCTTCTGATGCTGCATCAGGCGGTAAATATTAAATATTTGTGTAATTGTGATTGATAAAAATAAAATTGGAATGGGAGGAAATGAAAAATAAGAAATTTATGCGAATTTGTGCGAAAATTTATGCAAATTTTGGGTTGCGATATAAGAGAAAAATAATAAAATTGAAACTGATCAATGAACTTGCGCCATTTTTGAGCGAAATTTTTTAAATTCACTTAACTTTTGTGAATAAGCCTGATAAAGCATGAAACGTGGACATTTAAGGCCTGATAAAGCATGAAACGTGGACATTTAAGGCCTGAAAAAGCATGAAACGTATACATTTAAGGCCTGATAAAGCATGAAACGTATACATTTAAGGCCTATAAAGCATGAAACGTATACATTTAAGGCCTGAAAAAGCATGAAACGTATACATTTAAGGCCTGAAAAAGCATGAAACGTATACATTTAAGGCCTGAAAAAGCATGAAACGTATACATTTAAGGCCTATAAAGCATGAAACGTATACATTTAAGGCCTGAAAAAGCATGAAACGTATACATTTAAGGCCTGAAAAAGCATGAAACGTATACATTTAAGGCCTATAAAGCATGAAACGTATACATTTAAGGCCTGAAAAAGCATGAAACGTATACATTTAAGGCCTGAAAAAGCATGAAACGTATACATTTAAGGCCTGATAAAGCATGAAACGTATACATTTAAGGCCTATAAAGCATGAAACGTATACATTTAAGGCCTGAAAAAGCATGAAACGTATACATTTAAGGCCTGAAAAAGCATGAAACGTATACATTTAAGGCCTATAAAGCATGAAACGTATACATTTAAGGCCTATAAAGCATGAAACGTATACATTTAAGGCCTGAAAAAGCATGAAACGTATACATTTAAGGCCTGATAAAGCATGAAACGTATACATTTAAGTCCTGAAAAAGCATGAAACGTATACATTTAAGGCCTATAAAGCATGAAACGTATACATTTAAGGCCTGAAAAAGCATGAAACGTATACATTTAAGGCCTGATAAAGCATGAAACGTATACATTTAAGTCCTGAAAAAGCATGAAACGTATACATTTAAGGCCTATAAAGCATGAAACGTATACATTTAAGGCCTGATAAAGCATGAAACGTATACATTTAAGTCCTGAAAAAGCATGAAACGTATACATTTAAGGCCTATAAAGCATGAAACGTATACATTTAAGGCCTATAAAGCATGAACGTATACATTTAAGGCCTATAAAGCATGAAACGTATACATTTAAGGCCTATAAAGCATGAAACGTATACATTTAAGGCCTGAAAAAGCATGAAACGTATACATTTAAGGCCTATAAAGCATGAAACGTATACATTTAAGGCCTATAAAGCATGAAACGTATACATTTAAGGCCTGAAAAAGCATGAAACGTATACATTTAAGGCCTGAAAAAGCATGAAACGTATACATTTAAGGCCTATAAAGCATGAAACGTATACATTTAAGGCCTATAAAGCATGAAACGTATACATTTAAGGCCTATAAAGCATGAACGTATACATTTAAGGCCTATAAAGCATGAAACGTATACATTTAAGGCCTATAAAGCATGAAACGTATACATTTAAGGCCTATAAAGCATGAAACGTATACATTTAAGGCCTATAAAGCATGAAACGTATACATTTAAGGCCTATAAAGCATGAAACGTATACATTTAAGGCCTATAAAGCATGAAACGTATACATTTAAGGCCTATAAAGCATGAACGTATACATTTAAGGCCTATAAAGCATGAAACGTATACATTTAAGGCCTATAAAGCATGAAACGTATACATTTAAGGCCTATAAAGCATGAAACGTATACATTTAAGGCCTGAAAAAGCATGAAACGTATACATTTAAGGCCTGATAAAGCATGAAACGTATACATTTAAGTCCTGAAAAAGCATGAAACGTATACATTTAAGGCCTATAAAGCATGAAACGTATACATTTAAGGCCTGAAAAAGCATGAAACGTATACATTTAAGGCCTATAAAGCATGAAACGTATACATTTAAGGCCTGAAAAAGCATGAAACGTATACATTTAAGGCCTATAAAGCATGAAACGTATACATTTAAGGCCTGAAAAAGCATGAAACGTATACATTTAAGGCCTATAAAGCATGAAACGTATACATTTAAGGCCTATAAAGCATGAAACGTATACATTTAAGGCCTATAAAGCATGAACGTATACATTTAAGGCCTATAAAGCATGAAACGTATACATTTAAGGCCTATAAAGCATGAAACGTATACATTTAAGGCCTATAAAGCATGAAACGTATACATTTAAGGCCTATAAAGCATGAAACGTATACATTTAAGGCCTGAAAAAGCATGAAACGTATACATTTAAGGCCTATAAAGCATGAAACGTATACATTTAAGGCCTGAAAAAGCATGAAACGTATACATTTAAGGCCTATAAAGCATGAAACGTATACATTTAAGGCCTGAAAAAGCATGAAACGTATACATTTAAGGCCTATAAAGCATGAAACGTATACATTTAAGGCCTATAAAGCATGAAACGTATACATTTAAGGCCTATAAAGCATGAACGTATACATTTAAGGCCTATAAAGCATGAAACGTATACATTTAAGGCCTATAAAGCATGAAACGTATACATTTAAGGCCTATAAAGCATGAAACGTATACATTTAAGGCCTGAAAAAGCATGAAACGTATACATTTAAGGCCTGATAAAGCATGAAACGTATACATTTAAGTCCTGAAAAAGCATGAAACGTATACATTTAAGGCCTATAAAGCATGAAACGTATACATTTAAGGCCTGAAAAAGCATGAAACGTATACATTTAAGGCCTATAAAGCATGAAACGTATACATTTAAGGCCTGAAAAAGCATGAAACGTATACATTTAAGGCCTATAAAGCATGAAACGTATACATTTAAGTCCTGAAAAAGCATGAAACGTGGACATATAAGGCCTGATAAAGCATGAAACGTGGACATATAAGGCCTGATAAAGCATGAAACGTATACATTTAAGGCCTGATAAAGCATGAAACGTGGACATTTAAGGCCTGATAAAGCATGAAAAGCCATTCCCTATTATTGATGCTACATCCGGTGTTAAATAAATAAATATTTTGTGATAAAATAAAAATTGAATTGAAATGATAAATTTATGAAAATTTGTGCCTAATAGGCAAATTTTTGGTTTCGATATACGGGAAAATACTCAAAAATTGAAACTGATCCAATGAATTTTCTGCCATTTTTGAGCGAAAATTTTTGTTTTATATTTTTCTTAATTTTATGAATAATTTTAATTCGAAATCAACCTTTTTTTAAAATCCGTTGTAATTTGTAATTAAAACTTGTAAGGAAGGCAGCGAATCTCTTCCCCTATCGTAATCATAAATGGAACGAACATTCATCAAAAATACCTTGGAGAAATATCATTTCCTCATTCCTCCTTCCTCCTTTCTCGTTTCTCCTTTCTTTATTTCCTTCCCATCCCAATCACAGAGGCAGAAGAGAAGAGTGATTGGCTCTCCTCTCCTTTCCTATTCTAAATTATACTGTATCACAAGTTCCGAGAGAATGATAAAATTCACCAATCCTAATTAATTAAGATACCTACCTCGACATTTTTGCCCATAACTTTGTTGCCAATTCAGATAATCCATCAATTTTTGGTATTAAAATGTTCCTCTCATCCAGGCGGATACAAAGGAATTAATTATTTTAATTATTTTATCTATATTTATTTACAAATAGCGCATTTATTCATTCATCCTTTTCTTGATTGTTTATTATTCTATCTTCAATTACTAGTATTATCTTCCCAGATTGGATATAGCAGCTTATAGCCTCACTAAACTATCGGCAAAAACTTATGCCGTTAGTCAGTATACATTTTGACCCCTACTCATACTTAAATGTCAACCCAATTTCGGCAAAAAAAATACAAATTTAATTGTCTTCTTTTCCAATTTCAGATATCAAATAACCAAATATTCATTCAATTCTTCGAGTAAACAAGAAAAGAAACACATTGCGTGCCATTCTCATTAATTCACCCCACATTTCCAGACTATTAGAATAATTTTATGCATTTTCCAAATTAATTTATTTATACTTCCGTTTTTATATAAAAATGGAAGACTTTCAATAGCAAAAATTGTTGATATAATGTTGGGATTTTGACCAAAGTAGGATTAAAAAAGACCAAAATAAATGCAAAAATTCGCGCGCCAATGGCTTAAATTTATGGATGGGACCCGTTTGCCGTGAATGTCCCGTGCCACAAATTTTTTAGATGCCACTTTCTTCGGCATTTTTGCCTTTTGCCTTTTGGCCAATTTGTTCCCGAATCCCCCAATAACAATTTATTTTATTTCCCCACTCAATGGGTTAAAAAGAAGAAGAAGCAAAATGGCCACAAATCCCTCCGCCCGCCCGCCTGCCATTTGACTCTTTCAAAATTGTAAATATTTTCAAAGTTCGTTGAGTAAACAAAAAATGAACACAAAAATTGTCGTCCCACAAATGAAAGAGAAGCTTTTCAACAGCAATTCAGCCTAATTGCAAGGTTGAAAATGTTTTCAAATCAATTTAAAAAATATTTAATCCGTCGAAAACGAAATTATCAAAAATATTTATTTGCCAAAAACGATAAAATTGCCGAAAAAATTTAACAGTTCAGAAATTTATCCTATTTCCTTATTAAACCTTATACTCAATCGGTAGAATTTTGGCTTATTAGGTTTAACCAATTTCAGCTTATTAGTTTTGAACCATTAAACCAAAATTGGTTTAAACCGTTTAACACCATTTAATTTTGACCAAACCATAACAAATAATATTCCATTCAATGCGTCTTGACCAGCTCTATCCAATTTTGGGTTTATGGTTTGTGAATGTAGGACAAACCCTTAAACCATTATAATTATTTTGGCATTTTATATTCTTTTAGGGCAATTAATTAATTAATTAAAAGGACAATGTCAACATTTATTTTTTTCATAAAGGCCAGATTCTTTCCCCTTCGCCACTTTTTATGGCCATTTCCGACCATCCATTCCCCATCCATGCCTTTTGCCCCTTTTATCTTATCATTATCAATTCACATTCACATCAATTCGATGGCTGCAAAAATTTGATGGGAAAAGCCGAAAAGCGTCATTGTTTTTTGGTGGGAATTTTGTTGTTGGGTCCCCTCCTCAAAAAGAGTGCACCTGAAAAGTGGCTTGCACTGCACTCCATGGTTTTGAGGACTTTTTGTTGGGACCGCTGGCAACCAAAAGGATCCGGAAAATTTGGGGTAATTTCTTTTCTTTTCAAAGGCAAAATTTTTAAAACAAAAGAAATGTTTTGTTGAATTTTGTCAGACAAAAATTATTTGAATATTTTGAACCAAATTTTTGTTTAGTTTTTTAATTCTTTTAGACCTAAAAATGTGCCTAAATATTTTGCCCAATTTTAAGCCATTTTCCTTCCATTTTATTCTCAAATTTTTGGTCATTTTAGGAAGTACAGGAAAGTTTAAGGGTTCCTCAAAATCAAACCTTTTTAAGGAAGGAAATTCATGAAAATTCTTCAAAATAAATGGACATATTTTCGGCATTTGAGCCTATTTTTCGGCATTCCTCCAACCCCAACCTACTTTGTGCTTTTCGGTTTTTATGCAAATTTCATGCCGCCCTTTTCCTCTTTAAAATGTCCTTTTCCCGGCAACGTTTTTGAATAAAATAAAACCTCAAAGAGCAACAAAAAGGGAAATGCAGCTTATTTTGCATTTTGTTGCTCAATTTTGGCATTTCCTTTTGTCCTTTACATAAATTTTCCCTTTTAAAACCCACAAAATCCTCCCATCCACAATTTCCATTCGGCTTTCCCATTTCAATTGAAAAATTCATAAAATCATCTCAAATTTCTCATCAGCTCCTCTCCACCCACTTTTGAAGAATACCCTAAAGCCTAAACAGGCCCATCACAAGGGAAGAATGTGCCCTCTTCTATGGCCAACCCATCCCTATCCCTCCCTCGTTTCCCCTTTTACTTTTGGCCAATTCAATCTTCCCTCCATTCCATTCATTTTTTAACATTTCCCATTCATTCATTTATTTTATTTTTATTCCATCCGTAACAATTGGATGTGTGCCCTTTTAGCTACGTCCGAATCCCCTGCTCTGACCCGCTTTAAACGCCAAAAAATGTTCACAACTTTAATGTTTGATGTTGGCCGTTGGCACACCAATTTGAATAATAGATGGTCTAGCATCCGAATTTACTTGATCCGCATCCGCCATAATTATTTATTCTTTTTCTATTCAGCACAAAATCCGAAAATTTTAGCAAAATAATTTAGGGCTAATAAGAAGCCCTTCAGCTCTCGGATGATTTATCTTTATGATTTTTGGTATTAGCCTTTATTAGCCTTTTTGGTTATATATTCTTTTTGGATTTTTTAATCCTCATTTTTGGCCAAATTCACGGCATTATAAAATCCTACACCCTTTCATCCATTCTTTGGCCATAAAATATTTCTCTGCTAAATTTGTCTCCATTAATTCCCATTTCCCAATCAATTCCCCCACAATTTTGTTCAGCATTTGCCTCATTAATTGGCGTGGCAATTTCCCCCGCCTCCTTTCATTCCCATTCATTAGGCCCAATAAAATCCCATAAAAATCCATTTTCATCCATCCATTCGGCAACCATATTTGTTTAGCTTTAAAGCCCCAAACCAAAAATTAAATGGAAAAACCTTTTATTCCCTTTTGGCACTAATAAAAATGCGTAAAATGTGGGAATATGACCTCATCCAAATGAAAATTTTAAGTCAAAAGATCAGCCATAACCATATGCAAATTCCTTCCATCAATTAGTGGCAAGAAAATGAATGGCGGCCAGCCAAAAAAGGCACTAAGACTGAAGATTAATTTATGTGAAATGGGGGTAAGATTCTATAAAATTTGCTATTTTTCTATAAACCAAAAAAGGCGGAAATTGTTCAAATTTATTTTTGGGATTTCCCTTTCAATTATTCTCTAACAAATATCGTCAAAAAGGTACAAAGATTAGAAAAATTAATTTACGTGGAAATGGGGATAAAATAGTAGAAAAATAAATAAATAATTGCCTCAATTTTCATCCAAAAATTAATCCATTCCTATTCGACCCTCAAAAAGTCCAATGTTCAACATCACAAGGGAAAATGAAGAAATCAGCGCATGCGAAATTCCAATCCAATTAGTGGGGTGGCAAAATGCGCAACACAATTTGTGTTGTTTTTCGAGAGAATAAGGAAATAAACGGAATGAAGGGGGCGGAAGACAATTTGATGAATTTGTGTGGGAAAATTGGTAATTTTTGGAGGAAATGTTTTGTAGCAAATTTATATGTCTTTTTACACCTTTTTGAAAGGTCCATTCTTGAAAAATGTTATTCTTCAGGCTGAATTAATGCAAAAACACAAACAGGTGGAATTATTTTAGTGCAAATAAAACAGGCGGAATTATTTTGGTGCAAATAAAACAGGCGGAATTATTTGGGGCAAATAAAACAGGCGGAATTATTTTGGTGCAAATAAAACAGCCGGAATTATTTTGGTGCAAATAAAACAGGCGGAATTATTTTAGTGCAAATAAAACAGGCGGAATTATTTTGGTGCAAATAAAACAGGCGGAATTATTTTGGTGCAAATAAAACAGGCGGAATTATTTTGGTGCAAATAAAACAGGCGGGATTATTTTGGGGTAAATTGGCGGATTTAAAATGGGGCCAAAAACATAAATAAACGAAAATGAATCCACTTTTTAGAGGACATTTATTTAATAAGGCTTTCGAAAGGCATATTGCCTTTCCCAATTGGTTATTTCCCAGTAATGACCAAAAGAACAGTCTATTCTGTTAAATTACCAAATATTTTCTCATTATTCTTCTCAACTTTTAGGCTTTGACCAATCTTTTTCTCCAATTCATTTTGTTTCCTTTCATCATTCTCAACAATATAATTTCCGCTTGAATATATCCATTTGAAATTCGAGTGAAAAATATGCAAATCTTTTAGAGGCGGAGGCTTCTTTTCAAGAAAAGTGAGGGCAAAGGCATGCATAATTTTTGTTTCAAAGAATACCCACAACACTTTTTAGGCCAAGGGCAAACAAAACACACATAAAATTGGTTGGTCCTCACATTTTGTAGGGAGGTATTCTCTCCTAAAAAGCCAAGCCAGGCACAAAAGGCAAAGTTAGTAACGGGAAAAAAATAATTTTTGGGTGCTAACAACTGTTCCACCCTACATTTGCCATCATTGATGAGGGGGAGGAAAAGCGAGGCAAGAAAGTGGCGAGGCGAGAAAGTGGCGAATTGGTTCCTCCTTCCGAACTTTGGTTCCCCTCCCTCATTTCTCTTTTTCTGGTCCTCCTCTTTTTGTTTTTGGCCAATTTCTTTGCCTCATTTTTCTGCCAGCCGCCTCCCAGCAGATTTTAAAATCCACCGCCGGCGGCGATGTCACCGCTGCCACCCACCCACTGCCACTGTCGGGAACCCAAATCCATCGGCATAAATGATGATTTTTAGTACGGGATAGGACACAAAAAACACATCCCAGACAAAACAATCATAAACTGCTTCAATCACATTTTAATCTATTATTATTTGATGTTTATTCAGCCCTAAATTAATTTTAAAAAATTTATATTTTGGTACATTTATAGGGCCACAAAAATTGAAAGCATCTATATCAAAATCTCATTTGTTAAGTTTTTATTATTTCACGAAAGCGAATGTCAAAAAACCAGACAAAGCAATCCCAAACTAATTCATATTTTATATTTATTATTTTATATTTATCCAGCCCCATATTTTGTACATTTTTAAGGTCCCAGACTTTTCCCCGCATTTTCGAGAGGGATTGCCAAATACAATAATCTCATTGAACATTAATAAGCATTGTCTTTTAGTCCGAATATTTCACCTAAAATTGTCTGGCCATTATGGATTTTTGTCCTTTTGTTTGAATATTTTTCACATTCAATTGTTCATTAAATCCTCACTCATTTTATTGACTATGGCTTTGTCCTTTATTCATTAAATCCGCCTCAAAGTTCGCCGTCTTTCTATTCTTTTGCCTGAGGGCACAATCAAAAATCCTCCCCTTTATTCTCAATCATCAAATATTCCCTCCAAGCTTCCAAACACCCCAATGAGAATTCAGAATTCAGTGTAAACTGTGAATGGAATGAATGCCCATCTATATTCATTATTAATTGCCACAGCTTCTTCTTTTATTTCCAAATAATTTATAATAAATATATTTTTTATAGACCCATCGGAATTTTTGTTTTGATTTGGAAGGGCCCCTAAATTTTCGATTTTTTTTTTTTTAATTTTTGTAATTGGTAAAAATAAGAATAATTTTATTTGATGTCAAATTTGATTGAAAATTTATGAAAACAATTTAAATATAAATTTATGGGTTCAAAAAATTTTTTTCAAAGAAGATTTATTTAATTTATTCGGTTTCGGATCTTTGGAGACAATTTAAAATTAAAAATTAAATACCTAAAATATATTTTTTGAATTTTTCTTCTTTATTTCTTCCAATTCCTTTTTGTTCAAATTGTGTTCCACGCTCCTCCCATCATTTTTGCCTTCATTGTAAATGAATTATGCCATCAGCAAATTTATTAGGCAAATTCCACTTTTTTGACATTGTAGAAAATTGATGAATGGAATGGGTGGCCACACGCACATCACGCAAATTTGTCGACTGAATATTCCTTGTGAGAAAGGGGACAGAATCCATTTATTTATATTCATTTCCTTTTCCCTGCGCGCAAATTTGTGTTCATTCCACAATTAGTTGGATAGGGAGGAATGAATATATTCTCATTTTAGGCATCAAAGATGAGTCAAAAAATTCATTCCCGTCACGAATTCTGCTGAATTCCATCAAATTAATAATATTATTATTTATTTTCCGGTTACTTTGTGAGGATTATTTAATATATTTTTAATGGCTTTTTGTGCCAAAAAATATCTGAAACTGGATTTTTACCTTTTGCAATTTTGATGGATTTTCTGGGATTGTCTCCAGCCAAATCCCCTGGCAATGAATTAAGAGGGAAGGGAGGCTTTCCGGTTCTGCAGATGGGCCAAATTTTGCCTTAAGCCCCTTTTAATTACTAAACATTTTTCCCCCACTAAAAGTTATTCACATTGGTGGCCCCAAATTTCCAACCGAATGTACTTTTTTTATTGTTTCCAATTTCCTTTCATTTATTCCTTGCCTTGTCCGCGTCATCAATCCATTTTATAATATTTATGAAGATTTTCAGAGAGTAATAATAAAAAACTGCTTAACCAACCAAAAAGCTGGGCAATCTTTCGAGAATATTTGATCCATTTTTGTCCATCTACTAAAGAAGGAGCAAAGGAATTCATCAAATTTCATCGTTGGAATATAATTTTGCCATTGGCAAGATCAAAAAAAAGGAGAGAATGAATGATTCGACAATGATTATTCGGCCCAATTCCGTCACAATTCCAACAAATGATGCCAAAAATTTGATGGTTTCCCAACCAATTTGCTCTTCGAATGGCCCATCCACAACCCCCACAACACCACAATCCCTTCACCACCATACCCATCATCAAAGCCATCACAATGATCCGGCATTGTACACGGCTTTGTTCAAGCGCAAATTCGTCAAAGTGTTCACGGGATGGGATTTGCGTGCCACCGCCGAGCGGCGATGGAGTCGACGGGGGAACAAAAAGAGGACGGCACAACGGTCCAAATCGGGGAATAACCCGGCGACGACTACGGCTGGCAATAATGAATTGGACGTGGAATTGGGTGGCCAGACAAGAAGAAGAAGCCCATCGCCGGCTGCCTTCACCCAAATTAATCAAAAGCAACAGCAACCGGGGGGAAATCGAACATCGCCTTGTTTGCAGAATTGCTTGGAATGCGAAATGCCGGTCAGCTTTCTTCCCATTTCACCTATTTTTTGCGTTAGATTCTCCTTTGAAGCCTAAAAAATAATCATTATTCCTTCGGGGAATTTTAAATTGAATGAGAGTAAAAACAAAGGGCTTTAAAAAGTAATTCGATCGAATTTAATTATATAGTAATTTAGTAAGCTTAAATGGCCACACAAAATATAAAGAAGTGGTAGTGCTGCGCGCGAATAATATTTACATTTTTGACACGTCAATCGTCTTTTTAACCCTTTCAAATAATATTCACATGACGTCATAAAAGGAAGAATACAGGGGAATGAGCGCAAACAATAAAATGGCCAATCCTTTCTGTGGTCAAATAATACAAATCAAAAAAGGAGAAGGAGGGACTCAGCGAGCCATTAGATGAATCGGGAAAAAGAGAATGTTGACCACCGTAATATTTGTACAATATTTATATTCGCCTCCTATCCCTCAAAAAAATAAGTAATAATTGCATCAAATCCGAATAAATATACATAGGTTTTTTATGATATTTAATTCTGCTAGTTTCTAAGTCCAATCTTTTTCCGGAAAGAATTGTGTTTCATTCCGGAAAGATTTGTGTTTCATTCTGGTTAGTTTTTTCCGGAAAGAATTGTGTTTCATTCCGGTTAGCTTTTTCCGGAAAGAATTGTGTTTCATTCCGGTTAGCTTTTTCCGGAAAGAATTGTGTTTCATTCCGTTTAGTTTTTTTCCGGAAAGAATTGTGTTTTTCATTCCGGTTAGCTTTTTCCGGAAAGAATTGTGTTTCATTCCGGTTAGATTTTTCCGGAAAGAATTGTGTTTCATTCCGGTTAGATTTTTCCGGAAAGAATTGTGTTTCATTCCGGTTAGCTTTTTCCGGAAAGAATTGTGTTTCATCCGGTTAGATTTTTCCGGAAAGAATTGTGTTTCATTCCGGTTAGCTTTTTCCGGAAAGAATTGTGTTTCATTCCGGTTAGCTTTTTCCGGAAAGAATTGTGTTTCATTCCGGTTAGCTTTTTCCGGAAAGAATTGTGTTTCATTCCGGTTAGCTTTTTCGGAAAGATTGTGTTTCATTCAGGTTAGATTTGTATTTCATTCCGGTTAGTTTATTCCGGAAAGATTTGTATTTCATTCCGGTTAGATTTGTATTTCATTCTGGTTAACTTTTTCCGGAAAGAATTGTGTTTGATAATTCTGTCATTTTTAAGTCAATTAAATTGTTTTCTATATAATTTGATAGATTTCATCCTGCACTTTCATCTTAAATCTAATTCATTGAATAGGTAATTGTCTAAAATATATGTAATTTGTTTTGTATATTGCTCTTTAATTTCCCATTTCCCTTTCGTTTCTGGTGGTGGGTCCTATAATTTGCCACGCATCCTAATTTCCTAATCCTCCCTTTCACCAAATTTGAGTTCAATTCTCGCCATATGCTCTTTTTACTATGCAAATTCCATCGCCAAAAGCCTCCCTTGAATTCACAAAAAAAGAGGCCAATTTGGGGCTAACCACCAGCCACTCCATTCAATGATGAGTGTTCCCCGTGGGCCTCTCTCATTCATATGCAACGCACATCGATTCCCCACCCTCCATCTCCATTCTCTATTATAATTAATTCGGCACGGCCAATAGGGCCAATTCCTTCCATTCTTTTGCTATGTGCCTTCCTCAAGGCCAATGGGGCCATTTTCTTTTCCATTTTTTACATCTCCTGCACCGCACACATTCCCCACGGCAACCCTCAACCAGTTACCTCCTATTTCCCTGTTTTAAGCCTTCAAAGTTCCTTTGCCGCGCGCCGACTTTTGCTGGCAATTTTTGCTTCTTTTTCGCCGACTTCCTTCCTCATTCGCTGACTTTGTTCGGCTGGTGGATTCCTTCCTCTGTTGGCCCCTTCCTTCCTCTGCCAACTTTTCTGCCTGCTTATGCAAATTGGCCGAAACTCCGCACCACAATCATTCCCCATCGCAAAATGAAGTCCCCTGGGCTCCCAATAGCGCCAGCCACGGCACCGGCACTCCATTAGGTAGTCCACTTCCTCTGGCCATTTCCTTCCTTTCTGCGGCTGAGCATCGCCTAGGCCCACAATTGATGATGGGATGGCCGGCACACGGCACCAATTTGGATGGGGAATGGATGAAGCCAATGGATGGATGGATGTTCCACCTCTTCGCAATGCTTTTTATGGTTCCCATTCTTTCCGTTCAAATCCCCCTTCGCCTCTTTTGGACACACCCTCTCTTATTCACGTGAACCCATTCAATTCAACCAGCTGCGTTTCTAATAAGCACAGGGACAGCGCAATCTCCATCCAATGAACCTCTTTTTTATAAGTGATTTCGGATTTTGAAGAATTTGGAACGCGCTAGATTTCCTCTTGCACCCCTTCGCTCTCGAAAAATTCCATTTTTGAGCCCAACACTCATGCTAAATCCGTCTCCCCGCAATATTCCAGATTTAGTCCAAAAATACCCCAATTTTAATTTAATGATTCTCTGGCTTCCTTTTCCAAATTTGTGAATTTCATTTGAATGGCATATTTATTTATGAATTTTGTTTTTTAATCTTTTTAACCATCCAAATCGACTGTAGCAATTTTGTTATAGCCTAAAGGCAATCAAACTTTCACAGACAGCTATCTAGAATGGCTTCCCATCAACAACATTTTAATCGGAAAGAAACCATATTGTGTAAATAAACGTACATAATATTATTTATGTTTATTTGTGCTTTATCCCCAATTTTAACAATACTATGAGCGCATGGAATTGGTCATTAAAAATGAATGTGCTTTTTGGGTTATAACCAAATTTCCGCGCATCCATCCGAACAAATTTAATGTGCCTCACAATTTATAGACATGACACCAAGTCAAAATAAAAATTGGGCAAGAAAATGTGGGATATCAGAGGCGGTTGACTGCGCGGAACAACAAGCACACAAAATTTTGGGGAGGCAATAAAAATTTTGCGGTTAAATGGCAGCGCCACGCTCTATTTCCTCCTTTTGCCCGCACATAAATATTGCCGATCTTGTTCGTAAATATTGTCCATCTTTCATCGTCATAAAATATTGTCCATCCTGCTGTTGTTCAACATGATGTTTTCGCGCACGCGCACCCAAATTTTAACAACCTTTTGTGTGACGTAAAAAGAGCAAATATTGTAGTTCACATCGAACTTTTGGTGGCCTGGAAGAAGGAACACAAATTCACATCATACGGATAAAAAGCACAGACAAATATCCTCAAAAGTCCAATTTTTCAAGTGCCCCTTTTTGCTAAGATCCTTTCTTAAGAACGCGGAATCCGAACTCCAATAATTGATGATCATTGCGCATTTTTTGCATTTTGTCCCCGCCGATCAACAAACATATTTTACTGATGAGGAGAACATCTTATTTCTTCCGCGCATGTGATGTGGTGATGGCCCTCTTATTACCCCAAACCACTTGAGTGAAAGTTTGCATAGTCGACCTCTGTACCCCTCTGAAATGAGGGTGGATTGAGGAAGCCACTCGCCCATTTTCCCTCTCAACCATTTTTTTCTACCACCCGCCGCCACGATCATTTTGTTGATTTGATGACGTAGTTGGCTAACAAACAAACACTCACAATTTGGCCATATAAATTTGGGGGTGAGGGTGGAGAATCCATTCATAATGGACTTTGGATTGTTGGCTGCACTTATTTGGTTTATTATGTGGCCTAATTAAGCGAATTAAATGGCAAATAAGGCAACCCATTCTTTTATGACAATTGCCCAGAATTTGGCCTACATTTTAGTGGTAAAATTGCCAAAATTGAGGCAGCCATTCCTTTAATATTTTTGAAAATATTGTCACTCAGAATTTGATGAACCTTTAGGGGTAAAAATTGTTGAAAATGTTAGCAATTTACCTTTTTAAGTTAAGGCCAAAAAGTATGAAAATATTCAGATAAAATATTCGGAATATTGACTAATTAATCCGGTTTTTAGCCTATTAAATTCCTCATAAACGCAGCCATTCTTTACTCGGAATTTGGCTAACTTTTAAAGGTGAAAATTTGCCAGAATATTCAAAATACAAGGAATCCCTATTCCCTAACCATTTTTTAGTATATTGACAAATCCAGACTTTTAACTTGTTAAATTTTTCATAAAAAAACATTTCGGCATTCAAAGATTTCCATATTTTTTGCGCATCCGACTTCGATGCCATTCGCAAACACCAAACATTTTCCCACATAAAATTGGCTTCATTATCCTAAATCCCTTCACAAATTCCCTCATAATTTAGTCATTCATCCGGGATAATCCATTACTTTACCTCACAAATTTGTGCGCAACCAAATTAATTATATGCTCGCCAGAAGCCTAAAAAGTAATAAAAAATGTTGGCTTCTTTCAATTATTCTCTGCTGCTTTTTGTCCTTTTTTCCAGCAGTGCCTTTTTCTGCTCCAAAATTCAATTATATTTATGATTTGCCCTTTCCATTCCCCTCATTCTTTGTTGTTGAAAAATCGGAGAGCAAAAAAGGAAGGTCACGGCAAATTTGTGCGCGCCCCGCAGGGTCCAAATTGGAAGCAAGCATAGCAAAGGAACAAATGAATGTGAAGAAGAAGGAAGCATGTCATTTCATTTGCTTGCAGCCTCCCCATCCACCGTGGTCACATAAAACTCAAATAGTAGTGCGCAATTCCTCTTGTTGAGTGGAAGCCAATTTTGCTGGATGCGCAGATTCTTTATTTTTAGCATTCTATGGACTAGTAAGAATCCAAAATCAGAGGAAGAAATTGCTAATGGCCTAAAATATGTTCATTGGGTACATAAATATTCCACCGAGATGCCGAAAATGTGAACTTCAAATGTGCCGAAAATGGGGATTTCCACCAAATGCGAATGTACTGTTAATTCAGAATCCCCATAAAAAGCAGCCAATTGGTATTCCCTTCCCCATCCAGACACCGTTGGCTTCTCCATCCAAATTATACACCCCCCCCCCCCCCCCCCAATATATCCCCATATTTGTGTGGCTTTGGCATTCCACCCCTGCCTTCTTGCTTTGCGTGTGTGGACGACGTGTACGTGAATAAAGGCGGTAAAGGGAGGAGGGGGAAAGTGGCCACAAGGGATTAAGGGGGAATAAGGAAAGAACGGCTGCGGTTGGTGGGAAATGTGCCAGCCGCGATATGGGGCATATTTGGGCTTATTGGAGCGGCACAATAAAAAAGGGGCGCAAAAGGCGGCATTGTCGAGGCTGGGGGCACAAATTGGATTCCCCCTCCTGTCCATATGGCTTCTCGCACCCTTGTTTTCCTCACTTTTCCGTGCCCTTCTTTTACGGGGGAACACATGAATTCCGCGCCACCCTCCTCCTTTTCCCGCTTCGTTCTCCTTTTTTTATGTTCACAGTGCCGCCATCCGCTTATTTGACTCCATTTTACACTTTAAGCCCTTTCCCCTTCTTTTAGATGTATAAATCCCACCGGCTGTGCCCCCATTTTCTATCGATAAAGGGGTGGCAGGAAGGAAAGGCATCAGCTGGAAATTTAGCCAACTTTTTCACAGAATTTTGGGTCCATAATTTTGAGTTCTTCAATATTTTTTTGCTACTTTTAATTTCTTTTGGTCAATCTCAACAAGAAAGCAACCAATTTAGGAAGGCGTTATGCTATTCGAAAGTCCTAAATGTCCTCTAAAAAGTGGCTAAACTAATATTTTGGAAAAAAATATATTTTTGAAATAAGCGGCTTTTCCTCACTCAATTGGAAAATTCAAGTTTATTCCATTTAAAGACATGAAGCTTTTTTTGTAAAGGTGGATTTCATAAAATTTAAATGGCCTTTTTGTAAAGGGCATTTTGTGCTTTCCAATGATATATCGCCTTCCCAAATTGGCCATAGCCTCATTGAGCTACGGGCCAAAACTTTAGGGTGTTAAAACGAATCGTCCCCCATCGTGAATATAAATGTGCGCAATGCCGCAATCTTTCCTTTCCTTTCCTTCCTTCCTTCACAATCACAAAGAAAAGGCGATTGTCTTTCTTTCCTCTCCATTTGAAGATACTGTATTGCAAGCCCCGAGGGAATAATCAAATTCTTATCAATTAATGAAGATACCTACCTCGACATTATTGGCCATAACTCAGCAAGGAAGCAACCAATTTAGGAAGGCGATATGCCATTTTAAAGCACTAAATGTCCTCTAAAAAGTGGCTTTTAAAAATTTTTGAAAAAATTTTTAAAATAAGTGGCTTTTCCTGGCTTTTCCTCACTCAATCGGAAAATTTGATTTCTTTATATTTGAAGACATGTAACTATTCTAAAAAGGTGGATTTCAAAAAATTTAAATAGCCACTTTTTAGAGTACACTTTAGGCTTCCAAAAGATCTATTGCCTTCCAAGATTGGCCATAACCTCGCTGAGCTACGAGTCAAAAAAACTGAATTATCCCCTACGCTTTTCATCAGCGTTTTTTTGCCTATTTTTCAATGCCAAATTTTTGTTCTGTGTCAGCTGTTCCCGAAAGTGTGCCGATGGCGACAAAAAATAATCTATCATTTGATTCTTCTGGCACCCAAAAATTTCCTCCCACTTTATTCCCTTTCAATTCAAAAGTAAATCCCATCCACCCCCAACCCCCATCCACCAAAAATTGGTGGCCTTTTTTATCTCTTTTTTTAAAGAGCCAACGTGTTTTTTTTTGAACGCCTCCGTCGAATAAATCATCGACCACCCTCCGCCACAATTTTCATTGGATAATCGAAAAAGAGGTTTTCCCTTGAATAAAATTGTGGGGTGGCCAAATTTTTTATTCGACTTCGTTCTGCGACATTTCTCCTCGAGAAAAAAATAATTCTCCTCCCTTCCCATCCCTAAAATGGAATATGCATTTTTAAGGCAAATTCCACGCCCCAATTCGTGCTTATTTTTTTTATTTAAATGTGAAAAAATCTTGAACAAAAAAAAAGAGGAGGGGTCGACGGTCAAAGATCGCCCTATAAACCCAACGAGGCATCCAAAATGCCGGTCAATTGTTTGTGGGGAATGCCGCAATTTCCTCCGTTTGAATGAATATGGAAACCCAATGAACCCTCTTTTATCTTCCCATTTTATAATAGGCCATTTTTGGCATTTATTTATTGCTCTGAAATTGGTCCAATGATTGCCCAATGGCGTTGCGCATTGGAAAGTGTTTTTGGCACCAATTTTTGCAAAATCCATCAAAAAGTATTTGGCCCATGTGATCAATCATATCACTAATAAATCCCTTCTCTACATATAAATATATTTCCAATTCAATAAATTGGATGCGTGTGGCGCGCATCGACGGCCCCTTTTGACGCAAATGATAATCTTCTCGCCCATCCTCCATCCACCCAATACTTTGGCCCCAACAATTTGTGTTCTTGTGACGGCATTTTATCGAATCCCCCACAGCTACTTTGGCCATCATGGCCATTACATCGAATTGCGTTCTTCTTCTTTCCGCGCCGTTCGGCATTAATCCCCTTCGCCCCCTTTCGTCTATCCATTTGGCCCCAACCACTTCAAATTCACCGGATTCCTCAGTCAGCCTCTTCCCATTCCCTTTGCGTTACGTCGAGAATTCTTCGCCTCTTGACTTTTTTTTACCAATAAACTTTCCTCTAAATTTTTCATTTTTCCATTCTTTATTCTCTTCAATCTACTCCAATTTTCAAGAATCATTCACTTTGATGAGATTCAGAATGAAAATTTTCAATTCAAGAGAGCAATTTCAGTACAATTTTATAATTCAATATGCATAGATTAAAATAAATATATTGAGAACCTGCGATAGCTTAAAAAGTTTATAGTTTAAAAGCGAAAAGGCATTATTTTCCGATTAAAATTGTAATAAAATTTAAATTTTTAACTTTACTTCCAAACCAGGCATTTTTATTATTGCCCTTTTGGTTTTTCAAATAGAAAATACTCAGATTAATCTTATTTTCATAAAGGGAAATCTGGAAAATCGGTAAGCTTTGTAAAAATCACTATTAAAATATAAACTTTGGTATTTGGGTTACGATATTGCTGATTTTTATTTTGAAAATTTAATAAATTGACTTTATATGGCATTATGAATTATTTTGGGATATAATGTCTAAATTTTTTTTCTTTTTATTCTCTCAAATTTCAACACTCTTTTTACATTGTTGTGTTGGTTGAATTTGAATGTTGACAAAACAATGAACAAATGAAAATGCAAATTTATTTAAATATGCAAATTTTTCAATTCTTTCTCCTCTTTTCCATATTTTTTATAAATTACAAAAATTCCATCGACGAAAGTAGAACCAAAAATAAGAATGGTTTTTAAGGAATTTTTAATACAAAAATCCCAAAAATCCTTCCATTTTCATACTATTCCAATCCTTGCCCCCAAATTCTTCCTTTAATTTACACAATTAATTTCCTTTTTTTTGCAGACTTCCAAACCGCGAGTATCGAACATAACGTTCTCAACGGTGACATCCGCTACTGGTTTGCCGACTATTGCTGCAGAGCCGTCAAGACCGCGTTCAAGCAGGTGAATTTTTATGATATAATTAAATGTAATAAAGACAAAAAAAAATAAAGGAGTGGGTTAATCTTTGGCCTCCTCCAAAAAATTTTTGCTCGGAAATTAGAATTTATTGCTGGTGGCTGGTCCATGGTGGCATGCCAGCAGATTAACCCATTGGGGAATTGGAAGACGTAATCCCTAATCATCCTAAATAATAAAGGGCTAACCTATAAACCATACTCACCTGCTTCCATTTCCGGCATTGGCTTATGGCTTTGGTTGGGCATTAATGGCTAACTATTCCACTTGAGTAATTCCAAGAAAATTAAGGGGTTGATTGAGGCAAAATGAGATAACGAAGTCAAAGAACACCCATATTCCCCCTTATTAATTTGAGCTTTGACTTTCAGCAGGCCACCACAACACACGCAAAATTTTATGTTTTTAATTTATAAACCGAGAATTTAATTAATAGTTTATTGGTGTTTTTCATTAATTCTCCCCCTCGCATACATCTAATTTATTATATAATGGCAAAAAATTGGTATTGAATTATGCATTTTCCCCCTTCATTCGCGAGACGTGTTCTCCGTTTCTATTCTCCCTTTCATCCTAATTTTCCATTCCATTATTCTTATTCGGGGGCAAAACTTCACAATTATTTCCCATCTACATCCCCAAAATGGGCATTTTTGGACTCCCTTTTCAAATCCTTCCCCAAACACATAGATTTGGACCAAAATATCTACACTCAAAATCTCTATAGGGAAAAATTTAAAGCTTTAGCTCAAACGCCTCGGGGGTCCTCCCTCTTTTTTTTTAACTTACGCCATTTCCGTCCTTCCATTTTTCCATCCATTGTTAGGCTACTAAAACCACCGACTGTGCGCCAAGTGTGGAGGTGGCGGAGGAAATTGCTTCCGATGTGAAAAGCGATGGCATTGGCACAGGGGGAATGGGTACCAGCCATTTTCCTAAGGGAAAACGATGGCCATGCCTTGGCCTCAATGGACTAATCCCTTGGCCCCATCCCTCTCTCTACGTTTTATCAACTTGTTCACCCGTCAAACTTTGTGCCACTCCCAAAGCCACACCTTCCTCATACTTTTCCCTTGATGACGATAGAAATGGGGGGAATGGCGGCAAATTCTTGGAAAGGCAACTAACTTATGTAGTCAAAAAGGCCTGCTGGAGGAAATGGAAGGAATGGTGTGCCAAATTTATGCGGTGGCCAAACGATGTGGGGCCCAGAAGGAGGAAATGGGCCAAATGAATAGGAAAAGACCAAATAAAGAGTAGGAAGAGGAAGTTGGCCACACTTTTTTCAGGACCATAGGCCCACCCCCGCCCATTTTTTATATTTTATTCCCTCGAAACACCTTTTACCCATTCTTTACTTTTCTGGGTCACCTGAGTATAAAATACTTCGTGCCGGCCAATAATAGTAATAATTTCCTTCCATTTTCCCTTCTACTTAGCCTCACTTGGCTGAAATCGATCCCACCCACCAAACACGAGACAATTTATATTGGAGAAGGGGGGATAGGGCTTAAGTCCATAAAAGTGCTAGGATCAATATAGGTTTTTGGTGTGCCAAAACTTCAAATAAACTTCAAAAAATTCCCAAATAAAATATAATTTAATTTTATCAAATTTTTAGTTATTGGAAGCCATTAGCCTCAGCTTCACAGCAGCAGCAACATTCTCCCCACAATATTGGCGGCGGTGGCACGGGTCAATCTGCCTCATCCTCCACACCATCCATCATCTCAAATTCACAGCACAACAATTTGAACAATAACAACACAAATAATAATAGCATTCATCAAAACGGCGGGAACATCAAACGACAAAGCCAAAGCAATATTCATGAACGGAGCAATAATGAATTGTTGGAAAATGGAGACGATGAAGAAGAAAATGAGGATGACAATTCACTGAACGTTTTGAACAACACTGCCAACAACGAGCAAACAACAAAGAAGAGGAAGAATCATCAATTGAAACTCCGAATTGACGGCAGTGAGGCAGCACCCAACAAATTGACTGCAGCAAAGCTGGTGGCCTCCAGTGACGGGTCCACCGGTGGTGCCGCCGGCATTCGGACTAACAACGAAAAAGTTGCCGGCAAACAAACACCAGCAGCGACGGTGGCACCACGACCCGACAACGACACCACGACGGCCCATAAGCAGTCAACAATGACGGGTTAGTGTTTAGACCATTCAAAATTGTTTAAAGTTACAACATTTCCCCTATAAATTATCTCTAGAATGTTTAAAAATGTATAAAAATTAAAATCAAGCTCGAAAAAATAACTGACGATGGGCGGGTTCGAACCCGCTACTTAAATCTTCCAAGCGGGAACTGCAAACCAATACACTAACTTTTCATATTTTTAGGTCAACCAAAAAGCGGGTTAAAATCCTCATCCCCGGCCACTCAAATGAGCCAAACCCAACAAAAAATGCCGCCTTATGATCATTCTTCAAGACGGGTGGAACAATCGCCGAAATCATCGGAATTGCCGCCTTCCTCACATTCACATCCAGCACCGACAGTTTTGCCCGAAGAAGAATGTTGCTGCAGCGATCAATCTTCATCCACATCGAATGGGTATGATAAAATCGATATTTTTTATTTATTTTGTAAATTTAATTATCTAAAACATATCTAAAAATATTCGAATAATAAATAAATTATTAAAAATTTTATATTTTGCTTTTTTAGTCCTGAAGATTCGCTCATCTACAAAACCGTCGATTCCACCACATTTGACCGGGCAGAGCTGGAACGTGACCCAAAACTTAGACAAATCCAAGCTTGGAGCTTCCCAATCTTCCAATTTGCCGAAAAGCACAAAAGGACTGTGCTCACTAGGGTAAAAATAATTTAAATATTTAATTAATAAAATTTTATTAATTTTCAGTTAAGCTATGCAATATTCAAGGAGGCCAACCTGTTCCGCACATTCAAAATTTCCTATGCCAAATTTTTCAACTATTTTCATGCACTCGAATCCGGCTATTGGGACATTCCATGTAAGTAATTTTCTTCAATTTATTAATTATTGTTCATTTTGCAGATCATAATCGAATCCATGCGGCCGATGTTCTACACGGTTGCTACTATTTGACCTGCCATCCCGTTCATCCTTTTTGTTGGTCAGTTAGCTGGGAATTTGAGCATAATTTTCAATTTTTTTTAAAATTTAGTTTACATTCCGAAATGCACGATGAAGAAGAGGAGGAAGATGAAGAGAGGCAAGCAAATGAAAATGACGGCGGCCACTTGAACAATTGTTGCGGTGGGAAAGAAGGAAGCGCAGACAATGGCTCAAAGGAAACAAGTTCACATGGAAATGGACATAATCATCATGGGCAACAAGGCAGTACATATGAGATGGGAATGGCCACCTCCGCTCCACTCGCCCAGAGCATGAGTGCATTGGAAGTGAGTGGGCATTTAATTTACGAATAAATTCAAATAAATTTATTTTATATTCGAAAAAATTTATACCCGAAATAAAAATTACAATTTTTCAGATTTTATAAATCAATAATTTCACCCTTAATTTGTCCAGTTGATGGCACTGTACACGGCGGCAGCCATGCATGATTACGACCATCCGGGCCGGACGAATGCTTTCCTGGTTGCATCAGAGGACAGAAAGGTATCAGAAAATTTCTTTTCATTTTAAAATTCAAAAATCAACTTTAATTAAGGCAATTCTCTACAACGATCGTTCCGTACTGGAAAATCATCATGCGGCGGAATCATGGCGCCTTCTTACTTCCCAATCTCAAAATCATTTCATCGAGAATTTGGACTCGGCCGAGATGAAGCGATTTCGGTAGATTTTTTTATTAAAAACTTCTAGAAAAATTATTGATTTTTTATTAAAAAAAATTAAAAATACAAATTATCTCATAAATTTTTGCAGTTATTTGGTGTTGGAATACATTTTGGCAACGGATTTGAAGCAACATTTCGACATCATAATGCAATTCAATGAACGGGCACCGGACATGGATTTGGCCAATGAATCGGATCGGGTGCTTGTGTCGTTGATGTTAATCAAATTTGCCGACATCAATTCACCGGCTAAGCCATATTCCCTGCATAGACAATGGACGGAACGAATTTGTCAGGAATTTTATGAGCAGGTAAATTTTTGTGGCAGTTAAAAATATTTAACCTTTTTTAATTTTTAGGGTGACGAGGAAAAGATTCGGCACATGGCAATTTCGCCCTACATGGACAGGTATAGAAATCAGTGGGTTTATAAAAGGGAAATTTAGTGAAAAAAAATGTTCCAAAACTATTTTTTAAACCGGATTTATGTGGTTAAATTTTTTAATTTTTTGGAGGATAGTGTGTAAATTCACTTTAGTCAAATGGATTAAAGCTTTGAAAAATTTTCTGAAGTCGTAAGTTCGAATCCCCTGGGTGTCAGATAATTTTTTTCTTTATAAATTTTCATTTTTTTTAGGAATGAACCATCCGTGTCAAAACTGCAAGATTCCTTCATAGCCCATATTGTCAATCCGCTGGCTGTTGCCTTAAATGAAGCTGGACTTTTGCCTATTTTACCGGGATTACCCGAATCTGGTATTACTGGATAATAATTTTATAAATTATTCCATTTCATTCTGAAGAATTGATCATAAATTTGAAACACAATCACCAAAAATGGTTGCAACAAATTGAGTTGGACGGAAATGAAAAGGATCAAAAGCAACAACAAAGGCAGAAAAGCATCGAAGAAGGGCCAACATCGAAAACATCAACGAACATTATGAAGCCGGTTGACGAGGGAAAAGAAGAGCAGAATAACAACAATAATAATCATTGTTCCATGATGATTTCTGCAACCGTCCCCAAGAAACCGGTCCCGTTTCAATAAACCAACTATGAAAGTTTGGATTTATGTGAATGATGCTCAAAGCTTTCAGCCTTCTTGCCCCCTTTTCCATACCATATTCTTTTCATTGTTTCTATCCTTTGAAACTTTCCCTTCTTTTATCACTTTCTGATGAGCACCCAATTCTTCTCTGGTCATTGTTGTAATTTTTGTTGACAGAAATCTTCCATTTTTTTTTATTCAACCATGTGCGATATTCCCCTATTCCCTTTCCTTTTTCATTATTATTTGCCTCTATTTAATCCCTCCTAATTTGAATTTGTTTTCGCATATTTCTATTAAATTAAAATCACAGACCAAATTATTTTATTACACACAACACAAACATATGTATCAATCAGTTCAATTCATAATATTTTTATTTACTTAAAAAAATTTTATTTTCAAAAATGTGAATTTTTTTTCCTGGATTTCTATTAGTCGCATTGATCACTTTAAAAACTTTAAATAATAAAAAGTTTTGAATATTATTGAATTTTTACATTTATATGGGAAATTGGAAATAAAAATAACCAAAAGCCATTTTTTCCAGCCATCCTCCATAATAATCTACTACACGATTTATTACGAGAGTGATGGGCAGTCAGCTGCAGATGTCTAATCTGTTGGATTGTGGATGGATGATGCGATTGGATTGGATGAATGTAGAGGAATGGAATGACTCATCCATTCATTAAATATTGTGATTGGTAAATAAATGATGATTATCCTTAAAATTAAAGCCAATAATGATGGCTGGCTTCTGCTTTTCTTATTTATTCTTTTATAAACGATAAATTTTGATATTATTATTCGATTTTGGCAGAGCTAATCATTTCACAAAATTATAAATAATGTCTTCAATTCACGGGATGAAACCGGCACCTCCACCAAAACCGCAACCAGTGGAAGACGACGATTGGGAAACGGATCCAGATTTTGTGGTAATTATTCGAATATTCGATTAACATTTAAATAATAATTTGTTTAGAACAATTTGAGTGAGAAACAGAGTCGATGGGGTGCCAAAACAGTCGAGGGTTCCGGGCATCAAGAGTCGATTATGCTGGATAAATTGCGTGAAGATGTGCTCAAAGCGGATGAAATTATCAAGGTTTTTGTGTGAATTAAACAAAAAAGTCATCAAATGATTACTCTAGGAGAAGAAATTGGCCGGAATGCCAAAGCCGAGTGAAGGTTATGGTGGCAAATTTGGCGTGCAAACGGATCGAATTGACAAGGTTTTTGTGTTGTAATCAATCAAATTGATAAATCCAATTTTTGAATAGTGCGCCGCTGGTTTTGATTACAAAGGCAAGGTGGAACCGCATCCTTCCCAGCGAGATTATGCAAAAGGATTTGGGGGTGCCTACGGTGTTCAGACGGATCGGGTTGACAAATCGGCGCTTGGCTGGGACAGCCATGACCAATTGGTGAAACATGAAAGCCAAACAGGTATAAAATTAAATATATTTAAAATTGGTACAAAAATAATATTTAGATTACAAAAAGGGATTTGGCGGACAATTCGGCGTTCAGAGTGACCGGAAAGATAAATCGGCGGCCGGATGGGATGAACGCGATCAACTGACGAAGCATGCCAGTCAAACAGGTTCGGAAGAAATTTGTTAAACCAATGAATTAAACCAAAAATAGTAAATAAAAAAATGTTGACTTTTCGGAAGAATTAAACCATTTAAACAAAATTTTAGATTACAAGAAAGGTTTTGGCGGTGAATTTGGCATTCAAACCGATCGAAAAGACAAATCTGCAGCCGGCTGGGAAGAACGCGAACAACTCACAAAGCATGAGAGCCAAACAGGTACATTTCCTAGATTATTTAAAAATTTCACTGCTCTTTAAGACTACAAGAAAGGATTTGGTGGCCAATTTGGAGTGCAGACCGAGAGACAGGACAAATCGGCGGTGGGCTGGGAGGCACGCGACCAATTGACCAAACATGCCAGTCAAACAGGTAATTAGAAATATAAAAATATTTAATCATTTTACTGAAATTTTAGATTACAAAAAAGGCTTTGGCGGCATTGATTCTTCAGCGATTGGCGGCGGAAGTGTAAAAGAAAAATTGGGAGCCATTGAGGGCAAAATGACGGATGAGAATAAGGCCAAAGGAGGACAACAAATTGACGTGAAGAAGGGAGGAGGTGCCAGCAGTTTGCGCAGTAAATTCGAACAAATGGCTTTGCAGGGCGATCAACAAGTTATTTTTTTTTATAAAAATTTAATTAAAAATAAAGAATATGGAAAAAGCCCGAGAGGAACGAGAACGCCGAAAACGTGAGGATGAGGAATTACGCAAAAAACAGGCTGAGGAAGAGCAACAAAGGCAGAAACGATTGGACCAACAATGGGCGGAAAGGGAGCAGAATGAGCAGCCGAATGCAACGGCTGCAGAGGAGGAAGCGGCTGCTCCAAAGCGAACATCATTCCCGAAGACACGTCCAAGCATTGGTAAAAATATATTTTAATTTGTTGGAAATTAAAATAAATTTTTAATACTTTTTTGAGATAATTTTAAAATTTTACTCCGAATTTAATTGACTCAAAATTTTCAGGTGTTCGATTACCATTTGCCACTTCACCGGCTGCTGTGGAAAACAAACTTTCACCCAATGATCAGCAAGAGGAGGCGGAGAGTCAGAAAATTGAACCAGCACCCGAACCAATCCCGGAACAAATACAGCAACCACCAATTCAAGTAATCATTTTTAAAAGTTCCATCAAGAATTATTAGTTCTTACCTAGTTAGAAGCCGACTCTATTTTGCTCCTTTAATTCTTGGCCAAAATTTTGACTTTTTTCAACATAAAAAATTCATTTTTTCTCAAAAATTTACTATTTCTAATCTATTAATTTATCCGAATTTTATGAATTAAATTTCAAAATAACATTTAAGGTTTTACCAACAAATGTTGATGTTGCCTATGGAGGAGGAGGACGACTTCCTGTTTCTGCATTGACATTGGCCGCAAAACAACGTTCGGAGGAAGAAGAGGAGTTGAAAACGGCGCAGGAAGAGGAGGACGAATGGAAGGAGGAAGAAGAGCAATATCCCAATGGAAATGTTCATATGCCACAGCAAATGGGAGAAGAAAATCCACAAATCATTTCATCTGCTCCATCACAACAACAACCGGCGGTTTGGGAATAATTTTTATAATTAAAAATAAAATAATTAAAAAATCACTAATTTTAAAATAAATAATTTTAAATTAATTAATATTAATTTCATAGGTTGCACAACAAAATGCCGTTCCACCAGTGCAACCGACCAATGCGCAACCACAATATGAACTGCCACCCGGCGATGACTATGACCACCAATCACAATCAGCAGTGGCCACCGCCGCCGCACCAACGCATGAGCCAAACCCACCCGCTGATCCAGGTCCTTCTCCTCCGGCACCGTTGGTCGCAATTGCACTCTACGAATATGAACAACAGGATGATGATGAGATTGGCTTTGATGTGAACGATGTGATCACCGATATTGAACAGGTTTAGGGAATGGGAAAAAATGCTCCATTATTCAATAAGAAAAATTTTAAAAATATTTTTAAAAGATTAATTTTAATGATTTTTCATATATTTTTGCCCATAACATTCCAATTTATTTAAATAATAATTTTATTAAATTTAAGATTGATGCTGGATGGTGGCGCGGAACATGCAAAGGGCGATATGGACTTTTTCCCGCAAATTATGTCCAATTGATGCATCGATAAAGAAGAGAAGGAGAAGAGCGATGGCAAAGATGAAGATGAAATGCAAATTACCGCTTGCTTTTGTGTGCTAATTGAGAATATTTAATTAAATTGACATTTCACCCAATAACGCCTTAATTCCCCACTTAATTAATCCAATTAATTTTATTTTATTAATTGTTGAGAAATTTATTTGACATTTTATTCAAATTTGCACATTTCACACACATTCGATGCTACAATAATATTCTAAATTATATTTTCGAATAAAAATTTGATCTACTTTATCTCTTTGCATATTTATTGATGCTTTAAAATTGCAAAAAATATTTTTTATTGAACAAAATTATATATTTAATATTAAAATCTAGGCCAAAATATTTGTTTTTTGATGAATGCTGCGTCGTTGGACAAAGAATTTCTTCGATCTCAAAGGAATTTATGTGTTGGAAAAAGCACGATTTAAAAGGAGGAAAATGCCAGGCAAAAACATTGAAAAATTAAGGCCTCAAGGTTTCATTTTATAAAACAAATTCATTGACTCAATTTTTGATATTATAGACCCATATGATTGGTTCCGAGTGGTCCAAGCTGCGGCGGAATGTCTTCGCAATGGCGGAGTAATTGCCGTCCCTACGGATACCCTGTATGGGCTATGCACGCTGGTTGAGAATTCGGACCGTCTTTACAGGCTGAAAAAGCGGCCGGACCAAAAACCGCTGGGAATATTTGTGAACCGGGTGGAGGATATATCAATGTAATGAGATTTGGAGTAATTGGGAAGGAAATTTCATTCGTAATTTAGTTTTGCACAACAAACGGTGCCCGACGGATTGTTAAAGAATTTATTTCCCGGACCAGTCACTGTTCTCTTCAATCGGTCCCAGCAAGTGCCAGCCCAATTCAATCCCGGTGTTCCCTCGATTGGATTCCGTGTTCCACAGGTCGGTTCTTTTACGAAGCGAAAAAAATATAAATTATTTTCACGAATTAAAAGTAATTTACAATCGCAATTACAATTTAGAATTTACAATTAACAATCGCAATTACAATTTAGAATTTACAATTACAATCGCAATTACAATTTAGAATTTACAATTAACAATCGCAATTACAATTTAGAATTTACAATTACAATCGCAATTACAATTTAGAATTTACAATTACAATCGCAATTACAATTTAGAATTTACAATTACAATCGCAATTACAATTTAGAATTTACAATTACAATCGCAATTACAACTTAGATTTTACAATTACAATCGCAATTACAACTTAGATTTACAATTACAATCGCAATTACAACTTAGATTTTACAATTACAATCGCAATTACAACTTAGATTTACAATTACAATCGCAATTACAATTTAGAATTTACAATTAACAATCGCAATTACAATTTAGAATTTACAATTACAATCGCAATTACAATTTAGAATTTACAATTACAATCGCAATTACAACTTAGATTTTACAATTACAATCGCAATTACAACTTAGATTTACAATTACAATCGCAATTACAACTTAGATTTTACAATTACAATCGCAATTACAACTTAGATTTACAATTACAATCGCAATTACAATTTAGAATTTACAATTACAATTACAAACTTAAAATTACAATTAACTTCCTCACTTCACTTCTTTTAATTTAAACAATTCTTTTAAACATTTAGGCTCGTTTTGTTCACGATTTATGCCAATATTTGCCGTTTCGTGTGATTGCCCAGACCAGTGCGAACATCAGCGGCTCCGACAAAAATCCAATTTGCATTGAGGCAATTCACTATCCAACTTTATTTTTAAATTCCTTCATTTTAGGATTTCAAGGAGTTGTGGGACGATATTGACATGATCATTGATGGTGGCCCAATTTTGGAAAACAATGGCAGTCGTCTTGGCAGCACCATCATCGATTTGTCCCAACCCGGTCAATTCAAATTGCTCCGAGCAGGATGGTGAGTCCAAAATTGGTTAAATTCATTTAAAACCTTTTTATTTAGTGCCGAAATTGAAACGACACACATTTTGCGTGAATTTGGACTCAAAACGCCGGAAGAATTTGAACGATTGGAGGAGCCGAGGAAGGAGAAAATATCCCAATTAAATGAAAGCGAAGACAACAAAAAAGAATTGAGTGAAAAACAGGGGGAAGAGGTGGCAAAAATTTTACAGGGGAAAATTTGATGCGAAAAAACATTTATTTTAATCATTTTGTGTTATTTTTACTCTTCATTTTTGTTTCAATTTTATTCCCAAAATATTTTTTGATAATAAATTGTTTTTAATATTTCATTCCTTCACTTCTGAATCCATTCCCTCCGGCATTCATCACTGCCATTCAAACGTAGTGTAGACGCACTCTTGAAGTGGAGACCAACAAATCCTCATCATAGAAACTGGAAAACAATTCAATTAAAAACATTTTAATCCTTCCACCTGGTTTCGATGACAATGTTTCCACTGGGAAAATGAATGTTATTTGATTAAAATGATCTCCCATCTAATCAACCTGAGAACCGATGCCGGCAACATCTGGCCTTCTGGAGCCGCTTCAATCACATTCTACAAAAATTGAATTCACTGAATTCCCCCATCTCATCTTTCATACCTGCCACGTATTCGTGGATTGAGGGATCACTTCAATTAAAAATGGATAAATAAATCATATTCAAATAAGAGAACAGACCAAATCCAAAGTCAAAATACCACTCCTCGATGACGTGGTCCCTGAGAAAGACGTGTTGTTCCAGTCGGAATTTCTCAATTTTATGCTCCGATGTGAAGTTAATTTCGCGTGACACTGATTTACATTTCAAAATGGCCTTTGGGATTCGAGCTTCATGCTCTATCCGAGGATCGGCCAAATCCTCGGTGGATTGCCAAAGGATTTTGCCGGTTTCTGCGTCTCTGAATCATTTCATGTAATTCAAATTCGAGCTCACAATTTCGCATACCGAAGATTCATCCAATTCCTAGAATTTTCACTTTAAATTAGAGCCATTTTTAATTTAACGAACAATTTGAATCCAGCTGTCCCATCTCCATCGGCATCCATGCATTCCTCCAAACTACTATTACTGTTGTTATTGGTGGCTTTTTGCCTAGACAACAATTCTTTACTACCGGTGCCGGTGATTTTCGGCTGCTGCTTTTCCCCTCCTCCTCCCTTTTTATCCTTCTGATCCTTCTTTGCCAATTGATGATCCTTTTTATCCTTTTCTTTATTAATTTTATTGCCTTTTTGGCCACTTCCATTCGTCGTTGACGATGATTCCTTGTCGGCATTGGTACCGCTCGTTTTCGATGTTGATGCGGATGCCTTGGATGCCATTTGAGGGAGGATAATTTTTAAATTGAAAGGGCAGACTTTTTGGAGTTTTTCTTATGCTGGGGAAGTAGTCAAAAACCTAGCCAGTTATGTTGATGGAATTGGCCACACATTCTTAAAAGCTTTTATATTTTGTCATTCATCGGCGGGGGACAGGTAAGCTATCCAACAAAACGTCGCGCGTCCCCATCCACCGTTGCTAGGCAATTTTTCAGAACGACGAGAGTACATTTTGGGAATATATTTTTTTCTCAAGGCGCAAATATATGTGTGGGGATTCTTTCCACCATCAATTTTTGTCACACAAATAAATAAGAAAATGTCAAAAAACGGAATAATTTGGATTGGATCGAATAAATTAAACACATTTTAAGTTATCAAAATTTTATCAGAGAAGGTAGAGGCATGGAATCGGTGGATTATATGTGAAAATATATTCACAAAAATATTAAAAAATAGGTAGGATTGAATGGAGGCGAAAAAAGGAAGATGGATATTTGTTTGATTTTCGGTTATTTATAATTTCAATCAAAAATTAGCCAAAAATTCGATATAACCGAAAATGAAAAACCCACAAAAAGGAGAAAAGTTCGGATTTTATAAGGAAAAACGTACACAAAAATTTTGTTTGTTATGTGCCAAAAGGAAGAAAAAATGAATGAATGAATGTATTTATTTATCCTGCGCTTCTGTTCATCATCATCTTTCCAATTTTTTCGCAATTTCTGTTCAGCGGTGCCGATCATTTCTGGCTTTCTTCCGCCTCCCCACCTCCGTAGACATTCTCATCGCTGTAGGCAATGTAGAGGAAGAGGTCTTCTTCGTGATGTTCCTAAATAGGATTTTGTTTATTGTTTTTATTTTTGAATTAATTAATTTTAATTTAATTGTAATATTCCAAAAATGTAGATTTATGGTTAATTTTTTACTCATTTAATTTATTTATTTAATTTATTAAATTAAAATTTTTAAACCTGATAAAGTTGGCCCATTGTGGTCATCGTCTGTTAGAGGAAAAGTGGAAGGATTAAATATTTTAAAACGTAATACAATTTTAATCACCTGTGGAATGATGTTGTTGACAAAAAAGAAGAGTGCCTCCTCGGGACGAAGATGGATCCTAAAATAATTGGATTATAATTTAGTAATTTAGAGGAGTTTATTTCATTAAATGAAGAAATTTGGAAAGTTGAATATAGTTGAAAAATGGAACATAAATATTTTACTTCTTAATTTGGAATTGGGAAAGTAAGGGGGCCACCGACCACTCACTTTACATTTTCCGAATTATTTTTCCTAACCGAAGCCAGCTCCAACCTAGTACTAATCTAGGCATTACTAAGTCTTACTTTTACAATGGCCTCTGATTATTTTCAACATTTATTTTCAATATTAACTTTTTAAAGTAACAGAATTCGTTACCTCTTGCGAATGAGGAAGTAGAATTGGCCAATGGTGAGCTCGGAAGGCACCAAATATTTCTTCTTGTCCAAATCGCGCAGACGAGACTTAGGCGCCTGCATTCAATTTTAATTAAATTTACATCGAAATAAATTGGTAAACCTTTTCCACAATGACGGGGATTCGGTCCGGATATTTGCGGCGGATCTTTTCACCCTCGGCACGGCGCTTCTCGAACTGATTCTCTTCTTTGTATGTCCACTTCATTGTTCTTCTTCTTCGTTAATTGAAATTGATTTAAAAATAACAAAGAAAGTTTGTTTATTAGGCTGGCTGGATTGAACTGATCTAAAAATAAACAGGAATTCTTTTATGGGAAATCATAAAACTTTTTCATTTCCTATTTGTTTGTAGAAAAATAGAAAAAGAACTCGAAAATGTCATCAAAAATCGATTAAAAAAAACAGAGAATGTTGGATATTAAAGTAAGGCGAAAGATCAGCAAAAATAGAAGAAAAGTGGTTGGAACTTTTTTGCCCTAATACCCGCATTTTAATAATCAGCTGTTCTTTTCCAGCCTATAAAACAAACATTGTGAATATATAAACAGAGGGAAACCACCAAGTCAATGGGGGCTTAAAAATTGTGAAATTTAGTGAAACAATTTTGACTCAAAAAATACCTCAAATGCCCTGCCTTTTTTAGTCCAATTTATCAGTTATTAATTATCACCAAAATTGGGGTACAGAACAATCTTGTTTCGCAATTTGTAGTAGCCCAAAATGGGATGCAGAAAATAGAAAAAATCAGACTCACTCATCATTACCGAAATCGCCATATGAATTCTACCTACCAACCCAATGTGCCTGCGACCGACTCCCCAATAAACACAGTCACAAGGGAATGGGTTGGGGCCTCTATATTGGATGGATGGATGGGAAAAAGTGGGGAGATGCAATATAGAATGGAGGTCTCTGCTTATGCTTTTACCCTGGCAATCTAGTGGAGTGCCGGTGGAAAGCAGAGAAAAATGGAAGGAGAAAAACGATGACGAAATGGTTGGGAGTGAAGAAAAATGCGATGGAAAATATAGGCAGCGTTCCCCATTTTGCTCTAGTAAAGCCCACCTCGTGGACTCTCTTCACCACCAAAAACCGGTCGGTGATGAACGTTTTGTTTAGCAAGAATTGAAATCAATATAAAACGGTTGTTTATTTGTTTGTGATGTAAATTGGGACTAGAACCCTTTAATAAATTTTAATAAATAAATTGGAAGAAATTGTCATATTTATCATCTAATTAAAATTGACCGCATAATATCAATAATTTATGATGGATTTAAGTATATTAATGATTATGATGAATGGCAAAAATTAATATATCATTTATTTTCCCTGCTGATTTGAATTTCATTTGGCTTTTTCCATCCATTCGGCGACCACATCCTTTGGCGGTTTTCCACTCTTAAATTGAAAATTTTAAAATGAATTTAAAATTGGAGAAAAACCTGAACTTCCGCACGTGCATTCTTGCTGACCACGTCCCCATTTGATTTCACCACAATCAATGCCGGAATTCCGCTGACGCCAAATTTTGTGGCCAATGTCCTAATTTAATTTCATTAAATTATTTGGGAATTAAATATTAAAATGGAACTAACTGAATGTGATCGCTTCCAAACGGGACATAGTACCAATTGCCATGGCTTTCCTCCACATATTTTTTCACATCTTCCTCGGATTTATCGAAGGGGACGAAGACAATTTCAAAAGGCTCGCCGGCGGCTTTTGCTTCATCGTAGAATTTTTTGAGCTCCGGGGTGAACATTCGACATGGAGGGCACCAATGCGCCGAGAAGTAGATCGCAACTAGCTTGCCCTAAAATTGGATTTAAATAAAAGTTAATTATTTAAATTTGAACCTGCAATGCTTCGCCACCATTCACCAATTCATGGTCCACTTTTTTACGGATGCCAATCTCAGCGAATAGTTCGGACATTTTTGTCAAATAGCTGAAAAATAATAATATGATTTTTATTCAATAAAATTATAAAATTGTTAATGAAAATTGCTAGGTAACCAAGGCAAAATTTTTCGTATAATGTGGGAAAATAATTGATGATTGAAAAATTGTAAAAAAATGTTAAAGACATTAATTTTCCTGTCTCCACTTTTTAACACACTGCCTCATTCCTCGTTTTCCCTCTCTACATTATATTTTTTAATTAAATCAGAATGCCAAATAAATAAAAAATTTTAATTAATTCAAATATAAAGTAAAGTCTCACTTTTTGAAGCTTGGATTTTTTGGATTGAATTGAAAGAATTTTCGGAAATTTACATAAAAAAATGACAACTCAAGGTTCAACCGGGTATTTTGTTTTTGTGAGGTAATTTTTATTATTTTAAATATAAATTTTTCTATGCTTTTTTAGTGATATATCCCAGGGAAAAGCGAAATATCCAATTCAAATTATTGGCCCGCAGGATGACGATTCTTTTTCAACTTCAAATTTCATTTTTGTCTACAATCTCAGGCCACAGTTTAATTTTTCCAGTGATATGCCAAAGCGGGTTGAATTTTTATTAATTTTTGAAATAATAAATTTAATTTTATTTAGCAATTTTGCATTTGTGGTCCTGGCGATGATTGTTCCACCAATGAACGATGTCTTTGTGTGAACAGAAGCAAAGTGAAAATGATAAAGGTTATAAATTTGGGAAATAAATTAAAAATCCTATATTAATTTAGAGAGAACGGATTGGGAATATTGATTCGTTGGGCGAGAATGGCTTCAGTTCTACGTTGTTTGAATGCACCCCTGAATGTGGATGCTCTGGACATTGTGGAAATCGCCTGATTCCGGATGGGCAAAAGAATCAATTCGAGATTTTCAAAAAGCCGAATGTTGGCTTTGCATGCCGAACGCTCAAATCAATTCGTAAAGGTTTGAAAAAATAATTATTTCTAATTTGGATCATATTTTTAGGTAATTTCGTTTCCTGCTTAGCCGGTGAAGTTTTACCAGAATCGCCGGACGATTTGAAACCTAAATCTACTTCCAATAACCCACCGGGCTTTGCATTCCAGGACAAAACGGTTTTAAAATTTAATTTTAAATTAAAAATTGATTTTTTCAGCTTCAATTGGGTTTCTTTGTTCGGACGGATCGTTTGGCAAATGAATCGCGCTTCTTCAACAATGGGTTCAAAACCATTTATAAATTTAATCAATATTTTTTTAAAGTTGCTGTCCAAATTTGATACCAATTTTCGTCTACTCCAAAACAGCAATTATGGAACGACCAATTGTGGTGTTTGTTGCTCGACATGAAATCAATCCACAAGAAGGTAAACAATTTAAATGATTAAAAATATTAATTATTTTTCCAAAGAGCTCACATTCTACTATGGCGATTATTGGTTTTTGCGCATTCTTCGAGACAATCCAAAATTCAAATGTCGTTGCAATTCGCCATTTTGTATTTGGCCACCCGCAATTGAGGACGACGAAGAGGATGAGGAAATATTGATCGAACGGTTGCGCACTGAACGAATCAACAAAGACCGGGAGATTAGCTGTGAGCGACACGAGAAAAAGAAGAAGGTTGGATGGGGATAAATTTTTAATAATGATTAATTGTAATTTATAATTCAGTACCACCAGAACCGCGTCCTTCAATGCAGCTCACAGGGCAACGCAAATACAACATCCCAGGCCCAGGATGAAAGGGCAGATAATTGATGGTGAAAGAGGGGACTTTGACATTTATTAATTAATATCCCATTTATATTGTTCATTGTAATTGTTGCGGGAGTTCTGGTCGCTCTACCAGAAAATTGGGAGCCTAAATCCAGAACACCCACAACAGAAAAAAATGGGGGGGGGGGGGGAGGATAAATTAGTTTAAAGGTTTAGCTCTGGGAGTCGAGCTTTTGAAAGTTGAATCTTTTGCCCTACAAAGGGAAGGAGGAAAACCATTGAATAAGGTTAACCTCCCCCCTGTCCTAGTCTTATTGTTTTGTCCCACATAGTGGAGAAGAAAGTATGCCAGTTGTCCAGCCCATATGAGGGAAATTGGTGGTCTGCTCATGGCTGTTGGACAAGCCGAGCTTGGGGAGGACCACTGGGCGTGGGACGGAAGGCACGGAGGGCCTTTGGCTTCTTGGTTATTGCTTCATGGTTCTAGATTTTTTCCTCCGCTTAGATACCTAATACCTTACATTAGTTTAGTTTTCTTCTTATTTATATAGCCTCGCCAAATCCCCAATTGATCTATTGCTAAGCGCAGACCAACTAGTGAATTGGCAGTGAGGAACAGGGGAGAGGGAGGGATCAGGGGAAGATCACCTCTAAAGCCGGTTAACTAAATGTCAATGATCACCAAAAAGAATAAGAACCATGGGAATTTTGCCTACATCCTATAATGGAAATTGGAAAATTATCCATTTTGCCCATATTTTAATCGTTGATCTTTTCCATTGAAATTAATCCCTTTTCTTTTTATTTTGCTCAAAAAGAAAAATTGTTGCCGTCTTTGTTGCGGGAGTTCTGGTCGCTCTACCAGAAAATTGGGAGCCTAAATCCAGAACACCCACAACAGAAAAAAATGGGGGGGGGGGGGGGGGGGGGGGGAGGATAAATTAGTTTAAAGGTTTAGCTCTGGGAGTCGAGCTTTTGAAAGTTGAATCTTTTGCCCTACAAAGGGAAGGAGGAAAACCATTGAATAAGGTTAACCTCCCCCCTGTCCTAGTCTTATTGTTTTGTCCCACATAGTGGAGAAGAAAGTATGCCAGTTGTCCAGCCCATATGAGGGAAATTGGTGGTCTGCTCATGGCTGTTGGACAAGCCGAGCTTGGGGAGGACCACTGGGCGTGGGACGGAAGGCACGGAGGGCCTTTGGCTTCTTGGTTATTGCTTCATGGTTCTAGATTTTTTCCTCCGCTTAGATACCTAATACCTTACATTAGTTTAGTTTTCTTCTTATTTATATAGCCTCGCCAAATCCCCAATTGATCTATTGCTAAGCGCAGACCAACTAGTGAATTGGCAGTGAGGAACAGGGGAGAGGGAGGGATCAGGGGAAGATCACCTCTAAAGCCGGTTAACTAAATGTCAATGATCACCAAAAAGAATAAGAACCATGGGAATTTTGCCTACATCCTATAATGGAAATTGGAAAATTATCCATTTTGCCCATATTTTAATCGTTGATCTTTTCCATTGAAATTAATCCCTTTTCTTTTTATTTTGCTCAAAAAGAAAAATTGTTGCCGACTTTTGTCGGCGACAAATTCCCGCCCCAGGGAAAGGGGACGGTTTTTTTGGAAATGTTTTGGATCGGAATGTCGAAGTCGTGAAAGGCAATGATGCCAGTCCGCAAGTTGGGCGGAACCAGGTCAAGCATCATGCTGCGGTAAATGACCAATACATATGGGTAATGATCCCGCCCCCGTTCGCTATGGACATTAAGTCAAGATCATAGGAACAGGCTTTCACCAACAATGAACAAAATAAGGAATGCGTTTTTCCCATTTAAGGCGGGGGGCGAACGCGGGACCCCTTTGAAGAAATTGAGCGGACTGGGCTCGTTTCAAAAATGACAAACCAATCCAAAAACAGAATTCAACTGAGCTGTTGAATGGGTTGTTTTAAGAGCAATGGATATTGAGATAAAAAGGGAGGGATAAATTACAACCAAATTTTGCCAATATGGCCAAAAATAATTGAGGGAATTCAATTGATAGAATTCCCTTTGTTGGGAAACAAATGGGCCGAGATGAATTGGCAAAAATTTAAAGGAATTCAAGAGGTAGAATTCCGATTTGAAAACAAAATGGGCCATGAAATTGCCACATTTTAAGGAATTCAATTGGTATAATTCCTGTTTTAATGGAAAATAAATGGTTCAAATGATGTTGGAAAATTAAAAGGAATTCAAGGGATAGAATTCCAATTTAATTGAATGTGGAAATTTCCTAATTGGGAAGGAAAATTCCATTGATGATAAAATTTGGGCTAGGATTATGAGCGGCAGCGGTTGAGAAATTGAGCTAGGCTTTTGGGAAGCAACTAGCAATTAAGAAAAATCTAAATGAGAAGTGAATGTCCGGCAAATGAAGCAGTATGAGATTTTTCGAATTGCTAGAGAAATCCGGCGAATAGTTGGTTGACAATTGGGAAGTCTACCAACAAATGAGAACTGCCCGGTTAGAAGCTCATCAGTAGAGGACATACTCTTAATCTTTGTTGCGGGAGTTCTGGTCGCTCTACCAGAAAATTGGGAGCCTAAATCCAGAACACCCACAACAGAAAAAAATGGGGGGGGGGGGGGAGGATAAATTAGTTTAAAGGTTTAGCTCTGGGAGTCGAGCTTTTGAAAGTTGAATCTTTTGCCCTACAAAGGGAAGGAGGAAAACCATTGAATAAGGTTAACCTCCCCCCTGTCCTAGTCTTATTGTTTTGTCCCACATAGTGGAGAAGAAAGTATGCCAGTTGTCCAGCCCATATGAGGGAGATTGGTGGTCTGCTCATGGCTGTTGGACAAGCCGAGCTTGGGGAGGACCACTGGGCGTGGGACGGAAGGCACGGAGGGCCTTTGGCTTGTTGGCTATTGCTTCATGATTCTAGATTTATTCCTCCGATTAGAGTTCTCCGATTAGAGTTTAGTTTATTTTCTTCTTATTTATATAGCCTCGCCAAATCCCCAATTGATCTATTGCTAAGCGCAGACCAACTAGTGAATTGGCAGTGAGGAACAGGGGAGAGGGAGGGATCAGGGGAAGATCACCTCTAAAGCCGGTCAACTAAATATCAATGATCACCAAAAAGAATAAGAACCATGGGAATTTTGCCTACATCCTATAATGGAAATTGGAAAATTATCCATTTTGCCCATATTTTAATCGTTGATCTTTTCCATTGAAATTAATCCCTTTTCTTTTTATTTTGCTCAAAAAGAAAAATTGTTGCCGACTTTTGTCGGCGACAGTAATCAAATTTATCTCCAATTTGTTGCTATTTTTGTTTGACTTTTGGTTGGAATAAATTTTGCCATATAAATTAATTCATTCAATTTTGTAATTATTTTGGTTATTTCCTATATTTTTAATCCATTCCCGGATCTCGGAGGTTGAAGGAAATTGAACGGTTTCCAAAGAAAAGACTGGAAGGAAACAAAAAAAAATGTATGGCGGGGGAGGTGGCTGAAAACTGATCCGCCATTCCCTGCTGAAGCCGGTGGAATTTTTATGTGTGTTTGCGCAATGATTTTGACGGCCCGGCCATGGCTTCTTCTTTCCATTCTCCAGCAACCACACCGACCTCCATCAGCGGCGGAACAGGGGCCAAAATCCACCACTTCAAAGCCATTTTCCTTTCATTTCTAATCAACCAACCAGTAAAAGTCAGCAGGTCGCCGAATAGTCACATTTTCAAGTATTTTTGACTGATATTTATGAATAATTACTATCACATTTAGAACACATTTTCAACATCCACAACAAGAATGGTAAGCCCAATTAAAATCTATCCATTAATTAATGCACTTTTGTGTTCACAGAGTGAAGACCGTGTGAATGAAGCCCTGGAGCAATTGACCTCGGATCAAATTGAACGTACGTTTTGGTTCTGAAGCCTACTCAAATGGTCACTTTCCTTTTCCAGAATTCCGTAAATATTTCAACATGTTCGACAAGGTGAGATCAATCTAATTTTTTATTGCTATTAAATATTCTGCACATTTAAGGAAGGCAAAGGCTTCATCCGAGCCACGCAAGTCGGTCAAATTTTGCGTACAATGGGCCAAGCATTTGAGGAACGGGATCTTAAGCAGCTGATCCGGGAATTCGATTCGGATGGTATTCAATTCCCTTTTTACTCTAATTTTCCTATTCAACAAAAGGATCCGGTGAAATTGAATTCGAGGAATTCGCCGCGATGGTCGCCAATTTCGTTGTGAGCAGTGAAGACAACGAAGGATTGCAGCAGGAATTGCGCGAGGCTTTTCGCCTCTACGATAAAGAGGTGGGGGGGGGGCATTTTTGATGGAATTTAACTTTTAAATTATATTTTAAGGGTAATGGCTATATCAACGTGAGTGATTTGCGTGAAATCCTCCGGGCCTTGGATGATAAAATAACGGATGATGAATTGGATGAAATGATTGCCGAAATTGACACAGATGGATCCGGCACAGTGGACTTTGATGGTGATGGAGGATTCTGGATTTAAACATTGAAATAATTTTATTTTTTTTTCAGAATTTATGGAAATGATGTCCGGTGAATAGAGTTTTACAATGGAATTTTAGAGAGAGTGATTTGATGATCATTTGCCTTTATGAATGCGAATTTTATTATGATTTTTGATTTGATAAAATTCTTCAAAATTTGACTCATTTAGTAATATTTTTTGTTTTACTAACTATTCAATTTTTTTGATTTTTAACAAATATTTATAATTAATTAAATCGTATTGGCTTTTTAATAATTCAGGAAATTTATACCGGCTAAAAAATTAATTTGTTAGAGAATGTTTTCATGGAAAAAGAAGAGGAAAGAAGAAGAATTTTTGGACTTGGAGGGTGGTCTAACGCCCAAAGAGATCCAAGATGAGCGGCGAGAATACGTCAAAAACATTGGCATTGAATATCGATACGGATGTTTCGAGGAGAAAAACGTATATAAATCTAAAAAATATTAAATCAGAGATAAAATTTATTCATTTTTAGGCTGATTCCTGTCAATTACTCGGCGAATATTTCGAAGCAATTGAACAAAATTTTGGAGAAGCTTTAAATGTATTTCGAGAAAATTGCGATCAACGGAAATGGCCAAGAAGTTGTTATAAATATGCTCAATATTTGATGGCAGGACGAATGTGTGAGCCCAGTTTCAAGAAGGTTTTGAGAACAAATTAAACATTAGAAAATAAAATATTTAGGCAATTACTCCGTTGGAAGTGGCCTGTGATGCAAAAATATATGGTGCTTGCCGGTTACTTTCCCTAATTTATTGGAACGGTGGCCACGATAGAGAGCCGGATTCCGCCAAAGCAGAGCAATTGATGAGGAGAGCGTGCGATGGTGATGATTATTATGCTTGTTGGACACTCAGCACATGGTTAGTCACCAAACAATAAATATAAATAGGTAATAATAATCAGTAATTTTTTTTAAATTTATATACTGAAATATGACTAAACAATTACTTTAAAACCCAATTACAATCGCTATTACTAGAAATACAATTACAATCTCTTTCCGGAAAGAGTTAAAGAAATCAGAATTCAAAATTTAAATATTAATTCCGTTTTTACTCATCATTAAAAATTAAATAATAAATATTCAGGTATTTGGGCCCAACTGCGAAATTTTCAAAACGAAAAGGCAGAGCGACACCCCTGAACATGAAAACCGGCTCATTGACCCGAGACATGAACAAGGCTTTGGAATATGGGATCAAGGCATGCGAGGAGGGAAATGTGGCACAGGTTAAAGGGAAATTTATACTATATTCCAATAAAATATAAATTCAGTCATGCATAAACATTTCACGGATTTATCGGATTGGAGACGATGTTCCCAAGGATCCTGACAAGTTTGACTAAACTTTTGTGCATTTTTAAATTGGATATTTTAGGGCGAAGATGTTTCATGATCGTGCAATAGAATTACAAAAATCAATGAAAGAAGGATGGGACCCGGGCTTTACTGGCTGATTTGTTTGCTCAATTCACAAATATATTCAATTATTTATCCATTTTCCTCCTTTGAAAACTATTGAAAAATAAATAAAATAATTTTAATTGAATTTGTCAATTAAACTGCATTCGGATTGAAAATTTCGATCCAATATCCATCGGGGTCCTCAATGAATGCCAATCCCTTCATTCGTCCATCGTTTGGCTTTTTCACAAATTTGACGCCCAATTTCTCGAATCGATCACAGGCAGCGTAAACATCGGGCACCGCAATTCCAATATGACCTAAAAATGTTTAGTTAATGACAATTATTTATTCAAAAACAGACCATAGCCGCGTGGTTCCTTATTCCCATTGTGATAAGCAAAATTCGGGTCACCTTCGGTTCCCCAATTGCTTAATTAATATAATAAAATAGGAAAATCGTTCAATTCTTACTATGTCAGTTCAATAGTTGAATGGGTGGACAGCGCAAATTTTTGTCGTTCCCCATCGTCAGTCGGTATTTCATTTGCATCTTTATAGCCCATGAAGAAGAGTGAAAATTTTGCCTCTTTGAAATCCAATTGCTTCAGCAAACGCATGCCAAGCACATTTGTGTAGAATGGGACACTTTTCTTCGGATCCTTGATTCGATACCTTAAATTTGGTGAATTTTTATTGATTAAATTAATTTTTGGGATATACATTGTCTGTTGGAAATAAAATCCTTTGGTCGATTCATCCGGTTCATTGATCAATTGTTGAATCTATTTAAAAATTAAAATAAAAATGCTTAAATGAATATAAAAACCTCATTTGCTGGAATGCCATTTTCGGCACTGTTATTTTGGCTTGTCATTTTTTGTCTTAAGGAAAAATATGGAGTGATTTAATACTTCAACAAATGTTCACTTGATTCTGATAAAAATGTAAACAAATGTTGTTGATCTTTGTCAATCATTTTCTTTCATTCACTTGAGGAAGAGTCATTCATTCATTTTCAAATTTCGTTTATTTGGTGAATTATTAATTTGGGATAATATGTCAAAAATATTTTTCTTTATAATTCTCCAATTTTTAAGTGAACTCTCGTTTTCTTCGCTTCGGGAAACGGGAAGGCCGTTGCGCGACGTCAACCTTCAACGAACCATAACGAAAACCAACCATGTTTAATCAAAAAACTGAGAATTAAACCTTTTTGATACAATCACATTTATTAAGCTCTATTTATTCAATGATTTAACAACATTTTTATTTAATAATCCAATTAAAAACATTTTAGAATCTCAAAGACTTTAAAAATTATATTTTTCGATATTCGACCACAAAATTCAATTGAATCAACGAACGAGGGCGAATAATACACAGAACAAAATATGAATTTTGAGCTGAGCAATTCAAAACGTAAGTATTTTCTGCTTTTTAACGCAAAATTTAATTAACATTTTTAAGAAATTGGCGTTGGTCTGACTTTATTTGGCGTCACATTCATTGGCCTTGGCATAATTTTATTCCTGGACAAGGCTTTGTTGGCTATCGGAAATGTTGGTTTATTTATAAATTAATTTTTAGCCAATTTCATAATTTTATTGACAAAAAAAGGAAATAAAAAATCTAATTTTATAAAATTCACATCCAATAATAAATTATTAAATAAATATTTATTTTGCAGCTTCTTTTCATTGTTGGCCTCACTTTGGTGATTGGCATCCAGAGGACGCTGATTTTCTTCTTCCAATGGCACAAAGCAAAGGGGTCGGCCCTCTTCTTTGGCGGAATTTTCCTCGTCCTAATTGGCTGGGCATTGGTTGGAATTGTCGTCGAAATTTGGGGATTTTTACTCCTTTTTGGGTTTGTTCCAAATTTAATATTTTAAAATCTATTTTAATTATTTTTAGCGGTTTTCTTCCGGCCGCAGTAAATTTTCTTCGGCAAATGCCAGTGATTGGAATGGTTTTGAATTTACCCGGAATAAGACAGGTTTTTTATTTTCATTATTGAAAAATATTTATCAAATCAATGGCCATTAATTAGGTCTTAGGTCTCCCTTTAAAGCCTAAATAGCCAAAAAGTAATAATCTCTTTTATATTTGATTGAAAAATGGTCAAAATTCCCCTGTTCCCTATCCTATAAAATTTAATTTAATTTGATTAAATAAATAAATAAATTAATTTCCAGTGCCTGGACAGGTTTGCCACTGTGCATAAATATCCAGTCTGAATGATTTTGACGGCGATGACTTCATCCCTCCTCCTCCTTTGTGTATGAATATGAATGTGCCGCCGCTGCCCTATCCATCATTTTTCTTCCTACATTTTTTTTTCGTAAAATTTAATTGTTGTTTTTTATATTGAAATAAATTATTGTTTTTTTTTATTATTATTTTATGTTCTGAAGGAATTTATTCAAATAAAAAAATTATAAAAAATTAATTGTATACAAAATTAAATTTCATTAAAGGGTAAATGTAATTTGGAAGGGTTTATTATGTTAATTTGATTGGAGATATTTTTCTTCTTGGTTTTCGCTGACTATTCCTCCACCATTTTCCTCATTCATTCAGTTGGTTCCCGTCGAATATTCGGGCTATAAATGGGAATTGATTTTAAATTAATTTTTTCAATTTTTGACTAACTTTAATTCGGACATCCTCCTCAAATAACGAGTCTCCTCGCAGCTTTTCAATTCAACTTCCGACATTCGTTTGTTTGGTCCGGCTCTGAAGGATTAAAGATGGAATAATTAGAGAGGAAATTATTGGATTAATTTTATTCCTTTAAGTATAATAGGATTAATTTATTCAGCCCCATCAACAATAGTCACGTAGCTCAGTTGGTAAAGCTTCGAATTTTAACCACTGGGGGTCGCGGGTTCGATTCCTCTCAGAGTCCAATGATTTTTTTCATTTATTTCTTTTGTTTTTTGATTCCAAAAAATTATTTTTCCTTTACCGTGAATAAAATATTAGTCACACCTTTGTTACTAATGACATGGTTCCCCCGAAGCAATATCCAAATGATTAATAATGTTAGGGAGAAATTTGATTAAATCTTTTTCCTTCCTATAAGTAGGAATAAAATATAACGCCAGTCATCAGTGGCCGCGTAGCGCAGTTGGTAAAGCTTTTGGTTTTCCACAAGGGCCGCCGGTTCGATTCCTCCCCGAGTCTAGGGGTTTTTTTCAAAGAAATTGAATATATTTCATTTATTTTTTCAATCCAAAATTATTTTTCCCAACCAACAATAAAATTATGAGTGCACCTTCGTTGCCATTGGCGCGGTCGCCATTGCAGGGACATCCAAATGAGAAGGACCAAAATGGCCATTGCAAAAATGGCCAATGAGCCGAGGAGCATCAAAAACCGCTGATGATAGGAGGCACAACAATTTGGGGCACCGCATTCGAATGCGAATTGATAGGGAGCACAATGGTGGGCCACCTCCTCAATTCCGGCACCAGCGGCACCCATTGAGGCGGAGGATGTGCCCGGTTGATCGGCAGAATCCAATGGAAATGGCATTTTACCTCAGGCGAAATTTATTCTCTTGCTGGAATATTGGAATTTTCTTTGATAAATTAGCCAAAATTGTATAAAGCAATGTTCAAGGGAAAAAAAAGTGTATTCGAAATTTGAGAAGTGAGTGCCACATGGCAAAGGGCGGCTTATTTGACTTTGGATTAGAGAGGGAAGGAGAGGCTAATTTACGGATGGTCGTCGGATCAATGGAGGAAATGCGGAAAAGCAGAGTGAATATTGAATATCCCCTCTTCATTGGTGAGCTATCCGGCCAAAAATAATATTCATCCATGTGAAGGCAAAAAAGGTCATTTGTCATTTTTATCAAGCAAATGAAGCGATCAAATTTCCAAATTCTTTCATTTTCTCCCCCTGGAGGGTCAATATAAAGGAATGAATTCATTAAAAAAATATTTAAAAAATATTAAAGTGTAGTTTGCTATTTTTGTAAGGAAAATTTGGCAATTTTTACGCCTTTCCATCGGTAAATTTCCTTTGAAGTGGAAAATTGGCAAGTAAAAATAAACCCAAAAAGTCTTCAAAATTCGCCTCTAAATGTGCGCCAACAATTTTGGAAATTTTTACCACCAAAAAAGGGCAACTTCTTTTTGGGAAAGGATCCATTTGGTGGATGAGAATCATTCAACAAAACGTGAGGGAATTCGGTGCCTCTGAAACACTTTCCCTTTGAATTTGAAGTGGGAAATGGGATACGGGGAATGATGTGCCCTTTGGAAACAAAAACCCATCCAAATATTTGGAGGGCCAAGGTGTGGGAATTCTAGGAAAAATGAGTCAACACATCCATAAACGGAGTTGGGACAATGCTCTGTTGCTGGGCCAAAATGAGCCGCACTGTTTTGTGCCTTTTGGAAATGGGGAAAAGGATGGCTGGGTGCAGATTTTTTTGAGGAAATTCAATGATTTTGGTCGCCGCTGGGATGTGGGATGGCTCCATGGCCAGAAAGGCAGTCGTCTCCAAAATTGGGTGGGCAAATTTGGTTTCCTTTTGGCTCTTCTCCTGTCTTCGTCTTCAATTCCTAATAAAATTGGCTGGGACTTCCCCATTTTTGGCTAGAATGTGTCTTCTCGCATTCATCACTCATTCTCGAGGCCCTCCTAGCCAAATTTTGTTTGGCCACCCGCCGCTCATCCCAAAGCCGCCTTTTTCGATGCCGCCTCCGGCCATTTTTGTTGGGACCTTCTCATTTCAATATGAACCGAAAAAAGAGGATTTTGATTAAAGGCGAAGTGTGGGGGATGGGCAAATAAAAAATATTAATATTTTTTTGGAGGAATTTAACGAGAAAATTCCTTTTTTGATGGCCAATCCGCCATAAAAACTTCCGGTGTGCCTCCACTAATTGGACTCGGTGCCCGAAGGGGAAATGCGAAAGAGGAAGTGTGGGGTAGGGCAGATTGTTGTGTTTGGCTTCTTGCCTTCTTTCATGGCCATCATTTGCTGTGGCCAATGTCAATGTGCCGAGTGCGGGCTGAATGGATGGATGGAGCCAAATGGGGGATATGTATGTATTATATGAGGCATAACTTTTCCTCCATCGCTCTTTCTCCCGTTAGGATGAATTCGGAATGTCCTTGTGGGAAACTCTTCGGAGAATTGGCATTTCGGCACGGCCATTTTTTGCTGTCCAACATCAATTTGATGCAATGAAAAGCAATTTTTGTCGATAAAAAAAATATTTGGAATTAAATAAAATGCATATTGATTAGGCATGTAATAAATACAAATGCATATTGATTAGGCATGTAATAAATACAAAAGCATATTGATTAGGCATGTAATAAATACAAAAGCATATTGATTAGGCATGTAATAAATACAAATGCATATTGATTAGGCATGTAATAAATACAAATGCATATCGATTAGGCATGTAATAAATACAAAAGCATATTGATTTGATTAGGCATGTAATAAATACAAAAGCATATTGATTAGGCATGTAATAAATACAAATGCATATTGATTAGGCATGTAATAAATACAAAAGCATATTGATTAGGCATGTAATAAATACAAAAGCATATTGATTAGGCATGTAATAAATACAAAAGCATATTGATTAGGCATGTAATAAATACAAAAGCATATTGATTAGGCATGTAATAAATACAAAAGCATATTGATTAGGCATGTAATAAATACAAAAGCATATTGATTAGGCATGTAATAAATACAAAAGCATATTGATTTGATTAGGCATGTAATAAATACAAAAGAATATTGATTAGGCATGTAATAAATACAAATGCATATTGATTAGGCATGTAATAAATACAAAAGCATATTGATTAGGCATGTAATAAATACAAAAGCATATTGATTTGATTAGGCATGTAATAAATACAAAAGCATATTGATTAGGCATGTAATAAATACAAATGCATATTGATTAGGCATGTAATAAATACAAAAGCATATTGATTTGATTAGGCATGTAATAAATACAAAAGCATAATGATTAGGCATGTAATAAATACAAATGCATATTGATTAGGCATTAGGCATGTAATAAATACAAAAGCATATTGATTAGGCATGTAATAAATACAAAAGCATATTGATTAGGCATGTAATAAATACAAAAGCATATTGATTAGGCATGTAATAAATACAAATGCATATTGATTAGGCATGTAATAAATACAAATGCATATTGATTAGGCATGTAATAAATACAAAAGCATATTGATTTGATTAGGCATGTAATAAATACAAAAGCATATTGATTAGGCATGTAATAAATACAAATGCATATTGATTAGGCATGTAATAAATACAAAAGCATATTGATTAGGCATGTAATAAATACAAAAGCATATTGATTAGGCATGTAATAAATACAAAAAGCATATTGATTAGGCATGTAATAAATACAAAAGCATATTGATTAGGCATGTAATAAATACAAAAGCATAATTAGGCATGTAACAAATACAAATTAGGCATGTAATAAATATAAAAAACATATTGATTAAGGCATGTGATTATAGACAAAACAAGGGCGCCCTACCGTACAGAGAATGTAAAATTCAGAGGTTATACGATATACCATTCGACTCCTCTCAGCGAGCTGAGTCCAACGGTACCAAAATTATGTCCCGGACTTTACGGGTTCTGAAGTCTCAAATGTGAAGGGTCCCCCCTACAGGTCGAAAATTTTTGAAAATTTTTTTTGGCAAAATTAGTCCCGGGCGATATATTGACTTCTTTAAGACTCCTATGCTCCGAGCCCCTAAGCCCTAACCCTAGCCCCAACCCTAATCCTATCCCCTAAACTTAGCCCCTACTCTGAGACAAAAATGGCCATAAACTTTTTTATTTTTCGGTTTTATGCGAAACCAATGACAGATTCGGACTCCTCTCATCGAGACGCGTCGATCGAGCTATAATTTGACCGGAAAAAAATTTCAAAATTTTTTTGAGTTTAGACCCATAGGGGGGACCCTTCACTCAGGGATCTCAGATGGTTTTTCAGTTTGGGGGGCATTTCGTGAAAAAAAGGGGGCATTTGGGGGGCATTTTCGGTAAAAAAGGGGGCATTTTGGAGGGTGTTATGGCTGAGGGATAAAAGAAGAAGAAAGGGCCAATGAAAGCAATGAAAAGAATATGCAAAAGCCCCTGACTATGAAAATAGGTGCGGATTCTCAAAATATGCCGAAAATATGCGTATCGCATTCGTATGCCCCGATACTGATACACCCTTATTTTGAGCATAAATTTTGAAAATTTAACATATTTTAGAATTATTTTAGAATTATTTTAGAATGTGGAAATTTTCAAAATTATTAAATTGATCATATTTTGACAATAGATGATGAAAATACAGCCAGAAAAATATATTTTTAGAATATTCAAATTCTCAGAATTATGTTCAGATTTAGAGATTCTGAAAATTATTTTTAAACACTATTTTCAGTATATATGTCAAGATAAAGACGAGAAAACAATTCTCAAAATATCCATATTTTCAGCATATGCTCAGAATCTGAGTATTATGAAAAATTATTTTTTAGTAAAATTTTTGTCCAATATTAGTCAAAATAAGTTCTCGCGCATCCCGGGACCTCGAGAATCCCAGGACCCCGTGCACTCGGGAGTCCCAGGATCTCGCGCACCTCGAGAATCCCAGGATCCCGCGCACTCGTGAGTCCTAGGATCTCGAGAATCCCACGATCCCGCGCACTCGGGAGTCTTAGAACCTCGCGCGAGTCCAATCCCAAACGGCTACTACGCCGGAAGCATGCCCCAAAGGGGCAGCAGCCATGTCTTCCCCTTATAAATCTGAGTACTATATGGGCTGAAGGGTAAAAAAATTTTTATGAGAAGCACACAATAGGATGAAATAGACAGAGCCATCTCTGTTTGTCTAACAGAAATAGTACACAATACTAGCATTGCCAAATAAAGATCAATAAAATTATTGTGGGAATTTCTAGAATTCAAAATATATGCTCAAAATATATTTATTTTCAACATTTAAAATGAATCATATTTTAAGAATAATTTTAAAATATAAAAAATAAGATATGTTGAAAATTTAAAAATTTTCAAAATTATTTTAAAAATATACTAGATTTCCCTATTATTTTCAGAATAACCTAATTTCAGTCATATGTTTAAAATTCGCATATTTTGCGATATATTTTCATAATAACAAATTCTAACTATATTTTTGGCTTTATATCTTAGAATAATTTTCATAATTTAAACTTTTTTGATATTTTCATAATTTACAATATTCTAACAAAATTTTAAGAATAATTAAATTTTGCAATATATTATCGGGATAGTGAAATTTTGGGCATAGATTGGGAGTTGTATCTAGCGTCAGGGTCAGGGGCCACACTCGGTGGTGGAATGGCCGAATGGTTAACGGCACCGGCTGCGAAAGGGCCCCAATGCGATGGTTCGACAACGACTTCCACCCAAATTTTCCAACTCCATATCATGGCGACCCTGTGGAGTCTAGCTAAACTGGCTAGATAGTACCTACAACCTAATATTCGCTGAGTGGAGCAGCGAGAATAGACGGGTGGAAGAAGAAATGAAAAGAAAAACAGTGAAGGCCAAATGACAACGAAAAGCCATTGCTTCTAGTAACATCAGTCTTATGTTTACGGGCGGCACCCGTAATATTCAGTTTGTTGTTTCGTGGTCGGCAACAAACGGCGGGAAATAGACAACAGAAAAGTGTCGAGGGCGACACTTGCCGGAGGAGAGGAGTGTTATGGCTGAGGGATAAAAGAAAAAGCAATGAAAAGAATATGGCCCAAAATATTTATTTATTCCCGAAAAAGTTGAAATAGTTTAAATTGAGATGGAATTATAATAAATTATTTATCCAAATTTGTTTGACATCTCAGTTCATTCATTTCTTATTTATTATTTTCAACACATCATCATTCATTCCTTCACTGTTGTCCTCCTTGCTGATCACGATTCCGGCGGAGACGTTCACGGTATCGACGTACATTCTCGCGCACCTGTCGACGGAGTTCTTCTTGGCGTCGAAGTTCTCTTTCCTCCAATCTTCGCATCTCCTCTTCCCTTCGCCTCATTTCTTCTTGTCGACGTTGCATTTCTTCTTCTTCTCGCCTCAATTCTTCTTCTCTTACTCGTAGACGTTCTTCTTCCCTTCGCTTCCACCAGGCATCATACCTAAATTATTAATTATTATTGGCATTGAAAATTTATTTTTACCAATCCGACATTTTTGATTTATTGGAACTGAAAAAGGATAGGAAAATTTATTTATAAAAATTGGCAATAAACGATTAGGGTTGAATTTTTTGGAATTGGAATGGAATGAAATTTGGTTTTTGAGGTTTAATAAATTGATGATTTCATTATAAATGGATGGGTGGTTGGTTTTTGAAAATTAATGAATCAGCTTAAGCCTATCGCACAGTCGTTCGCGTTCGCGTCTGTGCCTCGAAAAGATAACAAAAATGCGAGGGCAAAATTTCGTCTTTGCTCGGCGTTCGAAATGGGTGCGCACAGTAGTCTGAGTCTGGGGCTTGAGTCTGTGCTCGCCGTCTGTGCTCGGAGTCCGCGCTCGGGTATGGGAGAGTCCGCAAAATCGTTCGCGCTAGTGTCTGGGCCCGTTTCTGAACTCGTGCCCAGACGAATTCAAAAATTTGAGTTGACCAAGCATACTCTCACATGACTTTTCCGGCAGGGCGCGAAAGGCTTTGCGAACTTTTCATGCAAAAAATGGACCAAAATGTGGCGTTTTTTGTTAAATTGGCCGGATCACAAAGCGATTTCGAAACCGTAAGAACCAAGTCCATGGAAGTTGAAGCAATTCTCGCCTAGCGCAAAAAGGAGCCACAATTATTCGCACTGGAATACAACCAAGACGATGAGGAAATTAACAGTGATGAAGTAACCAAGAACTCAGTTCTGAGGACTTTTATTGCACTTTCTGCAAAGTTCAGGGGCACACAATTTATGAATAGACTCAAGCCCCAGACGCGAACGACTGTGCGGACTCCAAAGCCACAAGTTCGAACTCGAGCCACTAGCACGGACCACAGACTCGACGCGAACGACTGTGCGACAGGCTTTAGAAAATATGAAGACTTCTAAATGACAAATTTATAGCAATCATATTTATTTTTTGTTATTAATTGAATCTAATATTCAAAGCAATTTCCGGATATTTTCCATTATTTTTCCACTGTTGTTTTATCATTCATTTTTATACCAACCACACATTTATTTAGATTGCTACATCATTTTTATTATTATTATTAGATTTACCCGAAATTTTTAGTTATTGGGGAAAATTAGATGGTGAAAAATCGAATTTTATAAATTTTTCAGTAAATTCGTGATTAGATTATGCAAATTAAATAGAGGAAATAAAAACAATCAAAACCTTTTAATTTCATTTCAATAAAATCAAAATTTTCATTAAAAACTGGCAAGTGAAATGAAAATTATTATCACCCCAACCATCTATTCCAACTTTTTCCTCGTTCCCTATTTATGCCGGATTCTAATTACAGCTCATCAGCTAATAATAATTAATAATAAATTAGGGTTGCGTCCCCGAAGGTCGGGGACGGGTTGAACGGGGACGGGGATGATCGGGGACAGCACTATCGGGGACGGGGACGGGGATGACCTGAACGGGGTTCCCCGCGGGGATCCCCGCGGGGACGGGGGTGACCTAAATTTTTTAAAAGGTCTAATTTTTCACAAAAAATTTTTTTTTGAAGAAAAATTTACTAAAATTTCAATAAATTATAAGTGCAAATAAATCTTAATCATCATTTATTCAATCTCCCCTTCAATTTCTTCATCTTCTGAATCATCTGAAGTTGATGGTGCCAATTTCACTGAGTCCAAATTTGCTTTTGCAACCAAAATTTGACGAACCATTTTTCCGAAAAGTCTTTAAATATAATTTAAATGATAAATAACATTATTTTTAAATTAAATAAACCTATTTCGAAGGGTATTTGAATAAATTAGTCCTGCCTTGGAGAAGAGCCTCTCGCTGCATATTGAAGTTGCAGGAATGCAATGCAAAATTCGAGCCAATTTTGCCAAATCGGGATAATTAATCGCATTTTCGCGCCAAAGTGCCAATTTTTTCTGTTTGAAATGGGCCAATTGCAATTCAATTTGGGCAGACAATTCCGATTCTGGCTCATCAGAAATTGATGATAGCAGTGAAGTGGCGCTGGTCGATTTTTGTTTAATATTCCAAATGTTATCTGGTATAAGATTAAATACAAAAATTATTAATTGAATAAAATATTAATCATTCTTACAATTTGCCATGCTTTCATCGCTTCCAGAGCCCAAATCAGCTTCCAAATAATCATTCTCAATGTCCAATGGCACTTCCGTTTCATTCAAATTTTCCTCTATTAGATTTTGTTCATCAAAATTCTTGATCAATGCTGCGAAATTTTTGTTTAAAATTAATATCAATTAATTCTTACTTTTTTTTGGCAAATTCGATCAACAATTGTTCGACAATTTTCCAATTCCCAGTTGAGAAAAAATGGTATCATAAGCATATCGGGGATCCAGAAGCATGGAAATTCGAAGCAAATCATTGTTGCATAATTCGCCAACTCTTTCCTGAAGCGTTTTGGCGATTTTTTCCGCTATTGGTGCAATTGTTTTTGGGAAATGTTGTTCAACCAAAAAATCTCGAATCCGCTTGAGAGTGGGGAGAACTGTTGAGCAAGTAGATTTTTCGAGAGAAAACTTAATAAAAAAAAAATAAAATTAATAATAAAATTTGAAATAACCTTTTTTGTTTCGATATGAAAAATTTCCAATAATGGGCAAATTTGTTTCAAAAATTCAAAGTCTTCCGGCTCCAGATGTGGCAAATGTTCTGGTATTTCATCCATTCTTGCCCGCTTCACACCAAATCCTCTTCTTTCACCCTCAATTGCCAACAATATTTTCTTTTTCTCATAAAAAGCCTTCAACATTTGGTAAGTGGAGTTCCAGCGAGTGGAGACGGACTTAAGAAATCAAAAAATATTTTTTAATTTTATAAGCAAACCATGATCAATTTTGTTGTTTTTAATTTCATTTTTATATGCATTTGATCCCAAAGATTTCCTCCTTTGCTGGTACGCGAAAAAGTCACCCATGCACGCACTTTTTTCGTCATTTCATTCAAAATTGGCATTTTCATTGTGTCTCCCATTATTAAATGCAAATTGTGGGCGACACATTGGAAGCTAATAATTTTCAAAAATATTAATCCTTAACAAAATAAGAAATAAACCTATTCATTTCCAAAATATGCGCTGATTTCTTCATATTGCTGGCATCATCCCTGACAAGACAGATTGTTTTTTCGATTATAAGCCCATTTGATTCGAGTGAAAGTTGAATTTGTGAACATCGAGAACGTGATCATTTCGGACAAATGATTCATCCAAATAATGTATTGTTATGCTAGAATTGTTCTTTTTTATGAAAAAATATTAAAATTATTTACCTCAAAAGTGAGGGCGATTTTGTGACCTGCGACCAACCGTCCGAAGTAATCGAAAAAAAAGCATTTCCAATGTTTTGGACAATTTTGCTTCTTGTTTTCTCGGCCATATTAGGAATGACTTTTCTTGCAAAATAATCTCTTTTATGAAGCTAAACAAAAAAATTAATAAATAAATTTAATTTCATTTATATAACCTTCAATTTTGGATAGGCCAATGTGAAAAGTTTGTTCACTCCCGGATCTTCAAAAAATAAGAAAGAATCGTTTCTTCTTAACATTATGCCGGCCATCTCTTCATCGGCTTTGACTTGGGGATCATTATGATCAAAAAAATCTGTGATTTTTTTATTCTTAAATTTAAAAATTTTATAAAAAATTCAAAATTAAAACAACCGATGATCCAGGCTTTTCCGTTTCTTCAGGGTTTATTTCTTTATGAATTGTCTTAATATGATCCCAGAGTCCTTTGGTTGATCCTTCTTTGTAAGCTCGATTTTGATTGCATAAATTGCATTCTGCAAGATCTTCGCCGGCTACTTTTGTAAAATATTTCCAAATATTGGATTTGGGTTTCGGCATTTTTAATTGTTTTTAATTATATCTCTTTAAAATTTGTATAAATTAATTTAGAAAAATCTATTAATTCAAAATTGATATTTTTGGAAAAAAAGTATAAAATAAATGGAATTGCCAGCAATTTGGAAGTAGAAATATAGTTTATGAAAATTATAGAGAATGAGAATAAAAAGTAAAAATAGAATGCCACAAAGTTAATCTTGTTCCTGATTGGGCTAAAGTTCCCCTCAAAATTTCTGTATTTTCTTGAAAAATGCAATAATATTGAGTATTTTTCATCCCCGTTCATCCCCGCGGGGACAGGCTTCGGGGACGGGGATGATCGGGGATGGACCTTTCGGGGAACGGGGATGTCCCCGAAGCCAAAAACACCGGGGATCCCCGACCGTCCCCGTCCCCGCGGGGACGGGGGCGCAACCCTATAATAAATCATCTTATGTTACCCCAAAATTGGTCATAAGATTTTTACCTTAAAATAGTGTTTTTTTTATCTTTACAAACAATATGAATTCCCCCAATATTTTATACTTAACGCAAGTATTTTTACAATTTTACATCCAAAAATTTATGGTATTCATTTTCAGTTCTTTTAAAAGAATGTCATCAGATTCCGAACGCGAACGAATACGACGTCGACAAGATATAGTGCGCCGAGAACGGGAATTGCAAAGACAGGAGGAAGATTTGCGTCAACGCGATGAAGAACTCAGACATAGAGAAGAGCAATACAGACAACGCCAAGAAGAACGGCGCAGACAATGGCGCGAAAGAATGGCTCGATATCGCGAACGCCATGCCAATCGTGATCAACAAGGCGGAGGACAACAATGAGATGGGAATAATGATACGAATTATTAAAATAAAGAAGCGATGAAAAAGATTAAAGAGAAATGAATAAATTTTGTGCCAAATTCTATTTGAAAATTAAAAATAAATTTTGAAATACAACAGCAAGTTTCATTTACTAATGACACTGGCGTGAAAAGACAGCTGTTATCTCTAGGCAAAGACACTTTATAAGATCCGATTTATTCACTATTTGTTCACTTTTATTTAATCGCCGTCGGCGAATAGCCGATAGAACGGAGTGACTCGAACCTATTGAATAAAGAATATTGCCTCCCAAAATCTGTCCTCTTTCATGGCGACCCTGGCACCGTTCTATTCGCGTCTATTTCGTTGACAATGGCGACCCGGCCAAATCCTTTCAACAGCCGAATTGCGACGATCAAGAGCAACTAAATTTCACCAATATTCCTACAAATTTGTGGTTTTATGCCGATGAGGGAAAACAACTGCAGAATGGTTGATCGGAGGCTTTCATTTCTTTCACTCTGATCGGCGGCAATGAACTACACCTTCATCTGATGCGTCAGTTACTTTATGGGCTCCAGTTACTGAACGCCAAAGCTGTGTTTATCTCCTTTTTCACTGCCTAAGTCAGGTGAAGACTTTTAACAACATAAACTAGCCCAAGAGATTCACACTAAAAATGACAAAATTGCACATAATTTACAACGATCCTCATCGAAACATCAACATTTAATGGCCAATTTCATCATATTTCTACCTTGATGAACAACGATTTTCATTCTCCTCTTTATGTGGTGATTGAAAAGAAAAAAAATTTGGCCAAAACAAACGAGCCAGACAGGGCAGCTGCAGCAATTTTCTGGGAATCATTAGCAGCAAATGAATTGTGGGCGGACAATTAATCAACGACAAGCTGTGGGAGCTAAAACAAAAGCTGTGGGAGCTAAAACAAAAAGCTGTGGGAGCAAAAGCAAGGCTGTGAGAGTCAAAAAAAAATCAGTTGGAAGAAGCAACGGAAGCAAAAACAATCCAGCGAAGAAGCCCAGAGGAAATTAATGATTGAAGAAACCGCTACTGCTGAGGATCGAGGCTGGCAACAACAAAGATTTAATTGGCCAAGTGTTCTGGAGGATCACGGACTGAGGACAGCCGTTCAAATGGGAGACGGGAAGATGGAAAAGGATTTTGGCCGGACAAAAAGAAGAAAAGAGGCAATAAGGAAGATGGAAAATGAACAAAACGAGATGATAAAAAGATGTCAATCTAGGGAAAATTTTGGTTGCGCGAGGCCGCGCAAAGAGGAAGATGGGAAGTGACACTGGCGTGAAAAGACAGCTGTTATCTCTAGGCAAAGACACTTTATAAGATCCGATTTATTCACTATTTGTTCACTTTTTATTTAATCGCCGTCGGCGAATAGCCGATAGAACGGAGTGACTCGAACCTATTGAATAAAGAATATTGCCTCCCAAAATCTGTCCTCTTTCACTAAATTCTTAGCCATACTTAAATTAAATTATTCAATTATTTAATATTGTCCAAAAACAATAGTTTTTCTCTTTTTGAGGCTTATTCTTTACAAAATATGCCCAATAAGAATCTTTCGACTATCGATTCAAGATCCCCCAAACATTGGGAGAAAGGGTAGACAAGGTGTCCTTTCCAGGAATGCCAAAGCGCATTGGCGCGTTTTGAAAATCGGACATTTATGCGCGTTTTGAAAATTTGGACATTTATAATTTAAATTTACGCCAAAAGACGAAATGTCATAAAAAAATATATAAAAAATAAATAAATGAAATGTAAAAAAATAAATTAAATGCAAATTCAATTTCAATGCAAATTGCAAACCGATCAAATCAATAAACAAAGGCTTATAGCCTATGAATCAATTCCGAAACCAAAACTAATTAATTATTTATTCAATTTATAAAATTAAAATTATGTAAATTTTCCAGAGAATAAAATCAATTATCAATCAATTAATAATCGGCAAAACAACGAAAAGCAAATGGCGGCAAAGAAGCAACGTGGCGAAAAGAAGGCCAAGAGCTCATTGAACAAGGTGGTCACCCGCGAATACACCATTCACATGCACAAGCTTATTCATGGAATGTACGGTTTACCTTTTAATTATTCTAATTTTAATGAATCTTTATTGAAAATATTAAAAATAACAGAAAATATTAAGCATGACGAAAGGATTTTAAAGGTTTATAACGGTTCAAAGAATTGTCCTAGATAACAAATCCTATAAAAATCGGTATCGGTAGACCTCGTCAAGACGCATCCTTTTCCTTTGATTAGTTAGACCAATTATAAACTTATAACTTACTTAGTTTTGAATCAAAATTGATTTTAATCATTTAATACCCTTTAACTATTGATCAAACAATGACTAATTATAAATATAAACCATTCCATTCAATACATCTTCGTCTTGACGAGATTTTTCCTATTGGTTTCGGGTTTGGGGCCTCGGGTCTAGACTCTAGGATAAACCATTGAACTGCTCTGATTCTCCATTTTCAATATTTTTATCGACAAATTAAATACTTCTTTTTTATTCAGTGGTTTCAAATACCGAGCACCGCGGGCTATCAAAGAGGTCAAGAAATTTGCCGAGAAGCAAATGGGCACTCCTGACGTTCGCATCGACACACGTTTGAACAAATTCCTCTGGTCTCAAGGCGTTCGGTATTCCACTTTATTTATTTTTAATTTAACTAATTTGTCTAATTTCCAGCAATGTACCATATCGAGTCCGTGTCCGCTTGTCGCGTCGACGCAATGATGACGAGGACTCACCGCACAAACTCTACACCTTGGTATTTTATTAAACATTAATAACAAATTGATTTTCTTAATAAGTTTGTCATGAGTTCTAATTATTCGATAGGATAGTAAGATATTAATTGAGTCAAAACTCGAAACAATATGAATATAATCAATATCAGCTATTAATATATTCTAATAAAAATCGAAAATACTACTTAACAATCTCATTTTTAGTAATATAAACAAGTAAGTAGCTATTTCTAGTTTGCTTAATGTATTATTATTCAAATCAAAATTCCAAATTAGTTTTTTAAAAAATGTTATTACACATAAGTAATTTCCCAATCAATCATTTGACTTGATTTTTTATCTAATCCAATATGAGTAATAATTTTGATAAATCCATTTCCATCCCCTTCCCATTATTGATGATATTTTAAACAATTATACAATTTCAACATTTTTCAGGTCACCCACGTGCCAGTGACTTCTTTCAAGCGGCTGACCACTGTGAATGTGGAAAGCGAAGATTGAAGAAAAATGCTATCGTAATTTGAAGTAGAAGATTAAAAGGCAATCCAACAAATTATGTTATTTATTATTTTTTTATTTGATAAATTATTCAAGAACTTGCAAGTTACAACTTTATTCAAGAATCATAAAACCCTCTAGAGTTACGAAATTTAAAATTGTAAATTTTTTTTTCCCAGAATTATAAAATTATCCAGTAGAAAAATTAAAAACGAAATGCCGCAATTAAAAAAAACATAATTTATAATTTTTACCTAATTTTAGTTTTTTTTTTTTAATATTTTTTATGACTTTTCGTCTTTTGGCGTAAATTTAAATTATAAATGTCCAATTTTCAAAACGCGCATAAATGTCCGATTTTCAAAACGCCACTCAACCATGCCAAAGTACCTTATTTATATGGCATTTGCCATATTTTTTAAGATTTGCCTTATTTTTTGCCATATTTCTGATCGCCTTATAAATGTCATATTTTTGAAAATTTTTTAAAATTGATGATTAGTCAAATTTTTTCGCTGCGCAGCCATTTTTGGGATCAAATTTTTCGCTGCGCGGCCATTTTTGGACCAAATTTTTCGCTGCGCGGCCATTTTTGGATCAAATTTTTGGCTGCGCGGCCAATTTTGGATCAAATTTTTCGCTGTGCGGCCATTTTTAACTTTTTTCTTTCTTACTGGAATTATTTATTGTTTTTGTTTGCGAGAAAGTGCATTCAGAGATCTTAATTATTGAAATTTTTATTCTTATTTAGACCTAAATAAGCTCTAGGATAATGTGAAATCCAATAAAAATAGGTATGGTTTTGAAAAATAAACGCTTATTTCAATATTTTATCGTTAAAAATTGATGCCATAAAAATGCCATTTTTTTTGCTTTTGCCATATTTTTCACTGGAGGACCTGGCATCGCTGGTCCTTCGTCCTTTCCCATTTTCCCCATTTTGGTCTTTTCGATATTGGACATTATTTATCGCTACTTCTTTGGCCATAAGTTCCCCTTGTATGAGATAATATGAATTTGGCAACAAATACACTGAATTTGGCAACAATCTTTCGTGTCGAAAAATATTATATTTTTGAGGCCATATAACTTGGCCCTAACTAGGGGTTTAGGGCTAGGGTTAGGTTCAGGGCAGGCATGGGATTAGGGGCTAAGGGCTAGGGAAACTTAAAGAAGTTTGATTTGGCCAAGTTATATGGCCTCAAAAAATATTTTTCGACACGAAAGATTGTTGCCAAATTCAGTTTTTTTGTTGCCAAATTAAATGACTCCCCCCTTGTATTGGGGTGATTGGGAACTCTGAGTCCTTTGTCTATTGGAGCATGGATCGGGGCGAGAGGAAGAATGGACCCGAAATTATATTCAATTCCATTTATTTATGATTTTAAGCAATTATTTAATTCATTTCGAATTTTACTTTGTTTTTTCATGTCCGACATTGGAATGGGCAATTTTTATTCTATGTACAATATAATATCAATTTCAATGTTATTTGTAATTAAAGAAATATTAAAACTATAATTAAATTTTGGAGTTATCTAAGATCTTATTCCAACCCATGCGATCTTTATATTCAAAAAAAATAATACTGGTCTTTTCATTGATTAAGTGGTTAAGTCGAGAAACAATTTTTAAAAGCGCCTTTAATAAAGTTCACATTTATTTACCTTTCATTCATTTTCTTTTATCAAACAAAACATAATTAATAAAACAACCAAAAAGAATGCACTATAATTTAATTTATTCATTTTTTCAAAACTAGCAAAGAATATATGATCTTATCAATAAAATAGAAAACAAAAAAAATGAGCATTTATTTTGCAAAATGTATTTTTTTTATTGACCACTGCGGCGATGATCTCTTGGCCTTGCGTTGGAATATGACCGATTTTGTTGCTGGCGGTCTGGATTTCCCAAATTGTTGTTATTTGCACGATGGTACGGAAGTTGGTGTCGCGGTTGATATCGTTGATGATGCGAGCCTCCTGCAAAATTTTGTGCACCACCACGGCCTCCTTCAATTCCTGTGCTGTTGATTTTGACGCCATGAAGAGTCACTATGCCTTCCAGTCGATGGTTGATTTGGAGGTGGTGGTGGCGGTTGTCCCCAATGCGCAACATAGCCTACTCCCGCGGAAGCCTGTTGTATCCCTGCTTGTGGTATCCAATGTATGGGTGGTGTAGGCGGCGGCATTGCCATTTGTGCGAATAAATTTGCTTAATGAAATGAATTAAAAATGTTTTTTGAGTAAAAAAACAAATACCATTTTGGAGATTCAATGGCTGAGCAAGTCGTTGTTGTTGATAGTGATTGTGTTGATTGTGCCATGGAGGAGATTGTCCAATCAGGGGTGGTGGTTGTTGATAAGCAAAAAGGCCTGGTGGTCCACTCCGACGTTGATTCTCTGCGAGTTGATAGTTTAGCATTCGATGGCCGGGTGAAGAGAGCGATGCTTGTGGAATGTCACGGGAGAAGCCAATTTGGGGCCGATATGAGCCTTGGCGACGATCATTGAAATCGCCGGGTTTTAGCACTCGGGGCAATTCGTTTATGCCATCCAGTCGGTGGGCTTTGAAACGGTAGTTCACCGGGAATTGCGGGTCCCGAAATTTGACCATAATGCAGCTGTTGCTCTTCAAATAATAAATTTTGGAATTAAATATTAAATTTAATATGCAAATCAAACCTTAATATCGCTAAATTCAAGGGAATTCCTGAACATTGAAACAAAGGGGGCATCGCATTCCACGGCTGTTTGATCATAGCACACTTCGCCAGCCATCCCATAGGCTAGGCTGGCATCAATTGCAATCCAGGGCGATTCCAATTTGTTGGACTCTTCGTTGTTCTCTATAAATTAAAATTAATTTGAATGAAATAAAATTAGGCAAACCCGAATTTTGCAAAGCCTCTGTTGGTGGTTTTTCTTCTTCATTCTTCTCTATATTATCATCCGCATCCACTTTCAAATTTGATTCATTTGCTGCTCCGTTTGATTGCCTTTTTTGCTCCTTTATCCTTTCTGATGAGCCTTCATTCGCATTCTTGCCCTGAATATGCACCTCGTGGACCAATTCGAACAAAGTGTGCTGCCTTCCAATGAATAGTCGATCCGGCCCTGTCATGTTTCGTGCTTGTTCCTCTGGTGTCAATGTGTCGTAAACCTGAAAAAACACATTAAATCTCATTTAAAAGTTTTTCATAAAGATTTAGAATTGTAATTGTAATTAGTAATTGTAATTAAAATGTAGTCCAAAATATTTTAAGACTATGCATTCATTCACAAAATAATCAAACAATATTCCTCTCATGTCTCAAAAGCAGTCACCCAAAAGCAGTCTCTCATGTCTCCAGAATGATCTGACCAAAAGCATTCTCTCATATTACAAACAAGTTTCAGGAAGGATTCTAATTAGAATTTTTATGGAAAAATTCTAAAACAAAGTCTTTAAAAGTCTTTCCGAACCGAAAAGTATCCAATAAGGAATAAGTCAATTATGTTTAATTTACCGGAATGAGTGCATTTAAAAGCCGTTTCTCGTCCACAAATGGGAGCAGAGCCACTCCCTGCCAGGCAAATTTCTTTCCATTCAAGTCGATTTCAAATTGTTCCGGGTAAAAGTCCACAATTGGTGAGCTTGGCTCAGTCATCAGAGAACGCCATCCAGCTGGAACATGCTCTCTTAAATTAATGATTAGTAAAACGGATTTAAGGAATAATTAAAACCTGCTAGCTGCCGGAAAAACGCCCATCAATTGTTCCAATGGTTTGAATGGTTTTGTTGATTTACTGAAGTCCGGCTCAAAATTGCCGATCAAATCAAAGTCCGAGGCGAATGGAGCATAGTGGAATGGATAATACCAAGTCCAACTGGCACATCCCTAAATAAAAATTCGAATTATTTTATAATTTATTAAGATTTGCAGATATTTTCCATTTTTAGCGATGGCATAACTAATTTGACAAAAAGTAATTTTCCGAACATCAATTTATTTTTAAATCTTAATTAAAATCAAACCTGATAATAATATCGAAGAACCCAGGCGAGACCTTCCACATAGGCACATGCCACTTTTCTTCGGAATTCCTGATCGCTCTCGGACACTTGGAATTTTGCCTGGTAGTAGCGGTCTTTCCATCCGGCCTCCCAGAATCGAATTCCATCCTCCGGTTCTTCGTCCGATTCATCCTCCGCCCCGACCAGCGCTGCGACCATTCCCCTGGCCAATGGAGTTTGTTTGCCGGATGGAGTGGTCACCATAATTGCTGGTTTTGATTTTGATGGTCCTTCATCCGAATTTGGTTGGTCCTCCTGGCCAACTTTCTCCTCCTTAAACGACTAAAAATATGGAATTGGTTCACATTTTAAAATAAATTATGTCCAAAAATATTAATCCATTTTACTCAAAATGGCCAAATACCTTTGCCGGTGGTTCTCCATTTGGACTGGCATCAATGGCAGTGTCCGTTGCTTTCCTTTTCGATCCAATTGACACAGAGGAACTAGTTTTGGTGGCCGAAACTGGTGTTAACAAGGATTTGAGTTTTTGGGCTTGTTCTTCCGCTCGTTGAGACATCTAAAAATTTTTTATAATTAATTTTATTTGAATTATTGTATTAATTTTTATATTTAATTTATTTAATGGCTTCAGTTTTGTTTTAATTCTCAAACTGTCAATTTAGACAGTCAAATAAGATCAAAGTAATTTTGTTCTGTCTGTAGTTTTTGTTAAAAAAAACATCATTAGCCATTTATTAGTATTTTTGGTCATAAAATATTATAAATTTGATATTTGACCTGTTGACGATCGTCGGCCGCCATTTTCCGAATATTTTCCCCATTTATGTAAGGTTGTTGCTTATTTATTGGTTGCGGCGCAATGAAATTGGCATTGTAGGGCATTATTTGAGTAGCCGCCTCTCTTGCCCGTCGTTTTCGTTGTTTCTGAGATTCCTTGAATCGCTGTTCCCGCATCTTTAAATTCATTTAAATTATTTATCTTCTAAATTCAAATAAACCTGTCTCTCTTTGAATATTTCGTCCTCGGCTTTGCCCAATTCGGTCATGATCATTGTGACTCGTTCAATGTTCACTTCGCCATCCTCCGTCAACCATCCCCCTGTTTGATAGACCATTTGTTTGTACAATTTCACCAGCCGGTCAATTGCACCTTCGCGAATTTCCAGCGATGGAAGATGCGGCAAAAAATCATTTCCAACGAAGAAACACATCATAACCTATAAGAATTATTCCGAATTTAATAGTAAAAATAATTTTAAAAAATACCCAATCATCGATGGCCCTTTCCAAATCGTAAGGAAATGGCAAATTCGGCATGGTCAGCTCACGTTCCAAATATTCACGGAGGACGGGAAGGCGGATGAAAATGAAGTTTTTCTCCTTCTTCAGTGGATCGGCCTGGTCTGGACCGGCTTCAGCCCGAATTAAACCCTGGCAATGTTCCAGTTCATGTCCGTATTGGCCGCACAATTCGCAGGCTTTGGGTTGATTTGGCACAAATTCCTCTCGCAAAATGTTGAAATTGGATTCATGAGTGGCCAGTCCCAGCATTATCAAATCAGCATCGGCGCCACAAAGACAGTGAACGGTGTTGGGATCATGCGATGAGGATGCACGTTGGCGGCGGATGAAGTCCATAATTTTATGCTCCCCTTCACCAGGTGCATTGGCATCAGAAAGTATCACCTTAAAAATACTAACTATTAGTGAATAAATAAAAATTTTCATATAATTTTTATAATTCAGATAATCAACAGTTCTATGTTATTACTTTTTACTTAACTAACTATCCTATTAATTTTAATGGCACCAGTTGCAGTTTAAGGGCTGAAGGGAAAAAGGATGGATGAAGAATTAATGATAATCCCTTCATCATAATCATCATTATTCTTCTTCTTCAAATTGTTCATCATCCTCATCATTATCTTCCTCTTCTTCAGCATCCCCATCTCTTCCTCTTCTTCTCCTTCTTCATCATCCTCATTATTATCTTCCTCTTCTTCATCATCCTCATCTCTCCTCTTCTTCTCCTTCGTCATCATCCTCATTATTATCCTCTTCTTCATCATCCTCATCATTAGCATCCTTTTCTTCTCCTTTTTCATCATCCTTTTTCTCTTCCAGTAAACAATTGTACTATTTCTAAGCAATTTTAATTTTCATATTTTTGAATAATGTATGGATGGTTCTCTCCCACCCTTGGAAATGGTAATGGCTAACCTGAATTTTCTTCCATGCCGGATCACTGGTTATCCTCATGTGGATGTAATAGCGAAGTGCATCCGAGAGCCGTGCCATAAATGGAGTGCCGGGTGTGATGCAATTTGAGTCGAAATGTTCTTCTTCTTTCCTCGCTGGTGGCAGTGGAATTCCTTCATCTTCTAGTCTCTTCCGGATGGTCGCAATTTGTTCTCGTTTGTCGGACGCCTCTTTAGATGCACGAAAACGCCGACTTCGTTGTTGGTTCATCTACAAATCTAAGTTTTTTTTGAATAATTTATTTATTAACCTTTGCTCGTGGTGCAACCCCATCGATGGCCATATAAAGCAGCTTCCTTGGTCGAACAATTGAGAAAAGACGATCAATGTATTCAAAGATGAGGATGAACATTTCATCTTCAGTTTTTGGTGCTGGCCTATCTTCTGGATGGGTGCAAGGATGTATAATGCCATTCATATCCAGATACAAATTGTCAAATTCCTAAATTCATCAATTTATTCCAATTTATTCTATGAATTTATTAATAAACCTGATAGTTTGGGTTTGGTTTTGTGCAATCGACCGGTATTTTGACGCCATCCACATCTTTGTTTCGCTCTTCAACTGCATCGACGATTATTGAAACATATTTACGCGAAAGCCATCGAAAAAATGCGGGAACACCCATTGATTAATATTATATAGTTGGATTGTATAATTGAATAATAGAATTCTTTTATAACAATGATTACTATTTCACAATGGATTTGGAATTCTCTGAAAAATTTGTTTTGTGAAATAATAAACATAAGTCGTTATTAATGGTCTATCGAAAATGTTTGTGGTAAAATAAAAATACTAGCTTATTTGTAAAGTATTTGTCGAATACGACATTAATTATCAATATATTAATCGATTTCATAGATATTAAATATATATATGAATATATTATTGGCTGAGATCAAGATAAATACCATTTATTCAAAAATTTTATAGATATTTTATAATTTAATTATAGAAAATGGGACAAATAAATAACAATAAGTCTCAACATCATCATAATCATAATACATAAAACAACAATCATTCAATAATAGAAGGGTCAATATTTATTTAGGAATCAAAAGTCTTATTGGTCATCGTCGTAAGAGTCCACTTGGTCATCTTGTTGAGAAGTTGGACAAGTTCGACACTAAACAAGAAATGATTAGATTTAAAAAAATAAATAAAAATACCCAAATTGGCTCAGATCTCGACCAAATAATTGCATTTGTGCATTGTCCATAAAGCGCAAAAGGCATGTGGCAATGCGAATTTTGGTCATGTAGCCACCCGGGAGGACCGCAATGTCCTAAAATTCCAATTTTATTGCCATCATGGATGCATGTAAAAAAGAAAACTTACTTGCTGATATTGTTGGAATATTTCTGCAATCTTTTCCATTGGATTGTTTATTTGTTTCAGCAGCATTATAATTCGGGTGATTTCCGGGTCATTGTAGAGGATAGGGACGGTGAATTCTGCCGAATTATCACTTGACACTAAGGCCGGAGTGATTTGCGCACCGCTGGAGCCAACGAAGTCAATGGTCGAGTCCGGATCGGCAACCACACGCAAAATTCCGGCATCATATTGTTCAGTGCCCGGAATCCAACGGTCGATGAGCCCCACGAATATTTCCTCCATATCGACACCATGGATTTTTGCGATTTGTTTGATAATTGTGAAATATTTTGCTAAAAAAATAATTTGAATATTAAATTATTGATTTCATAAATTTACCCAAATATTCGAAATCGGTCCAATCAATTTTGGCATTGCAAAGCAAATGACTGATCAATTCGTTGGATTTTTGTGTCAATGTGGCCGTGTCCGCATCGAAAAGTCCATTCTCCTCCAGCAAATGCTCGGTGTTCAAAACAGCCAGGAAACGACCAAGTGCCAGCCGATTTTGCTCATATTGTTCACGTTCTTCTGCTTTGATCTCCAATTCCTCAGCATTTTGAAGCCATTTCTCCGCTACATCAAAACAAAGCTTGACCAGCAAAATTTTCGTCCGACCTGAAAAATTAATTGCAAAATTATTGATTTAAATCTAAAAATATCTGACCCAATGGAAGACGTTGAAATCGAGTGGCCAATCCTTTGAGAATGCTCAGCCGATTGTGTGAATCATAAATGAGCGTGTCGATTTGATTCAGATCATCCGGGCTGATTTCACGTTTATATTTCACCAATTCGCGGACGAATGAATTGATTGAGCCAACCAACAAATTTGTACGGCTATGCTGAAGGATTGCCTTCGTGGTTTCGACAAGTGAAATCCATAACTGAAAAATAAAACGTAGAATTATTTGGTAAATTTAATGGTTCATGGAATTTAAATGAATCGAACAATTTTCAAAATTTCTTTTTTTTCATACATTGCTCTAATTACCCACCTGAACATTATAAATTGTTAGCTCAGTGTAGATGAACAGGCTTTGGAATTTGTCAATGCTCTCCTTGTCTTCCAGCATCAACAGGTGGTAAGGAAGTCGTTCTTTGGCCGAATTTGGCAAATTTGATTCGTGCAACAATGAGTCAATTCGATTGGATGCACCGGCTGGTTGTTGAACGCCAATTTGTTGCATGAGTGTGACCTCTCCCATGGCCAAACCGGTGGTATCGTCGAATGTGTCCACTTGACCACTTTTTGTGAGCATGGACATTTCCTTAAATAATTGGATTGATTATTTGTGTTTTATTTTTATGCCTACATTGTATTTTGGATTCATGAATTGTTTGTACCATCGAATTTCGGTTGGTGTGATAATTCCCTGTCGTTTGTACATTCTGATATTTAAATATGAGTAGGATGCATTAAATTAAATAAATTTACTTGAGGAATTTCATCAGCGAGAATGAATCGATAATCCGCTCATTGACTTGTGCCTCGTTGAATAGTAATCCTTTTTTGTGCAATTCCTGCATTTTGGTCAACAACAAATCGATGGCCTCATAATTGTATGGGCAAATTTCTTTGATGGTCTGGTTGAGGATGAAGCCAACTCGTTCGTCTTTCTCGTTCATTTCCTGAAAAATATATATACGAATGAATAATTTTATTCTTTCCAACCTGAAGTGCCGTCTTTGCCGTCTCAATGCATTTATTGAAGCGCTCGGGATCATTGCTCAGACGAGAAGAGAATTTGCACAATTCGAGGGCATAATTCAGCATTACATCCGGCATGTTTGCCTGCATTTCCTCACAATATTCTTTCAGCAGATAGGATGGCAATTGAATTTTGGCCAAATCCGCGAGCAATTCAAAAATGCCGTCTCGCTTCAATCGTCCATGACCAATGTTGATTCCTTGCTTGAAAAAGCGCTTCTGCCATTGGACCAAGCCAAACCAGTTCTGAAAAATAATTAGTTTGTTACAGATTAATTAATAATTAAAAACTTACAATGACTTGTTTGATGAGCTGCATATCATGGCTTCGCATAATCAGAATGAAGAGTGTGACACGAGTGATATTCAGAGTATAGCGAACATTGCCTTTCATATTGGACCAACGGCGGAGTTCTTGAAGGACCTTCAAAAAATTTTTTTTGGCTAAGTTGTTTATAAGGAACGGCTAGGACTGGGTTTTTACTTTTTAGGTTGGGAGTTGGGTTTGGATTTATAAAGATTTTTCACCAATGTTGTTTATCCCAGTGGTAGGAGTTTTGTTTTTTTGCAACATTTAGGTCACGAGTTCGAATCCGCTGAAAGGAAGTTATTTTTCCATGCTTGTTTGCTATTTTTATGCATTTAAATTTCTTATTGAATATAGTAAGTTCAGCAAAAACCCATTTCTAAAAGCCGTATAACCATTTTTTTTTTTTAAAGAAAAGACCAATTTAACCAACCTTTAACATTTCATCCGGTGGTAAACTGCAAAGCAATTGGGCCGTTAATTCCAAATCGGCAACAGAAAAGTTGAAGATTTTCTTGCACAATTCCGAAACCAATCTGTCCATTCCTACCAATGCACCATCCAATGGAGCTATTTTGAAACAAGCTTAAATAAATTCAAAAATAAAGTATTCATAAATGACAAAAACATACAAAGTTCATTAGCCAATTTTCGTGCTTGGATTTCCACCAGGATGTGCGAGTTGGAGAGCAAAACAAACACCCGCTTCCAACTTTCTCTCATTTGCCGATCAAATTCATCGCGTTGTTCCCTTTAAAATTAATTTTTATTTATTCCATCTCATATTATTCATTGGACTCACTTTTCGACGGGATATTCCACCAAGGAAGATGCAACAATGGCAACAGCCTTGGCCAGCGTAGGCGGATCGGCGATTGTGCCCTCTTGCTGAGGAAGCATCACACTCATTTTTGGATTCACATTCATTATTTTGGTGTTGTTTCCACTAAAAATTGAACAGATTAATGCAACTTAAAATGAATTATTTTACGTTTTTTGTCGATCACCGATGCCTTTGCCACCTTCATTGTTAAGTGGCAACGATACTACAGCTGCTTCATCCTTGTTTGAATTCAGCTCCAGCACGAGAGAGAAGAATGTTATGTAACGGCCGATCTGGTAATAAATAATTGGCTTTAAAATGTTCTAAAATACCTTGGAATATGCTTCAATATGTATTAGGCTCTCCAAATTTGCAGACCAATCCAGTAAAGCCGGCAAAATTGACTTCAGGGAAGTGACCACATTTTTGATGAAATCCAATTTGCTATCCTTCCTTTCCTCATTCTTCACAATGCCAGTCAATTCCCAAAGAACATAAGTGCAAGCTTCCAATATGTTTTGTAGGTTGGCAATTGTTGGTGCATTTTTCATGGAGAGGAAATATCTGAAAAACATTTAAAATTATATTTTTAATTAATTTAATAAAAACTTACGCCAATGTGTTCAACACAGCCTCAGGCAATTTCGCTTTGATTTGCACACTCAGCAAAATTGTGCACGTTTCGGCCACATCAAAACAGAGCAAATTTCCAAAGCATTTGACATCGGTGATGGATTTGGATTTCTTGGCATCGGATGTTTCAATAAAATTGCGCAAAATTGTCTCGCATTTGCCCTTGTCCCGGAAAGTGTCGAAATCAACAATGATTTGGTGGGTTTGCTGCAATGTTCGAATGTTCCGTGCTTTTCGGATGAGGTCAGCATTTTCTGCACTGTTGGGCTGTTTGTTGAATCGTTCCAAAATGCAGAGAAGACAGGCCAGCCAAATTGGGCGTCGGGAAATAATTTTCTAGAAATTTAATATTTAATTTTAATATTTTCCCTAAAATGGCTAACCTTGATTGTGGTTGTCACCAACAATGATTCGATATGCGTAATCATTTTGGTCGCAACTTGTTGCACATCTTCCTGCGTTTTAATCATTTGGAATAAATCGACCAGCGGTTTAATTTCCCATTCATCCGCAAAATTTTGTATGAGCACTGTTGCATAAATGTAATGGCAATCGACGCTGGTCATTGGTTGCTGTTGAAGCTTGGATGTTTGGAACAGAGAGCCATAAATTTCAACAATCTAAAATAATGGAGGAAATATGAAATGTTCAATAATGCTCTCCCTAAAATTACCTTCAATGCATCTTGCATTTTGATTGACATTTCTTTGTCAGAATTTTTGAAAATGAACTTCAGTAGCGATTTAATAGCCGAATTGTCCGCAATCCTCGATCGAACATCCAATGGGATTTGGTAGAGAATGAAAATTTCACCCAGGTCCGCGTACAAATACTGCTCGCGTAATTTTGACAACCTTTCAAATTAAAGTTTATAAATAAATTTAAAAAAATTTCTTACAATTCTGGATCAATTTTCTCGGCCGCCTGCGAAGTGAAAATTCCCTTGATGACATTGGTCAGCTGCTGATTCCATGGAGGCATTGTACCACCGGCAATTTCGATAATTCCTCGACATCGCATGTTCATATCCGTGATTTGTTCGGTTATTTGTAGGCAAAGCATATCCCAAGTGTTGTTGCCGTGTTGATTGGATTTGGTGTAGCGATTTGCACTGGCCAATTCCTTAATTTACAAATTATTAATGAATAATCCTCCCAAAATACAATTATTTGGGCATTAAATTAACCAATAATCTTCCCTTACTTTGATATATGCATGCAACATTTCATTCCGGTCCAGCCGATGCTCCTCAATGTATGGAAAAACGAATTGTTCAATGTGTTGTTTGACGGATTGAACTGATCGAAGCCGGTCCAAAATTCGATGGCAAATTGAATGCACATTCTCTGACTGAAAATAAAAATATTAAAAGAATTTTATTATAAAAATTACCAAAAATTCCGCATAGCTCATCGGACATTGATAAGTGTCATTGATTTTGATGAGTTTTTCCAGGTCTCGAATCAACTTTTTCAGCTTGACAATTGTTGAGGAGTCCTCCTGTTCATCCAAATGTTTCAGGAAGAAAAGGAATGCGACCTAAAGAAATTTAAATGATTAATAAGAAATGCTTAAAAATTATTACATATTGATCGGTTGTTCCACATTTCTTCTCCAATAATTGAATGGCACGTTCGAATGTTTGTGCAAATTGGAGTGCATTTTTAGGGAACATTTTTGGTTGAATTCCCTCCAATTGCAATGAAATTTGGATAAAGAAGTCGCAAAGTTTCAGGCAAATTTCCTTCAGATTGTCGCTATTGTCGAAGAAGAATGGGATCAAATCGGCCTCGAAAAATTCACTAATCTCGGGGCACAATGTTGGATTAACTGAAAAAGTGATATATTTAATAGTATAATTTTAGAAATTATTAAAACGAACCAGTAATTGCCTGTCGAAATGTGTCCAATAATTTTTTGATTATTTCCTGTTTCGCCACATTCTCTGGAATCTCCTTGTATCTTGCGAAGAGAATGCGGGCCTCAGCAATTTTCCCTTGTTCACAAAAACGATCGAAGAACTCCTTGTGCGTTTCACTGCACTCAAATACACGCCACATAGATTTCAGGCCATAATTGGCGTCCTCCGTTCCGTAGACCATTTGATAGGAGACAAATTCATAGGAAAAACGTTCAATGTCACTCAGTGTGTATTCATCTTAATTAAATATTTGAATAAATGATAAAGCTATTAAAATTACCTGTAATTGTTAGCCCATTGCAAAAATCCAGCAAACATTTGATGTGCCCAAAACGAGTGAGGAAAGTCAATGAGGCCAAGCACAATTCAGCGGCCTATCAAATAAATTTTAAAAAAAATTTTTGTGAACTACTTACAGTGTCATGGTTTGAAAGTTTTGCCAAATTTTCCTTAATTTCCGAGAACACGGCCTCATCATAGTCACCATCTTCCTTTGACTGGATTTGCTCTTGACAATGACGAACAATGGCTGCGTAGACAAGCTAAAAATGTGAAATTATTTAATTTAAAAATGTTGAGAAAAACAAACATCCAACGGTAAATTGTAGCTGTTGGCGAAATTTTTTGCATCCTCGAAACGCTTCAATTCCAACAATTTGTTGAGACGGTTGACCGGTTGTGCCTCGCTGACCATTCGAATCAAAATTGAATCAGTCCTAAAACAAATGGATTAGAAAGCATTTTACTTTGTTTAATTTACATATTTCTAGGAAATGGGTCCACATAAACAATGCTGTTGTCATCGCCCGGAGTGGTTATTGGAATCAAAATGGCATGTGGCGAACATTCTGTGCTGAACTCTTCCTCTGTTTGATTGAATTGTTTGATCTTGAACTGAAAAATTTGGATTTATTAGATTAAACTTAATCATATTTAAGATACCTTAATTCCGGTTGTAGTCTTCACTTTGAAAAGAATTTTCATGTCTTGATTGAATTCGGCAAAATCCCCATTGAGAAATTCAAAATCCATGATCTCCTCAAATGTTTCATCTTCATTGAATGGCAACAATGTGCGCAGGTGGATGAGATTTTCATCAAAAAACATCAGCTTTCCGGAGTAAGTCAGGATGGCAATGTAGCTTCCAACATTTCGGACCATGGCAATATTTTCATCCAGCTTGAATAAGGGCGTCATTTCTCCATATTCCTCAGGATTTGTCGAAATTTGCACGACCAATTCGCCTTTGTTCTTTGGAAACTGAAAAATTAGAATGACTTGTAAAGTTTTTGGTATAAATACTTAATCTAATCTAGAAATGTAAAGTATCATCTATAAAAAACTCATAAAAATGATAACCAAGTCAGAAATATAACTTCCTATGAGCGGGTTCGAACCCGAGACCTTAATTTTATAGAGTTAAGGTCCTCTCTTTAGTTAGAAAATTTTAAATAATTTTTCTTTGGTAAAATTATCTTTTCCAAACCTCTAGCCAGCCCTCTAATTAGTAGTGCCAACAACTTACACAAATGTATGAATCCATCATGGTTGCCACAAAATGCGCTCCCGGAAAATCGAGTCCGCCGGTGTGAAAGCATTCCACGGAAGAGAAATGTGCGCCAAATGCCTCCTCATCACGGATTGAAAAGTCGTATTTTGGAATTTTGAGGTGATGCAGAACGGAATTTTGACGATCCAACAGGCATGCCAAGTATTCGCGACCATCAGTTGACATTGTAATTTGCATCGAACAATCCGCGATTTTTGGGATGATGGTCTGCAAATTAAATGAGAATGAAGATTGTGACTAAATAAAGTATAAACCACTTTTTTATAGACTAGTCCATTTGTTGGCGAACAAAAAAGGATTGTTCCGCTGTCGAGCACAACCATGAATATATCGCACGATGGAAGAAAACTTAAAAACTCATATATTTTATGAAACATATTGAAAATTAAACCCCAAAGCTATCGCGTTGCCATCTTCCGGTTCAAGAAATTCTCGCCTCGATCCACCCTTATGGCTGTGGCTTTTATCGGGATTGAATTCGATGCATCCCATTGACATGTCAAAAATGTGAAGATCGGAATCGACGCTCATGACCAACCTGAATTATAATATGATTTATATGAATCAATAGATTTATGCATTATACCAATTGTTGCTTGATTCGCAGAATATCTTTGGGCGATGCTGACTACCAATACCAATTTTCTGCAGTTGATTCGATTCATCTAATAAAATGATGAGTTATTTTTCGGTTGGTTAATTAGTTTTACCTTTGAGTACTTTTGCGGTGGTCACTTCATAGGCACATAATGATTGAGAAATGTTCATTGTTGTGTTTGCATCATGGGAATAACTTGCAGTCGGAGGAACATGTCCAAGTACAACAAATTTAAGCTTGTTCATTATTTTTTTTTATAAATAATTAACTAAAAAATTTTCAAAGGTATTACAAATTTTGATGTTTTTTTTTTGATTGCTAATTGTTTGGAACTTGGAAAAGATGAATATAAAAAAATTTGAGCAAACAAAATTGAGGCTCATCAATGATGAATGAATGGAATGGGGTTGTAAATTTTCGAAATTTTATTTTAGCGCCAAGCTGATTAGAGATTAGATCATTTTTATTTATAGATGTTTTATAGCTTTTTTGCATGATTTTATATTTATATAATAATTATAATGGAGAGTGAGTGGTGAAGAATGAATGAGAGTAATTTTGGACTTGCTTGAATATTCTGGTGCTTAATTAAAAAACATTGCAATTTGTATATATGCAATTTTGTTTGAACTTATTGATTTTAATAAATGATTAGATATTGATGAATGATCGATGAATGATGTTGAATGTGATGTGATGATGATGAATGAAGAGAATGAGTAATGGGGCGGGAATCGAGGAATGAAATAAAAATCGATAAATGAGCTTCGATTAATCATTAATTTGATTTGTTCGCCGTCTGCACTCTATTCTATTTCTTTACTTTTTCTTTCCTCTTAAGTGTACCGTACCTATTATTGATTGGTTGTCTTGTCCATATCCAATATCCATATCCATATCCATACAAAGAAACCAAAAAGATCAAAGTAAAAGGTAAAACATCTTCATCTCATGCTTCATCATTCATCAATCAGCACATATTCACATTAACTTCTTCAACATTAATCAAAATTACGTTAAAATAAACTGCTAATTTTTTCAATTTATTACATAGATATTGATAAATCAAATCAAATTAAAATTTTTTCTTTTTCAATTTACAATGAACGCATCAAATGCCGCTGATTCTAATTATGAGAAAATACTGAAAGATTTCTCATCAAAATTCATCGCAAGCATTGGGAGTGAAGGATCGCTGAGAGGATGCTTGATTCCGGAAGCCATGGCACTCTTCGAGTAAGTCAAAACCTTAATTCCTTTGTGATTCGACTAATTTAAATAATTTTAGCGCAGATTGGCCGCGAAAAAAACATGACCAATACATGAAGGAGCTTGGATGCACTGATCAAACGAGTCTTCTGCAAAAAATGGACAAAGGCAAAATTCGTCTCTACTTGGATGAACAATCTCGCTGGCGTGTTGCTGTGCAGAAAACGGAAGCAAACGCGGAGGAACTCAATCATATTGACAGTGCCATTTTGCGAAAGTTTGCATAATTTTCTATTCAAAGTAATATTAATCTTTTTAGAAAATGTGGGTTACGTCCAGGCCGATCGGGGAACATCATTCCGCCAGTGAGACACCCCCAAACTCTTTTCGCAATGGATGAGTACAAAAAGGGGAAGATCAGGTTTTTTTACATTCAAAAATTTCATCATAATTTTCATTGTTGCAGTTATGATGAGTTGACTGCCATTGCTACTGCTTCTGGAACGAGTTTGGCCGGCCAACAATGTCCCATACCATTGCGCGGAGCTAATGCAACTCCAATGCCGTTGAACAATGTTCGAGCAGCAGGACGAAATCATCAAAACGGATTGAATGCCTTTGCCAACTCATCGTTTGTGCCATCTTCATCATTTTCTGCAAAAAACCATCAAAACGGGATGAATGCCTTTGCCAACTCATCGTTTATGCCATCTTCATCATTTTCGGTTAGCACTGGTATGCAATCTGCTAAACATCGTCCCACTTCGTGAGTATTTGAATATCAATCCAATCTTTCAAAATACTTTAGGTTCAACCGAAACGAAATGCTCAGTCTCCGTCGTCCTCCAAACATCACCAAAACTTATATTGACTACGATCAACCGAGAATGAATGGACATATGGCGACAAATGGAGTTCATCAACGCACAAACAAGGTAAAAATTGATTAAGTTTTTGAATTAAGACCACTAATTTAAGTTTGGCTTGAGCGGGAATGAGCCAGCGACTCCGATGATACCTCGCCTCGCTTATGATCCCAAGGAACATTCATATTTCACGGCAAGCACTCGAATGTACAAGAACCAATTGGACTCTATCAAGGCAGAGAAGAGCAACGAGTAAGAGTTTAAAATATTTTTTTTTAAATGAATAATGGAAAATTTTTTCAGGGAATTGAAGAAGGCCGCCACATTAGCATCATCCAATGGAAACGGAGGGATGGCATCGTCCAATGGAAGTGGTACGACAACATCGTCCAGCGGGAGCGGAGGGATGACAAATTTGACCGACAATCTGGCCAATATTTCTATAAATGACCGTGAGGATGAGGATCAGGCCAAGGAGAATGCAATTAATGAATCGATGTTGGCCCCAATCGATGACGATGATTTTTGATGAGATGAATCGGATGATATTCTCATAACTCATAAACAATTTTATTGATTTACAATTTCTACAAATTAATTCGAATTGAGGGTATTTTTATGAGATTCCGGATAAACTATTTATTTTTTACTTATTGATAAATCGAATTTTCATTGGATAAAACTTTGATGTAAATTCATGGGTAATAAAATTATAGATTGGGGTTGGTTCTTTGACGTTTGGACTATTCGTAAATTACAGCCAATTTTTGGACTATTCATAATCTCGACTGGTTTAACCTTTGAACGTTGAACTTGCTATGATTTATTTTACCATTAATAATTAGCACATGGTGATTTCAAATAATTTATTTAAAATAAATAAAACAATAAAAAAATTTAATACAAAAATAAATCAGAGAACAGGTGAGAGGTGGATTGGCACTGGCATACAAATGAAAGTTTAGTGGGTTAAAATAGGCATGTCAATGAGAAAATGACTGGAGAGAAATTTGTGTTGCCAATGATGTATTATCACATTTTATTGTAGCCAATGGATTGTTCTTTTCTGCAGTAATAATGTTGGCTTGACCTCGGGGTTTCATCAAGTGGGGAGTTTCTTTGTTCTCTTTTTCCGTTTCCTGATCAGTCGGTGATTCTTGAGGTGCATGCGGATTTCGATACCGAACCATAATGCATTGATTATTCTGTAAATGATCATTAAAAATGTTTTAAATTAAGTAAAAACAACCTTAAGCTCTCCAAAATGTGAATTCTGGAACATGAACACATAACTAATGCCACATTCCATTGCCTTTTTATCATGGCAAATCTCGCCGCTCATCCCAAATGCTTTGTGAGCATCAATTGGTGTCCAATGTTCCATCATTTCCGATGATTTGCTTTCGTCTATCGAAAAAATATTATTGAATTAAAATAAAAAAAAATACCGGAATTTTCCATTCTATTTGTATTATTCACAGCCAATACCATTCGACCATTTCTTTTGCCTTGCATGTGCACTTTATGAACGAACTCGAACAAAGTGTGCTGCTTCCCAACGAAAAGTCGATTTGGTCCAGTCATGTTCCGTGACTGTTCCTCCGGTGTCAATGTGTCGTAAACCTGAAAAGAAAAATATTTTAATCTCAATAAGAATTATGTTTGGTTTACCAGAGCGAGTGCATCCAAAAGACGTTTCTCATCAACAAATGGAAGGAGAGCGATCCCCTGTGAAGCATATTTCTTCCCACTCATGTCGATTTCGAAATGTAACGGATAAAAATCAATTATTGGCGAATTTGGATCAGTCATCAGAGAACGCCATCCAGCTGGAATGTGAGACCTTAAGAAAATTAGTAAAAATTATTATGAAATTAAAACCTGCTAGCAGGCGGAAAAACGCCCATCATCTGTTCCAATGGTTTGAATGGTTTTGTTGATTTGCTGAAGTCCGGTTTAAAATTTCCAACCAATTCGAAATCCGAGGCGAATGGAGCATAGTGGAATGGATAATACCAAATCCAACTGGCGCAACCCTAAATAAAAGAAGTTCAATTTCAATTAAAAATTATTAAAATTACCTTCCGATAATAATGAAACATCCATGCGATGCCTTCTACATAGGCACATGCCACTTTTCTTCGGAATTCCTGATCGCTCTCGGACACTTGGAATTTTGCCTGGTAGTAGCGGTCTTTCCAACCGGCCTCCCAGAATCGAATGCCATCCTCCGGTTCTTCGTCCGATTCATCCTCCGCCCCGACCAGCGCTGCGACCATTCCCCTGGCCAATGGAGTTTGTTTGCCGGATGGAGTGGTCACCATAATTGCTGGTTTTGATTTTGGTGGTCCTTCATCCAAATTTATTTGATCCTCCTGGTCAACTTTCTCCTCCTTAAACGACTAAAAATATGGAATTGGTTCACATTTTAAAATAAATTATGTCCAAAAATATTAATCCATTTTACTCGAAAAGGCCAAATACCTTTGCCGGCGGTTCTCCATTTGGACTGGCATCAATGGCAGTGTCCGCTTTCCGTTTCGATCCAATTGACACGGAAGAATCATTTTTGTTGGCTGGCGTGGGTGCCTATAAAAATGTTAAAGTAAGATCAATTTTATTATTATTTTTATTATTATTTATTTCCTTTTTAATGGCTTCAGTTAATGTTTTATTCTCAAATTGACTTAATTTAGTCAATCAAATAAGATCAAAGTTTATTGTTCTGTGTAGTGTAGTTTATTAAAGGACATCATTAGCCATTTATTTTGTAGTGTTTTATAATTCAATTTTACCCGTTGATCATCACTTGCTAAACTAGCATTGTTGCTTGCCCGCCGTTTTTGCTGTTTCTGGGATTCTTTGAATTTCTGTTCATAAATCTATAAATCCAATTTTATTTTTAATCTTACGAATTCAAAAACCTGTCTCTCTTTGAATATTTCGTCCTCGGCTTTGCCCAATTCGGTCATGATCATTGTGACTCGTTCAATGTTCACTTCACCATCCTCGGTCAACCATCCCCCAGTTTGATAGACCATTTGTTTGTACAATTTCACCAGCCGGTCAATTGCACCTTCGCGAATTTCCAGTGATGGAAGATGCGGCAGAAAATCATTTCCAACAAAGAAACACATCATAACCTATTAAAATTATTTTGAATTTATTTTTAAAAATGGTTAAAAAAAAATACCCAATCATCGATGGCCCTTTCCAAATCGTAAGGAAAAGGCAAATTCGGCATGGTCAACTCACGTTCCAAATATCCACGAAGGACGGGAAGGCGGATGAAAATGAAGTTTTTCTCCTTTTGATTTGGCACAAATTCCTCTCGCAAAATGTTGAAATTGGATTCGTGAGTGGCCAGGCCCAACATTATCAAATCAGCATCGGCGCTGCAAAGGCAATGCACGGTTTTTGGATCATATGATGAAGACAGTCGTTGATGACGAATAAAATCGATAATTTTGTGCTCTCCTTCACCAGGAACACTGGCATCCGAAAAGATGACCTTTAAATAATAAGCCAATAATATGATTATAATAAAGCTTTATTTATCGCTAACTTGAATTTTCTTCCATGCCGGATCATTGGTTATCCTCATGTGGATGTAATAGCGAAGTGCATCCGAGAGCCGTGCCATAAATGGAGTGCCGGGTGTGATGCAATTTGAGTCGAAATGTTCTTCTTCTTTCCTCGCTGGTGGCAGTGGAATTCCTTCATCTTCTAGTCTCTTCCGGATGGTCGCAATTTGTTCTCGTTTATCGGCTGCCTCTTTAGATGCACGAAAACGCCGACTTCGTTGTTGGTTCATCTACAAATTTAATTTTTTTTTTTTTTTTGAATAATTTATTTATTAACCTTTGCTCGTGGTGCAACCCCATCAATGGCCATATAAAGCAATTTCCTTGGTCGAACAATTGAGAAAAGGCGATCAATATTTCCAAAGATGAGAGCGAACATCTCTTTTTCGGTTTTGGGTGCTGGTCTATCATCCGGATGTGTGCAGGAATGTATGATGCCATTTAAATCCAAATAAAGATTATCAAATTCCTAAATTTATTCAATTTTATTCCACAATATATTCGCTTTAAACCTGATAATTTGGGTTTGGTTGAGTGCAATCGACCGGTATCCTGACTCCTTCTTCATTTTCACTCCATTCTTCAATGGCATCGACAATTATTGAAACATATTTACGAGAAAGCCATCGGAAAAATGCGGGAACACCCATTGAATAATAATATAAAACTTGATGCTATAAATTGTTTTATATTATGACAATATTTTTATTTTATCAACAAAATGATCTGATCTTATTTGGATGATCCATTTGAATTGCATTAAATTATTTAGTAATATCTTCGCTTTTTATTGCAAATTTGCTCATTAAATCTTGCATAAATATGTTTTGACACAAAATTTAATTGAAGACAACAATCCACAAGAGCCTTTAGATTTTGGCCATATTATTTTTGAATTTATATGCGGTGTTTCACTTTTGCACAATAAATTTTTTTTTGATTTTAAAAGGAAATAAATAATTTTAATCAATCAATTAATATTTAATAGCAAGCAATAGCATTAAAAATCAAGAATGATGCATTTGATTCACTCACGTTCATTATTTAAAACTTCAATGAAATCAGCACTTTTCCTGGCCCAAATTCCATGTTGCTCATCAATTCCATTCCCAGCGATGGAATTGTACACTTCCTGTTCATTTGCATTAAACCCAATTCTCAAAAACAACAACAATCCATGTTCTTCTCAATCTCAAATGCGATATTCTTCGAATTCTTCATCAAAAGGCCATTCAGCAACCGACAATTCGTATGAAAAACCGCATATGTATCAACTGGAACACATTCAAAAAAGGCTCGAATTCACGGTTCAGTTCGCTCTATTATTAAACTTTTAATACTCAGAAATTCAGGTTCCATTAATGTTCAAGATGAAATTGGACTACACATTCTACAGGAAAGATGTGATTCTAGAGGATCAAATTTTTAAAACAACAAAATGGTATTTTAAAATTTCTCAAAATATAATTATTTTTTAGTGGACTGCATAATGTCTTGAACCACATGGCCACCATTTCGTTCTTTGTTAACATTACAAGGCCTTACGTTGAAGCAGAGGTAAAAGAAAAATTAAATTATTGGATTATTTAAAAATGTAATTAATTAGTATAATTTTTAATTTAAATTTACAAAAAATAATTTTCATCAGAAAATTCACATTCAAAATTAAGATTCTTAATATAGTACCAATCCTGGAAGATGGAACAGTCCGACTTCGGTGGCGCGTCAAATATCTAACCTGGTTACAAACTTTAAACCCGGCGAATTATAACAAGGAACGAGTCAAAGAAAATGTAAGTAAAAGAAAATGATTTCATATTTAAAATTTCCAATTATTTTCCAGGTGAAATGGTACGATGGATATTCCGTAAGCCTGCCATTTTTATAATCAAAAATTGTTGTTAATTTTTAAGATTTTCTATGTGGATGGTGAAGGCCTTGTCTACAAATGGACTTTGCAAAAAACAATGCCCGATGAGTCCTCTCTCCAACAAATGAAGGATAAAACCAAGGAATTCGTGCGACGAGTAGTCCTGCCTGTTCCCGAACAAACAGCCAATTTTACACAAATTAATGAAGATCGGATGATGGCATTAAATATTTCAAAAAGAGGTCATCATTAACAGAGAAGAGGATGGAAAACAACATGACTAATATAAAACTCAGGAAAATGCACAATTATTGAAAACAAAACATTTCTTTTTTCTTGTCGTATTTAAAAACATTTATAAATGCAATAAGCATGCGGTGAATAAATATTTAAATAGCTTTATGGAAGATTAATTTATTGGATGTTGGAGGAATGAAATTGAGAAAGAATATTCGAAATAATGGAATTTAAAAATTCTCAGAAAATTACAATTGCAATTACAATTTAGATTTACAATTACAACGCAATTACAACTTAGATTTACAATTGCAATCGCAATTACAATTTAGAATTTACAATTACAATCGCAATTACAACTTAGAATTTACAATTACAATCGCAATTACAACTTAGAATTTACAATTACAATCGCAATTACAATTTAGAATTTACAATTACAATCGCAATTACAATTTAGAATTTACAATTACAATCGCAATTACAATTTAGATTTACAATTACAATCCTGACTAAAATTACAAGCAAATATTTGCCCCAACAAATAATCCCGTCTATTCTAACCTAGAATTGATTATTGGTGAAAAATCGGGTACATTAACTACTTTGGTAATTAAACAATGAATTATTAAGCCATTTATTCTATTATAATAATTAAATTAAAGAGAATTTTTACAAATAATGGGTTTGTGAAAGGCAACACAAGGAATATAGAATTGTTTAATATAATATCCTAGATTTGAATTATACAATTTTTTGTTTATTTGGTTGCATCGCCCGTTATTATTCCATTAAGGGGATTGTTCATCATTGAATTTGAGGGGGGTTGAGCTTTCTTTTCATCATCTATCGCCTGAAATTCCTGTTCCTCTGGGATTGTTGCTGCCTTCTTCTGGAAAAGAAAATTTAATAAAGCAAAATGTTTTATTTGTGAAGTGGAAAAATGCATAAATCCCAAGCAAAAAAGCAAGGAAATTTATGTTAATATGTTAAACGGTTATGGGGAATATGGTTAACGTTTTTAAAGGAAAAAACGAAGCAAAACAAAAATAAAATAACGGATAAAATGGTTAAACTGACCACGGAGAATGCGTCAACAGGACAGCATCGGCCGAATATTCCCACTACAAAAAAAGCACAAATGAATTTGAATTACTGGAGATAATTTGTATTGAAATTGTGGTTGGATGAGGAGGAGAATGGGAGCGAGGCGAAACAAATAGATAAAAAATGAAGAACATATATATTTTTCCTAGCGGTCTAATTCCTTCACCCAATATTAATTTTTTTTATACCGCAGGTTCCGACGGTTTAATGGGCCTGGCGCGATAAGTGTCGACTGCTTCAATTTTGAATTTGAACATTTCAATTTGGCAACCTTAAATCACAAATATTATTCAATTTTCCATTTTTCCATTGACTCACTGTATGCTTTCGGTGTCAATTTGATGATTGTGTGCAGTGGAAAATTGAGATATGGCAAATTTTTGGGGTCCTGATCGGTGAAATATGCCAAAATGCCTTTAAAATTGTTGCAAATGAAGTAGACACAATCAATGGAATTGAATGAACTTACATCGAAGGACGGCCTGAAAAAATCAATAATAGTCTGACAATGAGATAATTAATTTAAATTAATCATTAATTTTTTTGGGGGGTTAGCCTTCTCTAAAGTCCCAATCCTCCATTGATAATACCTGATGCGATATGACCAGCACATTATTGCCTCGCTCCAACTCCATGATGACTGGCTCCAGCCGGGCAACCAAATCCTCATAACTTTCGCCCGATGGATATCGATAATGGTACTTGTCCTTGTCACGTTCGGCGAATTGTTTTGGGTAGCGGTGCTCAAAGTCTTGATAAGTCAGTCCTTCGCAGATTCCCTGTTAATTTTGATGAATAAAATTGTTCTTAAATTGTAATTTACCGCATCAATTTCGTCCAACACTTTCCAATATTCAACATGAGCTGCCAAATCCTGAAATTTAAATTATAAAATTATTTCTTCATTCCTTACCTTCATGTAATTTGCAGTTTGCGCAGCCCGAATTTTCTGTGAACTCCAAATGCGCAGATCATTTAGATTTTCGTGCTTAAATAAAAATTTAACTTTGATTTTCTTTAAATTTAAAAAACCTGAAAGTATTGACGCATTTGTTGGGCATATTTAACACCATTCTCGCTGAGCGGACTGTCGCCACCGAGTCGACCGATCAAATTGTATTCACTTTCACCGTGCTTAAATGTTTATTAAATTTAATATATTTCAAAATTTGAAAAACAAACTCTTGTTAAATAGATTGATCTGGGCAGCAAATGAATGTTCATCAGAAAATAGACAACTTTTGATTGGATGTAGTCTTGGATGTTGTGCACAAAAAATGTTCGACCCGCATTGATTACCTCAAAATTAAGTATAAAATTATAAATTTTTGAAAATTTTCAATTTAAAGAGGGGACCCCTTCACTTTCATTAGACAAAATTTAGGTCGCGGGTTCGAAACCGCTTAGAAGCAAATTATTTTTTCAGGCTTGATTTTCAATTTTATGTATTTTTATATATTCTAGAATATATTTATAAATCAAATTTTTTTTTGAAAATTTTTGACTCGATAGGGCTTTAGTGATGCTACCATAAATTATCATAAATGTCATTAAAACGTTGATACTTGCAAATATCAAGAAACCTTTATATAAGAGAGTTCATCGTCCAAATCCTCATGCAATGGTTCATATTGAATTTTGTAGTTTTCGATTCGTTGCAGGAAGTCCTGTTTAGCCTCTTCTTCTGTCATTTTTCCCAAATAGTCGGGCGAACTCAATTTTACTTCCTAAATTTCCACTGATAAATTGAAAATAGTTTTAAAAAATACAGAAATATTTGTTGCAATTATTTCCGGGTCATCGCAAATGCTTTCAATGAAGAAGAGACGAAAATGTTGTTGATGGCAAAAGTCGACCAGCATTGTGCGGCGGGGCCTTGTTGTGTTTGTTGCGTCGAAGATCTTTCAAAAAAATAATTTTAATCAATTATTCTGTGAATTGCTTACCGCCACTGTGCCCAATTTGTCTTTTAAATATACGCCCATGTCCTCCATAGCCAATCTGGCACAACGGCTGTAAAAATTGAAATATATTAAATTGGAATTAAAATTTCATTACTCTCGTATTTCCGTTCCCTTTTCATTGCTTGGATTGAAAAATTCGGCAGCACCTTGTTTGGAGAAGTCGCAAGCTTGTCGTCGATATTCGCCCACATTGAAGGCTGAAAATTAATAAAAAAAAATAAAGGAAAAAAAACCTTTGGTTTTTATCCCAATCCAATTTAAATAGCGGCAAAGACGATAGGAAATGTCTATAAAAATGTCATCAATAGGACATTTTAATAGAGAGCTAACATGTTTTTCCTCGAGCCGGTAACCCAACCAACGCAATCACATTTGGCAATTGAACTTGTTCACAGGTCGAAACTTAAAAATGAATTTTTGTCTGAATCTTCTGAATAACCAAAAAACCACTTACATTGATGGACTCTTGAGTGCATAATTGAACAATGAATTTTTAGAATTGTTATATTGTTAGTAAATTGAATGGCACAAAATACTTAATTGTGAGCAATTTGAAGTGAAGAGAATACTTTAATTGTCATCAATCATTCTGTGAAGAATGTCATAAATAAAAATAATATTTGTGGTAAAATTACACATAAATTTTAAAACAAAAACAAATTTTTAATATTTTTATTTACTTCCTTCATCGTTCAAAATTCAACAAACTCAAAAATATTAAAATAAACTTTAATCATCAAGAAAAGATAATCTCATCCATAATCATTTGGGTGTGTGTTCAACAAAAAGGGGGTCAACATCTTTCGAGTTTGTGCGTTTTTCTTCATTTTCTGCCTACATTGTCAGTTCCTTAAAATAAATTAAAAGTTAAATGATCAAAAAATGCTGAACAAACCATGATGGCGTTAACCAAATCATTGTCCGCTTTTCGCAATGCCTTTATCGCTTTATTGCGCGACACATTCGCCTGGGACATCACCAGCTCAATGTCTTTGTCCTCAATTCCGGTGGCATCCACCTTTAATAAATTTAAACCATATTTTCAATTATTGAAAAACCTCTTCGCCTTCGTCGCTCTCCTCCTCCGGTTGGGCAATTCGGTTGCGAACGTCACGGACGATTGAGGGCGGTTTCAAATTTTCCACGTCCGTAATCTGAGCATGCTGTGCCAAATCCTCGATCTTTGCCTCGCCAAAAACAATGTACGTGTCCGAACCGGGGCTCTTGTACACATCGGGTTTGTTGATGACGAACAGAATGTTTTTGGACTTGCGAATGCAAACACGCGAGACACCGTGCACTTGTTTCAGACCTAAAAATGTGCAATTTTTAATAATTTTATTAAATAATATTTGTGTAATACCAAGCTTGCTGAACAGTTTGCGAGCCTTCTTCTCGGAACGGGACTGTTTTGCACCTTTGTCGGCCACCTTAAATCAATAATTAAACAGCGATAACTTTCGCAACTACTAACCTGTTCTCCAATGCCGGCAGCTTCAGCGACTTTCTTCTGCTCTTCAGTGACCTCGCCTTCCTCAAGCTCCGGAACTTCTTCCTCGTCCGAACTCGACCCATCATCTGTTGTGGTCGTTTTCTTCGGCTCTTCACCATCCGACTTGACTTTAACGTTCTCTTTTGTCACCATATTTAATCGTTTTGCTAAAATTTTAGTATATTTTAATACAATTTGGTTAAAATAAAAAATATTAATTGAATAAAGCAACATAAAAATATTATCTAAAAAATGTAAAAGAACTTTATCAAATTTATTCGAAATCAAACTGGACTAATTTATGAAAAAGATTTTACATATTTAAAGAATCGGATCGAATTTATTTTTTGCTTGCTTCAACTATTCTATATTCTTTCAGATGGAGGAAGAAGTATTCTTTTGATTATTTTGTAAGATTTCTACGATTGAATGAATGATTAAAATATCACAGTTGACTAAAAAATACACTTTAAAGATTCGGGGAAAAATTACGAAAATTTTTTAAAATAAATTTGCAATGAAAAAGTCATCAATTTTATTCATTCATTTCCAAATCCTTCGGTCATCTCAATTGCCGATGTCAACTTCTCAGCCAATTGTTCATAGGAGCGGTAGGGTGGGAGGTCAAGTCGATTGAAGCAAGTATGGGAACGGGGCAACCATCCCTCCTTTCCAACCCGTTCAATGCAAAATAGTTGAGGGCCGGTTGAGCCAATCAATTCGGCAAATCCACCAACGGGAACGCGACAAGTCCTTAAATTAAAAAAATATTTTTTATTATTGTATAAAATTGGTTACCCGGTCACAAATTGAAGCAATTTTGAGCGTTTCTCCTGGTCCAGGGAGCGGACAAATTGCCAAAACCATTGAATTTGTTTGCTCTGCGGTGCATAATGGCGATAGACCGTGTTCCGTTGCCAATCGTCCACATCAATTTCTTGCATTCCACAAAGCAGCAATTCCAATTCTCGTTCATCAAAATACTAAAATGAAATAATTTTTAATAAAATCATAAGGAAAAAGAACTAACCTGAAGCCATTCTAGCGGAAAAACGGAAGTGAATCCTTGGAAAAATGCTTCGGTTTGCTCCTTCACTCCACGATTGAAACGCCATTGCACCATCAGCTCAATGTATTCGGTTTTGTTCTCCTCGGTCACTTTTATTTCCGTCCCATTCTCCTTCAGTTCATGCGTTTTCACTTCGCCCAGCAGCTCATAGTCATCCAAAAAATACAATTCCATGTCGCATTCGTCAATGTTATTGTCTCGAACTAAATTAATTCATAAAATAAAAATAATTGAAATTAAACTTACTCCAAACAATTGAATTGTAAAATTTATCATCGACCGACTCCAAATCTTTGATTGTAATTTTTCGTTTCAACATTTTCTTGTAAAAAGGCAGCGTGAAACCACTATAAATGAACTTGCCATGGAAAAGTGCCTTAAAATTTTTAATTGCATTTAAAAATAATAATTAAAAAGTAAATACCATTGCAATGAATCGTCCAATAAATTCAAAATATTTCAAATGGTCAGGATTAATGTAGGAGGCAGGATTAATTTGCAGGCTATAGTTGTTGGAGTTGGCATATTCAAAAAGGCAATACATCGGATTAAGTACTTCATGTGAAAGCAAAAAGAACCATTCCCTGCAAAATATAATTAAAAAGTTAATTTGAAACCAATAATTAAACCTGGCAACGCCACCATAATCCAGTCCATCCTCTCCCTTGAATTGAATGTACAGACGGCGGCGCAAATCAATTGGATTCTTTCGCATAATCTGCAAAATAATGTTAAAGTATTTTTTGGTAGAATGATATTATTTTGTCTTGAAATATACTAAATTATGTATTAAAATTTATAAAAGTGAAAACCAAGTTAGAAAAAAATAACTTCCCCCAAGCGGATTCGAACCCGGGACCTAATTGTAGCAAAAGTGAAATGTTACCCAATTGAGCCAAAGTTTTCTAAACAAGATTTTTTTTTGAAAACCTAAAAGTCTAAACCGATTACCTACTTTAATCTACCTATAATAAGTCTAATTCCCAGACTGGAACAAACCTCTTGGAATGAATCCTCGAAGAGATTTTGACGAGTCACGGCTATTTTAACATGATTTGGCACAGTGTTCGACTGAAAATGTATTCAAAATTAATGTAATATTTAAATTATCAATTACATAGCAAAGATAGCGAAATTGAGCAACTTTATTTTTGAACGTTTTGTCCGGTGCCATTTGCAATCCTGGAGCGCCCAATGGTCCAACGGGTCGACCGGTCCGTGGATGATTGTACGTGGTGGTCTTGTTTTCATGGTCAATGAAGAAGGGAATGCCATGTTCCGTGATTCGCATTTCCCAACCTTCCGGCAGTGGAGCATCTTGCCTAAAAAATTATTATAATAAATTTTAATGCAAAAATTCATACCCCTGTGTTCGCGGATCCTCCCACTGGGTGGTCCTGTTCTGATGATTCACGAAATAGTGCCGTCCGGTGTTCGGGTCAATGCGACGCTCCCAACCTTCCGGCAGCGGGCCAAACGGATCATCGTCCGACTTAAATTTGTTTTTGGCTTAATTATAAAATACGACAACTGACCAGTAGAAAACGCTGCTCCCATTGATGCTGAGCCTGACTACGATTCGAATTCCATTGTTCATGGGCGGCGATCATATCCAGGGTGGGACGTTGCCAAGTGGTTGTGCGTCTAAAAACCATTCCAAATTAATTAAAATATTAAATAAACAAACGTATTGTGGTCAACATAGTAGACTCGGCCTCGAGGATCGCGCCGAGATTCCCAACCGGATGGAAGCGGACTGTTGCTTGGCCTTAAAATGACAAAAATTGGTCCTCCAATTCCAATGTTCATAATTGTTAAATTATAATGAAATATCTTTTTTATTAAATCATTTACAAAAATAAATTCGTCATCAAATGTTAAAAAACGATGACTAATTTTTTTGTGGGAAAATTCTTTTTCCCTATACTTTATGTTTAATGGACTTATAAATAAAATACCTCATCCAACTTGTACTTTTGGTTTGGTGGTCGACATACTGCAAATTTAATTCAATTAATGAACCAATTTGTGTATATTTTGCTTACATAACGACGTCCAAACGGATCCATACGCATCTCCCAACCCGGTGGCAATGGTTCTTCATTCGCATTGGCAGTCGAATTCAGTGCCGACGTTTGTGCGGTTGGCATGATTGTGTCGCGGGTCTTTGGTCGATTGGCAGCAGCGTGCTGTTGGCCATTCGCATACGGATGTGAATTGTCACCGCTGCCGCCGTTGTTCCCAATAACATTAAGGTAGCCGAGAGCACCAACAAGTCCGGTCGAGGTTGATGGTTCCATTGCATTGTTTGGTGGTGTTGGATCGGAGAATAGAAGAGCATTTGAGGATGTAGCTCGCGAAGTGACACCTAAAATTGATTGTTAAGTCTAGGTTTATCTCTATTCTTAATTTTTTTAAATGTTCGGTTCATTTTATAAGAACAAGAACACTCGGAGACCTTAAGACTCTATGGTCTATTTGTATTTTACTTTTCACTTCCAATAATTTTGTAATTTGAATAAACGAAAATTAGAAACCTGAACCCCTTCGCCTTCGTTCCACAGTGCCATTCACAACAATTTTAAGTTCGCCCGTTTTCGTCTCGCGGTCCCTTTCCTTCCCGTCTTTTGCAATCAATGGTATAGTCAATTTTTTGTTCTCGACTGGAAAAATCAATATATATAAATATCAAAAAAGAAAACTAACATCGCCCATTTTCTGATTCCTTCTTCACCCAATGATAAATTTTAACGGATTTTGATGCCAGTAAAGTGTCCTCCAAAATTTTTGATTTGCTGTACACTTTAAACTCCAGAATTGAATTTTCGGACACGGTCATTGTGAAAGGCTCCTCCCAAACTGGTGAATTCGTTCGCTTCTTCACACTTGTTCGCTTTGAATTGGCCGTGTCCGAGTCAATGATAATCTCAATATAAACATCAGGTTTGTTGAAAATTCCGCCGCCATTTAATTTGGCCGAAAGAACTGAATTATATGCAATTTTGTATTCAATAAAATGTTTAATAGTTTGTAAACCTGTAAGTTGAATTGTACTCGTCCGTGACGGGATGTGCTCTCCGGCTCCATTTAACAATGAAACGGCATCCGTACAATTATCAGTGGCCATTCAATTTAAAATTTTTAATAAAAATCTTAATTTATGAATTATGTTATGAGGCAATGAATAAGTATGGGTTTAATTTATACATAAAGTTCCGGACGAATTACTAATTTTGCAATTTATACATTTCGTTAAATAAAATCAATTTAGGCCACAGGCTAGCCAAAAAGTCAGTGGTGCATTCTATTCTAAACTTTTATGTCTCGTTTCTTTTTTTACTTTCATCATTCAACGTGAAAAGTGAAATGCAATGCATGGAAATGAAACCTCTGCTCTGCTGCTAGCTATAGCTTGCTTGCTCTATTACAAATAAGGATGGATGACGTTAAATGTCATTTTGACGTAATCGTAATCGTCAATTCAATATAAACCTTAAACCTATCAAAAACCATTGGGAGTTGAAGCATGCTTTCTCTAACAAATATGAATTCCCGTTTTTGCACTAGTTACTTATTATTTCTGGTTGCTGCTGCTGTGCTTTTTTTTACTTTCTTCTAAACCAATTAATTCTAATCAAAAATCATTAGGTTTAAAAACTGAAACCCAACCCCTCTCTCTCTCAATTTGGTAGATTCGATCGATTATTATTAACGAAAGTGTCAACTATCTTTCGATATCGATCGAATAATATTCATTCAGCAGCACAAGCAGTCTTTTATTTTCGCTTCTAATTCCTAATTTATTTTTTTGCCTTGATTTTGTGTTTTGTCAAAAAATAAAAAGTATGAATTATGAGAGGAGCTATGCTATGCTATTCGTATTCCCTCTTCCACTTCTTCATCATTCATCAATCATCATCATCATGCTTTTTTTTATATCTCAAAATTCGCATTTTAATCGAGCATATAAATTTTATTAATTAAACTTTAATTCACTTAAATTTTATTTTTTTTTTTTCAGAAAATTTCTAAAAATAAATGCAACTTTTGGCGACAGATGATTTTTATTTTATTAAATCCGTGAAAACTATTCTAAAATGTTGTAGAAACACTGCAAATTTGTCCGTATTTAACCATTCAGGTTTATTTATCATTTAAATATTTTCTAAGCTGAAATTTGCAGATCTTGCTGTCCTTGAGGATTTCGATTTATTGGGAGATGTTTTTGCGTTCATTGGTATGAATAGCAATTATTTTTAATAACATTAAATTTATTTTTTTACAGGAAAAATTACTATTGAGAATATTTCCTATCTATTATTGGCCATTGAATGCACCGAAATTGCACAAATTGCTGTCAAAAATGCTTCAATATGGCGGATGAACAAATGCATTGCCCTCCCAATTCTGATGGATGGACTCATTCAGAGGAGATTATTCGACGATGCATCAACGCAAAATCATATTGAAAAGTTGAAAAATCAACCAAGGAAATTGGCCAAATTAATTTCCCACAAAGTGCCAGTTCGGAATTTGCCAACTTCTCCAAAACTCATTGATGAAATTGTTTGTTTTTATTAAATTAATTTATATAATTTATTTTTTAAGGTCGCCTTTTTGAACCAGCCGAATAGTTTTTATTTCGCTCAAAATTTTGACATTACACGGAATTTGCAAAGTGCCAACCTTGACTCGACGGATTGTCCGGATCAACGGTTTTTCTGGAATCGGGATTTGTTAAAAGGTTGATAATATTGACCCAATATTCTTTAAAAATTTCTTTATAGAATTTTTTGTCCGTGACGGCACCCCAATTCCGGCCTTCAAAGAATGGATAACACCGCTCATCTACGGCTACATTGACCAAAAAAGCATCACCTTCGATGTGGACGCCAAGGCCACACTGACCCTAATTTCACGGCGTTCCATCAAACGGGCTGGTCTGCGGTATTTGCGTCGGGGCATTGACGAAGTGGGCGATGTGGCCAATTTTGTGGAGAGCGAACTGATCATTTGTGTGTTCGGCCATAATCTTTCATTTGTGCAGGCAAGTTTTATTAATATTTTTGGTAATAATTTGTCTAGAAATTTACTCTAGAATGGACAAAAATAGGAACTAAGTTCAAAAAAATGACTGCCTCTTAGCGGGTTCGAACTTGACACCTAAATTTTTGCAAAAATGTGAGGGCAATCTTTTTGTATCGAAAAATTTTAAAAGATTTTTAATCCTAGCCTGCCTAAATCTAAGCCGTAAACCTGTAATTAATTATAATACTTTTGCAGTGTCGCGGCTCAGTTCCCATTTTTTGGAGTCAAAAAGGCTATCAACTCAAACCCCCGCTGGTCATTGATCGCCAGCTGGCCGATTCATTGCCCGCATTTTCCATTCACATAAACCAATTGCTGAAATTCTACGGTGCTCCGCTGGTCCTCGTCAATTTGGTCGATCAATCGGGCAGGGAAGCATGTTTGGGCGAAACATTTTTGGCGGTTTGTTTTGAAAAATTTGGAATAATTTCTATTAAAAAACATATTTTTAGCATGTTTTGGCACTTGGTTCGCCGGATGTGGCCTATCATTCTTTTGATTTCCATCGAATTTGTGGCACACTCAAACATGGAAAATTGCAAGATTTGTTGAAAACACTGCAAGGAAACATTAGCGCGATTGGATTTTGCTGGGTGGACAAAAATGGCCAAATTGTTCTCCGTCAAAAAGGAATCATTCGAACGGTAAATTTCTCCGAAATAAATATACGAAAAATATTGTTTTATTTACGGGATTAGGTTTTTAGAACTAGTTTTAGGCTAATTAAGGTTTAATAAAGAAAATTTTAGCAAAGGAATTTTTTGGCCAAGTGGGGAACCTTCCCTGTTTAGGTCTCCGGTTCGAATCCACTCATAGGAAGATAATTTTTTTTTCAAACTTTGTTTTCACTTTTTTGCATTTTTTATAAATTTCTTTTGTACATTTCTAGACGGAATACTATAATTCAAACAAAAAAATGTTACAAGAAATGCACATTTAATTCCAGAATTGCGTTGACTGCCTCGACCGGACCAATGTTGTGCAAAGTGCAATTGCCCAAGCCGTATGCCTAATCCAATGCCACAAACTGGGAATTGTTGAGCCATCGTCGGATGCACCCGAATCGCTGGTTCGATTGCTGCAGAGAATGTGGGCTGACCATGGGGACTTCATTTCAAAACAGGTTTTTTTTCTTTTAATTTAAACTTGAAATTTTAAACGAAAATATTCCAAAAATTTATTAAAAATTCCGAAATTAATTTAATATTTATTTAAGTACGCTGGCACCAGTGCATTGAAAGGCGACATTACACGGAATGGACAAAGAAAACTGACCGGGATGGTCAAGGACGGGTACAACTCCGCTTCCCGCTATTATCTCTCCCAGCTGTGCGATGTGAATCGGCAACGAGTTATTGACCTCCTTTTGGGCATTGGCACGAACGACGAAGATGGCAACAATGATGACCGATAATTCATTTATTTACTCTCATTTAAATTGTTGTGATTTTTTATTCAATTTTTTTTGTTTACCCAAAGTCCAAAAGCTTTATTTGTGTGATATTTTATTGTGGGCATTATTCATTCAAATTTTTTTATTAATATTCATAGAAATTCCTTCTATTTAGCATTCAATTCCAGTCGACTTCTTTTTCCAGCATAATATTCTCAATTTTTGCCTCCAAAAAAGCTTTATACTCAATTTGACTCATATTTTTATTGTATTTTTCTCAAATTCTTTTTCGGACCGAATAAATTTATCAGAAAAATCAAATAAAATTTATCCAAAAATATTCATTCTTTAAAATATCATCATGTGGAGCACAAAATAGAATTGAAGACAATAAAGCGTAAATTTTCACATTTGTGGGGAGATTACAATTCAAACATGTGGATGGATGGATGCTGTTTTTAGGAATTTTTAAGTAGGGGGTTTTGAATTAGTAAAAAATATTTTTAAACTAATATGTAAGCAGCTCTTCAGGCGAAATAATATAATTGTAAAAATATTGCTGTGATGCGTCAAAATATGAGTTAGGAGGAGGAGGGGAAGCGGAAAAAATAGGAAGTCCTAAATGAGAATAAAAAGTGTGTGTGGATTTATAAACTTTATTGAGCGATTCAGAAAAGATGGATAATAAACAAAACAAAATAATGGACGGCGAGAATTTGTGTCATTTTTTAATATCATCGTCAATATAAAGTTCTACAGCATTTATTAGAAAAAATTGTTCTTCATCTACTTCGGGGATTTGAGATTTTTGGTCATTTGTTTGTGTAGAAGTTGGTGGAGAGAAGGAAGGTCACAAAGATGCGGAGTGCGATTTAACTAAAAAATTAAAATCAAATTAATTAATTTATTATTTACAAATTCAAACCGAAAGTCAATCAAATTTGGCTCGGGCGGATGAATGATTTCATGGTGGCCATTCATATGTTGCGGATCATCCGGCGGAGTTCGCAGCAAGGAGTCATTGTCGCCGGTGGCACTTTCCTTTCCATCAGCAGTTTGGACGTTTGGTGATGAAGTCAACAATGGCTTTGAGAAGGGAGAAGACTCTTGCTGGTCAATAATCTGAAAAAAATTGTATTATTTATTATATTTTTTGGTAAAATTAGGGCATTTTGAATTTCAAAAATGAGTATTTTTTTCTTGAAAAGTACTATAAAATGTATAAAAATGCATAAAAGTAACTATAATTCCGAAAATAAAATTATTTGCCTCTGAGCGGATTCGAACCCGAGAGCTAAATGTTGTAAAGTGAAGATGTTATCCCTCCCGACCAAGGATTTGTTTTTGGTGAAATCAAAATAAATCCTAATCCTCCTAAACAAACTGTGCTAGTCTGTCCTTTTTCTGTGCTAATATTTTTCATTCTGATTCCAACCTGCCCTGGCAATTGATAGAATTGTTGCTTGTCCATTCCCATTTGATTGTTTTTTGTGGGCTGTGCATTGTTGCCATCAAAAATTCCCTTTTCCGCCAATTCGGAGGCCAATGACACCGCCGTCGTCGTCGTTTTATTCGGCTGTTCCGCATCACCTCCATTTTGAGTGCCATTTTGTTGTTTTTGTTGTTCTTGTAGGATTTTCTGCTGACGACGTTGGGCAAGCAATTCCTTAAAATTGTGTATTTAATAAATTTACATTAATAAAATTGATTTTACTTGGGCCAATGCTCTCTTGTCAATGTTATTGTTCCCGATGCCGGTGGTCATCAGCAGTGGATTTTCAGCGGACAATGCCATCAATGGTGAATTTTGTTGAACATTCCCCTTAATAATATTATTTTTAATTAATTTTTATAGATTTTAATATATTTTTGACTCTCACTTTAAATAAAAATTTAAATTTTTAATGTCTAAATATATCCAAATTGCTTACAATTCGACCCAAAACATTATTGTTGTTGACCAGAGGAGAGCCTCCACCATTTGTATTTTCCGATCCTTGCTGACGAGTCCGTTGTAAAATTTCGTTGAGTCTTTGGCGACGCATTTCCCTGCTTTCCTCTTGTTCAGCGGTCGAGATGGTAGTGGTCGGAGCGGCCGGTGAAATGGATTTGGGTGGCGGACTTGGACTGCTGTTCTTATTAGCGTGTTCAGATGACGATTTTGTTGTTTCTTCACCAACGGTCGGTGAATGGTTTTGTTCCTAATATTTATTATTAATTTGGATTTATGCTCTAATATTTTAAAGTTTGAATATTTAAAAATATTCCATCATCCCCCAAACCTGTATTTGCTGTGCCACCAATGTTCGATCGCCGGAATCTTCGGTCATTTCATTAAGCAGACTTGTCTCCTGAAAACAAAAAAAATAATGGCATAATTCCAAAATTTGAATTGATTCAATTACACAAAAATTGGGCACTTTACCTGATCCGAAGATGGAACCAGCGTTGCAGCAGTCTCATCAAGCAAAAACGACGGTTCTTCGGCAGAACGTGACGAAAACATTTCAGTCAAATGATCAATAACATAGGTCTGAATAAATTAAAATCTATTAAATTATTTTTAAATTTAATTCAACCTGTCCTTTTTCTTCTGGCTGCAAATAATCTGGCCCATTTTTGGTGTAAGTTCGATTCAATGCTCCATCATTTTGACTGGCATCATCGGCGCTGCTTTCATTGGAAAAAACGTCCGGCTTAAATTAAATAAATTAAATATTAAGATAAACTATCAGCTTAAATCTAGTCTAAATCTAACCTCTTCCATCGGTTGTTCCGTCTTGATGGTCGTCGCATCCACAGCAATTGTTTCGTCTCCTTTCGATTGCATTCCACCATCATTTGCATTGGTCAACATTGTCTTTCGGTTCTCCTCCAAAATTCGAATTGACAAATCCATTTCCTCTTGTTTAATGCGGTCATTGATTAATGCGGAAGTGGTCATTGTTGGACGCTCTTCAACTGTCGAAGAATTCACCTCATTTTGTTGTGCCATTTCCTCCATCATTACGGCCTTCTTTGGACGAATCACCACCGGCACTGGCGATGGTTTTGGCTTTTGTTGTTGTTGCGGTCCTTTTGTTAGCATTTGTTTGGGTGGTGGTGGCACATTGCGCGGCGAAGGCGACGAATACAGTGATTGGGTCATTGTGGCTCGATGAAGGGCGGACACCGGTGACAGTGGTTGTGATGTCTGAGGTGAATGTCGTCGATTTGCTGCCGATGATGTTCCCGGCTGAAGATGTTGTCGTAGATTTGTTGGTTGCACTTTCACGGCCGGCATTGCCTTCTTCTTCCCATGATATGGAGTTAGTCCGGCAGTGGATCGTCCAAATGCAGCCGGACCAGAGACCAGGAAACGTGAGCGTTGGTTTTGCTGTCCATTTTGCGGTTGAGGTGGTCTGGCCGCAATTCTCGATGCTTGCTGATGGTTGCGTTGGAGAATCTCCTGAAACCGGTAAAATATTTATTTAATTAATTTTTTTAATCCCAGCCTCGTCCCCTAACCTCCTTCTTCACATTCTGCTTCTCCAGCTGGGCCATTCGTCGATCCATCACTGCCTTTTGCCGCTGCAATTCCTGTTGTCGCTTTCGACGCAACTTCTCCTTGGTTTCCGCTTCCTTTTGTTGTTTGACCCGTTCCCTAAATAATATTTTTAATTAATTTTAATTTTATATTTCGCCTACATTCTTTCGCTTTGTTCCCGTATTTTTGCCTCACGTCTGAATTAAAAAATTTAACTTAAATTTTTAAACAAAAAATATTACTTTTCCATTAATTCACGTTCGGCTGCCTCCTTCCTTCGTAACACCTCTGCTCGTTTGTCTCTTCCAATGTATAAACTTTGAGTGAAATTGGCATTATTGTTGAATGCTGCCATAATGTGCCGGTCTTTTGGCCTTTAAAATTCAATTAAAAAATAAAATTTTAAAAATCAGAAAATAATATGAGCGATTCAAAACGCAAAGAAATATTAAAAAAATAAATAATTTTAATTTTAAAACTTTATCAACAATTAAAATAAAAACAATTTTTTTATTTTTCTCATTTTTTCCCACTCTTCCGCATTTTCTCCTTCCTCTTCTTCACTTTCTTCGGCACTTTCACAGCTCGTTTTTCCCTCTTCTCTTCTTTCACCGCCTCCTTCCGTGCCCTTCTCACACTCGGCGATTCGCCCCGAATCCGTGGATGCATTTGCAGGTTTCGCTTCTTTTGGTCATTATTGTCCGGCAATTTTGTCTTCGTTTCGTCCTCCGTTTCTTCTTCATCATCATTAGATTCATCTTCGTTTTCTTCTTCACTTTGTGGTTCGGACTCATCATCGCATTCGGCCGGAGAATTGATTGGACTTTCCGCAATGTTTTCACTTTCTAAAAATAAAAAAATTAATTGATTTATTATATTATGGACTGATTTAATTTTTACCTTCATCATCGCCGCCAACATCCTTGCCTTTGCCTCCTTTCCCTGCCAGTATTTTGCCAATCACTTTTTGAAAAGGATTGTTCAGCTCAATTCCTCGCTCCTCCAGCTGGTGGTCCCGCTCAAAATGTTCAATATGGTCCAATTTGTGGGGAATGAATGCACTCATGAAGAGGGCCTCATCCGGCAGTGGGCCATGCGTTCTTTCGGTGAGCAAAATTTTCTCAAATTCTGCCTCTTCAATTTGAGGGTCGACAATTAACTAAAAATGGGAAATTAATTTTAATTGGAAATAATTTTATTTACCTCGAATAAACGTTTTCTGGCAAGAATGGCCGCCCCCTTCTCCATGAAAAATTTTGTCACATTTCCAATGTCAATCCGCAAAAATTCCAGTGCACTCGGGTGGTCATGTTCAACGGATTGGGAAACGTCAATGATGGTCAATTTTTGGTTGAACAGAAGCATATTGTACTCGGAAAGATCTGAAAAAAACAAAATTATTGATTAAAACTGTCATTTTTAAAAATTTATTTTTGAAAATGGTAATAAAAATACTAACCTGCATGAACAAGTTTGCATTTCCTGTACAAATCGCGCATAATGCGCACACAGTCGCAATAGAGCCGATCGGCCAGCTCCTCATCCAATCCGTCGGCATTTTTTAACAATGGGGCGGGCCAGCCATCCTCTCCAATGAATTCCATGACAAGTACGTGACCCTGAAATAATATTGTCTTAATATTTTTTATTTAATTTGATTAACCTTCAAAAGAACCGGTTTGGGTACGGGCAGCCCGGCCAAGGACATCCGCTGCAAATTTCGAACCTCCTTCTCGGCCCAAGTTGCCACCATTTTCCGTGGATTATGTCGACAATATCCGCTTCGATATCTGCAAAATAAAAATATTTATTAATAAAAAAAAATTCAAAAGTTAAACCGAAATTCGCCCGTCACATATTTGTCCCGATCCTTGAATGTCAAAATGCTGGTTTTGTAGATTTTGATGGCCAAACTTCCATTTTTGCTGATTCCATGGTACACATTCGCCTCTTTTCCTGTGCTGATGCATCCCTCCACACTCTCAATCAGTCCGCGTTGTATCAATTGGAAGAGAATGAGCCGGGTCCTTGGGTCCAAAACTTGCTCAACGGTCGCACGATCCGCTCGGTCTTTTTGCCGCCTCTGCATTTTCTCATTGTCCAACTTGCTCATGTGCATTTGAATGAATGCTTCACCGCTGCGCAGCGTTTGAGAACGGAGTGCGGCTGAGGAATGAGTCGAGTCCACATTTTTCACTTGTCTGTTGGGCTAAAAATGTTAATTATATCAAGAAATGTAATAAAATAAAATAACTAACTCTATAATTCGTCAAGGTGGCCGAAGTGAACTTCTTTGTAAGATCTAAAAAATATTTCAAAATTATTGTTTAAATTGATTATTTTTTGTTTACTTTACCTCCCTCAAAATCTTCGCATTCATCCGCCAATTCTTCATAATCACTGCCACTTCCCTCCTCATCATATTCGTCATCGATTGTCTCAACCATAAGGTCCATTGATTGGCAATTGTCCAGCGCAACAGCTGCTGCTTCTTCTGCCATGGCTGTGGTCATAATAAAGTCAAGGCCACTAGTGATTTTTTAGTTAAATTTCTTAAATATTTAAATATTCATTTAGCATTATAAACTTTTCCAATTCCAATAAATAATTTCTTTTGATTGGATGAAAAATATCAGATGTTGAAATTGGATGAGGGTATTCCAGCAAATGTCAATATTGAGATGATAAATGACTAGTCGGTCAATGTTTTGGTTTTGTGAGGAAAAATAATAATGGCATGTGAAATGGAAAATAATAATCGGACGGGTAGAAACCCAAAGAGGAGCTAGAAGCAAATAGCAAACTGCTGTCGACCTTGATCGTCCGTATTCCGTACGAAAATCGAAATCCGAAACGCGAAGGCGAAAGCGAAACCGCGCCGCGCCGCGAAACCGCCAAAAAAAACCTGAAGACATTTTATCCTAAAAAATAAATAAACCGCCAATTGGCGGCTTTTTTCAAAACAAATCCGAATTCCAAAAATTACAAAATTCATCATCGAGATTTCGAGATCGAAATTCAAGAATTAATCGCAAAAATGACCGATTATTCGGGTTTAATTATTGGTCTGAGTGAACAGAAAAAGTAGGTTTCGGGTCGGGGATTAATTATATTTTTACACATTTAAATTTCAGATCATTGGAAAAATTGCTTCTTGAATTCAAAAAAACTGGCCAAGGTGGTTCATGTCTACTTTCGGGCCGAAGATTCAGCGGAAAATCACTCGTTTTGGAGAATACCCTTGAGCGAATTTATGCAACTGACGAGGACAATACAAGAATTGAAAAAATTGATGGACTTGATTATGAAAGTTTTGCCAGCAGTTCAAAAATATTCGAACGACTTGGACTGGTCGAATTGGTGGAAAATGATCGGCGGGATGAAGAAAATAAGGCTACTACATCAAAGCAAAACAGCAAAAACAAAATAATTCAGAAAAATGGAGAGGTCCAATTTCTTTTGATTAAATTTAATCAGAAAAATTTTTCAGAAAATTCCAAAAATCCTATTCATTGTTGATCATTTCGAGAATTTCACCAAAAAGCACAATCAAACATTCCTGTATAGCATCCTCAACGGATGCCAAACATATCCATGGTTTGTGCTTCTCAGCGGAATATCCGAGGTTGTTTTGGTTTTTGCAAATTTTTTAAATCCAAAATCGATTTTCTCATAGAATTGTGTTTCCAACCTGGAGAAGCGGGTTCGATCGCGTCTTTCCAAGCTTCGAATAAATTTCAATGTGGCCTACTCGTTTGAGGAATACCGGGATGCATTTTTCGAATTTTTAAATTGTTCTTCTCTGCCTGGAAATCTTTTTGAGGTAATTTAAATTAATTTATTTTATTCTGAACATTCAAGTCATCAAGATGGATGCATTAGAAGATGTCCTGACCAGTTTGCATCAAAGATACAATTCTTCAATTGGCTGGGTGAAACTGCTGGTCCAGCTGTTCGAATTGGCTTTCAAAAAACATCCGCAATTCAGTCCTGCTGGATTGCTCGTTCACTGCTTGGAAGCAATTCTACCGGAAAATGGGCAGGAACGAATTTTGGATGGTTTGTTAGAATTTTTAAATTATTCAAATCTCTCTCTCATCGTCAAAGGTTTGAGTATTCGCCAACTTTGCCTCCTGAATTGTTGTGCTCGACGAGAGGAATGTGGCAATGTTGAGAGCACTTATCGCGAAATTGTCATAGGTTGGGATTGATTTTTAATTCTTATATCAAATAATATAATCAACATTTTAAAATCCAAATTAATATTATTTTTTTAGAATATTGTCGTTTCGTCAACGAAAAATACAATCCAATGCGTGTTTCCGACATTGTGCTCTTCCGGGACATGGACGAATTGTTGAACCAACGCCTTTTGATATTGACCAAAAAGAGCAAACAAGTGCAAATCCAATTCAAGTTCATTTACTAACATTATTTTCATTAATTTAATTCAACTTTTTTCCAGAAAAGTGACCTTAAACGTGGAACAAGATGCCATAAAAGAGGCGATTTGCAGAAGAAAATCATCAGCACCCACCCAAATTTTAAATTGGTTTAATTGTGAATAATTTACTCTCATTTATTCATCTTTCATTTTTATAAATAAATTTTTGATAAAATTCAGTCAAATATATAAAAATGTATACAAGTTAAATATGTTGGAATGTGAAAATTAGGGAGGTGGGAAGGAATAAGGAATTGTGTTACAAGAAACAAGAGGGAGGGGTTGTGTGGGTCTTTGGAAATAAATACAAAAATTAGAAGATGTTGGATTGGATGGCTGGGCATACATATATGATGAGGGGGAAAGGAGGTCAAAAGGATGATATCTCTCGTCTTTTTTTTTGTTGAGCATTGTATTTTATGTGATGTCACCGTTTGTTAACTCAATTTCCTATTCTTCTATCCTTCATTTGAGCGTGGAACTTGCTGACGGCCTGAAGCTTTTCTCCTGCACCACCATTGGGAGGCCCCGTCCGCCATCACTTCTGTCCGCCCCCGGCACACTGTTTTCACCAGTCCCGTAGGCCCTTGTCCGATGCCAATACCAACAGAATGCACTGAAAATAAACCTTTTTTAAAATGCTTCAAATTTGTTAATTAACCTGAGTACACCCAATGTGATGGCCCCGGCGAGTCCAAGGCCAATGGCTGTAGTGCGGCGCCAGAAAAGAGCAGTCTCCTCGGATTTGCGTTGCTTTTCCACCAATTCCGCATCCACTTCATTGATGTCATAGGGCGAATAAGTGGACATGGCCGGTTGTTCGAATTTGGGCAAATTGCGCAAAATTTCATCGACACTAAGATCGGGCTGAAAAATGGCAAAATTTTAATTCAAATTTTAAATAATTTTTAATAAAAATTTAGTCAATTAATTTATTTTAATCAATATAAATTTATTTGGACTAACCGTATTTTGGAGTGATCCAATGAGATTGTCGAAATTGTCTTTGATGTATTGTTGCAAATCCATTGGCAGTTTGGTCAAATCGGGCATTTCACCGCGCATCACTTGTTGGACCAATTCAGGCGACAAATTGCTCAAATTATAGTTCCTCGGCAACAGCTTCATCATTTGAAACACTTTTGGCGACAATAGCCCAGTCATGTTCAGCTCATTCCCATTGGCAAGTTGTCCGACTGGCGCATGTTGAGTGTAATATTCCTGTAAAAAAAAATGTTGAAATTTTTTAGTTCAGACTATTAAGAACGGTTTGGTGTGACGGTTAAGTGTCCCCAATCTTTCCTAGGAGGTCTCGGGTTCAATCTTCTCACGAGCCAAGTTTTTTTACTAGGAAATAAAAATATTTTTTGTTTTTTTGAAGTTAATTTAAAAAATTATATAAATATTTCCAATCACTCACCCGCACAACATTGGTCTGTTCCGTGGTCAAATGTGGCAGCGGTCTGCCCTCAACCACACTTTGCACCAGTCCATGGGGCAATTCAGAGATGGGCCGGAGAATGCGGCTAGTGTTGGCGCCCTTTGGCAAATGTTGTCGAATTTCCTCCGTATCGATACCTTGGGCTCGGGCTGCCGCGGCGTACAACTTTTGCATGTATTCCTTGACCATTTGGTTGAGTGTTTCTCGGGGAACGCCGGGGATTTGTCCTCCCTTCAAAATGTGTTCCACCATCGTTGGATTCAACTAAATGATTACAAAAAATATTAGAATTTTGTGAAAGTCACATACTTTGCTGACATCAACTTGGCCAAACCCAGGAACATTGACCATTAGGCCGGGGATGGATGTGAGCAATTGGTTGACATCGGCTTGGGATGGTCGAACGCCAGAGGCAAATTTGACCAATGGTTCGGAGAACTTTAAAATTAGGAGGGGAAATTTAATTTTTAAAGAATTTATATTTTATATTTATAATTTTGTTAAGCCAGGCCATACCAATTTTTTGGACGGGGATCTTTTACTAAAATTTAGGCCTCGGGTTCAATCACCCCGAAAAAAAATATTTTTTTTCCCGGTTTAGTTGGCACCTCATTGCTTTTTTATATTGCATTTTTGCCGAATTACAATAATTAATTAAAAAACCTGATCTATGGCAGAGTCCAATGTCCTTCCGGTTTGTCCTCCTCCAGCAGAATTTTGAGTCGAAGGCAAAAATTTCATGCCAGGAATATTCCTTGCGTCTGGGAATGTTTGTGCCAATGAATCCAGAATTTGTGTCCCAAATTGGGCGCCTTGTGCCTGGCGAGCAATTCCGGGGATGAAATTGCTCAACAAATTTTGTCCGATTTGGCCCGCATTTCCGGACGGTGTTAAAATTGTGTTGCCTCCGGCACGATTGATTCCCGGAATGCTGTGCATTGAATTGATCAGCGATTCGGTCACATTGTTTCGTTGGATCATCAAATCCTTCAGGCGAGTGCCCTTTCGTTCCGGTGGTGAGGCACATGTGATTTCGGGTTGATTGGGCACAAATGTTCGCACTTTGTTCCGCACCAGCCAATCAATGAACCAGTCCAATTGATCGTCGCATCGAAATTCATTGCCTTAAATGAATTTGATTAAAAAATATTGGAAATGGGAAATATTTAAATTGCCTCAAAAAATATTGATGCTGGAAACTTTTTAATGGGTCGGAAATCGAAAATAACACCCTTTAATTTAGCTAAATCAGAACAAATTATGTATATTCAAGGCGTCTAGACCATCTCTAAACAATTTGGGTATAATGGCGGCTTATGCAAATAGGAAAAACTTGTCGCCGACAAAAGTCGGCAACAATTTTTTCTTTTTATTTTGCTCAAAAAGAAAAAATTGTTGCCGACTTTTTTGTCGCCGACAAAAGTCGGCAACAATTTTTTCTTTTTGAGCAAAATAAAAAGAAAAGGGATTAATTTCAATGGAAAAGATCAACGATTAAAATATGGGCAAAATGGATAATTTTCCAATTTCCATTATAGGATGTAGGCAAAATTCCCATGGTTCTTATTCTTTTTGGTGATCATTGATATTTAGTTGACCGGCTTTAGAGGTGATCTTCCCCTGATCCCTCCCTCTCCCCTGTTCCTCACTGCCAATTCACTAGTTGGTCTGCGCTTAGCAATAGATCAATTGGGGATTTGGCGAGGCTATATAAATAAGAAGAAAATAAACTAAACTCTAATCGGAGAACTCTAATCGGAGGAATAAATCTAGAATCATGAAGCAATAGCCAACAAGCCAAAGGCCCTCCGTGCCTTCCGTCCCACGCCCAGTGGTCCTCCCCAAGCTCGGCTTGTCCAACAGCCATGAGCAGACCACCAATCTCCCTCATATGGGCTGGACAACTGGCATACTTTCTTCTCCACTATGTGGGACAAAACAATAAGACTAGGACAGGGGGGAGGTTAACCTTATTCAATGGTTTTCCTCCTTCCCTTTGTAGGGCAAAAGATTCAACTTTCAAAAGCTCGACTCCCAGAGCTAAACCTTTAAACTAATTTATCCTCCCCCCCCCCCATTTTTTTCTGTTGTGGGTGTTCTGGATTTAGGCTCCCAATTTTCTGGTAGAGCGACCAGAACTCCCGCAACAAAGATTAAGAGTATGTCCTCTACTGATGAGCTTCTAACCGGGCAGTTCTCATTTGTCGGTAGACATCCCAATTGTCAACCACCTATTCGCCGGATTCTACCAATTTGAAAAATCTCATACTGCTTCAATTGTGCCGGACATTCACTTCTCTTTTGAGATTTTTCCTAATTGCTAGTTGCTTCCCAAAAGCCTAGCTCAACTTTTTAAATTGCTAGCTGCTCCCCAAAAGCATAGCTCAACTTTTTTTTATTGCTAGTTGCTTCCTATAAGCCTAGCTCAATTTCTCAACCACTAGTAGCTCATAATCCTAGCCCATTCTTCAAATTTTATCATCAATGGAATTTTCCTTCCCAATTAGGAAATTTTCCACATTCAATTAAATTGGAATTCTATCCCTTGAATTCCTTTTAATTTTCCAACATCATTTGAACCATTTTATTTTCCATTAAAACAGGAATTATACCAATTGAATTCCTTAAAATGTGGCAATTTCATGGCCCATTTTGTTTTCAAATCGGAATTCTACCTCTTGAATTCCTTTAAATTTTTGCCAATTAATCGTGGCCTATTTGTTTCCCAACAAAGGGAATTCTATCAATTGAATTCCCTCAATTATTTTTGGCCATATTGGCAAAATTTGGTTGTAATTTATCCCTCCCTTTTTATCTCAATATCCATTGCTCTTAAAGCAACCCATTCAACACCTCAGTTGAATTCTGTTTTTGGATTGGTTTGTCATTTTTAAATGAGCCCAGTCCGCTCAATTTCTTCAAAGGGGTCCCGCGTTCGCCCCCCGCCTTAAATGGGAAAAACGCATTCCTTATTTTGTTCATTGTTGGTGAGAGCCTGTTCCTATGATCTTGACTTAATGTCCATAGCGAACGGGGGCGGGATCATTACCCATATGTATTGGTCATTTACCGCAGCATGATGCTTGACCTGGTTCCGCCCACCTTGCGGACTGGCATCATTGCCTTTCACGACTTCGACATTCCGATCCAAAACATTTCCAAAAAAAAAAAAAAACCGTCCCCTTTCCCTGGGGCGGGAATTTGTCGCCGACAAAAGTCGGCAACAATTTTTTCTTTTTGAGCAAAATAAAAAGAAAAGGGATTAATTTCAATGGAAAAGATCAACGATTAAAATATGGGCAAAATGGATAATTTTCCAATTTCCATTATAGGATGTAGGCAAAATTCCCATGGTTCTTATTCTTTTTGGTGATCATTGATATTTAGTTGACCGGCTTTAGAGGTGATCTTCCCCTGATCCCTCCCTCTCCCCTGTTCCTCACTGCCAATTCACTAGTTGGTCTGCGCTTAGCAATAGATCAATTGGGGATTTGGCGAGGCTATATAAATAAGAAGAAAATAAACTAAACTCTAATCGGAGAACTCTAATCGGAGGAATAAATCTAGAATCATGAAGCAATAGCCAACAAGCCAAAGGCCCTCCGTGCCTTCCGTCCCACGCCCAGTGGTCCTCCCCAAGCTCGGCTTGTCCAACAGCCATGAGCAGACCACCAATCTCCCTCATATGGGCTGGACAACTGGCATACTTTCTTCTCCACTATGTGGGACAAAACAATAAGACTAGGACAGGGGGGAGGTTAACCTTATTCAATGGTTTTCCTCCTTCCCTTTGTAGGGCAAAAGATTCAACTTTCAAAAGCTCGACTCCCAGAGCTAAACCTTTAAACTAATTTATCCTCCCCCCCCCCCCCATTTTTTTCTGTTGTGGGTGTTCTGGATTTAGGCTCCCAATTTTCTGGTAGAGCGACCAGAACTCCCGCAACAAAACTCTCCAAAATTATTTTTCTACATTCAACGATAAATTAAATATCCATTTTATTTTATGTAAACTAACCATCCAACATTACGGAGTCAATTTTGGCCTCGAATGCGCCCTTCTCAACGCTTTCAATTTTGTTCCTCTCCAGCTTGAGTTTATGAAGTTTTTGGAGGGAGGAAAATGTTCCCGAACGGAGAATGGTCAACAGATTTTGGCCCAAATCCAAACTGGTCAATTCGGGAATGGAGGCAAATGATTCGCGACTGAGTTCAGCGATGGAATTGTTGCGTAAAATCAGATTTTTGAGATGGCGGATTCCCTCCAAAACGCCTTTAGCTATAAAAAATAATAAATTATTAATTAAATATTTACTAAAAACTGACTGATGGATGAAAGTGAATTGTCGGCCAAATTCAACAATTCCAGCTGATCCAATTGGACAAAACTGTTCCGGGCAATTGATTTAATTTGGTTTTGAGCCAATGAAATTTTAGTCAAATTTGGATTGCCGCTGAATGTGAACGTTTCGATGGCCTCAATTTGGTTCTCGTCAAGGCGCACTTCAATCAATTCGCCCATGTCTTTGAATGATGGGATCTGTCGAAGAATGGGAAGGAAAATTAAATATTTGAAATTAAAATTTTTAAATTGAATTAATTTTTTTTAATTTAATCAATTAAATAAAATTTTAGATTTTTAAGCCTGTGGTTTAGCTACTGCTTGGATTAAGACTTAGTTAGTTTAGGTTGACTTAGATTTTTTTAAAATTATTTTACTAAAAAAATTTAATTTATGGCCAAATGGCGAACCTTCCCTGTTGTAAATAGGTCTCGGGTTCGAATCTGCTCGGAGGAAGGTATTTTTTTGTCGAACTTGGCAGTCATTTTTATGCATTTTTAAACATTCTAGAGAACATTCCTAGACTAAATAACGTCATTTGACCAAAAATAGGCCCAAAAATGTGCTACTTTCACCAATAAATTTAATTTAAATTTTTAAAATCAGTCAAAAAATTAAGTCTCACCTTTGTGAAAGCATTTTGACTGAGATCAACCAGCTGGAGTTTTTTGAATGCCTGCAGAGTGCCCGGATCAAAATCCGAAAGGGAATTGTTCTGCAGGAACAGCATTTGCAGTTGTGGAACATTCATGAAGCCATTCGGCTGAATTCGGCCAAGTCTATTGCTTTGTAGCCTCAATTCAATCAAATTTGGCAATGTCATAAATTGCATTGAACTAATTTCCTCCAGCTGGTTGCCGGCCAAACTCAAATATTTCAGTTCCATGCAGCCTCGAAGCAATGCCGCCGGCACTTTTTGCATGCAATTTTGGCTCAAGTCCAGCACCTCCAATGTGTTCTTCTGGTCGTTCAGTGAATTCCGATTGCTGAAAATTATTATTAATTTATTAATATTAAAATTTAAATTCATTTTTTTTGTATTTTTTTCCAATATCCAATTTTTCAATTCCAACAAATTTGAATTTTCCTTTCCAATTTCCCATTTCCTTAGAAGAAAGAATAAAGAAACAAAAGAAGAGAAGGTAAAGGAGAAGAAGATGAAAATCCGTTGCGCATCCCCAAAAGGTGGAGGGTGGAAGGGGGGGGGGGGGGGGGGAGTCTTATCTCTCCGTCAGTGAATCTTCAGAAAATGAGTATTGCGAAAAAAGGAGAAATTGGATGATGATGTACGGCGAGTAGATTGCCGCGTAAAAGATGGGTTGGGGTTCAAGGGATGTGGCAGTGTGGAATGTGGTCATTTGTTGGTGGAGGGGAAATTGGGTCAAATCAGCGGGGAAATGAAAATTTGTGTGGAGGATGGTGGGATGGGTTTTTAGTTAGTTTGTTCGCGCTGATGAATGAATGAATTGTTCACATCATTAGCAATCCAAAATAATGAATTGTTTTTATTATTTTAATGATGGATTCGCAAAAAAATTGGTGTTATAAAGATGGGAAAATCGCAAGGTTTTTTTGGCGTATTTTTATTGTAATTTTCGGCCCACATTTTGGATGGAACTTACACTAATGAGCAGATTTGATTGCCTTTCAGCCGCAAATGCTTCAGCTCCTTAAGTCCAGCAAAAGTGTAGTCCGGCAAATCTTTGAGTTGATTGGCATTCATACTGATCGATTTGAGCCTCTTCAATTTGCCCAATTTTGGAATTGACGAAAGTGCATTGTTGCGAAGCCATAATTCCTCCAGCGTGGTGGCCAGCTGGTCAAATGCGGCCGGTTGAATTTGCGAAATTGAACAATTCGTAATTTCCAGGCTTCGAATCTAAAAAGCGAAATAAATAAACGAGAATAAATATTTTAAAAAGACCTTAAGATTTGGAATTGTCTGGAACACATCAATTTTGTCGGGACAATCGCGGAATGCAATTTTATCAATGGCAGTTTGGTATCCATTCAATGTGCTCCAAATTTTGTCCGGTTGAATGCCTTGACAGTTGATTTGTATGGCTGGTTCTTTTTCGAGTACATGGCAAAGGCATGCCGAATTTCGAGTAATATTCAGCGGACAGACAATTGTTTTAGTAGTATTTGGCCTAGCAGAATTGTCGGCATTGTTGGCCGCCGCAATGCACATTGCAAAAAGACATGTCACGTAGAGCAGTCTAACCATGATCATCTGAAAATGTAATATTATTTTTGTGTTCTTTAGTGAATTTTTGATATTACCTTAAAGCTGTGGCAATTTAGAAGTCGAAAAAACGAGTCACGTTTCACTTTCATTCAGTGCGATGTAAATTAAACTTATAAATTATTGAAATTTATTGCAAAAATTAGCTTAAAAATTGGTGTTAAAAATTAAAGTTATCTTAATAAGGAATTCAGCAATGATTTATTTTATTCGGATGGTTTGATCTCTGATAAAAGAATTACTAGATTCGAAAACGAAACTCGGAACTCGGGGAATAAAAAATGGATTTTATTTTTTTATTTTTTTTTAATATTCTTGTATGATTTTTAAAAAACATTACGATCGTGATACAGTATAATATATCGATTTGCGGATTTCGCTCATTTCTTTTGCACTTATCTTATGTTTAATTTATTCATAAAATAATTTTTTATTGTTTTAAAAGATAGAATAGAATGATGGAATTACAAATAAAAATTTAAATAAATTCTTTTGATGGGATATTTGGTTTTGAAACCACTAAAATTGAGATGGAAAAATGCAAATTTCTGAACGATCAAGAATTATAAGTGAAAATTCCACAATTGAGGGAGAAAAGAAAGGCATATTCAATTACTGCTCGGGGGTTGTATAGAATGGGGGGAATGGATTGGAATTGGAGAGGAGGAAGAGGTGAGTGAACGGACCCCTCCCTCCCCTCGGGGGGCGAGCGCGCAGATTTCTCCTCCTATCTTTAAGTCCCCCCTCCTTTTGTGGCTGAAATTGGGTCATCTCTCTGCAGGGGCAGTTTCATCAGTCAGCCAGCCGAATGTCCAGCAACAGCAGCTGGCAGGCTAGCCCACCGGCGGCCGGTTGTGTCGATATTGGTCGATCCTGGCAGCAATCCCCTGAGGCACTCCACACCGTCCAAACGGCAATTCATCTTTTCTGGACCGACCGTCGCCGTCGCCGCTTTTTTGTTGTGAGCATCCAGCTTCCAGCCAGCAGCAGCCTGTCGCGATTTAACTGTGGAAGGGAGGAGGGCACCAGCCGACTGGAACTCATTATCCGCGCACAAATTCACTCTCATTCAACAGCGAGTGAAAATCCCTCATTGAATTTTTCCCTGCACAAAAATGCAAATATTGCAGAAAGTAGCAGGTTTATATGGAAAGTGAAAGTTTTTGTGATGCGAATGGCTTTAAAAACATGTTTAATAGAGGTGTTTGCATAGCAAAAAATTGTGGGAAGCAATGGAAATTGTGGTGGATTTTTGTATTCCAAAGCCATATAAATCAAGGAAATAATCATAAAATGCGATCAAATTGCTTTCTGCTGCTGATGGGAATTGGGAAAGGATGACGGATATTACACACTGTTATGGCCTCCTTGAATTGAGGCCATTTGTGTAATGTTGGACGAACGGAAGTTTGTTGAATTCTTGGGAAAAAGAATATTGGAATTTGGAATATTGGAAAGGGAACGTGGAAAATTCAAAGTTCAAAAAGGAAAATGCGCCCATTTTCCATCCAATTCTCGATTTCGGTACAATTCACCATTTCAGAATTCATTCCCTCTGAATTGTTGCTGATTTATCCTTTTGGCCATACTTTTGCCTCCTCTGAACATTTTCTTTTTTTGAATTTTGGCCAATTCATTCAGCCTATTTGTCCAATAATTTATCATCCTCAAAAAACATTTAATTTTTATTCGAACGCAATTATTCATATCAATATCATCAATGTGTGTAAAATGTGAATTGCACGATTTTTAGGGCTAAAATGTATAAAAAAAAGGTCAAAATAAATTGCTTTTCGGGCAAATTTTGGAAATCTGGATGGACGATGGATTTGAAATGGATGATGGATTGTACAAAAGTGAAATTTTCAACGCGAAAATAATTTTGGCAAAAAGGGGGAGTACAAATCTATTAAAGGGTTTTTGTGATTTTGATTGTGGAGGACAAAAAATGGTCAAAATGTTCAAATACAGGAGGATAAAGCTATTCAACCAGAGAGAGATTTAATCAAGAAACATTTTTATTTTGAATTGTTTTGTGAATGAAAATGAATTGAAAAAAAAATGCAAATTAAATGGGAATAATAAGTGCAATAAAAATGTCATCATTTTGGGTGAATGAGGGGATTACCGGTGTCCAAAACGCACACATAAAATGCCCGGCAAATTTATTATAAAACATTTTATTGTCTTTCTCCAATGGCCATTTCTTCACCATTGGCTTCCACTCTTTTGATCACGGTGGCGGAGTCCATCAAATGCAGCATTGTTGTTGGCCTCTTCTCCTTTTTGGTTGGTGTTCGTTTTGTTGTTGTGCCATGGCCACCGAATTTGCCGCCCTTGCTTTCATTCTCTTCATCGCCATTTTTTTCTTCGATCATTATTTGGTTTCTTCCACCATTTTCCATCACATTTGTGGCGGTCCATTGTTGTTGTTGCGGTTGATTGTGTTGCCAAATGAATTGTTGTGCCTGTTGTTGTTGCTGCATTTGATGGGCAAAAAGGAAGGCGGCTGCCGCCATTTGTTGCGATGGAATTGTGGCCATTCCCTGTTGTTGGGAAAGAAGCGAGGCCGCAGAAATGGCCGGTGGAATTGGCGATGTTGAGGAAGGTTGTTGATGCGATGGTAACATCAACTGAGAGGGAGGAGGAAATGTGCTATTGCCATCGGCGTCGCTCTTTGATTGAAACAATTTGGCCATCAAATAATGATTTGATAATTGTGGATGTTGGCCATCAAATTCGGCACCAAATTTCTGTCGAATTTGTTGTTGATCAGCGCCGCCACCAAACAATGTACTAGCAATTTGTCCAAATGCTGCAGTGGGAGGAAATATTGCCGATGGCAACATTGTCTGGGGGAATTGACGACATTCGGCGGTTGGGATTCCGTTGCCCATTTGGAAATGATGCGGGGCGGAAAATTGTTGTTGCTGATGGAATGCAGCAGTTTGGGCGGCACGTTGTGCGGCCAAAAATGTGGCCAATTGAAGGAGTTGATCTGGAAATTGAGGGGAAATTAGAGCTTGAGTCAATGAGGTAGAGGGCATATTGATTTTTGGCTCATAGCTCAGCGAGGATATAGCCAATCTTGGAAGGCGATATGCCATTAGAAAGCCATAAGTCTCCTCTATAATTTAGCTAATTTCAAATTTTTGAGAATCCATTCAACGTTGAGAAAAGTGTCATGTCTTATATATGTTTTTGGATGTATTAAACCGATTGAATACCTATATCTGTTTTTGGCTCATAACTCAGCGAGGATATAGCCAATCTTGGAAGACGATATGCCATTAGAAAGCCTAAAGTGTCCTCTAAAAAGTTGCTATAACATTTATATGAAATTCATCTTCTTAAAAAATTAAATGTCTTTGAATGTAATGGCCCTTAATTTTTTAAGGAAAAACCGCTTATTTTACGAATTGCTTAAAATTTTCAAAAATTAAAAGGAGCCACTTTTTAGAGGACATTTAGGGCTTTTAAAAGGTATATCGCCTTCCAAAATTGGCTACTACCTTGTTGAGCTATGGCCAAAAAGAACGGTCCAAGTACTAAATTGATGCTCCAATGGCTGCATTTTATTTGCCCATTAAATTAAAATTATTTTCAGGCCAAAATGAAAAGATTGACTGCTCTTTTAACCCCTTAATAACATTATAAATTTGCCTGATGGGAGTGCGGCCAATCCTCCTGGAGGCAATTGGAAACCCCGTGCCACGAGCAATTCATTCAAATGTGCCAATTGTGTGCCATTCATTTGTGATGGTGCCATTTCCTCTCCATGTTCATTGTTCATTTCCGGTTGTTCAAATTTGGCATGTTTCATCGTCGGTTGTTCATCTTCCTCATCGCCTCCTTGTTTTTGGCTATTTTCCTCCTCTTCTTCCCCCACATTTGATTCTCCTCCACTGCTGGAAGAATGCGGCAACGGTGGAGAACAAAGCATTGCCTGGGCTAACATTTGACGTTGAAAACTGGCCAACAGGGCTTGGCGCAATCCGTGAACCGACGAGGCAACATCGCTGCAAAAATTGAGTAAATTCATATTTTTTAAAGCAAATAAAAAATAAATTATCCCCATAGCTTTAGGGCTATTCATAATTTTTCCAATCCATCATTATCATTTCATTTCCTTTTCGGTCTATTGCGTGCTTATTTCCCCTCTAATTTTGCCGCCTTTACTTTCCATATTCACAATTCTTGGTAATTCTCCCCCATAAATATATATTATTTCTTGGCCCGAACCAATTTTTAATTATTGCGCCTCCTTTGGCAAATTCAAATTGGATTACCAAAATTGGAGAAGAGGGGAGAACCAACCAACAAATATTGGCCAAGATTAGTCGAGCCGCCGATTATTACATTTGCCAGAGGGAAGGAGGAAGAAACAGGCAAAACCCATTTTGGAGGAATTAATCCCGGCAAATGGATTAGAAAATGGAGGGGGCAGATGTAAGTGGATTTCAGTATGAGCATAAAATTGTTGGGGATGGGCGAATTTTTGGAATTTGAAAAGCAGAAAAAGGGCAAATATTTGTACTATTAAAAGGAGCCAAATGTAAATTTTGGTTGCAATTTATGAATTGGATTAAGGACCGTTTCAAGGAGATTTGGCCTTATCCAAGCAATTTGGAGAAATAAACAAATATCCGATTAATTTAATGAAATTGGAGGCAAAAATGAGTAAATCAAAGAATATTTTTTATTTATTATGCCATAATCTAATCCCGAATTGCATAATTTTGCATAATTTGTGTTTTGCCCCAAATAATTCCGCCTGTTTGTGTTTTGCCCCAAATAATTCCGCCTGTTTGTATTTTGCCCCAAATAATTCCGCCTTTTTTTTGTTTTGCCCCAAATAATTCCGCCTGTTTGTATTTTGCCCCAAATAATTCCGCCTTTTTTTGTTTTGCCCCAAATAATTCCGCCTGTTTGTATTTTGCCCCAAATAATTCCGCCTGTTTGTATTTTGCCCCAAATAATTCCGCCTTTTTTTAATTTTGCCCCAAATAATTCCGCCTGTTTGTATTTTGCCCCAAATAATTCCGCCTGTTTGTATTTTGCCCCAAATAATTCCGCCTGTTTGTATTTTGCCCCAAATAATTCCGCCTGTTTGTGTTTTGCCCCAAATAATTCCGCCTGTTTGTATTTTGCCCCAAATAATTCCGCCTTTTTGTATTTTGCCCCAAATAATTCCGCCTGTTTGTATTTTGCCCCAAATAATTCCGCCTGTTTTGCGTTTTTGCACTAATTCCGCCTGTTTGTATTTTGCCCCAAATAATTCCGCCTGTTTTGCGTTTTTGCACTAATTCCGCCTGTTTGTATTTTGCCCCAAATAATTCCGTCTGTTTTGTGTGTTTGCACTAATTCCGCCTGTTTTGTGTTTTGCCCCAAATAATTCCGCCTGTTTGTATTTTGCCCCAAATAATTCCGCCTGTTTGTGTTTTGCCCCAAATAATTCCGCCTGTTTGTATTTTGCCCCAAATAATTCCGCCTTTTTGTATTTTGCCCCAAATAATTCCGCCTGTTTGTATTTTGCCCCAAATAATTCCGCCTGTTTTGCGTTTTTGCACTAATTCCGCCTGTTTGTATTTTGCCCCAAATAATTCCGCCTGTTTTGCGTTTTTGCACTAATTCCGCCTGTTTGTATTTTGCCCCAAATAATTCCGCCTGTTTTGTGTGTTTGCACTAATTCCGCCTGTTTTGTGTTTTTGCACTAATTCCGCCTATTCTGATTCTAATTCCGCCTGTTCTAACTTATTTTATTAGATTAATTCCTCATATTTCGCCTTTTAATATTTAATTTTAATCCCTTTTGCTTTATCATAAATTGATGAATTTATCTCATTATTTGCCAGTTAATTTCCACTAAATAAATTCCCCAAATGGGAGTTCCCTCTTCATTTACAATTCAACGGGGCCCTTCAAATTTATTTATGCAAATTAGGCCCATGGAAGGTGTTATTCCATCAAAAATTCGAAATGGGTGAATGAATGTGTTGATTGACATTTTTAAACCCATCAGGGGAAAATTGGATGCCCCAAAATAATTTACCCAAATTTTTGCCATCCCCCTCCCCACCTTTGTTGTTCAATTTGTTGTGGCGGCATTTGTTGTCCATTTTGTTGTGGCATTCTTTCCTCCACTTCCTCATCCACTTCTTCTTCCTCTTCCTTCACACCCTTCAATGATAAATCCAATGGTTGTTGGCCACCAATTATTCCATCCATTGAGCCGGCTTTTGGGGGTCCCATTTGGCTCTGCAAGAGGAAATAATCCAATTAAAATTGGGAATTATATTTTTGTTATTAGGTAATTTTAATCACAATTTAACCCAATTTTCCGGCTTTTTCAATTTTCTTAAAAATCAGAGGAATTAGAAGATCATAATTAAAAAGTCTTAATTTAATGCCATTAAATCCGGATATGGTATTTTAGTACATAAAATCACAAAGATACGATTAAATTATGATAAAACATAGGTTTTCGATATACTAAACTTGAAGGGAAACATTGAATTTTGGAAATTTTTGTGATAATTTTTGCGATTAATTGGCCAAAAAAGCATTTCCTTATTTCCTTAAATTCACCACCACCAATATTTTCATTTATCTCCCACCCCATTTGTGTCAAAATATTTTTACCAAAATTGCCGTCGACACCATTTCCTTGCTGCCCCTTCTTGTTGATGCTGATGAGGACAATTTCCGTTTGATGCCACCACAATTTGTTGTTGATGAAATGGATTTGCGTCGTTCTCCACCTTCTGTTATCGTTGGCTCGTTGGACATTCCTCTTTCGGGTGTGCCCTTGGCCGATGTGGATGAGCATTTTGTGCCATTGCCAGCTTGTTGCTGCCTTTTGGCCATTTTGTCCGCATAGGCAATTGGGCAACCACTCAAGGAACGATGGGAATTGCGCGACTGAATATTGGGGAATGAAGATGGCAAACATTTTTAGATTTTAGGCTATAAAAGATAAATTCCTCCAATGGGCCAATTTTTTTTTGATAATTTTCCTGTAAATTCAGACAAAATTCATTGACCTTTTGGCATAAAAAATGGAAGCCAATTTGTTAATCTTTTCTAATTAAAAATAAAATACAAAATCCCACCGAATTGACGTGCCCTCGGCCATCGCATCCAGGGAATGTGCAACGCAGTTGTTGATCCGGTTGAAGGGATAAAACTGCAAAAATTATTAATTTTGAAACAAATTAGATCATTCATTTTTTTAAACACATTCCCTCCAATCTTTTTCAATTTACCCCCAGGCCCCAGTCAATTGTCACTTCCCCTTTAAGTTTTTCCCCAATATTTTTCCATTCCTTGAATGTCAATTTCACTCCAATTCCATTTTTAGTGCCATAAAAATTCGGCATCCATCCATCCATTCATTCCAATTTTTCATTTGCCGAATAAGCAATAACTCCATTCAATCCCCTCGAATGCCTCAAAGTTCGCAATAAAAGTAGAAGCCCCGGGGAAGGGAACTTTCTTTTATTAGTTAGAATAGAAATGGACTCAATTTCCCCCAATTTTCGTGATGGAGCAGCAAAGGATAAAGCCGCTGTGGATGGACTAAATATATTATGCTGATTGTAATTTAAATAAAAATTGCCGAAAAATGAGACAATTTTGAGGGTCAAAAAATTATCAAAATTTTTAAATTTTAATTTTGAAAATATATTTTTTTGGGACCGGATCTGCAAATTTTATTGATATTTTGTGGATAATTTTTTTTAAATTTTATGGCCATTTTTATGCTCAATTGGATTATCAAAATTATATTAAAAAATTTTCCTATTTCCTTCAAGCATTTTCATCCAATTTTAATAATATTCCCCTCATTCCATTCCATTTTCATTCACCCAAACCCAAATCATTCATTCATTCATTTATTTATTTTCCCATTTTTATTCTTCAAAAAAGGTCGCCGTCTTTGCCCATTTTTCACATCTTTTTGTGGAGTACCAAATGCAAATTAAAAATTCTAGTTAGCCAATGAAAAAGTCGGTGAAAGGCGCAAAAAAAGTGGGCAGGGAAAATGCATGGAAAAATGGACAGCCGACGCATTTTTGGGTACACAAAATGCCATTAATCTCATCCCATTCCATTTCCATCCAATTGGGGATGGCCAAAATGATGCCGCGAGGCAACACAAACAACCAAAAACATTATCCTCCTCTTTTAGGGCACACAATGGCCTAAAAATCCATCAATTTTCGCGCTGCCAGCCATCCTCAAAATTCATTCATTTCCTCCCATAGCTGCCCCAAAAAAGTATGTTTTTGTGGATGAAATTTTGGCCAGATTTGCCTCCTTCATTTCGGACAAAAATGGCTTCAAAAAAGGTTGCCTTCCAATACAAAAAAGGAAGGCCTATGGGAAATAGAATTCAAAAGGATTAGAAATTTGAAATTTTAAAAGCCACAAAAATGAAGGACAAAAAAAAGTTTGGAGGGACCAATTGGAGAAAGGAACTCAACGAAGAGCCAATGAGAGAATTATGGGGAGGGAATTTATACGGTATTGGAGGAAAGAAGGGAAAAAGAAAAGAAGGGAGGAAGAAAATTTCTCTAGGCAAACTTTGAAGAGGGAGGTAATGGATGGGGGAGGAAGGGCAGGGAATGAAGTGGGCAATGGGGAAAGGGAGGGAGGGATACGGTAGCAAAAGAAAGCAAAAACTCGCTTATCGGCGAAAACCTGTGTCCATTCTTTTGGTCATATCTCTAGAAGGAAGTAACCAATTTAGGAAGGCGATATGCCATTTTAAAGCCCTAAATCTCCTCTAAAAAGTGGCTAATATAAATATTTGAAAACTTAAATATTTTTAAAATAAAAGGCTTTTCCTCAAAACATTCAGATTTATTACATCTGAAGATATATAATCCTTTTAAAAACTTAAATTCAGAAAATTTAATAAAGCCTTTTTATAGAGGACGCCTTGAGCTTACCAAAGGTATATTGTCTTCCCGAAGTGGTTATTACCTCGTTGAGATACGGGTCAAAAATCGATGTTAGGTATTGAATTTTTCCAGCTTAAAATTTATTGTCAATTAACCTAAAAAATGAGTGGAATTTTGGTGGATGGAAGGAGGAAGGGGTTGAACCAAACTGTAATAAAATAAAAGAAGCCACCTTTAATCCCTTTTTAAAGCCTCTATGGAAAATGGGCTAATAATAAGCCAAAATGTTCCAATGGAAAACAAGCAAATTCTCTTTGTTCGCCCATTTACATCCCCGAAAAATATTTCATATGAAAATTGGCCATAATTAGTGTTGACAAAAAACAAAAATGGAATGCCTTCTCCCCTGTGTTTATGCCGTCTAAATTATTTCCCCTCATTTGCCCTCTAATATGCCATGGCCACCTGTTCTCCTTGGATGAATGAAATTTGAGGAAGGGAAAAGAGAAAATATTGTTGGAAGATTACAAGTAAAAAATGGCAAATTGTAGAATTGTTCAAAGTTGGTTTAAACCGACATTTTCACAAAATCCAATTTTTCGAATTTTTTAAAAAAATTATTTCAGTTTCGATTTCTCATATTTTTCGGTCATTTTGATAAAAAATTCTCGATATCGGTTTTTGTAATTCCGAAACCGACTCTGAACAACATTTTAGTAAATTGCAATTAGATTACGAGGCTCTTTTGATGATGATGGCATTGGTACATTTTAATAAGGAAAAATTGGAATTAAGAAGAGTAGAAAAGAGCAATCAAAAAATTAAAATAAATAAAAATATTTTTATTTCAATTTCATTTCCATTTCCAATTTTCTCCTTTTCAAAATGACATCCCATTTCCTCTACCCCAATATGAAGAAAATTTGTTGGTTTGTCCTCGGCACAAAGATGGATGGACTAACGGCCTTTTTTGTCCAAAATTATAGGGAAGAAAAGTGGGTGGGAGGAAATGAAGGAAACAAAAAATGGAATCAAAACAAAATGAAAAGCAAGGAAAGAAGCAAATCCCCTTCCATTCTTCGTTGACAAATTTGTATGTGTTTGGAACACCTGCCATCCTCCCCATCTCACAATCCATGGCATTGGCATTGGCACACACATTTTTGGAAAGATTGGACCCAGTTTAATGAGTTTCTTTTTTGTATTTTTGGCGGCACTGAGGAAACCCGAAATTAACAGAAGTAAAATCAAAGAGAATTTGTGCCGTATTTTTTCCCAAAAAATGTTGGGTGGAAGGAAAGGCGGAAAAACAAGAGGAAATTAGCCACAATATTTGCAGATAGGAAAATGATTGAATTCGTAAAGATTGGAAGAGAAATTTGTCTTTAAATCCTAGCGCTTATTTTAGGCCAAATGTGATTGGAATTGCCATCATTAAAAGGCTAAAAATAGGTGGGAAATTTTCGATTCCCTCCCTTCCTTTATTTTTTTTTGATCAGTCATTAAATAAATATTTTTATCCCTATAAATTTGGTCATTTTTGAATACATTAGCCCCCCCCCCCCACCCCTATTAATGTTGGCATTGGCACACACATCTGCATTTACATAGAAAGGGATGAATGGATTTGTGTGGTGCATCATTCAGTCAATTATGAATGAATATTATTCCTTTATTATTGGAAGGAACATTGAAATGGAAGGGGGAAATGGAAGGGAATTATGGAATTTTGATGAGGGCCAAATCCTTGGCATCCCTTTACTCCGATTTTTGAATGAGAAGAACATTTATGGGCTTGGGGGAAATAAGCCAGCCAAATGAAGGGAATGTGACCATTGTTATTCAAATTGGCTTTTCCATATTTTTGAGAAGAAAAAGGAGGAAGGGTGGAAAGGAGAAAATGATGGAAGCTTTCTTTGAGTTTTGATCGGCGCAGAAACAGGAAATGAGAGGAATTGAAGGGGGTTTATGAATGAAATCAAAATTTTGCCAAAAGGAGACAAAATGCCTACTAAAAAGCACTCCCAGCTTTCATTAAAAATTGGCGTAAATTCCCTCCAATTATTGGCAAATGTCTAAATATTATCCTCAAAAGTCAAAAATTTACGTTGTATTGTCTGTTTGTCCGGTCGCCGTGGGCATCCACTCAGCGATCGGTGATGGGTGTAGAGGCCAGTTTGGTGGCCACTGCCATCGCAACCTGGCGTTGGGCACATCAACTTGCCGCCATTTTCGCCTGAAAAACCCACAAAATATTTTAAAGTGCATTTTTGTTGAACTTTTTCAAAGAAAATTGACAAATTTTGCCCGAATTTTTAACCCGAGAAAAACATTCACAAATAATATATTTATTATCAATTTTTTGTTTAATTTCCCTAATAATTTGCCCTTTCATTTCTTCCCTTTCCCCTTCTATTCTAAAATGGCAAGAATGGGAGGACAATTTAATGCCATCATTTGAATGTCCTCAAATTCGTTTTTAGCAAATATCTTCAATGAGGCATTAACCAATATTGGAAGGCATTATATCTTTGGAAAGCTCTAAATGTCCTCTAAAAAGTGGCTTTTTATGATTTTATAAAAACCACCTTTACAAAAATTTATATCCCTTAGATTGTAGTGAACCCAAATTTTTAGTGATGGAGTGAGGAAAAGACGCTTATTTTACAAAATATTTTAAAATTTTATAAAATTAGTAAAGCTATTTTTATAGGTCATTTAGGGTTTTCAAATGGCATATTGCCTTCCTGGATTGGTTGTTTCCTTGTTGAGATATGGCCAAAAAACAGTCCCATAATCCTCCAACACCTCCTCCCCATCCCTCCATTCTCTTTACCCCTTCGTCCGCTCAATGTGCCACTGCCGCAAATTTTTTGGCCTCCACTGGACATTGTTTGGGCCCCCGGTGAGAGGGAAGAGCAACAGCCATTGGGCGAATCCGTTCCAGCGGATAATGGGGGCGAAGGACTGAATTGGGGCCGCTGTGGAAAAATGGGAAAATTAAATAATTTTTTAAAGAATTTTTGGTTAGGATGGCTCATTTTAAACTGATGGACAAATTCTTAGAGCTTTTGCTTGAAATAGTTTATTTTGAATTGGTCGAAATATTAAAAGTTCTCCTTAGTATGAAACAGGACAATTTTACCACCCATTTCAGTACTTGAGCAGATCTTTAGGCCATAACTCAACAAAGAAGCAACCAATTCAAGAAGGCGATATGCCATTTGAAAGCCTAAATGTCTTATAAAAAGTGGCTTAACTATTTTATTTGAAATTTTAAGATATTTTGTAAAATAAGCGGCTTTCCCCACCCCATAAGAAAATTCAGGTTCACTACATTCAAAGACATGTAACTTTTTCAAAAAGATGGATTCCATATGTTTTATAGCCACTTTTTAGAGGACATTTAGTGCTTTCAGCGGGTATATCGCCTTCCAAAATTGGTTATTGCCTCGTTGAGATATGAGCTAAAAACTGATTCATATACTTCGCCTACCCCCATTAAAGTAGGATGATGCCCCCTCCCCTACCTTATCTTCAATTTCGGCTTCATCTTCTTCCGTATCCTCTCCATTCGCCTTCGTTTCCATTCCCCCTCCTTTTGGCACATTCTCCTCCTCTCCCCCCTGTGCACTTCCGCCCGTCGATGAACCCCCTTCCAGGCTGAATGGCCCATCATGGACTACTGGAGGCGGTGGTGGCCACAAATTCAATCGCCCAATATTTGGCATAATTCCTCCATCAACTCCTGATGAGGAGGCGGCTGCTATCATCAACATTCGTTGCCGCAACAAAATTGCCTGGAATTGTCCGCCCAAATCGCCGCCATTGCCATTTTCCGCTGTTGGCATTTGTGCCAAAATGCTTGGTGGCATAAATGACATCGATGAAGAAATGGAAGAATGTATTGGGGTCGAATCAAATTGTGGATGGGAAGGAGGTGCCGAATTTTTATCAAATTTGATGCCATTTTCACCGCCTTCGTTGCTTTCGGCATTTTGTTGCTGTTCTTCGGCATTTTTGTTGTTGATTTCCGTTGCTTCTTTTGTGCCATCTTCCGCCGTTAATCGGACAATATCTTTGGCTACAAATGGGATTGGGGTTTTCAATGATATAATTGTAAAATATTTTCCCCAGCCTTCTTATTAACTCGAAAATGCCCAAAAATATCCGAATCCCCCAAAATCTGACCATCTGGTTTTCGCCTCCTCTTCTTTTTGGATCCATTGGCATTATTGGCACCATTTTGTTGTGCTTCTTCGCCCGTTGATTCAATGCCGTTTATTTGCCAATGGCCATCTCCATTTGTGCCCATGAAATTGGTGGGGGAATAGGGTAAAGATGTGGCAATTCCAATTGAATTATTGTCCATTCATGCACAGCAAAACAGTGATTGATTAAATGGAAATATTTTGGCTTTAAATGATTTTTATTTTAATTTATTAAAATATGAAAAATTTGATGGCCTAAAATTGAGTTTAAGAAAGGATGGAAATTTATGGTGGAAAAATTCATATAAAGTAGGCGAATATTTGAGGGTGGATTGGCCTATAAAGTTGAATGGACGCGCGCCAATGTAAGTATTAGATATGAGGCTGGCAATAAAAAAAAAAGTAAAGGTTGGGCAAATCAACTAGAGGAAAAAGATGGAAAAAGCTTTTGGATTTTTGAAGGATAAGTGGAAAGGCTGGATGGAAATTGGAAAGAAGCAAAAATGAATGCGCAGGCCAAAACTATTCGGTGGCCGATGTACATCCTTCTATGTACATATTAGAAAAGGCCCAAAAGTAAAATAGGCTGTTGGGAAAAGGGCCCTCTATTGGAATGGGCGAATGGATGGAGAAGGACCGCCCATTTTTGTACCCAAATAAGTTGGAGCCAAAATGGCCTCCTAAACTTACTGGGAATGTGCGCCGATTACCGTTTCCTATAATTTTTATACTTATATTGGCATTGGCATCAAAGAACCAATGGTAATGGATAGATAAAGATTGAAATTGGCCAAACTTTAGGCCTAAGTTTGGCATTCGTCAACTTTTCCAAGTAGGGAATTGGCCAAGTTTTTAGAACAATGGAATGTGTGTTTAGTGCTTAAGGCTATCATAAAATGAATGGATAATTTGAAGGGAATATTCGAGAAAAAAAGGAAACAAAAATTATTGTGGATTAAAGAGGGAATATGTTCTTTAAGGATGTAAAAGTGAAAGGCAAACAAAAATTAGGAATTGAGAGGAATGAAATTGTGAAGAATGTGAAAATGGAATGGAAGTACCGCCCCTTTCCGCCTTTTACTTACTTTTAGAAAAGCAGCCAACCCAACAGAGCATAGTTTGGTAGTAAAATTGCCGGCTGGCCCAAGTTACTGTCGGAGGCCAACTCATCCTACTTCCCTCCCCATTCCTTCCCTAGCTTCTACCGTTTCCATCCCACTAGAGGAGGCCAAAGCAAAAACTGCCGGAGGGAATGTGAATGAAATGAATGGGAATGAGGAAAAAAGTAGAAGGCGAAGGCCGAAGTCAACTCTTTTTGCAAGGGGGCGGGCGCATTCTTGGCCATAAAGTAGGAGAGGAAAGTCCGCCTCATTCGACGCAGTTTTTCCCCACTCATCAGCCAATGGGCGATGAAGTGAAGAATGTGCGCCTTGTGGCCAAGTCACACAGACAAAGTATAGGGGGAGGCTGTGGCCAACTTGTTCCTTTCCTTTCCCTTCTCCCTTCATTTTGGCCAAGTCAGCCACCTTCGAGAATGTGTGGATTGGAGTGGATTGAAGGCTAACAAATCATTCGACTACTCGCACTCACTCCAATATACCAATTCCAGAAAAAAGATTGGAATTCCAATGGAAAAAGAGAGGAAAAGTGTAAGTGGAATTTTGGGCCAAGAAATAATTGGAGGCCAATCATTTTTAACCGATAAGCTAAAAGAGTTGAATTGAATGGAATTTTGAATGAATTTAATTGTTAAATCCACGGCAAATGACGTAAATGAATGGTGGTGGCATTTTATTTCGTCCTTAAATGGGAATGATGGAAGAAATCTTCGAATTGCTTCAAATTCATTTCTGATCAATTCTTTGGGAATGAATTAATCTATAAAAGTCTAGGCCATTTTAGTTGTAATGACACAATTGAGTTAAAGCGCTATTGTTAAGGGTCTCAAAAGCAAAAATTTCGCTCATTTAGTTGGAAATGGAAGGATAGAATCAATTCTTTTGTAATTTATTCCAAGAATTTACAAAAGTTTACGCCTTTTAGTTATTCCTGTCTCCTGTATTTCTGATATGGCATTATTAAGGGCAATGACATTCAAAAACATATTGGGCGCCCACAATCATTCATTTTTGTGCCACCATTTTGATGGGATCGAAGAAAGAATGCCGCCATTTTCTTGCGCGCTCCCCTTCTGTCGACAGCAGCAAATCCTCTTCCCGCCCGAAAATTCCCCTAAAAATGGAATAAAAAGATGGGGTAAATGGGCAACAATGTAGGAGGGAAATCCAAATTAAATGTGTGCCAATTTAAAATGGGGCATGAATCCTGACCCTTGGTGTCCTTCGGCCAAATCAAATCAACCCCCACCTAGAAGCAAGCCAAGCAGCAGCAGCGCAATGTGGCAATCCCCCAGGGGGATTTGTGCCCATCATTGAGGGAAGCGCCCTCCACAATAAGTTCGGGTGGCCATTCATTCTTCTTTCTAATTAACGGATTTGTGGCGGCGATAAGCATTAAAAAAGAAAGAAAGTAGCTTTGAGGAAAAATAAAAGGGAATGGGTGGACATGAAAATGAGAAAATTAGCCGGGGAATATAGTGGAAGAAAACATTTGGAATTTGATGATGAAAGAAAAATTTGGAATTGTAATTTCTAATCATTCAGGAAGGATTGTAATTTTTCCGCCTGTTTTGTGTTTTTGCACTAATTCCGCCTGTTTTGTGTTATTGCACTAATTCCGCCTGTTTGTGTTTTGCTTCAAATAATTCCGCCTTATGTTTTGCCCCAAATAATTCCGCCTATTTGTGTTTTTGCACTAATTCCGCCTGTTTTTTTGTTTTGCCCCAAATAATTCCGCCTATTTGTGTTTTTGCACTAATTCCGCCTGTTTGTGTTTTGCCCCAAATAATTCCGCCTGTTTGTATTTTGCCCCAAATAATTCCGCCTGTTTTGTGTTTTTGCACTAATTCCGCCTGTTTGTGTTTTGCCCCAAATAATTCCGCCTATTTGTGTTTTTGCACTAATTCCGCCTTGTGGTTTGCCCCAAATAATTCCGCCTATTTGTGTTATTGCACTAATTCCGCCGGTTTGTGTTTTGCCCCAAATAATTCCGCCTATTTTGTGTTATTGCACTAATTCCGCCTGTTTTGTGTTTTGCCCCAAATAATTCCGCCTATTTGTGTTTTTGCACTATTCCGCCTATTTGTGTTATTGCACTAATTCCGCCTGTTTGTGTTTTGCCCCAAATAATTCCGCCTATTTGTGTTTTTGCACTAATTCCGCCTATTTGTGTTATTGCACTAATTCCGCCTGTTTGTGTTTTGCCCCAAATAATTCTGCCTATTTTGTATTATTGCACTAATTCCGCCTGTTTTGTGTTTTGCCCCAAATAATTCCGCCTATTTGTGTTTTTGCACTAATTCCGCCTATTTGTATTTTTGCACTAATTCCACCTATTCTATTGTAAATTCTAATAAGTTCATTCCGGAAATGGATTGTAATTGCGATTGTAAAATTTGAATAAATGGAGGAAATCATGGCCAAAAAAAGGAGGAGAAAGATTGAGTAGAAAATTAATGAGGCCGGTGAAATGGGGACAATGTTTAAAAAAGTGGGTGAATGGCAGTGGCCATTGCCCCTGCGGATTTGATGAAGAAAATGAGGGAATAGTAAAGAATTGGTGGGGGGCAGATGCGCTTTAGGGGGAAGGGGAGTGTGGCATTTGTGTGGAGAAGGGGAAGGGGTGGGGGAATTGTGGAAGGAAAGGAAGGAAAGTAGCAGATGGTGGCACAAGCCGCGCACAAAAAAGGGGCCTTTTTGATGAGTTTTTATTTGCCGGTTGGGGGCAGGGATTTGTGGTGGTGGCGGGAAGGGGCGCACAACCCCAGCAGCAAAGTTTCGGTGGGGCCCGCTTTCTTTTGAATGGGAATTGCCCCAAACATCTGTCCATGTCCATCCCCCATCCCATCAAATCCATGGTCCACATAAATCCCTCTTTGGTGAAGAAGTAGCCGAGTTTGCTTGGCGTGGGCTTCCAACAAATTGATGATTTTGATGAGGACAAAAAGGGGGCCAATGAAATACTACCACTTTGTTGCATTTCTTTGCCTTTAATTTTGAGAGTATAATGGTTAGGAAGAATTTACTGAAAGCAATTTAATTCCTCAGATTTTATGGCAATTTTGGTATGGCATTCATTTTGGGAAAGAGCGAATTTATCTAATGATTTTTTAATTTTTGGAGGGTGTAATTCAATAAAAATCCCGAATAATTCAATAGAATGTCCTATGATTGCCACTTTATTCATTTTTTTTGCCATCTTTAACTTTCCATGTCAAAATTCTCCATATTTTTGATGAGGCCTTAAACTTAACGCCAAATGATTAAGGCTTAAACTCCCTAATCCAATTGTTGCATCCTCTGAATTTATACCTTTAAGGCCTTAAAAAATAATCGTATACCCAAAAAATAATTGCGGCAAAAAATTTCCCGTTTCCTTCACAAATGTGGACAATTAAAATAAGTATTTTCCCCTCACAAAAAACATTGAGTTAAAGAAGCCAACAAAAAGAAGGAAGGGAAGGGAAGGTTTACGGTAAAATCGACGCTCCCAGCAGAATGCAGTGAGGGAATTGGGGCCGATCTGCGGTGGCTGGACACTAATTTTGCCCATCATCAGTGCGAGGGGGGTAGGCCGATTAAAATTTGCTGCTGGCCACCACAATTGGTTGGCCATTCAACAATAATTTATTCGCATAAAGGAAACAAGCACGAAAGACCGACAACGATGGAATTGGGGGACAAAAAAGGAGTTGAAGAAGTCAACAAAAAAGAAGGGGAAAGGGGTCTAACTCTACAGTAACATTAGCACATTTTATAATGGGAGGGACGAGGGAGCGATCTGCGGTTACTGGGCCCAAATTTCGCCCATCATCTGTGCGGTGGGGAGGGGGCTAGGCCGATTAAATTTTTCTGTTGACCGCCACCACAATTGGTTGGCCATTTGGCCATTCAACAACAATTTGTTCGCAGAAAGGGGAAGAAGCACGAAAGGCGGCCGATGATGATGGAATTGAGAAGGGCAAAACCGGCAATTTGGCCGCCAAAATGTGCTCGGTGGAAAAAATTATTCACCCAAAAAATTTTGAGGCAAATTATTCTTACCCTCAATTCCCCCTTCCATCCCATCATTTTTCCAGCACCCAAAAATTATGAATTCACCCATATTTTCGCAGGAAATAAAGGAGGGGATGGGGAATTGGCCAATATGATGGAAATGGGGAAGAATGGCCAAAATTGAGGGAAGAAGGGAATTGTTCCATTGAATTGGACAAATTTGGCCATAAAAATGGTTTTCTATTTGAGTCTTTTTTGAGCCTTATTAATCGCCCTCTTGAACTTATTTTGTCATTCTCAAATATTACTGTTTATGAAGCTTTTGGATTATTTCATTTACATGAAATAAAATTGGATAAATTAGTAGATTGGCATATGAAGATTATGGGATTTGAAAAGAATAAGGTGGCTTATAAAAAAGAATAGGGTGGTTTTTAAACGATTAATTTGGTAAATTAATCAGCAATGGACAGAAGGCGGAGATCAAAGAAAGGGATTAGCCATTGAATTCGATCTGAATGAATTGAAATATTTTGACTTTGCTTATTGTCGATAGGAGAATTCTAGAAGCGACCTTTTTCCGCGAGTAATTAACCTCTGAAATCTGAATGTTTTGGCAAATATTTAAGGAATATTTTAGGAAACATGTTTGGAAACTTTTGAATATTTGAAGATTGAAAAAGTTTAAATGTTGTCTATCCCCCAATAAACTGTTCAAATACACATTAACCAATTGAATCAACCTCCATCCAAAACATTTTTAGGGAGGAAGGGAAGGCAGATGGCCCCGCGCAATATTTGGATGGGGGCAAGGGGGGATTTTGTGTGCCAATGTTGACGAGAATATAAAGGCGAATTTGATGGCCCAGTATAAAAGGGAAGGGGAATCTCGTGGGAAGGAATTGGGTGAGGACGGTGGGGGCAAAATATTTGGCAGGTGTCCGAACTATGTTGGATGGAGAGATGGATATGTTTGAATTGGACAATATTTTGGGTGGAGGAGGCCCAATCAATGTACACGGGGAAAAGTATTCTCGGCAATTTTGGATGGGCTTAATATTTGAAAAGGCTGAAAAAGATATCATTTCAAAGTTGTTGCTGATTTGGGGACATAATATTGGGATTGGGATAAATTTTGGGGAGGAAAAGCCTTCAATCCCTTTTGAATTACTTTCATTCATAGCGATAAATTTGGACATTAAACAATCGCAGTGAATTTTTGGCGGAATGGGGGGAGATGAGTCATTCATTTATTCACTCGCCACGATATATTTTTGCATCCATTTCTGGGCCATTCATATTGGCTCCGCTTTGTTTTAATATTATTTTTTATTTTATTTTTGTAAATAAATGTTTTGGTTTGGAATTTATGGGCGAACAATGCGCGCACAAAATTATGCCTGCATTTTTGGGGAAATATTCCTGCATTTTTTTGTGCAAAAATTGGCAAACATCAAAGGTTAAAAGTGTTTTTTTGAATTCACATGGAAAATTATGCAAGAAATTTTTGATAATTCACTCATAATTTGCATATAAAAAACTTTTTGCACATCCAAATAGGTTCAATCATTTAATTAACCTTACTTAAATTATAAATTTCATTTTAATAAAACAAATTAACAAAATAAACTATCGGTCTCATATACAAAATGTTTAACTACACCTTTTAAAGGAAAGAAGCCAACTAAAAAAAAATAAAATTGCCTCATTAGAAGGAACAATGAATAATGGCCCTCCTTCCTTCAATGTACATTCCTTTATTAGGACTTATTCATCAATGATTGGCTGTGGCTGGGGAAGGGAAGTTTTCCGCTCCCCTCTTTTTGCCTCCTTCTTAAAATACAGTACATTTGAGAGAGGCCACAAGGAAAACTATGTAAAGTAAAAAGATTTAATGGGATTGAATTCCAACTTTGCCTCGGGCCAGATTCTTTCTCCAGCATTCATTTTCCCTTCGCTTGGCCATTGGATTAGGAGAGGAAGGAAGTCCATTGGCCCCGGAGAAGAAAAGTGAATTTTGGGGGGTCGGATCTCGGGTATTGGCTTCGAGTTTTGTGGGAGATGGGATGGGGCCAAAGTGCTCAATTTGGGCCAGGGAATCCACCAAACATTTTGTTCCCATTTCCCCATCCCCTCATTTTCCCTTTCCTCCTTCCACTATCCCCTCTCTCAGGGCCAATTGACGCCCCCTTTTCCCAGGGAAATGGTCTCGAATTTCGGTGGTTGACTGGTGAGGAGAAGAGTGCCGAAAAGGAAGAGGAATGGGGAAATAGTTTCGCGAGGGCAAATGGCACACACAAAACACTCCCATGATGGCCTATTTTGATGAAAGTTGAAGGGGGAATGGACCGGTGACTTTGGCACAAAGTTTGACACGGCATTTTATGGAATTCTTCCTTGCCCTTCAAAGGTCATTTCCCTATAAACTGGCACAGTACGTTTTGTGTCATTCCATGAACATTGAAATAAATGTGAATGGGATGGAAGAAATTGGGTGGTAATAATTGGCGCGATTTGTTCGTGTTTTTGCACTATTTTCGCCTGTTCTGATTTTAATTCCGCCTATTTGTGTTTTGCCCCAAATAATTCCGCCTGTTTTGTGTTTTGCCCCAAATAATTCCGCCTTTTTGTGTTTTGCCCCAAATAATTCCGCCTGTTTGTGTTTTGCCCCAAATAATTCCGCCTATTTGTGTTTTGCCCCAAATAATTCCGCCTGTTTTGTGTTTTTGCACTAATTCCGCCTGCTTTGTGTTTTTGCACTAATTCCGCCTGTTTTGTGTTTTTGCACTAATTCCGCCTGTTTTGTGTTTTTGCACTAATTCCGCCTATTTGCCCCAAAATAATTCCGCCTATTTGCCTCAAAATAATTCCGCCTATTTGCCCCAAAATAATTCCGCCTATTTGCCCCAATATAATTCCGCCTATTTGCACCAAAATAATTCCGCCTATTTGCCCCAAAATAATTCCGCCTATTTGCCCCAATATAATTCCGCCTATTTGCCCCAAAATAATTCCGCCTATTTGCCCCAAAATATTCCGCCTATTTGCCCCAAAATAATTCCGCCTATTTGCCCCAAAATAATTCCGCCTATTTGCCCCAAAATAATTCCGCCTATTTGCCCCAAAATAATTCCGCCTATTTGCCCCAAAATAATTCCGCCTATTTGCCCCAAAATAATTCCGCCTATTTGCCCCAAAATAATTCCGCCTATTTGCCCCAAAATAATTCCGCCTATTTGCCCCAAAATAATTCCGCCTATTTGCCCCAAAATAATTCCGCCTATTTGCCCCAAAATAATTCCGCCTATTTGCCCCAAAATAATTCCGCCTATTTGCTCCAAAATAATTCCGCCTATTTGCACCAAAATAATTCCGCCTATTTGCCCCAAAATAATTCCGCCTATTTGCCCCAAAATAATTCCGCCTATTTGCCCCAAAATAATTCCGCCTATTTGCCCCAAAATAATTCCGCCTATTTGCCCCAAAATAATTCCGCCTATTTGCTCCAAAATAATTCCGCCTATTTGCACCAAAATAATTCCGACTATTCTATTGTAATTGCGATTATAATTTTTGTAAGAATTCATTGATTGTCAGGAAAGGTGAATTCTTACAAAATGCAACTTTTTAGAGGACATATTGAGCTCTCTAATGGCATATCGCCTCCCTAAATTTTTTACTTACTTATTGAGCTATGGCCAAAAGAATGGCATTTATTGATGAGAGAGAAAATGATTGAATGAAGGGAAAAGTGCGAAAATATATATATATATATATAAATATTTTTATGACAAAACAATTGAGCCAAACGGATATTTTGATGGGTTATTTATTTGCTTGGCTTATAAAGGAGTATATTATTGAGACAAAAAAGGAGTGAATGGAGTAGAAGCAAGGAAGAACTGCAAAAAACGTAAAAAACTAAAAATTTGGAGGCGGATTTTGGTGTTGTTTTGATAAAAGGTAGAATGGATGGATTGCCTACGATTGGCCAAAACAACAAGTTCATCCGGAGAAAGGTGGGGAAGGGGACAAAGCCGGGCACAGGAAAAGCCCCTTCATTTTATTGGATCGTCTGCACATTGTTTTCGGCTGGATAAAAAGAAAAGGTAAGGAGGGACATTTGCACAAATATTGGAGGGCAATATGATGGAATATAAGGAAGAGGAGGAAGGGGACCTCGGTGGTCGAAGAATTGATGTTTTGGCCAATGTTTTGCTTTTGTTGTTTTGCCAGCCAGCTTTTGTACATAATTGCCAAACTGCGCAGCGGGTATACGAAATTTTACTTTTGGATGGCAAACATTTCAACTTACCAATTATTTTGTTTCGATCATCGGAACTTTATCCCAACATTGGCCATTTAAGCATTTATGCTATAATTTAATTGGGGGTCGGATAGATGGTCCGAAATGGTTACTCCGCCATTTTCCCACTTCTAATTTTATTCTAATCTAAATGTTGTCCCAATCAAGTCCATCACAATTTCATTTACTGCTATTCTGGGCCAATTCATTCATTTCCTCCCCAACTCCCCATATATTGCCCTCACTCCTGACTAATCGCATTTGGACTTTCCTCGAGGAAAGGAAAAGGAAGTTGGCTTCGGTGGTTGGAATTGGAAGTAAATATAATATTTGAATATGTTAAGAAGGAGTTGATCGGGGCTCCGGGGGGAGTACATTTTATTTGGAATGGATGAGCGGGTGGTTGTGATTCATCCCATCCCGAGGAGCCAAAGACTAAAACGAAATGAGGGTAAAATGGCAACATTGCGGAGGAGAAACCGAAATGGCACGCGCCGAGAATACCAAAATGGATGGGACTGAAGTGCACTCTTCTAATGTGGGTTTGAAAAAAGGATGATCAGCATACGGCTTATTTTACATTTTGATCAAAAAATTGAGCATTTTAGGCCTTTATTTGATTAATTCCAATTAGAAATGAGGCCATTCCATTGAAGGAAGATGGTAAATATGAATAGGCGCATTGGTTTACCAATGAATAAAGTCTTAAAAGGAAATGTACAAAAGTAATAGGGAAATGCTCAAAAATGGAGAATATGAAGTTTGCCTATAGCTGATGAGTGCATCCATCTCAAGAAAGAATTGATGAGGAATGAATTTGGACTTGTGGGGACACACCTGCGCAAAAAAGCAAAAAACAATCATTCCATTCACTCAGGATTTATGGTTTTTTGGATAATTTCATCGTATTGGCCAATGGCCCACAATGCATATTCAAAACTTTGAATGTAGCCAAATATTTTGGGCCCCAATTGATAAAACTTTCGGCAAAGTCCTCTTCTTTATTTTGGAGATGGAAGACAATATGGCGGCTCCGTAAAATTGTCAAATGCAGCCAGTAAATGGAGACAAAAAAACTTTGTCCCTTGGACATATGTGAAGCTCCTTATTCAATCCACAGCATTGCTTGGCACAAATTCATTCAATCCGCCTCCAATTTGGCATCAATTCATCCAAATACCCTTAATTTCCCATACCTATCGGGCTCTTTTCAAAGTTCCTAAAGATCCATCAACTTGCCTAATGAAGTTGGTGCGTAGGTGTAAAATTAGCATTATGGGACATAAAATACAAATTGGTAACCAACTTTTTGTAGACTCCACAAATCTCTAATTTGGGGCATATTCTTTAAAGATATGCTGTTGCCATTTATTTTAATTTCCAATCCAAATTCAAATTTCCCTTTACTTCTAATTTTATTGTACCAACTTGCAATAAAAATAATATTTAAATACATTAATATTTATTTTGTACTATGAAGATGAAGCTTGAATTTGGTTCCTTGCACAGAGGCTCAAATAGGCAAAATTTCTAATTGAGTTCAAGAAAATTTTTAAAACATTGGTTACCGCCAATTGGTATCGAACCAGAACCATCGTAGCCCTATTCTGAAAATCAGCCACTCAGAACATTAATCGACTGATGAGCTAGCTATACGGTAGCGATGAATGTGCCTCAAGGCATTTTCTTTTTCAACTCACCTATCTATTCAACTTTTTAAACATTTTTTGGTTTTTCAATTGTTTTTTTATCAAATCTATTGGATCATATAAAATTCCACATTATAAAAATACAATTGAAATTGGTGAAAATATGGGGGCATATATTGGAAAGCAAAACTAGAAGTCAATTTCACTAGGTGGTTGAATGGTGGGTGGTCAACATTTTGCGCGGTTTACAAAATTATAAAAATATGAATGGGTCAATTTATGTTTGGGTGGGTGATTAAACTTATATAAAAATGGGCTTTTTGTGATGGAAAATGGTCAAATTGAAAGGGGGAACAAACAATTGGATGGGGAAAGGAGGGATGGGGGTGGATGACTTGAACTGTATTTCGAATGAATTGGCCGTCTTCTTTAATTCTCCTCCACATCATTTTGGACACACCGAATATATTTGGACATTTTGCGATGAATTTGGTGGCTGCTGATTAGAATGGATTGTTGGCGGATGTTGATGAAGTGGCATAGGTTGGTGCTGAAAAAAATAGTTTAAATTTATTCGTGATTTTTTTAAAAATTTTCCTTATGTGTATATAAATGTTTGTACCACTCTTAAATATAAAAAAAATGGGAAATTGTTTTTTTTTTAAATTTATTCGATTATTTTTGCATAGTATCATTTTTAAAAACATCAAAAAAATGTGTGGCCGACACTGGGTATCGAACCCTTGTAGCTTTATTATTGTGCTTGGCGCATAAACCAACTGAGCTATGTAACAATATAATAACGCTTCAATTTTTATTTTCCCTCCATTAAGAAAATCAAATATAAACCATTCTAATTAACCAAATATTCGCCCTTCCAAATTTTTAATTTTTTTTCAAAATTGATGATGAGAATTACCTCCAAATGGATTGCTGTTTCCTGCTGGCCATTGTGCTGCCCCTGGCTGACCATATTGTTGTTGCGATTGGGAAGAAATGGCCAAATTGCCAACCAGATTGGAAAGTGCCGTGTCCATATTGCCACCGCCGCCGCCGCCATTTTTACTTACTCCATTCCCATTGGTCATTGTTGCTGTTGGCGGTGCCGTCGTTGATTGAGGCCATTGGGCGATGAATTGTTGATTCGGTGGAGGAGGTCGATGGGGAGGTGGTGCCGTTGCCGATTGTTCCATATTTTGTTGCAATGCCGATTTTGCTGTATAGCTTCCATCAGTGCCGGCTGAAACAATTTTTATTATTTGAAAGACAATAAATTCAATGAAATTTTCCTTAAATTTAATTTGTAAAATTTTACGTAATTTAGTGTCCATTAATTTTTGAAAGATATTTTCTATAAATTTTTCCCTAATTTTGATTTATTTATCAATCGTAAATTAATTTGATAATTTTTGCTATAATTTCCCAAAAAACCAAAAACTTACAGAAAGGAGTTTGCGAATAAATTCCAAGTGGGCCACCACCGCCGCCCGATTGAGGAACATTTTGGAGAGGCCAATATTGCTGTTGTTGGGGTTGAGGCGTTCCTCCATAATACGCATTTGGTGGGACATAGCCATATGGATTCGGTGCAGCAGCGGATTGGCCAAGGCCGAATGGATTCATGGGAGGTGGGCCACCAAAACCACCGCCCAGGAATGGATTGGCGCCAGGAGGGGCTGAAAATAGTAAATAATTAATTTATTATCTTGGAATATTTTTGCTAATTTTGATTCAAATTATCCGTATGTAATTCAAATGTATTCAAACCTGGCTGAGATCGATTGTTAATTTCGGCGACAATGGCGAATGGATTTGACGGGTCAATTTGTTGTGTTGGCTGCGGCCCCGCTCCTCCTTTATTGTTGGGCGGGGTGTCGAAGAAGAGCAAATCGGCGGCATTTGTTGGCGGCGGTGGTTGGGCAGATGAAGAGCCAAATGGATTCGATGGAGGTGGCCCATTGGAGGATGAAGTTGGAGCTAAATTAAATTCATTTTAGGGTTGGTCTAATATTTTATTTTTTTTTAATTTTTCAACCCAGGGTTGGTCTAATATTTTATTTTTTTTTTAAATTTTTCAACCCAAAAGGGGACCCTTCACTTTTGCAAAATGTAGGTCTCGGGTTCGAATCCGCTCAAAGGCAAATAATTTTTTCAGGCGTTTTAGTCATTTTTACGCATTATTCTACATCCTACAATATATTTTCTATATGAAATTAAGCAATCTGAAAAAATATTTTTCGCCATAGTTTTTTATTCCCATTTAATTAATTAATTCCCCAATCCCATGTGCCAAAATATCAAACCTCCTTGCTGTTCCAATTGTCGCCTCCTTTGGTCCTCATATTGTCTAAGGCGTTCCTTTTCCTCCTCCAAATATCGTTGTTTGGCCATTTCATCCACCCCTGTGCCGCCATATCCTCCACCAGCAGCCGATTGATACATTTGTTGTTGGAAAATGTTGGCCTGTTGCTGTGCCGAATAAATTTGTTGGCTGACAATCTGCAAAATAATTTAATTAATTTTAAATTTTATAAATTTCAAAAATTAGTAAAAAGTAAATAAAATTAATAATTAAATTCCAATAAAAAATTTTCTTACTTGTTGCGCGGAAGAAACCGGCGGAGGTCCTCGGCCGCCCTCCAAATGGTAAAGATGCGATTCCAATGCTTCCAACAATGAGGCAGGCGCTCGGGTCAAATCCGGCACTTCGCCACGTTCAATTCCCACCGATTCGGCGATGCTCAGGAATGCGGAGACACGGTCAAGGCGAGACTGAAAAATTAAATCGTTTTAAATAAAATTAATAAATATAAAATTTTCCGTACCAAAAATCCCTTGTAAAGGTCGAGTGCTTCGCGGCATTGTTTCTTGTTCATGTCAAAATATTTCTCCAACAAATTGATGACTCCATCATTGTAGCAGGCAAAAAGGCGGATCAAATCACGGAACAGGAGAATGAACGAACAATTAATGACGCCGTTGTTCAGCTCCGAACTGGTCACCTGTCAAATTTTATTTGGAAATTAATTAAACATTTTTATGATTTTTTTGACAAAATAAAATAATTTAACAGTTAAATTAATTCATTTATTTTGGAATAAATTGAATTAACCTGGAATTCGAGCAGTGCATCAATTTGGGTCTGCAAAATTGGCATTGTTTTCAGCAACTTGTCCGTGTGCAAGGTTCGCAATAGGCCATCGTCGCGTCCACGTTTCACCTTGCAAAAGTCGAAGGCGCAAAGACGATATGTGTGAATCTTCTCGGAAATATATTTCCCATAACGGCGAACATGCGTTGACATATCGTAGCCTAAAATATTTTTATGATTAATGAATCAATTTTTATTCAAAACCTGCAGCAATTGCGCCATTTGCAAGGCTGGATTTGTCCACAAAATTGGTCAAATTGAATGTTGTGTTGCAGGAGGCGAGATATTGCGAGAAACGCTACAAAAAATTACGGATAAAAATGAAATGTGGCATTAAAAATTTATTTTATTCAATTTAAAAATTTATTTCAACAATTAACCTCATTGCCATAGCACATTAAATTGTGAATGGTGATCAATGCTTTGTAGACGACCACCCAATTCGGGTTTTGAGTCCTCTCGATCAGCAAATTTGCCATTGATGGAATTGACACATTCGGCTCATTTGTACAATGCAATAAGTCTGCAAAATTCGAATGCTAATTTTCCTCAAAAATTAAAAAACGTACAGTCCAAATGCTTTTTCTTTGGTGCCATCAATTCTTCGGTGGTCGCTTTGCAAATTGTTTTGCCCAGTTGGGAACCTGCCAACGAATGCTTGGCTGCATTGATCCGATCTGTGATGGTTTGACCGCCAGAAGTGAACGGCATCGGGGCATGGGCAATCTTCTCCAGTGTTTGCATTTTGTTGGTTGTGCCGGTTTTAAGTCAGAGAGGCCAAAGAATTTTGAAGAAATTTAGAAAGTTTATATCAAAATGAATAAAAATAAAGTCAAAATCACCTAAAAATGAATGATTGAGATTTAAATCAGATAAAATTGGGTAGTTTGGGGTTTTGGTGATGCTGGAATATAAATAAATTCACCAATTTTTGGAGGATGTTGAAGGAAAGAGGAGTCATTCTCATTCCCATGCCTTGCCTCATCATCATCACAATTTATTTTATGATCGATCATTGGTCGGGATGGAAAAATAGTGGAAGGAAAATGGAAGAATATGTGTGTGTGGAATGATGATTAAGTTTTCTATTTCCCCATTTTTTTTTGTTTATTTAGTCTTTTAGGATGTCAATTGAAAATTAACAAAAGTGGTTTTAAAATATGCTAACTTTTGTAATCATAATTTGCAGAAAATTCGGTGCGATCAACGGTTGATATCCGAAAAGCATCGGGCGGGAATCAATCAATCAATTTTGAGATTGAGAAAATTAAGAAATAGTGAACAAAAAAATGACATTTGATACCAAAATAAATCAGAATGCCAAATATTTCATTTTAAAATGAATATCCCTTTTCACTCTCTCAATTCTAATTTCACCAATAAAATTGCCTGTTTTAATGACAATTTTCGGTTCATTTAATAGGATTTGAATACCAAAAATATAAAAGTGTGAAAAGGATTGTTTTGGTTGCTTTTTGAGTAAGTTCGAATCTCCCCAGGGAATTTTATGGGCATTCAGCAGAACAAAATAAACTCATGTTAGCTAAAACATTCCCGGCACTATTGGTACATTTTACGAACAATAAAGTGGCAAAATAAAGGAATAATGGGTCGATAGAGGTAAGGATAGGTAGGTAGGGTAGGTTTAGGTGTGCTGAATTGGCACAATATGCCGTCGTTTGACACAATTGGAATAAAAATGCCCCTCAAAATGATGGCCTTTTGCTTGAGTGGAGTCCCCCTTTCCTTAGAGCAGTTTGGCCACTACTCCACCGCCGTATTCCTCTCAAATGTGTGATGCGGTTTAGCATCTATTATTATTGGTCCCCGGCGGCGCCGTCAAATTTTGCCTCGTCGGTTGGCATTCGAATTCCTTCCTATAAGAGGGATTGGGCTATTCCTTCTCTTCACTTTCGAACGGAAATCGTTTGCCTTGTGGCCAAAACCGAGGAGCAAACATACACAAAAATGGAGGCAACCATTTTAATAGGTGGCCATCTTGGATGGAAGGAATGGCACATCGAGAAAAAAGAGGCAAAAATGCTAAACTGGATGTGAATTTAGGAGGAGGCAGCCGCCGGAGCGGACGTGGAAACTCGGCTGGCAGCAAGAGGGAAAGGGGAACACGGAGTGGATGAATAGAGGAGATGTTTGGGAAGAATTGGTTATGGGCGGGGAGGGGTGCCCGCCGGCGGCCGAGAATCAATATATTTTGCATTGCTCCTTCCCCTATTTTCTTTATATTCTTTTCAATTTTCTCGTTTGCCGTCGTCGACGGTGCTTTTCTTCTTTTGCGCCACCACTTTTTGCTTTAGGCACTGGCTTTTGATGACTGGGAGGAATATATGCAGATGTGAAGTAGCAAATTGCGAAGAAAGTGCAGCATAAAAGATTGGCGATGGATTGGGGTTTTGGGAAAGAAGTTTGGGCGGATTATTGAGGGAAATGGCGGGCAAAGGAATTTGTCCGTGTGAGAATTGGTTGGAAGAAATCCGTTGAAGAATATAAAGGAGAATAAATTCGGGAATATGCCCAAAATATGCCGCTTTCCATTTGATAATGTCGATGTTGTGATTTTATCGGCACAAAAACAAACAATGAAAAAAAAGTGATGGCCATTTTTAGGGAGGAATGGGGGTACAATAAAAATGTGGGCGAAACCGGGTTTATATTTATTGGAATGGAGGGAAATTGGCAGTGAAGGAGGGAAATAATGTGGTCAAATTTAAATTTAATTAGGAGAAATGTCCTTCAATCAAAATTCGCGCCATTTGCTCAAATCCATTTGAGGGATTTCGGCGCAATTCACCACCGGGCCCGTCCGAAATGCTTCGCGTGGTACCATTCGAATCTGTAATGAAATTTGGGGGAGAATTTTTGGTCCATTCCGTTTTATATTTACATTGTCCGCATTGTCGCATATGATGCGGGCCAACGAGGAACGCCGAATTTCGGCCAATTGAGCACGTGTAAAAATGCCAGGATTCTCAAAGTAGAATCTGTGGAGGAAAGCGTGAGAATTATTTACTTTTCTTTCCAATTTCTATTGATTCTACCCTCCGGAAATATCAAAATTGTTTATGGGTACAGTCGATCGGGTACTTGTTCTTTTGACCCTAACATAACAAGCAGGCAACCAATTCAGGAAGGCGATATGTCATTTTAAAGCTCTAAATATCTTCTAAAAATTGGCTAATTAATTTGATAAAAAATTAAACACCTTGTAAAAATAAGCGACTTTTTCTTACTCCATTAGAAAACTCGAATTCATTACACTCAAGGATGTATAACTATTTAAAAATTTAGATTTCATAAAATTAATAGAAGCCACTTTTTAGAGGAAATCTTGGGCTTTAAAATGATATATCGCCTTCCCAAATTGGCTATTGCCTTTTTGAATATTGGCCAAAAACGAATGTGGGGTAGTGAAGGGGTAAAGTAAATGAAAGAATGGGAGATAGAGGATTATGGGACAGTTTTTTCGGCCATATCCCGATATGGAAGCAACTAATTTGGGAAGGCGATATGCCATTCTAGAGTTCTAATAGCCCTCTAAAAAGTAGTGTTCTAATTTTTTTGAAATCTAACCAATTTGTGAAATAAGCGGCTTTTCCTCAATCCATCAAAAAAATTTGGGTCACTATAATCAAAGGGATATAACTTTTTGTAATGATGGTTTTTATAAAATAAATAGAAGCTACTTTTTAGAGGATACTTTGGGCTTTAAAAGGACATATCGCTTTCCCAAATTGGCTATTGCCTTGGTGAGATATTGGCCAAAAACGAATACAGGCACTGAATGGTTTACCCATTCTCAAATTTAATTCCTCCTTTTACTTTATCCCTGTTTAATATTAAAATAAGAAAGCCAAAATGTAAAGGACACTCATAGCTTTAAAATAGTATATCGCCTTCTCGGATTGGTAATGGCCTCCGTAAGTTATTGGGCCAAAAGAATGGTCCCCAATCCGAGGTATTCAATCATTCCTTACTACATTTCACCCCCAATTTGAATTTACCTGTCCCCGTCCCTTGTCCGCGCAAATTGAGGCCCAATCACGCAAGCCCTAAAGAGAATTTAATATAAAAAGGGCAAACAATTCATAAAATTCTATTTGACTCACACGGTTGGGCCAACCAGACCCCGAACGACTGGATCCTCGAGCAAAGCGCCCACAAAGAAGTCCACTTTGTCCGGTGTGCCATAAACCCGTTGCAGATTGGCACGTGCCTCCGCACTCATTATCTCACGGCTCAACTTAAATTTGAAGGAGGGGGAATTAGGAAATCCGAAATATACAAAAATGATTATTTTTCAAAAATTAATGAGTGAATTTGTGAATAATTATTTTTGATGCCATATTCCCAGGGTGTATCTGTCTTAATAAACACTGCAAGGTTTGCTCCTTTTCCCAATTATAGGTGGCTTAAATTTATTATAATAAGCTTGTTTACTAAAGCCTTGAGATGGTTAATCCTAGGTTACCTCTTGGCCAGCCAATGTGATTAATTTAGAAAAATCTAAAGGTAAATTGGAGATTCAGAATTGGGGACAGAAAACCCAAAAATACTGATTATCCTTCATCAAATTCTATCATTTTCTCTAGTTTTTGGGCTTTAATTACGATTTTTTTGTTTGAAAATGCAACGCTTTGGCAAATTTTTGAGATTAAAAGACAAAATTCTGGATGTTCAGAAGGAGAAATATTCAAACATAGCCCTAGATAAAAAGATGGTACTTACATGATCAAAAGTAGATGCGCTGGAGAGACCACAAAGTTGGCGAAAACGCAAATATGATGGAATCTGATAAAAGGGACATTGAAAGCCCGATCCCCTCCAAATTATCACCCCATGATCCCGGCCCCTTTGAATGTTGATTGTGCCCAAATCGGTGGTGCCAAACATTTGTTCAGTGACCTTAAAATGCCATATTCTTTTCTATTTTTCCCTCCAATCATTTTTTGTGCTGACCGTTCTTGTCAGCCGCTGCGGCCTTTTCAATTGTTGCGACATCATTCCACTGTAAAACAATTTTATTTAGTTTTGTAATTTTTAGGATTAAGAGAAAATTCTAGCAGAAATTTGTTTGATATATAATAAACTTGGAATTTTGAGGATTGATTTTAGATATTAATGAAATTCATTTAAAAAACGTGATCCTAAAATTCCAGTTTTCCCTTTTAAAAATAAAAAATTTTCAAAATATTTTTATATCATTAAAAAGAGAATTTTTCCCTCTATCAAAGGATATCTAGATCATTCAAAATGGTTCATCCATTGTTAAATTATGAGCTTCCAAAAAACTTAGATAGCGAACATTCAGAAAAGGGCCTTCAGGGAACAGTGAAGCGCTCTTGTTGATAAGAAGGAAAGGGAGAAAGTACGGTATACGTTACAGAAATCTGGCCCTGTCAACAGCACAGCAGAATGGGAATATGCCTTGAGGCACTCTTCACCCTTCCCTTCCCTTTTTCTTTGCATTTGATGAGGGATGTCAACAATTTTGCGCACTCATAACTCCCTTCAATGCCAACTTTTTTGATATCTTGATATGATTGGATAGAGCAGAAAAATTCCTACTTTTTGATATAAATTTTGTTCAATAAATTTTTGATTTGAATATATTATTGGGATTTAAAAGAAGTTAAATTGGAATTTGATTGGATAAAATTTAGACCAACCGAATAATCGGATCAATGCCACCTTGGAAGATGAGGCGATCCGATTTGAGTGTGCCATCCACAAAGGCGAATCCCCCAAATGGAATTGTGCGATTGAATTCGTCCAATCGTGGGTAGAATTCCTGCGGAAACAGAATGGATCAGAGGAATGATTGATTCAAACTTGCCTGGATCATTCCATGCCCAAAGCGATATGCGCCAGCCGTGAATTCATTCGCAATTGTGGGATCAATATTTGGGTCGTAGCCACGGTATGGACCAACTGTGTGTGAAATATTCAATCATTTTGAGGCATATTCCCCTCAAATCCATTTAAGTAGGGGAATTTTTAGTTAGCGGGGCCATTCTTTTGGACTTTTGACAATAGTTCAATAAGAAAGTAATCAATTCGGGAAGGTGATATACCATTCGAAAGTCCTATATGTCCTCTAAAAATTTGCCTATTTAAATCTAAAAAATCCACCAGTTATTTGCCATTGAACAAGAAGATCCAGAATTTTTTGAGGAAAAGCCGTTTATTCTACAAATGATTTAATTTTTATAAAATTAGGGTAACCACTTTTTAGAGGATTTTCAGAACTTTCAAATGGCATAAAGCCTTCTCAAATTAGTTGCTTCCCTGTTGAGTTAGGGCCAAAAGAATGGCTCAGGTCCTTTTGCTTACCAGTTGCAGCAAATGATGAGCCCAACACTTTTGGCAAATATTCTCGATAGCAAATTGCCTATAGAGATATTTGGTAAATGAATTAAAAATGAACAATTGGCCTCTCCCACCTGAATTTGCGCGCCCACAATTTTACGAGTCTCTTGAAATAGTCGATCGCCATTCTAAAAATGTCCATATAATTTGGTATGATAATTAATTCACAAACGAACCCAATGAGGATTCAGGCGTTGTAGTCTTTGGGAAATCCTTTAAAAATGGATTTTATAGAGGGACTTCCTTTTACTCGGGGTACACCTGTTATGTTCACGCGTAAAAAGTGTGTGAAAGGAAGTAAGGCCAAGGAATAAATTCACTCGACTGTCGCCTGCAATGAATGTGGCGGTGCTTAAATGGATGGGAATGTTTTGATAAAGCTAGATGATTTTGTTGATTTAGGGACTCAAAATATTTGAATATAAATTTGTGCATTAAAATATTAGGATTATTAAAATAAGTAAATCAGGCGGAATTATTTGGGGCAAAACACAAAAAGGCGGAATTATTTGGGACAAAACACAAACAGGCGGAATTATTTGGGGCAAAACACAAACAGGCGGAATTATTTGGGGCAAAACACAAAAAGGCGGAATTATTTGGGACAAAACACAAACAGGCGGAATTATTTGGGGCAAAACACAAACAGGCGGAATTATTTAGGGCAAAACACAAAAAGGCGGAATTATTTGGGGCAAAACACAAACAGGCGGAATTATTTGGGCAAAACACAAAAAGGCGGAATTATTTAGGGCAAAACACAAAAGGCGGAATTATTTGGGGCAAAACACAAACAGGCGGAATTATTTGGGGCAAAATACAAACAGGCGGAATTATTTGGGCAAAACACAAAAAAGCGGAATTATTTAGGGCAAAACACAAACAGGCGGAATTATTTGGGGCAAAAACAGGCGGAATTATTTTGGGGCAAATAAAATAGGCGGAATTATTTGGGGCAAAACACAAACAGGCGGAATTATTTGGGGCAAAAACAAGCGGAATTATTTTGGGGCAAATAAAATAGGCGGAATTATTTGGGGCAAAACACAAACAGGCGGAATTATTTGGGGCAAATAAAACAGGCGGAATTATTTGGGGCAAACGGAATTATTTTGGGGCAAATAAAATAGGCAGAATTATTTGGGGCAAAACACAAACAGGCGGAATTATTTGGGGCAAATAAAATAGGCGGAATTATTTTGGGGCAAATAAAACAGGCGGAATTATTTTGGGGCAAATAAAACAGGCGGAATTATTTGGGGCAAAACACAAACAGGCGGAATTATTTTGGGGCAAATAAAACAGGCGGAATTATGTGGAGCAAAACACAAACAGGCGGAATTATTTGGGGCAAATAAAACAGGCGAAATTATTTGGGGCAAAACACAAACAGGCGGAATTATTTTGGGGCAAATAAAACAGGCGGAATTGTTTTGGGGCAAATAAAACAGGCGGAATTAAATTGGGGCAAAACACAAATAGAATTAAAATCAGAACAGGCCGAATAGAAAAACGCAAATAAGTCATCAAATAAAGAAAATTTTACGAAAATAATTATCGATGCAGAACACATTTTAAAGTATGGAAAATAATTGGCAAAAATCCCCCTCCCCAATTTAAGTAGATGATAATATGTGTTACCAATCGCCAGAGCCACGGCATTTGGACGAATCAAAGGGCAATAAACGCATTCTGATTGAGAAGAAAGACCGAATTACTATGGGCAAAATGTTTCCCCACCCAAGCGAACCCATTGAAATTGTTCAGCTTCAATAGGCCGGAATTCCCTTCACGGAATTTGTGCAAATCTGCAAAAGATAATCCGATTTAATTAAAAAGGAATACCAAAAATGCTAACCGCCCACGCTTGACCCATAAATAGGGGAACCATCGATAAAGCCGGTGTTCTCGTTGAGTTGTTGCCTCGGTTTTGTACGGCCTGAGCCACAAATTGGTGAAGAACGTGACACTCGAAGGCATCCATCTGCCCGGAAATGGTTATTCGGATCGGATGGAGCCAGAAATACGGCCATACACTGGAAAATGGATGGAATTGAAGGGAAGGAATTGAGACGAACTCGTGATGGAATATTCTGGCAAACATTGCATTTAGCTGATGGCACCAATGTGGTTTTGGCCATATCATGGGACATGAATTGGCCAAATTGCATGAGAAGGGCATTGAATTCGGGATGTGGGACTTGCTATGTGGGAAAATGATGGAAAAATTAAAGTAAATTCTTCTCTGTCTACTTTTGTTGTGGAAAGCACATTCCGATTCACTTCCCGTGGACTTGGCCGATGATTCCGAATGGAGGCTATCAAAATGGATATATATTCACTCTTAGAAGGCCTGGAGGAAAACTCACAAACTGGCTCCGATAGGCCATTGTCATATTCTGGCGCCATTAGCCTTTAAAAATGAGTCAAAATGTTTTCATTGTTGGCTTATAAAAAAATTAGCATAATTTTGAGGACTATGACATTAATATGATTTATTAACATTTTTATAACTAATCTAAATATTCATTTGTAACTTTGCCCAGTTCTTTTCTTAATTTTTAATTAATCCAATAGTCTTTCTCCAAAATTTCTTGTTACTTAGACATCAATTTTTGACCTGCTATAGGGGCGAAATGCGGCTCCACGCAACGGTGATCGAAAATTGTTACATGTTCCATCCATTGTCCGGAAATAAAGATTATAGCAAAGTGAGCTGCAAAATTAAGGGATGAAAATTTGAGGCAAGTCTTTATTAATTTATCTTGACTATTCCCTTTTGTCTTTTAAAGAAACTATTTAAAATTTAGCCCCTTAATTGGCCAAATATTCTCCATAAAAATTTGCGCACCGTTCACATTCAGCCTCGTCCAATCGTGGCACACAAGCATTCGCAATGTTGGATCTGACCACCTGCTCCTGGGTCAACGGACGTCGACCGGAATTATCTTTGATGGGAACAAAATTCATTCACGATTCAGCCAAACGTTTCCCCCAAGCCTTCATTCTTTCCCCAATATATTCCCCACACAACCTTCTGTAGCCGACACTAGCCTTTCGCGCAATAAAACCTCCGCTGCATTGGATGGATCCGATTGAAGTTGGCGACATCGATCCTGGGGCGAAGCAGCGGCGGCAAAAGTGATTGGTGCCACTGTTGTGGTAGAAGCCGTTGTGAATGTTGTTGGCCTTTGAGTGGTGGTAAATACGGTGGTAGTGGGGGGAGGAGGCAATGAAAAAGTGACTGTGGGTGGACGAAATGGAGTTGTGGTTGGAGGAGGTGGTCGACGGGGAGGAGGGGATGGAAGAGGCCGAAAATTGAATGGACGACGGACTGGCACTATTTTTTGGGGAATTAATATTTAAATTATTTTTGAAAAAATAAATCTCCCCTTTCCCGAAAATATTTACATCGATTGCAAGTGTTGCAGGCCAATTGGCAATTATTCTCTGAAAAATGTATAAATTTTCCCCATTCATTAAAAATGGGAGCCCCTAACCCATCCATCCCCGATTGGATTGGCATTCGCCCATGGATGCCCAAAATCGGCACCATTCATGCTGATCACAACATCCATTCAGACGGCATTTGAAATTGCGGGTAACTGGATTATCGTCGCTGCAGAGAACAACTGTTGCTGTGGAATTAATGAGAATTTTACTGTGGTCTATGACATCTATTTTGTTCTCCTTTGAATTTTGCTCGCGGCATTAAATGTGAATTAAAAAGAAAGAGGAAATATAAAAATTGTATTCAGAATCAGAATCCCTTTCCGGTAATCATTATTTACAAAAGTATTTGTATTAAAAAATTTTCTTGCTATCTTTGGTTTTTTTTTTGAATTACGGATAGGCAATTTATGACCTATTTTTACCAATTCACACACCTGTGGAGAATATGCCAACAAGAATAATTGCCAAAATGCCATTTTGCCGGAGTACATCACTTTTAAATAATGCCTTTTGGCCATTGCCCTTTCTTCTCCTCCATCTTCCATTGGCCAATAATAACATTTTCACAAAAATTTGTACTTCTAAGAAACTAAAAACTTGATAAATTAATGGCACAAAATTCAATAAAAAAACGACTGCAAAATGTAAAGTAAACTCCTCTCCATTCAAAGGGGAATTGGGAAAATTGGAAATGACAAAATCGTAAAAAAGGGTTGTTGAGGGCTTCGGGAAGAAAGATGATGGGGGAGAGGGGGCATTGGGGCGCAAGTATAATTGGAACACAACGAATTGTCCCCTGCCCTCTCTTTGCTTTAAAATGACTCGCGCGCCGGCAAATCGAAACAAAATTTTGTCCCAATTTTTTGCCCTTTTTGGGGACGACCCACAAAATGGGAATGTCCAAAAGGCCAACAAGTTTATTGGTGGGAAAAATAATAATTCGGCAAAAGGGCAAGAAGGATGGGCCGTTCGCCGGGAAATGGGGCGAAAGGCTCAAGAATAAGGAGACGAAAGGAGAGAAAAAATCATCGGCCATCTCCATCCATCCATCCATCCATAATTACTGCGAATTGGGTGAAAAGAAAAGGGTGTTAAAATTATTGGAAAATGGATGGAAAATTACAATTACAATTTGTAGGCAAAATTATACAATTTTTGATGATGCCCATCAATATATTGGCAATTTTGGAGGCAAAAGGGAAATGAGGCCATTGGGAATAAATTATGCCTCATTCTTTGCCCTATTGAATTTTTGTTCACAAAAATAAAAATGTTGATTTATTTATCATTGGAGAAGGGAATAATTCATCCCCGCGCAATTGAAACGGCCACAGGGACCGTCGATTGGCTACATCAAAAGCGTGGAACAAAATTGCGGAAATTAGGAGGGGGCTGAAGGTCGTCACCATCATTGATCGATGAGACCGATATAATCGAAGATCGGAGCAATTGGAATGGCCAATTAGCGGCAAAAACAATATGAAGCTAAATTGGGGCGACATTGAAAAGGGCAATTGGGTACCGATGATCGGATAATTGTTCTATTCTTTTTGGCCATAACTCAACAAGGAAGAAGCCAATTTGGAAAGGCGATGTGTCATTTGAAAGCCCGAAATATCCTCTAAAAAGTGGCTTAACTACTTTTTACGAAATCTAATCCCAAAAATAAGCGACTTTCCCTTCAAAATTCTAGTCCATTATACTTAAACTTAAAGGCATATAATTATTTTAAGAAGATTGCTTCCATACATATTTTTAAGCCACTTTTTAGAGGAAATTTTGGGATTTCAGAAGGTCTATTGCCTTCCAAAATTGGCTATGGCCTCACTGTGAGATATGGGTCAAAAACAAATGCGGTACTCAATGGTCCCCTACCCAAGGCAATAGATTAAAGCTGTAGAGGAATGTGGGTAATATTTTTCGAATTATTAAGCTACTATCAATTTGCATTTTTAAAGGTTTCCTTTGATTTATAACCAAAAAGGCAAATTAAACTATTAAACTCAACAAGAAAAACCCATTAAATTTGGTTGGCCTTGAGGAAGAAAAATGCCACCGTCAAATTCGATCAAATTTGCATTTTTGTCACCTCCCATTTTCCGCTTCGTCGAATCCACCGATGTTTGGTCAGATTGAATCGACCTTGGCACCCTTCATCACAGACAAACCACTTGTAAAAAGGTGACACACATAAATCGAATATAATGGAAAGGAAGGGACCGGGCTCTTTTGGAAGAAGCAATCATTTGGTGGAATATTTTCAATGGTAAATTTTTAAGGCTGGATGGTCTAGGCCTTCTCTGTAAAGTGCCAAAGAACCACCGCAATTCACCTTTCATTCTTTCCATTTTGCCCATGAATGGCTCCTGTTGCTTCTTCAAAAAATGTTCTCCGGCCGATTCACTTCCCCCCTTTCTCCCAAGGGCAAACATATTCGCTCCTTTTTTTCATCGTTTGTTCGTGTCCTTGAATTGTTCCGTTCCCCTCCTTCGATTTCCCTTTTTCCGATTGGCTCATCAAAAGAAAATGCCGCAGGCATAATATGCGAAAAAGAATGGAGGGAGGGGTGTATTTTTGAGTGGCCTTCCGGCTTCTGCTCCAAAACCCTTCAATTGGAGGGGAAAAATGGGAAATGTTTTTTGATTTGTGGGGACCAGCAGTAAGAAAGAATTTTGAATGGTTGAAATTGTTGGCAGTTGGACTTTTCAGATAAATTGGCCACATATCATATGCCGATAGAGAATGGAGCACCTTTGAACATCAGCAATTCCCATTTGTTCAAATCGCTGATATTTCAAGAAGCTACTACTTTGTCAAGCAAAAAATAGGTCACGGATTCTTCAATACAAAAAACAGCCTAGGAAAGGAATATGAATATGAAATTAAATCTCACAGTGAGTAATATTACTATTTTTTAATTAAAGCATTTAAAATTTAAATGTATAAATTAATAATTTTATTTTTATAAATCTAATTCCGCATGTTTTGTGTTTTGCCCCAAATAATTCCGCCTGTTTGTGTTTTGCCCCAAATAATTCCGCCTGTTTGTGTTTTTGCACTAATTCCGCCTGTTTTGTGTTTTTGCACTAATTCCGCCTGTTTTGTGTTTTGCCCCAAATAATTCCGCCTGTTTGTGTTTTGCCCCAAATAATTCCGCCTGTTTGTGTTTTGCCCCAAATAATTCCGCCTGTTTTGTGTTTTTGCACTAATTCCGCCTGTTTTGTGTTTTGCCCCAAATAATTCCGCCTGTTTGTGTTTTTGCACTAATTCCGCCTGTTTTGTATTTTGCCCCAAATAATTCCGCCTGTTTGTGTTTTTGTACTAATTCCGCCTGTTTTGTGTTTTGCCCCAAATAATTCCGCCTGTTTGTGTTTTTGCACTAATTCCGCCTGTTTTGTATTTTGCCCCAAATAATTCCGCCTGTTTGTGTTTTTGCACTAATTCCGCCTGCTTTGTGTTTTTGCACTAATTCCGCCTTTTTTGTGTTTTTCATTAATTCCGCCTGTTTTGTGTTTTTGCACTAATTCCTCCTGTTTTGTGTTTTGCACTAATTCCGCCTGTTTTGTGTTTTGTCCCAAATAATTCCGCCTGCTTGTGTTTTTGCACTAATTCCTCCTGTTCTGATTTTAATTCCGCCTGCTGTTTTGTTTTTTTTTTGCGCTAATTCTGCCTGTTTTATTGTAAATTCTAACATAAGTTCCTCCCGGAAAGGGATTGTAATTTTAATTTTCATTCCGTAAACAATTCTAATAATTATCATTCATTAGCCAATTTAACACTGAACCGGCCTTTTGATCATCCAAAAATTCTTAATTAAAAGTACAGCAAAAAAGCGGTTCTTGTTCGGCAAAAACTATTTGTCATCCTTCCCATTCCTTTTCATTTCCCCGAGAACCAAAATCATTCTTCCCATATCCACCAGAGACCAGACTTGCTTTAATATAATGTGCCCTAGTTTCCCCCAAAATTGTGATGATAAATTATTATTTTATTCGGTGAAAGACGTTTTTAATCACCACTAAATGGGTGGTTTTCTCACACCATCCACAAACACATTGAATCGCTCAAAAGGCATTTGAGGAGAAGGCAGATCTCACATAGAATTTAGCCGGACTTAATCCTATGCATACTATACATTCAAGGGGTGAAGGCGCCCTAAAATCTGCAAAATATTTTTGTTTTTTTTAGTGGGAAATTCTTGTTTGAGCCTTCCATTTTTGTTCAAATTCATGAATTTACACCAAATATTCGCGCATATCCACCCTCAAAATCCCCGATAATTCCCTCTTTAATAGAATGCCATCCCATTGGCTAGTCCCTTTGCTCATTTCCCTCATTGTCCTCATTTTTGTGCCATACTCAACATTGGGCGATGCAAATTCCAAGCTGAAAAAATGTTGCACCAAATTGGTCGACGATGACAAGGATTGTGTCAGCCGATTCTGCGATTTTGATGCAATTTCTCAAGCAAATGTATAATTCCTAGGCATTTATGTCCCCCGAATCCATATTTCCCATAAATTCCTGCAGGTACTCAATTATTTGTCCACATGCACGGAACGAGGGGAAACTGTATGTTTTTATGCTCAAGAAAACTAAGTAAATTAGGGGAATTGGTTAACAAGAATAAATGTTAATTATTAATTAGAGATTAGGCTTATTAATTTTCGACTAAATCAGTTGGAAATAGATTTAGAGTATGTTAGGAAAATTTAGGTTGAAATCGGAGTGGAAACACCCTCATCAGAATAGGCCATATCCAAACCACTGTGGGTTCTCTTGGCTCGATTTTTGTAGACCATCTTCCTTCCAACACTTTAACGAATAGTCCATATTTGGGACGTAGGGGAAAAATAGCTTTAGGCAATCTTTGATGAGTTTTTCACGAGCAGATGGAAAAGGCTTCTGTGAGTTGGAAATAAACTGAAAACGGTAACAAAATGGGACACGTTTTTTCCAGATAAAAATACAAATTGTGCGGTAATCATTCGGTTCATTGTCACTATTAACATCTGAACTCTGAATTATATCATTAAAATTAGCAGAACATCACAATTAGCTAGTCCTTCCTCCATTTTATTAGTCGGAAAGAATCTCAAAACGGACGGCAAATTCAATTTAACAATTTTTTATTAATCTGTTCCCCTTTTGTAAAGGTTGGCCACATGTGGGATTGTGCCTCGTCAAGAATTGACCACACACAATGTTGCAAGGTGAATCCACCATTGCTGGGATATATTGGAATTAATTTATTAATTAAGGACAGAGGAGTAAGTGGCAAATGCTTGGAATATTGCGCAGCCCATGATGGAGTGCCCACAAATTACCTCGACTATTTGTTTGTTTTTTGAGCCATTCATACATTGAAAATTGAGGAAACAAAACTTTTAATTAGGAGTGTCAAATTAAAATGGCAAAGCTAATTAGAGTCTTTAAAATGGCAAATTTATAACCGTCCTAAACAATTTTGCGGTGATGAGGGGCATAAATTAAAGTCAGATGAACCATTCAATTTTTTAATTCAATTGACTTTCCAGGTTATAAAGAATTAATTCAAATTCTCTGGAGTAAATAGATTTCATCAATTCTTTAAAAACATTCCCACGAGCCAAAATTTTGCTCATTCACATATTCCAAAACTATTTTTCTGCCTCAGGGCACATCACATTAAAATGTTCCATGTACCATAATCATATCCTCCCAAATATATATTTCAGATTCTGCATTGAATCCTTCAACGAAATCCGAGATTGCTTCAGGGATTATTTGGAGACCCATTAATGTAGGCTCAGTGGCCAAGAAAGAAGGCAAACACTATCATTTTGAAAAGTGAAAATTCTATCAAAAAAAAATATTTAAATTAATGTGCGAATTTAATGAATAAATAATAATCGCCCCAAAGTCATAATTTTCCTTTCATTCAATTTTGCTCGTTCCCATTGATCATTAAACGTAGCCTCCTTCTGTAACATTCTTCGTGTGTTGGGGATAAATTCAGGTTTTGCATTTGACCAAAACACCACAAATGAATGGACAAAACAAGTCCTTTCTCCATCACATTTTCATTCAATTTTGTTGCTGCGCATTTGAACGCGCGAAGACGGCAATGAATGAATGAATTGGCGATTAAACACGGGGATGACGATGAGGGGATGAGGAGGATTTGATCCAGAGGAAAAGGGGGGGGGGGGGGGGATGAGCCATTCAATCAAATCCCAATCGTAGGAGAAAGGCGGATTATTGATGGATGATCAGCCCCAGTAGAGGATGGGATGTATTTTGCCCCAAACAATCCAAATGATTAGGCCACCAAATTTCTGATCAACATTGGACCATTTCTGGTCCAATCCTCCCATTAAATGGGCCAAAACTAGGTTCTGATTCTGACTCATCACAATCACCTTGGCTTAAAAGGGATAAAAATGGGACAAAATTTAAGCAAATTAGGCCATTCCTTTGGTGCCTCCTACTGCCTACACCACCGTAGCCTTTTTAAATTATATTCTATGAACAATTTTAATCTGAAATCCGAGGAGAAAAGGCCATGAATGATCAAATAGCACAATTGTTGAGATATTTATTATTTACTTTGAATTCCAGAGCATCCAAAAACACGGGTTTTTAAACATTTTGAATGGCGCCAGCGGCACTTCCAATATACATCACCTTTATTTTGTGTCCCCTAATCCTCATTGTCCAAGTTTTTGGCCAAGGCCTATTCCCCTTCCTTTTTCATCCACCACAACATCAACCACAAGGTGGCCTCAGGGGATTGGCCCAAAAGCAGCCTCAAGGCCATTCTCCAAACGAAAAATTGGTAAAATCCGCAAAATTGAGTAAAATTCGCATTCGGCTTTTTCCACAGAAAATGTGCTGTGCCAAATTGGACCAAGCCGACGCGGATTGCAAGCAAAGATTCTGCGATTTCAGTGCACTCAGCTCCAATAATGTTTGCTAGAATGCATTTCCAAATTTTTGAATTGTCCAATTTTAGTGAATTTGGGCCAAATTCCCTTAGGCAATTTTATAAACCGAAGAGGGGAATTCGAATGAATCTAAAAATACCATATTTTTTCTTTAGTCCCAGGGCTTTTAAATTTAAAAGACCCTCCATGAGAGGGTTTTAATAGAGGGGCTTCCAATAAAAAAATATAATAAAATCTATTCAATTTTCAAGGTCCTATTCTTTTTGTCCACTTGCGCACCAAGGGGTTTGTTTCTGAATGATCAGATCCAATTCAAAATAAATCAATTTTTAGGGCCAACAGGTTTAAAATGAGGGAAATTCATTCATTCATAAAATTATGCCAAAAAGTTGGCCAAATGTGGGATTGTGCCTCGTCCCGTGCCGATCATCGTGCCTGTTGCACGCAAATGGGCGTCCAACAAGGGTTTTGAACCAAAACCATTAAACATTTTTAAACCATTTTATGAAGATGTATGGCCTATTGTGAAACAACGAATGGTGTTCCCACGGACTATTTCCGTTATTTGTTTTGCCTCAATGATTTCAACAAAATTCGGGATTGGTATGGAATTTTTGAGCAGAAGAGAATTAATTAATTCATTTTTTGTAAAGTTTTTCCTATCATTTGGTGGATCAGCCCAATTTGAAAGGAGACCTTTGAGAGAGGAAAAGAATAATATATATAATGAAAATATTTTTTTTTGTCAAATAGCCAAAAAACAAATAAAATGAAACAAATATAAATATCGAATTTTCCAATTTTGTTTGTTCTTTTTCCATCATCATAAATTTGTCCAACAATCATAATCCGGGCGAGCGCTTCAATTTGCTGATGGTCTGAAAATTGAAAAAATTATTTATTTAATTCAATTTTAAGGCAGCTTAAAATTCTAAGAGCGATTAAAAGGGTAAAAAATGGCAAAAAAATTATTTTCCTAAGGCAAAACCATACCAAAAGAGGATCACAAGTGTTTGAATTTTTATATTTATAATTCTATTTTATTAAAATTCTAATTAAAAAAAAAAAACACTGGAAAATTAAATGTATTTTTTTGAATACTTTTCGCTTGATAATTTATTTATGAAATATCGAATTGAAAAAATTGACCTGGTCCATTCCACCTTCAAAATCAAATGCTGGAATCGGGCACCATTGAATTGCTGAATGGCATTTTCGGCCTCCTTCCGAGTGGCGAATGTGATAAAGGCAAAGCCTTTTGGCTTATTCGGCGGTTGTTTGTCCCGTGCCACATAGGAACGAGTTATACGGCCCGCACTCTGGAACAATGCCCGCAAATCATCGTCCAATGTTTCGGAGTCCTTAGAAATTTTTTATAGTTTAATTTGGATTTTAATTTAATTTCATTTTTTAATTTAATTTTAAATAAATTTACCTCCGGAAGATTTGTGATTCGGACGGTCGTATCGTCGGATGATCGACTATCTGTGCCTGTAAATTATTTAATTGAATATCTTTCACATTTTCCGTATACCCATTGTGATGCCAGTCCGTTCCCCTGCAGCCGTTGCACCGGCCCGTGCACCTGGTGGCACATAGCGACCGCCGGGTGGGGCACTGCGCACAGCGGATTTGTCGGCATTGTCCGATTCCTCGCCTTCGCCGCTTTCCTTGAAATGTTCCTGAAAAGAAGAATAAATATTAAAATTTTTGAATGGATAAAATGATGAAATTTCAACTAATTTGGATGAATTCAAGTATTTTTAATGATCATAAATTTATTTACCTAAGATTTAAACTGGTTAAGGTTTATAAAGATTTTACCGAATAAAAATTTTGAAAATTGCTCGACCAGCCAAAAGGAGGAAGGACCCTTTACTCGCACTCTACCTAAATTTAGGTCTCGGGTTCGAATCCGTCCAGAAGCAAATAATTTTTTTCAAACTTGTTAGTCACTTTTATATTTTTATGCATTCTAGAATACAATTTTCTTAGATTTTTGACCCAATATTGTGTATAAATTTAGGTATTAGGTCTCGTTTTCGAATCCGCTCATGGGAAGTTTTTTCCTGACTTGATTCTCACTTTTGGCTTTTTTTTTATCCATTTTACAATACATTTCTAGATGAAATATAGCAATACTAGCCAAAAAAAATACATTACAAAAAGGATTCTAGTTTTACCAAATTAATAATTCAATAAATTTACTGAATGGGGCTTTAAGAATTTAAAATGCCTATCAAATTTAAAGATATAAACCTTATATGGACATTGCATGCTCCAATGTTCATCCGATTTGCACAGGCGACAATGCGCTCCCTTTGTGGCTTGCCCCTTCGCCATGCCCTTTTTATCGTCTAAAAGGATATCGTCGGGTTCGCCCAATCGATTGTGCAAAAATTGCATGTCCACCGTTTCCGATGCATACGTTGTGTTGATGTTCGGGCCGGGCCCATCGCCAGCACATTGGCCAAATTTTTTCCACTTCTTCCGTTCGGCCACAACGCGAGGCACTCTTTTTGTGATCACTTGATACTTGGTGATGACCTAAATTTTAATTTTTTTAGCTCTACAAATTTTATTGGTCAATTTTCGATTTAAGATTTTCAATTAATTATTCATACCCTCTGCTTTTTCATCACTCCATCTACTTCCCTCTCAACATAGTCCGTAACCGTTTTGATGCCATCCTTTATGAATTCAGTACGTTTCGGCTCCCGAAGACTGTTCTCCTGATCCACCGCTTCCACCCAGTTCATTTCAGTATCATTGTTTCGGAGTCTAAAATTTTAAATTTAGCAATTAATAATCCTAATTTACAAATTTCCAAGCGGATTTGACAACGCATTTGCATTAGGAATAGCCATAATAGCGGGTAATTTTGTTATTTTATATACTCTAAAAAATAAAATTAAATAAAAATGTTTATTAATATGAATTATAATAGAGATAAACCCGTTAATCCGAATCCTCATCAGAGTCAATCGGCGGCAATCCTCGAAGTTTTTTAAAATTTGCGCTACAGTAATTAATAAAGGTTTTAAAAATTTATCGAAACGAAAGTAAAAATATTGATTTTTATTTATCTAACTTTTGCACTGAAATTAGAGATGTTAAATTGGTTAGAGATTAAAATTAACAATTAAACCAGACAACTATACAAGAAAAAATATAATACGAATTTCGTAGACTAAATTTTTAGGGGCGTAGGCGAAAAAGTCCCCATTGCATTGCATTGTCTTGCCTGCCCGCCATTCCCATTTTCCATTTTTTGCTTGAAAAATTCGTTGACCTAAAGATTTTGATAAACTTTTTACTTATTGTATCGCTTATTAAATTTAAAGATTCTATATGTAGAATTAGGATGGATATTGAACTTAAAACTTAGTCCTTGAATATTGAATTTAATTTCAGAAAAGTATTCTTAAATCTGACTTGAATCTGAAAAGAAATGTCTCATCGAAAATTTTCTGCACCCCGGCATGGTTCAATGGGTTTCACCCCAAAGAAGCGATCGAAGCGTCATCGTGGAAAAGTCAAGGCCTTCCCAAAGGATGATCCCTCAAAGCCGATCCATTTGACTGCATTCATTGGCTATAAAGGTTAAATCTCCAAATCTAATTTTAACAATTAACAACGTTTAAGCTGGTATGACACATATCGTTCGAGATGTGGACAAAATTGGCTCAAAAGTGCACAAGAAGGAAGTGGTTGAGGCAGTCACAATCTTGGAAACACCACCAATGGTTTTTTACAATTAAAAATGTTTAGTAATTATTGCCGAATTTAAGGTAATTGTCGGCGTTGTTGGCTACATCGAAACACCGCGTGGACCTCGACCATTGAAAGCCGTGTTTGCTGAACATCTAAGTGAGGATTGCAAACGACGCTTCTACAAAAATTGGCAAGCTTTACTAGCATTCCTCTATTTAATATATGAAAAATATGAATGCTACAAAAATTTGAGAAGCTTCACTCCTCTGTTGTTGTGAAACATGAGTGAATGCTTTTGAGTTCAAAATCAATAATAAATGACCTATGAATCAGATTTGAATTGAAACAAAATTAAAGGTACAAGTCAAAGAAGAAGGCATTTTCGAAATATGCAAAGAAGTGGCAAGATGAGGAGGGCAAAAAGTCGATCCAAGCTGATTTGAATAAGATCAAGAAATATTGCTCCTATGTTCGAGTGATCGCCCATACTCAGGTTTACAATTAGCACAGTTCTATTTATAGTGTTGTGATTTAAAGATGAAAGTCATGAAACATCGCAACAAGAAGGCTCACATTATGGAAATTCAAATCAACGGAGGAACTGTTCCGGAGAAAGTGGACTGGGCCCAAGAGCACTTTGAGAAGACCGTCTCGGTGGATGAAATCTTCAGCCAAGATGAAATGATCGATTGCATTGGAGTGACCAAGGGCAAAGGGTTCAAGGGTGTGACCAGTCGTTGGCATACCAAAAAGTTGCCGCGCAAGACGCACAAAGGCCTTCGCAAGGTTGATTCTAGATGACAAAAATAATTCATTTTTTTTTTGAGTATTTAGGTTGCTTGTATTGGTGCATGGCATCCATCGCGTGTGCAATTCACTGTGGCCCGTGCCGGTCAAAAGGGATATCACCACCGGACTGAAGTGAACAAGAAGATCTACCGCATTGGCAAATCCTGCTTGACACCGGAAGGGAAGAAGAACGGCTCAACCGAAAATGACGTGACCGCCAAGACCATCAATCCAATGGTTTGGAGATTTTTAATTTAATAGTAAAATTATGTTTATTTTAGGGTGGATTTCCGCATTATGGATTGGTCAATCAGGACTTTGTGATGATTCGCGGCTGTTGCATTGGCTCCAAGAAGCGCCCAATAACCATGCGCAAATCGCTGATCAATCAAACAAAACGTTTTGCCTTTGAGAAGATCGACCTGAAATGGATTGACACCTCCTCCAAATTTGGACATGGCCGCTTCCAAACCAGCTCTGAGAAGAAGACTTTCATGGGCAAACTGAAGAAGGAATTGATTGCTGAAGGTGCCACTTGAAAAGAATTAATGGAAAAGAAAATCATCCATTTGATTTGTTGAGGAATTATTTTTTGATATGAAATTTGTTAATTAAACGTATAAATCTTGTTGTTGAATTTTATGTTTTTATTTTACTTCAAATGTTATTTTGAATTCATTTCATTATTTTTAATTTATAATTGGCAAATGGATTTTATTTAACATGCACATTTTTAACACAAAATTACATAAGAACTCTACATAATCATAAATTAATTTGGTTGGAATTAATTTAAATATTTTAAAGGATTTTTCAATTCAAAAAACTAAATATATTGTCAACTACAAACGACAATCAATGGCAAATATCCACGGTCTGAACACTGACGATGATAAACCGCCGCGTCGAGGTGATGGTGGCAGTTCGGGCAATGAGAGCGACGATGACGAAGGACGTCAAGGATTTTTTGTTGGCGGCAGTGAACGCAGGTTCGCTTTTGTTTATAAAGTTAACCAAAAATATGATAATATTTTAGTGGACAACAAGTGTTGGGACCGAATCAAAATGATCGCCAAAATCGCATCTTCGATGCAATTCGCCGTGCCGGTGCCGAGCAAATGACCCCCGAACAAATGGAGGAGATGGAACGACAAAAACAACAACGCGGTGGCACATCGGCATGGGTTGGTGGCGGTTTTCGTCTTGGCGGACATGGAATTGCCTCAGAGCCTGTTGGAAGCAGCGCTGCAAATTCGGCTGGCAATTCAACAGCAAATGGCCCAGCACAACGTCCACAGCAAGTGGTAAGTTCTCTTAATTTATAGCCGGTTTCGGTTTCAATATAAATGAAATTTTTCCAAAGAGCAAAGTTTGCGAAAAACTTAGTTTTAGTTTAATTCATTTTTCTGATCATATATTTGATAATTTACTCCGATTTATAGGTTCGCATGTTCATATGGCGAAATGGCTTCTCCATAGACGATGGTCCATTGCGTCAATTCGAGGATAACCGGGCATTCATGGACGCCTTGATGAAGAAGTTTGTTTTGTTTTATTAATTAAATTAATTACATTAAAAATACAATTTTCTCATAATCTTTTCCAAATAAAATCCATGTTTTTAGACGAATTCCGCCCGAATTGAATGCGCTGTATCCTGGCAAGGAAATCGACCTTCGAATTGAACGCAAAGCCGAGGACTATGTGCCACCAAAGCCGAAGCCATTCTCCGGCCAAGGCCATCGACTCGGTTCCCATGTGCCAAATGTGGTGGGCACCGGCAATTCATCTGCGGCAGCAACGGGCGTCGACATTGTCGATTTGGAGCCGACTCCACCACTGAAACCGCCTTCAGGTTTTTTTTATTACAATCAAAAATTAATTTGATTTTCCATCATTATCAGATTCGTTAGTGGAAGAGGCCCAAAAGAATGTGCAATTGAATGAGCAGCAGCCAATTACCCGAATCCAAATTCGTTTTCCCGACCTGCCTCAGCCAATTGTGGCCCGCTTCAATCACACCGCCACCCTGGACCAACTTCGTGCCTTCATTGTCACGTTAGTCCCATTATAATTGATTAAAAATTAAATATTTGACATTTTCGATATTAATTTTACTAAGAAATTCTCTACAATTTAAATAATTTTCTCAATTTTCAGTGTTCAGCCGACACTCGCCTATCGCCCATTCCATCTGCAGACAATCTACCCACATAAATTGATCGAGGATGAATCCCAGAGCTTGGAGGAGGCCAAATTGCTGAATGCCGCCGTTACGCTCAAATTCGACGATTAAAATAATGTGAAAAATGATGATGATGATGAATTAAAACACGGGAATATGACGACGGAGAATTGCGGCCTAAATAAAATTCTCTGACCTAAATTTACCCATCATATTATTTATATTAAATTATGTACGACCATTTTTCTTGTTTAAATGCTTATCTAAATTTTATAAATGTTTTGACTCCTTTTGTTTCGTTTGATTAAAGTTAGAGTAACTTTTAAATATTTATTTGATGTAAAAAATCATTTTTTAAACAAAATCAAAGTTAAAAACGAAGAAATGACGCCCAGTCTGAAGGAATATTTTATGCTCGACAAACTCCAAAAATTTGGCCAAACAGTGAAGCGGGTTGGAGGCTGGAAGGCAGCACTCAAAATGCTTTATCTGTGAGTTGGAAGAGGAAATGGGTTAAATTAATTTGTTGACATTATAGAACAGACAATTTGAAGGCGGGCAATTTTGTGGGCGAAGATCAATTCGGCAATCGCTACTATGAGGTTTTTCTTTCAATTTTTAAAGTTAAAATTATTAAGTAATCCATATTAGTTTAATTATTCAAAAATTCGATGTTAATGCTTTTTGAGGATTAAGAAATGAAGAGGAAGTTCTCTTCTTCACTCCTTTACAATTTACATCATTCTTCCGGGCCATTTAATCTTCCGTATTAACTTAAATCCTTATTTGGTATTTGATTCTCCAAAGTCCAAACATTTTATTTCCCATTAACATTTAATTTACAAAAAATATTCAACAAAATAACATCAAAATTTTTACAGGACAATGCCCAGTTCATTCCCAAAAATCGTTGGGTGGTTTATACCCAGAAGAAGTGGCTGGAATACGATGGATCGCAGGTACCGCCCGAATGGCATCGATGGCTTCATCACATTTGCGACGATCCGCCCACCATCAAACCACTGACTAAACCAAAATGGCAGATGGAGCATAGGGAGAATTTGAGCATATTCCGGTGAGTAAAGATTAATTTATACTGATCTAATTTAATATTTTTGCTTTTAAGGGATCAAAAATATGTGCCCTATTCGACGACTCGGCCAAAATATTTGGGATGGGAACCGGGCCAGCCAAAGGCGACGGATGAGCTCAACAAATAGGCAAAGAGGAGGAGGGTTTTTGGAAGAATTCAACACACCGCCGACAAATTTTAGCTATTTGTGAATATTTCTTAAATGTGTTCATTTTGAATAAAAGAATAATTTTAATTGAAAAAAAAATATCTACCTTCTTATTCATTCATCTTCCGGCGGTTCACTAGAATAGTAGAAGGGGTTGAAAGAAGAATTAGCTGTTCTTCTTGGCTAACCCATTACTTCTATCCGAACTGTTTCCCTGAAGAGCCTTCCTTCCTCCGACAAAAATTGGGTAAGAGTTATATTTGATGAACATTTTTTAAATGTGTTTATTTGTGAAAAAAAATAAATAATTGAAAAAAAAAAAACAATAAATAAATATCCTCTTCTCTTCCATTCTTATTAATCCTCATCCTCCTCGATGACAATCTTCTTCTTCTGCTGCTCCTTTGATTGATGAGATTTGTGCGGTGTTTGCCGTTGTTCCTGCAAAAATATTTTATTTAATATTTTAATTATTTTTGGAATCATTTTTTTTACTAAAATGAAAATTCCACTAAAAAGTTCGCTACTATTGCAGTTTATGGGGTGGAAGTTTAAAAGGACGAGGATGATGAAGAATAAAGACGATCATCCTCGGCTCATCTCTTCTTCATCATCATCCTTTTTAATTTCCATCACGCAAACTGCAATAGTGCCAAAAGATCATTAAATCATATTTTTAAAATCGAAAATAAAATGACAAACCGTTTCGGATGTTTCCATCTCTTCGCCGTCGCCCCCTCCACCATCCTCCTCCTCATCACTATCAATTTTGGCCTCGGTGATGGTTTTTCTCTGCCTCCTCTCCTCCCTTTCCTCATCCGATTCCGAATAGTAGGAGCGTTCCCGGTCGGCACTGGTGCCTCGGACACTGTAGGGTGCATGCTGATATCGACGTTTGATTGCGGCCAGCGATTCGGCGCCTCCTTCATCTGTTAAAATTTCAAATATTATAAAATGGAATTTTGCATTTGTTAACCTGAATCGTATCCCTCCAAAAAGCCGGATGTCAATCCCATGGCTCGCGGTCGTTCCCGAACTCGGCGTTGCTGCGCTTCCCTACGGGCGGCCGCACGCAATTTCTCCTCCTCCAAACGAATCATTTCCTGGAAAAATTTGAAATCATTGGCTGGGTTAATAAAAATTTTAATTTAATTTCTGAAAATTTTGGGACCTAATGGGTGGACCTCAACTTTTGCAAATTTAGTTCTCAAGTTCAAACCCCCCCCCCCCCCCCGAGGAAGTTATTATTTTTCGTGCCCAAACCTTTTTCTGCGCATCCGGATTATCGCCGACATTTGCCAGCATCCGCACTTTCTGAGCCTTGCTCGTCTTCTCCGCCATGTTCATAGTCATTTTACGGTGAGTGAGCGTGTCGGTTGAGTGTGGTCGAAAAACGAGTTTTTCGGCAAAAACGGATTGAGCTTGAAGGGCTGCGCCCTGCCGAATGTACAAATGGTTGAAGTCCATGATGCGCTGCTTGTCCACCTCGAACACTTCGCCGCCCAAGTACATTGACATACTGAATGGAAAATGAATTTTTGGTTCAATTTTTGGTAAAATAAATTTCAAATTTTCTTATTAACCTGCCATCAGACCAGCGAACAATTCGGGCATTGCTTTCACGCTTCTCATTGCCCTGCTCATCCCGAACAATGCGCCAGCGAATTGTATTTTCCATCTGCAATAAAAATGAGTTGAATTTGGAATATAATAATCAGATTTGCTAAATTTGAGATCTTAAGGTCTCTGGAAGTTTTAATCTTACTTAAATACACCAAAAAGTTAAAATTTTTATTAATCTTAAGAATTTCAAAACGAATAATCAATAAAAAACCTTGAGTTTCAAACGAGTTCGGCCTTCATCATCGAGCACTTCATCCTCCTCCAATTCATCATCATAAGTTTCCGGGTCGAATGGTTTGGTGTCGATGCTCAAAAAATTTGGCAATTTCACAAAGAAGGGACCTTCTTCGCCAAGGTCAGCCTTCGAACGGGCCATCTCCAGGTCAATTTTGACGGGCCCAGTGTCCACCACCTCTTCTTCTTCTTCCTCATCATCTATGGAAGCAAATGAAAAGTATATAATTATGTTTTTAATTTATTTTTAATAATATCAAAAAGATTTTTACTTTCCAAAAGATCTTAACCCAACCAAACTAAGTTTTTGCGTTCTTTCCTATCTTCAAAATTAAACGCTTACCATCTGAAACATCCATTCCCATTTGTTGATGTTGGATTGGTTGTTCGGCTTTCCCGCCGCCATCTTCCAACTCGTCATCGTCATTGCTCTCGTCGCTGCCTTCTTTGCTACTTTCAGCCGTTTTGAAAACCTCATCACTGTCGTCGATTTGTTCCTGCGGTTGTTGTGGTTGTTGTTCAGTTTGCTGCTCATCAGCATTATTTTCCAATTCATCGCTGCTTCTGCTGCTTTCCGACATTTCCAAATCCTCCATGCCGGGTTGTTGTTGTGGTTGCTGCTGTTCTGTTTGTTCTTCATTATTTTCCAATTCTTCGCTGCTGTCGTCGCTGCTTTTACTACTTTCCGACATTTTTATTTTTTTTTCTGAATATTTTTACGAATTTTATTTGATTAATCAAATCAATTGTTCTAGTTTTAATCAATTTATACTAAATATAATCAATTTCTGTCACCAAATGTGCTAAAGCTAAATTCTATTTAGCATTTCATCCTACACAAATCCTCTATCTTCTAGACTAGAACTAGAACATGAACAAGCTCATTTCATTTTCAAATATTTAAATTTATTCATCCAGTAAAATTGTAAAGGAATAGAGATGGAATTTTGTATTTTAAATTTTTTATTCATTGATAATTTTGTTAAATAAGTTATAACTTTGTTAACATAATTTCCTAATCCCCCTAACAACAATGAGAACTTGGATTTTTATTTTGGAATAATATTCAAGCTAACGCTTGGTAATTTTAATTTGTTATACCATACCTAGAATTGTTATACCTACCTAGAATAGGAAGGTGTGGCTGTTAAGATAGGAATTTGGATTTGGATTTTGGAATCGTTATCGAATCGATCGTTAATTGCCAAATAAAATCAATAAGTAAAAATATTTTGGTAGGTAAAGAAGACATTAGGTCCATCTTTTTTTCTTTATAATTTAACTATCTATAACAATTTTGCATTTCTCTCTCACACATTTGAATTTTCCAATTTTTCCGTTCTCTAACCTTTATTGATTAAAAAGAAAAGACAAAAGGAAGATCAATCAATAATAGGTTTTTTGCGACTATAAAAGAAAAGACCATTTTCCAGATAAAATCATTCCCATTCCCAATACCCAATTCCAAAAATCAATCCTGCTGTTCCCGTTCCTGCCCAAAATGTTACCAATCAACTGCCTGTTGCCAATTTCACTGTGGACCTGCTGCTTCATGCTCGTAATTCTGCTGGCCCAATGTTGCTCGACCAAGAAGAAGAAGAAGAGGAGGCAACAACAAATGCAAAAAAAGGAAGAACCAACCAAAGGTAAAATTTTGAAATTCTTTAAACATAATTTTTCCCATTCTTATTTCAGCTAGCATTCCACCGGTTTCCCCCACTCCTGCCACACAGAAGGAAGAACCAACCAAAGGTAAAATTTTGAAATTCTTTAAACATAATTTTTCCCATTCTTATTTCAGCTAGCATTCCACCGGTTTCCCCCACTCCAATTGCCACACAGAAGGAAGAACCAACCAAAGGTAAAATTTTGAAATTCTTTAAACATAATTTTTCCCATTCTTATTTCAGCTAGCATTCCACCGGTTTCCCCCACTCCTGCCACACAGAAGGAAGAACCAACCAAAGGTAAAATTTTGAAATTCTTTAAACATAATTTTTCCCATTCTTAGCTGTTGCCGCCACTGTTGCACCAAAAGCCGTCGCCACTTCTGCCCGGGAGCAAACCAAGACAAAAGAGGAGGAAACAAATGACTCATTCAGTGGTTCGTTTTCTGGGGTCAAATTTTTGGAATTAATTTTAGCAAATTTTCAGAATTCAAAGTGCCCATTGATACTAAATCTCGACCCAGTGCGACCGACGATGATTACAAAACGTAAGTATTTTGAGCACTCTTCTTTCTTAAATTAATTTCCCTTAAATTTCAGCCTGGCCGAAATATTTAAGCTCGATAAAACACAAACCTCGAAGACGAAATCACGAAATTCGAAATCGACGACAACTACAACAATGGCTGAGCTGGATGCCAAATCGGATGTGAGTGAATTTAAAGATGCATAATTCAATTATTAATTTGATTTTTCCATTTCAGGGTCAAACCTCAGCGATGAAGAACGAGCCGGCCCAGAAACTGATGACAACGAGCGGACAGAGGCTTCAATCCCAGGTGAATGCAGATTGATAAGATGAATATGTGTGCTGCGATGTCGTTAAAACCATTTTCTTGAATTGTTATTTGTTGTTTTTTCCATATTTATTGTTACATATTGAATAAATTGTGTGAAATAAATTGAAATTTTGCTTTGTTCTTTGTCTTATTTTGGGGAAAATGTTTTGAGTTTGAATAAATTAATAGCAATATTTTGGGTAAAGCTAAATGGTGGGTGCGGGGATGAAACATAGCAGAATTTAAGAGCTTAGGCAATATTTTTGGCAGCTTCCAGATTCCACCCATCTTTTTGGACATCATTGTGTTGCTTTTTGGAAATTGCTGCAATTGCTCTTTTCCTTTTACACAATCCCCTATTCTCGATATCCTCTCCTCGTTCTCGATCACATCATCATCGCCTCGGGGCCCGCCTTCCTCTCCCAGATTGTCTCATCATCATCACGTTTTTGCCCCCACCCCAACCAATTGGAACATCCGCGATTGCGCGGTCCATTCATTCCCTCTAGCAAATTCAGAAGAAGAAGAAGATATTTGCTGGCTGAATGACCGGCCATTTCCTTTCCCCCGTCTCCGCCACCGATTTTCCTTTCTTCCAAAACCATTAAGCAGCCTTTTGCCCAATGCTGCTGAAGAGGCCACCAGGATATTATGCTGATGTGGTGTTGTTGGCTTGCTCCTGCCATTCACATTTTGCACGGAAGCCAACAAAAGGCAAAAACAACCCATATTAGCCAGCACAAGTTGCTGATGGAGGCGGGAGCAATAACGGCCCTATCATCGCCTCGTCTTCACCGATCTCATTTGCAATTTGCATTCATAACCAGTCTTGGTTTACGTCCCAAATCACGGCTCAATTGCCCTAACACAAATCTACGTCCTCTAGAATAAATTCTTCACCACAAAAAAATTGTAAATGTCTGCCATTATCAAATTTGCACCTTTTTTAATCTCATTATTGCTCTTCAAATTTTTACCACCCTCCGTTTCAAGCCTGAGTCATCCACGTGATAATCGGACTTTGATTGTCTTGGCAGCGCCATCAATTTGGTATAATATTTTAAAATTAAGTTTAATAATTGAATTTTGGCAGGGATGTGAATTACGCTGACGATTTTATCATAATTGCCACATTCCAAATACGACTTGTGAAGATTTTAAATGGTAAATATGCATTAAAACTTCAGAATTTAATCTCAAATTAATAATTTTTTAGAACACGAAAACGCAATTCTAATTGCCGATCGCCATACAATGCCGTATTTGGATGGCAGAGCCAAATTGTTGAGAGACCATTTACCTCCATCACTTCTTATGGGTAATGTCGATTAAATTCTCCAATTTTTGACATATTTTTTTTCCAGAAGCAAATATTTATGACATCAATTTGCACGATTTTGCCCCATTAGGATGCCAAAAACGTATCAAATTCATCTACAGGTCATTTTTGGCATTTTTTGGGAGTATATTTTCAAAGAAATGTCAGCCACTTTATTGCAGAAATGTGGATTGGGCGCCCATCGCCTCCAAACAAGTTGATGACAGCATGAACCGCTTTTTGATGAAGAATCGAATCAAGTTGCAGAAGAGGGAAACGGAGATTATTCTTTCCGGCAGGTATAAAAATAATTTAAAATAAACAATTAAATTATGCTTTCCAAAAGAGATGTTGTGGACAACGGAGTGAACAAAGCGCTGATTAGCAATGCGGCAATTGCTTTGAATGTGAAAAAATTACCGGAATGGGGGCTGATGCTTAAATTACAAAATGCATTTAAAAAGGTGGGCTTTAAAATCATTTTAATTTATTAGAAAATTTCGCCATTTTTAAAGGTGACCATTGTGCCATTGCCACCACCATTCATGGGTCGGAAAAGCCTCCGGCTTGATGATGTTTTGGCCTTCATCGATGATGGCGTTCTGGTGATATCGGCAATGGATGCGGGGACAAAAGCGAAAATAATTTCAGAAATTTACAAACGAGAGAGAAAGGAGGTAAATGAGGGAAAAAGATGGGATATTTGGCTCCTATTTTGGGTTAAACAAAATCGAAAATTTACATTCAATTTTCAACAAAAGGTGATGATATTGGAGCTTCCCGTGGGTGATGAAGAGCGCAGTGCACAACTCGCCGACGATCCATATTTGCAGGATGAAGGCAATTGTGGCCTTTATACAACATTGTTGGGCACCGACAGGTCTCTTATTTTTTAATAGAAATTTAATTAATATTCTCTAAGATTTCTATTTGTTCCCGTTTTTGGTAATTTGCCTGCAAATTGGAAGCGAGGCTACTCTACCCGAATGGACAAATTGATTTTGCGACTTATTGAAACGTAAGAGAATATGGCTATCATTTTTAACCCATAAATTAATTTAAATTGGTTTTTTTACAATGAATTTTCGACAGGAACACAAGGAAACGGGTCATCCCGGTAAGAATTGAGAATTTTCCAATTGAATAATTTTACCCAAAAATTCAAAGGTGCAAATTCCCCGTGAAATATGCCGTCGTGGTATATCCCTTCGATCCATGGCCTGGACATTACGAGGCAGTGCAGCCAACATGTTGAGGGAATTCGCGGTGAAGAATAGAGGAGAATGATGGAAACAAAGACTAATGGAAAAGATGATCTCGATAATTCTTTGATTTATTGTGCCCATTTTTTATTCTTATTTTTTAATATAATTGAAAATGTCATTTATTCATATGCATTTTTATTCTTTTCACAATTGGTATAAACAATAAATAAAAAATAAATTAACGATGAGATAATTTAATTCTTTTTGAATAAATGGACAGATGTGACCAAACAAATTCACCGTTGAGCACATCTTCTTCATCTTCGTCCATCATTGACCCGCTGTTCCCACAATTTTCCTCTGCCGCCTTCCTTTTTCTTTCTGCTTCTTCCGCCGCTGCTTTCCTCTCCTCCATTTCTCGCATTTTCCTCTCGGCCATTGCTTTCATCTCCTCTGGCGTCAATTTTTTCAATTCCGGATAGTAAAGTCGATTTGTTGGAGAGGAGAGTCGAGCTTCGGATGGGTTTTCTAAAAGGCCAAAATTATTCAATAAGATTATATATTATAAACCTGGTGTATGCAAAGTGGTTATGCTGCGCAACAGACGATTTCGACGCACCACGCCCAACCAATGATCGGTGAATTGTCGCAACCATTGAGTGAACAAATTCTCCCGTATTCGTCCCAGCCTTTGTTGAATATCCCTCACTTGGTTTGCTTGAACTCGACAAGCACAGCTATAGAGTTGTTCGTCGACAATTTTCTCCAATATTTCACTGCCCTGTTCCGCTGCAATTGATTCAGCCAATTGTTGAAGTTGGCTTTGAAGCGCATTTCTGTAATTTTAAAAAGAATTATTATATGATTTTAGGTAAGTTTTATAGCCAGCTGATGCTGAGAGGTTTAATGGTAGTTTAGGACTTGGTTTTTAAGGCTGATATAAAGATAAATTTATCAAATTGCTGATTCAGAGATCGCTTGGCCCAATGGGTTGACCCCTTAGATTGGTGTATTTAGGTCTCAGGTTCAAACCCATTCAAGGGAAGTTATTTTTTTCCGGGCTAATTTTTCACTTTTTGAATTTTTTAATATTTTTGAAATTCAGTAATTTAAAAATCCATATCACAAATGAACTATTGTTATCAACTAATTTTTTTTATCCCAAAAATCCAAACCTATGAGCCAAAATGGCTTGTTGAGCCAATTGATCGGTAACAATTTTGGCCATCAATTCTTCCGCCCACCGCTGGGTAAATCGAGAGAGCCGCCGTCTTTTGACGAACAAAATCCATCGTTTGACGTATTGACGAAGCCTAAATTAATTATTATAAATTAAAATTTCCAATATAAACTTACCAATTCCTTCGCAATCTGGCCCTAATTTCGGCTAATTTGGCCTGCACAAATTGGTCCAATTGTGTGCGTCCGATTGAATTCAAATTATCCAGAACCACTTTTGCCAGCAATGATTCAGTTTGGGCATTTGTAAATTCGGTCGATGCAACATTGAGACGAGGACTTTTGATTGCCGGTTGAAATTGTGGAAGTTGGAGTGCTCTAAAAATGTATGAATTTTTGTCTAATTTCCAAAAAATTAATTTACTTTGTAAATGAGAATCCCTGCAGCAAAGATGGTTGTTTTTGTTGAGCCAGTGACAATGGTTGGGCCACAAATCCGATGAGTGGATGCTGCTGCCTTGGTGATGATTGCTGGAAACCATTTTGTCGATTTGAGGTGGTGGTGCCATTGCCAATTCCATGTTCAGCAAAAGTGGCATCCAACACCGGGTCATTGGCATATACATTGGAATTGGGGCTGAATGAATTGATCGGCGCACTCCGCAATTTTGGTGGGGTAATAGCCGTTGGATTGTTGCAGAGAATCTTAAAATATGGATATTTTAAATTTTAAAAGAATAAAATTATGAATTTTTAAATTTAACCAATTAAAAAACCTGTGACAAAGTGGATCCAATCGATTTGTTCTCAATCCAAGCACAACTGAAATAGGGCAATGCGCTGGGTGCAGGTGCTTCACCGCCGGCCATAAAAACATATTTCCCATCCTTTGTGTTTATCCAATTTTGGTCGGTGGCGTCCAATTCCATTTTGAATGCCAGCAAAAATGCAATGGCCTGTTCCGTTGAATCGAATGCCAAATTGTGGACAAATGTGTCGACTGGGAATGTGTGATAGGCTAGACAGATCACTTTTAGGGCATTTGACCGAATCAGAGAGAAAAATTGGAAACAAAGACAGGACTGAAATGAATTTTGGGAATTATTCAATTTTGATATTGAATGAAATAATTTTACCTGCAAAAATGTGGCCTGGCTTCGGACAAGCCGGAAAAATCGAACAAAATTGTTATTTTGCAGGGCACTGGCCAAATTCAAAGCCAATTGGACTTGAGGCGATTCGCGCACAGCCGGCCGATATGAGAGGACTTGACTGAAAAAAAACCATTAAATTGTCAAAATTTGTGTTTTGAACTTACGCATGCACATTGAAGTCGGTTAAATTCAAAATGATATCATAGGATCGGAATTCGCACTCATTCGGGCAATGCCTCTGACTTTTGGCCAAATCCTCGTACATATGGCGCAATGTTTGCATACTTTTTGATAAATTTTCTACAAAAAATATTTAATTAAAAAGTTAACAATTGCTAATTTTACCTGTATTGATTTTGACATCAAACAATTCCGCATCCAATGAGCCCAACTTGAATGAAGCAAAAATGTGAAGGCGAACACATTTTTCCACCAAATCAACCGCCGATTCGGTTTGGAGCATTTGTTGGGTAATATCCTAAAAATTTGGAGGAATTTTTATAATATAATTTAAATAATATAAATTGATTGCCTTTCGAATAGCTCGCGTCCTTGACCACAGGAAGTCGTACCATCGGGCCAATTCGGTGTTGGTGTTCGGCATTTCATCGGCAATGTTGAAAATCAAATAATCCATCGTCATTTGTAGTGCCTCCAACGGTCTCAATTCATGCGCCAACGGCATGTCCTTTAAAAAAGGATTATATTGAGCATTAAAAACAAAAAACCTGATCAGCGGCGGATCGACTATAATCTTTGACCATTTTTTCGTGGGCCATTTGCCCTCTCGAATCACATTCATAAAAATGGATGCTCTTCTTCACATCTCGCATGTAACGCTCCTTTTCTGGACACATATCCGGACAAGTTCCCTACAATTGAGATTGTCAATTAATCAGGAGGATCGGATTTCATTTTATAGGAAATTTTATTCTGCTAGTATTTTTATTTTATATTTTTTGATAAAACCTGTGTAATTTTTCTTGCTCCCGGCTCGGCAGAAACCAATTCCCGCAATTTTGACATTAACTCATCTCGTCGCCGAAGCAGTTGAAACTTGTCTTCATTGGTTGGGCAAGCCAGGCCCGTCATTTCCTTGAGACGATTCACTGAAAGTGGCAAGTAATTAAGTGATAAAATACAAATAACTCACTGATATCATTCTTCGATAAATTCGAAGTGATTTTGGGCAAAACATCCGGAGCTACTCTCTCGGGTTCTGCAGCCATTAATCTTTTATGCTTCTTCTGTTGAATCATTTCGGATGCTGAATACAATTTCCTGGTTTTAGCCTTTGCTGGTGCCATATATTTTTTGCTAATTTCCATTTTTGTAAATGTAATCTGGAAATAAGAATTTTAAGGTATTTTTTCTTTGGAAAAATCGGCATATTTATTTACAAAAAAAAAATGCAATAATGATTGTGAGATTGGATTCGGGATAGAGTGGTTGAAGCTCGCTGCCACGCCACTATAATAATAAGCTCAGCTTTAGCTTTTTTGGTTTTTTGTGATGCATGCTTTTCGGTTTCCAAAAATATCTACTCCCACTCTTGTATTAGCTTATGGCGAAAAGCCAATCAAACCCCCCGCCCCTTCTAAAATATTTTCTGCATTTCATTTTCTTCTCATCGTTTTTTCCCATTTTAATTTATTAAACCATTTACTTATTGAATCATCAATTAACCAAAAATATCACAGAATAATGATTTTCATTTTATTAAAATTTAGATGGAATCCAATTTCTTAATGACATTTCTGAATACTGCATGGAATTGGCTTCTTACATTTATTCTTCCCCAAAATATTGATGGACATTGCCAAAATCACACAGTCAATCTTAATGATACGCCCTCTGTCGAGCAATTTATTACAAGTTTGCTTTTATCAGATTTTTTTTGCAAATAATTTCATTTATTCATTGTAGATTTGGAACCTTTCCAAACCGTTCTTCTTTCCATTGGCAGTGCCCTAACTATTGCGCTCCTTTTCATTGCTGGCATTCAATGGTGGTACATTTTCAACTATGTTTCATCGGAGCAACGCAGAAACAAGCTTTATTTGCTGATTTCTTTATTTCCGGTTTGTCGATTTACTCAAAAACTGAAAATTCAATGACCTAAAATTTCAGATTTGTTCATGGTGTTGCTTGGTTGGAATGTTTTGCCCAAGGACCGCACTGCTGGTCTCCTCCTTTGGATTGCTCTATTTTCTGCTCTGTCTTTTTGTTCTCGTCTCCTTGATGCGCCATTTGGCCGGCGGTCGAGCTGCTTTGGCTCATTCATTGACGGAGAAAGGCAAAATGATCAATTTTCGAAGCCCACCCTTCTGCTGCCTATTCTTCTGCTTGCCCCAGGCCCGACCATCAATGTATATTTTTCATTTGTTTTATCAATCAAATTATATAACCAAATTTAAGTGTGAATCTGACTCGATTGGAGTGGACTGTTCTACAAGCTCCCATCATCCGAGTGATCATCGTTTTTGGCCAAGTTGTTGTGGTGACTGAGGCCAGAGAAAATGCATACAAGTAAGGAAAATTAATAAAAATTTTTGACCATAAAAAAATTAAGATGGCTCCAATTTTTTGATCTGGCCACATTGGCTTCATTGCTGCTCGCCATTTTCGGGATCCACACTTTGGCACGAGTCACTTCGGTTTGAAATTTATATTGTTTTAAAAACATTATCTAAATTCATTCAGGAAGAACTTTCGCGTTTTGGCTTTGGTGGTATTTTCCGCCTAGTTGATCTGGGCCTCCTGTTCTTCTCAGCACAGCAACCATTCATCTTCCAGAACATTCTTCTCCGCTTTGGCGTAATCCATTGTGGAGTTTTGCTTTCACCTCAGGAAAATGCTCGATGTAAGTCAATTTTAATAAGCATTGCTATAAACATTAAATCACCAATTTAATTTGCAGTCATCTGCAATTTTGCCATCATATGTGAATTATTTCTGCTGGCCCTGTTTTCTACATTCTGGGTGTCTCCACATCGCAACAACCTGTTTGATCAGTTCATCCGGCGCCGCCGTTCTCCCTCATGCAAACATCGCAGCCGCTCATCTTCCCTACAATCGGTCAAAGAGAGCAAAATTGACGAGGATCACCACCATCAGCGGATTGGAGGAACTGAACTGGAATTACCGGGAGAGCCGGCCAACACAACAGTGAATGGCGGATTCCGAACATCATTTGGCGCAATCAATGGCGTCACCCATGCACCAAATATGGGCACAACATCAACACAAACAACTGTATTGCTCGATTTGGACTGATCCATTTATTCATTCATTTTACATTGTGCACATTTTTCCACATTTTAGCTTGTCCTAGTCTCTTCACATTCTTATATTTCCGTGTATTTTGTTTGTATTTACCCAAATAATATCGGGTCATCCAAATTAACACACAATTTTTTATCTCATCAAAATTTGTGAAATTTTAATTGACAATCTTTTCTCCAGTAATTTGTTAATTTCATATCGAACTTTCATTAAAAGCCCATATCATCATAAATTTCCAAATTCCTATGTGTTTGTGTTAAATTTTTTTATGCCGATGATAATGTAAATAATTCATAAATATATTTATATTTGAGTGTAAAATTATTGTTTTTTTACATCAATTTTAGCTGGGTTTTTACATTCAATGGTTGCAATTTTGATGGAAAAAACGAGATAGCCTCAATTTAAGGTTTGTTCAAAATTTTTATTTTGTTAAAATGAAGAAAGTCCATTCTTATAACTTTTGTATTGAGCTATTTGTCCAATCAACTAAAATGACAAAAACATTGGTAAGTCCTATTCAATTAATCGATTAATTCTTCATATTAAAGGGGGCTTCGAGTAATTTTTTTTTTTCATATTAGTTACCTCTCTTTCCATTATTCACCTTCCAGCGATGACACAGCGGAGTCATCAGCCTCCTCCCACATTTTCATTCACCACACCGAATATCCTCATCTCCCCAAACAACCGGCCCCAACCAATACCGCTCCTCTTCTTTCCACAACAAACCAACGCAGCTCCGTATGTGTCAGTCACCTCATCCTTTTCTCCATCCCCCCGAGCACCATTTCCTTTCCAAATCGAGTAGTCGTCATTCACATCATAAGATAGATAAGAGCAACAGCACACGGCGTCTCACACAGACTCCAAGGTTTGCTTGGTTGTTTGGGAGAGCAAGCGGCGCTGCTGCTGCTCTTGTTTGTTCGTTTTTGTTGATAGGGGCCGAAGGCTGTGTGTGTGTGCTCCTCTACTGACGCGCTTGTGAGTCCGTCCCCAAATCCCCCAGCACAGCTCCTTTCGCCAAACTCCAAATATTCTCCATTCCGCTCGCGGGCGCTCCTATCTCGCTGGCGGGGTGATGCTTGGGGTTGGACTTAGGAGTAGTAGTAGAAGAGCCTTCCGGGGAGAGCTCGGTGTGTGCTGTTCTTGTTGGTTGGTTGCCCCGCATACAGCCATCAAGTCAAGTCTTCTTTCCCCCCCCCCCCCCCCCCCCCCCCCCACATTTTCAATTCACATTCGGTCTTTCTTCCTTTTCCTAATTTCCTTGTCATGTCACAAATCATTGGCCAACATTGTATCCTTTTCCTTCCATATCCAAAACCCCGAGTTGCTATTGTCAACCGGCGGATTTATGAAACCCTATCCTATAAGTAGAAATTTATTTTTTTTGCTTGGATGAAAAATATCATTTTCGAACTTTATATAAAATTTCTAATAGTTTATAAATTTTCAGCGATACAAAAATGTACAATACGAATCGACCAACACCACCAATCGACAGCAGACGTCGAAGTATTCCTTGCCAAAACCAATTCATGAACAGAGGCAGAGCAAGTTCCGCACAACATCATCCCAATTTGAATGTTCGCGGCGATGGTGAACGAGTAATTCGCTCGGAAGTTTGGAACTGCTTCGATTTGGACGGATTGATGGCAATTTGTAGAGCGTGTAAGTATTTTTTTAAAATAAATTTCAATTTTCGGAATAAATAAAATCAACTCATGATATATTAAAACTGTTCATGGAATTTTCCTATATGAAAATTAATTACAATCCCTTTCCGGAAAATAAGCGAAATTAAAATTTTTCCTTAAAACGCAATCAAAACAATTTCATTATTAACCTAAACTCAATTATTTCAGGCAATGAACGGCTAAAAGTCGGTCCAACCAGACAAACGTGAGTTCAATTTGTGTTTTGATAAATAAAACATTTTTATAATTCTTCACTTTGGCGGCATTTGAAACGGCATAGTCGCGAAGTGCAAAGTCAGCTGCTTTTACCACGATCAATTCAACCACCATTTCGACAATTCGACAGAACAATGACCACCGGAATTAGCATGAACAACGGCTTAAACCGCAACAATAGTCAACAATCTGCTTATCAGAGAGTGGAGGCCATTCTTGCCGGACATTTACAACAATCCCAGTCAAGGGATCCGAGGCAATATTCCACCAATGGTTATGGCAATATCAACAAAAACAATTGCAACAGAGAGTCAGTCGATCAACATTACTATGGCTTGAATGGTGGCGGTGGACTTATGCCTCAAACAGCAGCGACCACTTCGACAACATCGGCGGAAATTGGTCCATCAACTTCATCGACAATGGATATATTGAATGGCATTGTTAGCGAACCAATGGTGACCGTTGATTGCAAAGCGGTCGAGGTGAATGGGCGATATTAATCTATTTTTAATAAATTTAATTGAATGAATTATCAAATTTAGAGCTTGGATTTGAATCAATTGTTGGGAATTGGATCAGCGGCAAAAAATCCATCGTACACAGGCCAATTGGAGAATGGAGAAGGAGTCAATTCTAGCAATAACATGATGGACATTACGGATGATGGGGACGGGGAAGTGGACGAAGAAGAAGAATCCAATGATGCTACAAATACAAATGGAGTGGTGACGACAATCGCTGGTCGGGAAGAAGCTACTACTGCCAATTCATTTCAAACCGTATTGGTCGAATTCTTATTGGTGAGTTGAATACAAATTCGATCCAAAAACCATAGATAAACTTTTTAATCCAACCGGAAAACTTACATCAATATAACACAAATTGACATACTTAGTTAATTATAAACAAAATACAGCTTTAATGAAATTTTATGGACAAAAAAATTTATTTAAATTTACACAATTTTAGGAAAATGCACTTTCATTTCATCGTATCCTGCATCAATCGCCCACTTTCCATCGTCTACTTCGCCTTTATATCCCAGGCAACATCAATGGCCTTCAACATTTCCAACAGCCACTTCCCTCAGCTGAATTTTTGCTCAACCAAATTGTGCCGAAAATGTTCGAACGAGCATTGGCCGAGAGGAAGGCCCAATTTGAGGAAGACTTTTTTGTGCTTGTTTTGCGCCGGACTCGGGTGGAAACGGCCACCAAGGGAACTTGGATTTTACGGTCAGTTTAATCGATATTTTCCAATAAATAATAATTTTTCTTAAAATTTAGGATTTCGGCTGTAAAACTTGGCAACGGATTTGGACTTTGCTCTCGATGTATAGGCGTTTTCGCCTTCAAAGGTGGCCTTAGTCGAATGCGAGAAGCACTCCAACGATGCTTTGAATTTGGCCAAATTCAACTGAAACTTTGGCAGGTTCATTTTTATTTTTTTTTTTTAAAATTCAGCGCCCTCCATTTTAGGTATCTGCTGTTGTGCACGATGGGACAGCAGATTTTGTTGAACTTTGTCGCCAATTGGATTTGCCAAGGTCAGGGCAGAAGAGTCAATTTGAATTCATTCAATTCCAATTTTCAGCATTCCTTCCACTCATTCATTGCTGCGAAATATTTATGCCGAGTTGGATAATTTGGAATTTTCAAAGGACTGTGTTCGTCGCGTAAAAACCCGTTTTGAAAAAGCAATTGGAAATGTATGTTTTTTTTCACAACTTTCATTTATTCAAAATGATTATTCCACATTTAGTGCCTCGATGGTTCCCACTTCTCTGCCTTCTCCATTGTTGTTCCCCAATTGATCACCCGGGTCGATGCATTTTTCCACCAACAACTTGATGTTGTTAAAACCGAAAATGAGCAACAACAACAACCATCACCATTTAACAAAGTTGAAGAGGATACGGTGGCTCTTCCAGCAGTTTCGGCCGAACAAAGACTGTTCAACAAATTCCGCACACTTTGGACATTTCAACGGGAAAGATTGCTGGCAGATTCGGTGGCCCGGATGAGCATATTTCTCAATCCGAGTGCTTGTCGACAACAAAACGGTGGTCCATTCAGCAATGAACAATGGACCCAAATTGAGGCAAATGTTGTTGAGGAAATTTGCCAAGCATGTTTACTCAACGGTAGCAACGGAGAAAAAATGTCCGAAAGTGAACTGTTCGAACGACGGACAGATATTGAGGTGAGTCGTGGGTTAGAGGAATAAAACATAAAATTATTGGATTGAAAATCTTGGAGACTTCATTCGATTCTACATTTTTTTTAAGAAGAACAGTTTTTATTGGTCGCAAAAATATATCTATTTATTTGTTTTGTAAAAAGTCAAAGGTTTCGGAAACCTCAAAATAGGTTGTTTTAGGATTTTTTTATTGTATTTTTTCCAAGAAAAATCAGAATAGGTTAATACCGAATTTAATTTCCATGATTTTATAGGCTGAAGTAAATAATTTTGTGGACGCTGCGATTTGTGAATGTCGCCGGCCAACCCCTGCTTCCACAACCTCAATGATGGGCGATCCAAAGGATGGTGCCAAAGGAAATGGATCAATCCAATCTGAAGATTATGAAATGAACAAAATCCAGCCACAATATTCCCTCAGCGAATTGTTGCTTTGGTGGAGTGTCAACATGGTAATTCTTTGACATTTAAAATTTGGATATTTATAAATAAATACAAATTTCAGGAACGTTTCCCACGCGTCTGCCATCTTGCTCGACAATTTTGCGCAATCCCTCTAAGTGATGAAATTGGAAATGATTGGCGGAGGACGACGACGATTTGTGGCGGTGGCCAAAAGGATATGGACTCCCAAAATGCCTCATATGCAGCCGAATTGCTCAGCAAAGATTTGCTGCTATTGAATGGATGTTCAGCAGAAGATGGAATGGATGCATCATTTGCCACTCTATCCCATCTATTAACTGTGCGGATGGCCGTTTTGGAGAAGAATGGATGTGCACTCCCGGAATGATTTTTTACCAAAAACAAAAAATATTATGCCAAATATCAATCAAATTAATTTATTGTGATTTTTGAATAAATTGAAATTGTTAAAAATGTTTAAATTTGTTTATTCCATTCCAATTGTGGTTTCTTTTCCACATCAATATCATTTGATAGATTTATTTGAGTTTTTTTTTTGATATCAAATTAAATGAGAATTCATAAATATGGTGCTGGAATTTATCTAAAACCGGTTTTTGGCAAAAAGGGATTAAACCGGAAGATCAATGATCTTTTTGATTTTTTTTGAAAAACCAGTAAAACAAGTTTCAAAAATTTAAAATTATGTTACAAAAACAATGGTTTAATTGTTAAACAACTTTCTATTAAACATATAGCTTTCAACCCGAATTAAGTTTTTGTCAAATAAAACGAAAAAAAACATTCTAGAAAAAAATAAAGCAAGAAAATGCTTAAAAATTTCATCAAACTTCAAACTGCTCTCCTCACCAAACGTACTTATGCGGCGGCATCGGCGGCGGCTACGGCAGCAACTCCCGTGGAACATGGCGGAGGTAGCCGAGAATTGAAATTCACATTTGCCTCACCAAACAATGTAATTTTTATTGATTAAAATTGGTCAATTAATCCATAAATTTTAGGCAATTTACGCAAACGCGGTCGTTAAGCAAATTGATGTGCCCGGAATGGCCAGCAATATGGTTTTGTATTTTATTCTTAACTTTTGAAAAAAGGGATAACAATTCAGGGTATTCTGCCAGTTCACGTGCCAACAATTGCAGTGCTTAAACCCGGTGTTTTGACAGTTCATGAGGCGGAGGGCAATGTGGTCAAATATTTTGTTTCGTCCGGCACACTTTCAATGAACATCGACGGAACGTGCCAAATTTTGGCTGAAGAGATCGCACCAATCGACGATCTTGATGCTCAGGTTTGTTCATTTTTTGAATGATGAGACAAAAAATTTGCAATCTTAGAGCTACAACCTTTGCTTTTTGGGTTATCTTAAGAAGGGGAACTTGTTAAATTCACTTTTGCAATTTGAAAAAAATAAAAGCAGGAGATCATCCGCTTGACTTCTGAAAATTTTTAGTTGTTATTTCTTTAAGCCTAACCAGCTCTAAACTCAGCTCTAATCTTAAGCCTTAACCTTAAGATCTAGGCCACAAAACTAATAAGGGTCCCATGTTTACTTTTGCAAAGTACAAATGTAAGCTTAAGTTCCCAATGTTTTTTGGATAGTACTGGACTCTTGCCGTTCATTAGGATCTAAAAAATTGACTAAAACATCACACCAATAAAAATTAAATTTTAAGGCAGCCAAGCAAATGTTGGATGAAAGCAGCAAAAAGGCAATTGACCCGTCGGCCAGCGATGTGGAAAGGGCCGAAGCGCAAATTCAAGTTGAAGTGGCCGAGGCTGTGGTGAAAGCTGCCACCGGTGGACAATGATGATGACGAACACCACCCAAACCCATTTAGTTAGCCAATGACAAAAATAGGAAGAAAAATATGTTTGAATGATTATGAATGATGATATGTTATGTTTGAATTTATTTCTTTATTTTTTGCATAAAATTTGTAATGAAATTTTAAATATTCTATCAATATGTTTTTATTCGATTATATATTTTATTTAAATTTATATATTTATGATTGATTTATCATTTTAAGTTTGATGGCTTCGTCCAGATTGGCCCGAATCATTGGCCGTAAATTCTTGCACACTTCATTGGCGGATGCTCCTCCCAGGCGAACCGATTTTGCCACATTGACTTCGCGCGATTTGCAGTTTTTTCAAGGCATTTTGGGCGACAATGGTGTGAGGACCGACGAATTGGATGAGTAAGGTTTTTATTTACTATTTCTATTAAGTAAAATTAATGGTTCTAAAAAGGAAAGTATTTTCGAAAAGAATTAAAAGAAAAATCACTTTAAATAATCAGCAATTTCAAAAGTCATCCTAATGATTAAAAGCCGAAATTCTTCTCTACCATTGACTTTTTAAAAAGATCCAATTTTACACCCATCACAAAATCAACTTTAACTCCTAACTAATTTAAATAATTTATTTCCTATTTTATTCAGATTCAATGTGGACTTCATGCGATGGTACAAGGGGAATGCAGCCTGCGTCCTGTTCCCATCCACCAGTGAACAAGTCTCCGCCCTGCTCTCCTATTGCCATTCACGCAAATTGGCTGTAGTGCCACAGTCGGGCAACACCGGGCTTGTGGGCGGTTCTATACCGGTTTGTTTTGGTTTTGGGAATCATTTAGGGAAGATTTTGCTTTTTCGGAGATTTTTGCTTGAATTACCTTATAATTCTAGAACTATACAGTAAATGACAACAAATTCGTAAAAAAATTACTTGTTTTTGAGAGGGTTCGAACCCGAGTAAATGCATAAAAGTCACAATGAAGCCCCCACCCCCCAAAAAAAAACTTCCTCTGAGCGGATTCGAACCCGAGACCTAAATATTGAAAATTCAAGGTCTCCCCTCATTCGGGTTGTAAATTTTCAAAAAATAATTTTCTTAGAATTTTCTTATACCAGTCTAACTTGTAATTTTAATAGGTTTACGACGAAATTGTGCTCTCCACCCGCCGAATTGTGAACAAATTTAATTTTGACTCATCTTCAGGTTTTTATAAATCAATAATAATTTTACTAATTTTCCTTCTTTTAAGCCATTTTGGAATGCGATTCAGGCTTTGTTTTGGAGGATGTGGACAATCGACTGGCCACTCAAGGCTACATGGTGGGCAAAATACGATTAAATTACTTTAAAAATGTAATTTTAAGGTTCCAGTGGATTTGGGCGCAAAAGGTTCCTGCTTGATGGGCGGAATTGTGGCCACAAATGCCGGCGGCATTCGACTCATCCGCTACGGCTCAATGCATGCAAATGTGACCGGATTGGAAGTGGTAATTAATAATTGTGCAATATTTTTTAAAAACATTTTTTCCAAAGGTTCTTGCCGACAAAGAGGGCAGCAGACTTCGACTTGGCTCAAATTTACGAAAGGACAATACCGGGCTGCATTTACACAAATTGTTCATTGGATCAGAGGTTAGACTAATTAATAAAGTTAAATATTATGGAAGTTAGACTAATGCTTTTCGGGTCAAATTTTAGTTATGACCATTTTTTCACAGTTAAGGCTAGGATTAGGCTTAAAAACTGAACCAAAAATCCAAATAATTTACCTAACATAATTGGAATTTAGGGTCAACTTGGAATTATCACTGGTGTCAGTATGCAAGTGGTGCCCAGACCTGTGTCCGTCCTTTCAGCTTTTATCGGTTTGAACTTTCCTTAACTCAATAAATCAAAATTTAAGGAGTCAATTCCTTTGATAAATGCCGCCAATTGTTTCAAAATGGCAAGCAAATGCTCAATGAAATTCTCTCCAGTTTTGAGCTGATCGACTCGGATACAATGGAATTGGTCGTGGAAAAGGCGGCACTGGCCAATCCGCTCAGTTCCAAATCGAATTTCTATTTGTTGGTCGAAACATCCGGTTTGATTTTTTAATATTAATTAAAATAAACAAAAACAATAAGCATAAATTTAAGTAAAAAACTAATAAATTAAATTGAATTTAGCGACAAAAAGATGAGATTTTTGATTATTTATCTCCTTTCCAAATAATTATTTTTATTTTCCCTCCAAATTTTTAATGTACAAATTGTTTAAAATCCTACCAGTTTTTCAAGTAATTTTAATTAAAATTCTAATAAAAAAATTAAATGCCAACCAACCATACGTGATTAGTCAAATGGGTAAAGGTTCCCGATTAAAAGAGGAATGACTAGGGTTCGAATCCCATGTGGAGCAAATGATTTTTTTGTAGGTAGAAATTCCCAGAAATAATTAAAATGCAATCAAAATTAATTTTTATAATAAAAAAAATATTTAAAATAAATTGAATTAACTAACAAAAATTGCATCTTTTGTTTATTCCATTTCCAAATAATTATTTTCCATCTAATTTTTTTAAATTTTAGGCTCCGATCCAGAAAGTGATGCCACCAAAATGGATCGTTTCCTTGGTCATGCACTCGAGTCGGGCTTGGCCGAGGATGGAGTTTTGGCAAATAGCCGTGCTGAGGCCGATCATCTTTGGAAAATTCGAGAAAATTGCCCACTGGCTATGCGCGAAGATGGCTACGTTTTCAAGCATGATGTGTCACTGCCACTTCGACATTTTTACGGTTTATTCAAATGTAAAGATGCTTTAATTCTACATATTTTTAAGAATTGACCGAGGTGATCAAGGAACGTTTGAATGGAAAGGCGAAGAGGATTATCACATTTGGTGAGCGATTTTCAGCAACTTATAGGATTTTTGAACAATGAGAATAAACTTAAGACTAAATTTTCTTAATAAAATTGTTAAATATATTTTTAATATTTATTCTATATTAAAAGGTCACATGGGTGACGGCAACACACATTTAAATGTGATAACACCTCAATTTGATCAGGAAGTCTATAATTTGTAAGCCTTTTTAATCTTAACAATTTTATTTAATTCCGCAATTTTTTCAGGCTCTACCCCTTCATCTATGACTGGGTAGCTTCAAAGGATGGAAGCATTTCGGCCGAACATGGAATTGGCCGTCTGAAGCGTCCCTATCATCACAAATTGGTCGACCCGAAGAAGCGACAAATTAGCAGCGATTTGAAGAAATTGTTCGATCCGAATGGCATCCTTTCTCCTTACAAAATGATCGATTGATTTTTCCCCAACCGCCATAAATTATCATTTATTCATTTGTCCATTTTCCCTCTTGCCAAATCCCCTACTTTTTCACATAGTTTGTCCCCCTTTTCCCAATTTTATTCACTTGCTCATTTTACGCAAAAGAACCGGTTTTATTTTATATTATGAAATTTGAAAAGGAAATAAATATTTAAAAACATAATTTGAATTAAAATTTATTTTTGCTAGAATTTTAAAAATTTACTTGGTTGGCAAATTTAATTAAGAGTTTTAGTAAAAATTTCCGCGAAAAATTTTTATTGAAACGAAAGATTTTATTTGGCGTAAATTCAAATTTTCTCTCAAAGGCAAAAAGGGCATTTAGTTCAAAATTCAAATTTTCGCAAAAAATTTATTTATTGAAACGAAAGATTTTATTTGGCGTAAATTCAAATTTTCTCTCAAAGGCAAAAAGGGCATTTAGTTCAAAATTCAAATTTTCGCAAAAAATTTATTTATTGAAACGAAAGATTTTATTTGGCGTAAATTCAAATTTTCTCTCAAAGGCAAAAAGGGCATTTAGTTCAAAATTCAAATTTTCGCAAAAAATTTATTTATTGAAACGAAAGATTTTATTTGGCGTAAATTCAAATTTTCTCTCAAAGGCAAAAAGGGCATTTAGTTCAAAATTCAAATTTTCGCAAAAAATTTATTTATTGAAACGAAAGATTTTATTTGGCGTAAATTCAAATTTTCTCTCAATAACAAAAAGGGCATTTAGTTCAAAATTCAAATTTCCGCGAAAAATTTTTATTGAAACGAAAGATTTTATTTGGCGTAAATTCAAATTTTCTCTCAAAGACAAAAAGGGCATTTAGTTCAAAATTCAAATTTCCGCAAAAAATTTATTTATTGAAACGAAAGATTTTATTTGGCGTAAATTCAAATCTTCTTTCAAAGACAAAAAGGGCATTTAATTCAAAATTTATCATAAATATTTACGACGATTTTACACAAAAAAAAATTAAAAAACTTTATTCTTTGTTAATGGCAAAATAAATTATTTGATAAAAGTTAAAACAAAATAAAATTTATGAAATTATGTCAAATTGAATAAAATGTCTAAATAAGGCACAAAATAAAGCTTTTTTCCATATTTTCATCAGACTTTAATGTGAAGAATTTCCCAGAATAAATCAGTCACTTTCCCATCCGATCGATGTTTTTGTTGCCAAATCCGGCAGCCAATTTCGCCTTGGATTGTTCGGCCCCGATGTGCATCCCTCAGCAAATTGTGTGGATCGGTCAAATTCACGGCCAATGCACGGCAATAGGGCGCGAAGGAATTTTCCAACCGGCGAGGAACATCAATGTCGCAAGACATCTGAAATTTACAAATTTATTTAAGCACATACAAATTTATTTACAAAAATATTATTTATAACATTTATTTCATTACTTTGGGGGAGAAATTCATTCGAAAAATGCAATAAAAATCCAAAAGTTAACTGGCACTAAATTACTTTGGAAAACAGACTTTTTGTGGCTTATAAATATGTTCTCTATAAATAAAATATATTGTGAATTTAAAAATTTCTTACCACCACATGTTCAGTCCTGGCCACAGAGAAAATGCGGTGCGGAATAATTATGAAATCCGTAACAATTTGTTGGCCATTTTGTTCGCTCCTAAAATTTTCTAATTTAAATTGAAAATATTTCATTTTAATATTTACGTTTTGAACTGAATCCATAGGCCCACCATTGATATGTCCTTGTTCGTTCGATGCTTGTCCAGGAAGGCAATTCTCTTTCCCCTTGGCTCATAGACGATGAAATCGGTCGGAGTGCATGAACAAATCACACCATCGTCCGTTTGGTTGTTAAAGGAAGGCGTCGATGTCCTTCTGCTGCTGGAATTTGATTCAAAATTTTTGGTGCCGATTTCACCGCCACCGGGACGCCGACATTTACGACGCCTATTCCTGCGATGCCTGAAAAATACAAATTTATAGCTTAAAGAATATAATTTGGAATTTTTAGGACCAAAGTACGAATCCAGACAGAGGAAAATAATTTTTAACTTAGGCGATGATTTAATATAAATTTTACCGGCCAATAAAATTAATTTTTAATTTACTAAATCGACAAATGCGATTTTCATAATTAGCTTATTTTAATTGCCCATAACTTGTTTAATAAATTCCCGTTTTATAAATTTAAATTAATTTAAATACCTTTTTAACTAATGTGTGAAGAGTCTTTTTAAAGGTAGTCGAAAAAGTAGTTTGTCGCAAATGTCGGTGCGTCTCCTCAAGGCGAACAAATATGTTAAACTAACCTGCCATTGTTGCTATTGTTGTTGGAAATGCCGTCGTCGATTGTTCCAATATTTTCCTTGCCATTGCCACCAGCAGAAGAAGCAGCAGACGATTTTTCCCGATCAACTGTGGTGGGAGGAAGGAAATTATTCACATTGTCCCATATAAATGAATTTAAAGAATTTTAAAAATATTTTTGATTACTAAAGGTTCGAAAAAAAATATTTCTTAGTACAGAAAAATATTCTACCCGGCGGGGATTCGAACTCGCGACCGAAAAATAGGAAACCCATTACTTAACCGATTACGCTAAACATTACTAGTTGCCATAAACTTAAAAAATATATTTAGGTCAAGGTCCATTACCCAGAGCGAATTGATTATCTAACAGTAGAAGGCAAGATTGATTTTAAATTTGTCCGAAGCAAAAAAAAAATAATTTTAAATTAAAGAAGTCAAACCTTTGTCCGCATGATGTCCGCGCATTCCTCCTCCTTCGGTGGCCGCCAATTTCATCCTCTTCCGATGTTTGGCCTCAATGTCCACAACTTTCCAAGTAAATCCGCCAAATGGATACCGCCGGAGTGCACACCAAATTCCAATTTGCTTGGGCGGAAGAGCATTTCGAATTAGAGGTCGGCTTTCCATCAATGTCTCTTCCAAATGGCTGAGAAGGCAATCGGAATCGATTATTGGTGGCATTTTTGAGGAGAAGCAGCGCACAAAGCCCGAAACATCGCCCTCATCTTGCTTCAATTGGCTCAGAGTGGCCTCGGTGTACAGCTGAAAAATATATTTGTTCAATATTTTTTATATTAAAATTTTGAATGCGCAAACCTGAACAATGCCATCCCGAATTCGACTGTTCAATGGAGGCGACCATCCGGCATTGTCAATTTGTTTGAAAGGTGCCGCCATTGTCGATTCTTTCTCCGCTCCTCCTCCTTCAATTCCAGGCGGTTGGACATTGTACCATTGGCCAATTTTGACTGGTTCTTCGAGGCTGAAATAACATATAAATATTTTGTTCAATTTTTTAGTTAAGTAAAAAATTAATTTGTGTTTAATAAATGAGCTTTTTTATTCATCATTTATATTCTATTAAAAGGAAAAATTAAATAATTCTTTTTAAACTTTTAAATAATTTAATTTATTTACTTAAGCCTCTTATTCGATGAATCCTAATTAATTTTTTTTATTATTATTTGTTACAATGCAAACCTTTGCCGAGGGAATTGGAAGGCGGAAAGATGCGGACAATCCGGCGAGAACATCAAAACTGGACGAGGATTGCCATTTGAAGAAAGAATGGTGGAATGGCCGAGTGAAAGGACAATGGCTGGCACTGTGCCCCGGAGATGATTCGTTCCTGTCGTCGTTGTCGGTGTGGGTGGGGATATTGGCCGAAAATGGGTGGTAGTATCGATTGTTGCGGCTTTTGGTGTGCTCACTTCTTCCTCAATTGATCCGGATGGACAGCTGCCAACTAAAAAATTATTAAATTAATTGATGAATATTGGATCATGAATTAGATTTGGAACATTTAAAAAGGATTATTGTTTCATTTTAATATATTTTAAATGCAAAAAAAAATTGATTAAAAGGGAGAAAAAATTAGCCGCTCCTAGTTGGACTCGAACCAAGGTAGCCAATCGCCTAAAATCAAACGCGCTAACCATTGCGCCATGAGTACATTGGTTGGTTCTTTTTATATTAACCCAACTCATTAAAGCCTTTTCCCCCTAAATCGAGATTTTTGATATTTTTGCTGTAAAATGGATACTCCCAAGCCTTTCAAAAGGAAAAATTGGCCCATTTTAAAATTGTTTATTAGTAAAATTAAAACCAAGTGTTGTGTCGAGAGCAGTGGCCCAATCTTGCTCATCCTCCCCCGTCTCCATGGATCCATTTTCTCCAAATGGATTGAAAATACTAGAAAAATTTTTTTTAATCAATTTGAAAAAAGAACAAACTTTGCTGCTGGAAATAAAAGTGAAGCCATATTCAAATTAACTGCGATCGGCGCCGAACCCGCTAGTCGTTCTTCCACTTCTGGGCGCTCCAATTTTTTGATTTGTTCGGGCAGAAAAAAGCCGTCATCCTCACATTGGCCCAAACATTTGTAGAAACCACCCATCATTAAGTCAAATCGTAAGCTGAAATTATATTAAGATTTGATCAAAAATTGAAGAGATCTTTTAATTTTGTTCAAATAATTATCCAAATTTATTTTCTAATTATTTTATTAAAATAAAATGCATACTTTTTCTTTGCAATTTTGTATTCATCACAAGTTTGATTGGTTTCCAATGTTATGAAGCGATCATTGATGTCAATAACTTCTCCTATAATTTCCTATAAGCGGTGTGGATATAGCTAATGAACTTTTACGAAAAAAACCTCAAGTTTCACGGCCGGATGCATATTTTCCATTGGTGTGACTTCGGGTGCCACCTCAGAGCAAGAATCAATTGAGGATTCCCGAGAATTTTTCGGTTGCTGCCCTGCTGAATTGGACGAGGACGAAGGTGCAGTAGCAGTATTTTTACTATTCCTGAATTTATTGAAAAAAGTACGCATAAATCTGAAAAAGAATGAGTGAATGAATGCATTTTTATTAGAGTTGAAGATTACGAATCGATTATTGCCCAGAGACATAATCCCAATCAAAAATATTTTTGATAAACTTGTCAAATACCCAACTGCGCTATTATTGCTTGTATTGTAGCCAATTTTATGTATTACTTATCCCCAGTGAATGGATCCGATTCCCATTAAATAAACAAAATATTGGATGGGAAACATTTTTAGTGTTTGATGGAAATGGAATATTGGGTTGGCGACTAATTTTTGCCTAAAATTTCGGAATTTAGATAAATAAAAGGTAAATGCAGCAGGAATAGTGATGGAATGGAATCGGGATAAGGATTAAAGAATCTAAATTCGAATTCCGAATATTCGGTAATCGAAGCAGCAGATTTGATTCGATTATTATCGATCGATCACTATCACTCCGATAACAAAGAGAGACAATTAAATTTCTGAGAAGTTAGAGAAAAAAAATAAATAATACAAAGTGCCAAACAATTATATATTTTTTAAAAATAATTCAAAAATAAATCGAATGTCTCTTTCAAGTACCGTATACAATTAATGAAAGAAAAAATCATTGTTAAACTTTTATTCATTTTTCATGGATTATTGGAGAAGCTGTGGTGTTTTTGGATGTAAAAATCTCAGGAATTCTTGTTGCTTTTATTTTCATCACCAGACTTCGTTTTCTCCGCCTTCTGAATCCAATCATTCCACCGAATGAACAGCAAGGACTGATGATTGCCGCCGCTGGTGCATAAATTCCGGCCGCATAGCCTACCGGGGTAAATCAACATCATAAATAGTGAATATTTTTACCGGCATAAGGTGCAGCTGCATAGGCGCCCAACAACGGTGCGGCACCATATGCACCGTAGGCCCAATCAGCCCCAAGGCCTAGTCCTCCACCGCATCCAAGTCCACCACCGCCCCATCCAAGTCCTCCACATCCAAGCCCACCGCCCCACGGCATTCCGCCACATCCGAGTAGGCCTAGGCCACCGCCAAAACATGCTTCTGATTTTGGCAAATAATCGTGGAAGGCAACAAAGAAAATTAGCAAAAGTAGAGGAGGAAAACGGGGAATGGTCAACATTTTTCGGGAATGACCAACCGCATGGATTTGTGAGGAAAGTCATGTTTGAGGGACTAAATGGGATGATGTTTTTCACTCAATCATAAACACCGGATTTCCTTGAAATGACCATTTTGTCCTTTCTTTTCAATATTCCTCAGCATCCAATCTTGAGATGAGGAGAGCAAATAAAAACACATATTTTATTTACCCAATTTTATCCATTTTCAAATGCGGAATGAAAATTTATATAATTAATTATTAATATTTTATAAAGTCAAATATTAAAAGAAAAAATGAATTTGATATCAAAATTGAGAATAAAATGTTGAGAAATAATGGAAAATATTCAAAATTATATTTACAAGCGAATGAAAGGAAATAGGAAATGAAAGGGATACGGGGAGGAAGGACTAGTGTACTGGGCAACAAACAAATCTATTAAATATTAATACTTAAAATGGCATAGGCAATTGAGAGGTTTTTGGACATTTTTTGTGGTTATTGGACACTGGAATTTAAATTATTTTATGCAATTATTTGGCGAATTTAATGTGTTTATATTGGGTAAAAAAAAATGGCAAATTGGAGCAAATACAAATATAATTGAACAAAATATAATATATTAATATTAAATTAATTGGGCAAATGTCGAAATGCTTTGAGAGGACGGATGGATGGAAGGAAAGGGCCTATTTTTGATTGAAGTTGGAGTTGGAAAAGGTGTACCCGTGCTTGGTCATCGGCAAGTGGAATTGAGGTATTCAGTCACACATTCATAACAAAAGGCGTATTGTTCCTAAATTGAAGAATTAGATAAAATAATTAAGCGAAATAACCAACTATTTTTGTAAACAGCAATGGCCTCTGCAATTGAAGGGCTTTCACGGTTCGGAACACCTGCGGGAAATTAAAATTTTGTCAATTTTTTGATGTGCCATATTATTTAATTTTATATATTTGAAATAAAAATATCGAAATTAATTTTTATTATACAATTAAAAACTCACATCGATCATTTGTTCGGATCGAAGCCTTTCAAGAAGCAAGGATAGACAACAAAAGATTCCATTCTCGGCTGAACCATCACGGCAATGCCTGTAAAATTAGATAAATTTATTAAATTTTTCCAAATAAATTATATTTATGTTTTACTTACAAAATGATGGGCCCAGCATCCGGAATATTCGATTGCCTTTCCAGCACTCGACCAATCAAATCCAGCAGTGCGCTTGCGGAATTTGGCACCGGTGTTCCACTTTTCCATTGCCGAAATGCATATTGAAGCACATCACGACCAGAAGAGGTAGTGGAGCCTTTCTCTGATTGCTGAATGAAGAAAATTCAATAAAAACAAAAAAATAATTTTTAGAAATAAAATTTTATATAAATTTCGAGAATTTAAGACCTTGAATCGATAATGCAATTTACGCTGAACAAATCCACTCTGGACAAGCTCTTCGGCAAGGGTGATTGTCAGCTCATTGTTCCTAAAATTTGAATAAAGAATTAAAATTTTATTTTATGGTGAACTCACTTTCCAAGGACTAGCCGTTTGCTGACTTCTCTTGGCCAATACTGTAACAAAAATAAAATTATAATAAGAATCAAAATATGAATGACATATAATGTAAGAATGGAATGTTGTGTTTACTAAAAAATACCGAAAAATAAGATACGCATAAGAATCTAAATTTTTCGGAAAGAATACCTCCTGTTTTCTGTTAAGTTTTTAATTACAATTACAAATTGATGACAATTGCAATTACAATTACAACCGCAATTACAATTACAATCGCAATTACAATCTTAAAATTACAATCGCAATTACAATTATAATCGCAATTACAATCTAATAAGTTTTACAATCGCAATTACAATTACAATCGCAATTACAATCTAAGTTTTACAATTACAATTTTAAAATTACAATCGCAATTACAATCTAAGTTTTACAATTACAATCTTAAAATTACAATTGCAATTACAATCTAAGTTTTACAATTACAATCTTAAAATTACAATTGCAATTACAATCTTGAAATTACAATCGCAATTACAATCTAAGTTTTACAATCGCAATTACAATCTAAGTTTTACAATTACAATCTTAAAATTACAATCCCAATTACAATTACAATCGCAATTACAATTACAATCGCAATTACAATCTAAGTTTTACAATTACAATCTTAAAATTACAATCGCAATTACAATTACAATCGCAATTACAATCTAAGTTTTACAATTACAATCTTGAAATTACAATCGCAATTACAATTACAATCTAAGTTTTACAATCGCAATTACAATCTAAGTTTTACAATTACAATCTTAAAATTACAATCCCAATTACAATTACAATCGCAATTACAATTACAATCGCAATTACAATCTAAGTTTTACAATTACAATCTTAAAATTACAATCGCAATTACAATTACAATCGCAATTACAATCTAAGTTTTACAATTACAATCTTAAAATTACAATCGCAATTACAATTACAATCGCAATTACAATCTAAGTTTTACAATTACAATCTTGAAATTACAATCGCAATTACAATTACAATCTAAGTTTTACAATCGCAATTACAATCTAAGTTTTACAATTACAATCTTAAAATTACAATCGCAATTACAATTACAATCGCAATTACAATCTAAGTTTTACAATTACAATCTTGAAATTACAATCGCAATTACAATCTAAGTTTTACAATCGCAATTACAATCTAAGTTTTACAATTACAATCTTAAAATTACAATCGCAATTACAATTACAATCGCAATTACAATTACAATCGCAATTACAATCTAAGTTTTACAATTACAATCTTAAAATTACAATCGCAATTACAATTACAATCGCAATTACAATCTAAGTTTTACAATTACAATCTTAAAATTACAATTGCAATTACAATCTAAGTTTTACAATTACAATCTTAAAATTACAATCGCAATTACAATTACAATCGCAATTACAATCTAAGTTTTACAATTACAATCTTAAAATTACAATCGCAATTACAATTACAATCACAATTACAATCTAAGTTTTACAATTACAATCTTAAAATTACAATTGCAATTACAATCTAAGTTTTACAATTACAATCTTGAAATTACAATCGCAATTACAATCTAAGTTTTACAATCGCAATTACAATCTAAGTTTTACAATTACAATCTTAAAATTACAATCGCAATTACAATTACAATCGCAATTACAATCTAAGTTTTACAATTACAATCTTAAAATTACAATTGCAATTACAATCTAAGTTTTACAATTACAATCTTAAAATTACAATTGTAATTACAATCTAAGTTTTACAATTACATTAAAATTACAATCGCAATTACAATCTAAGTTTTACAATCGCAATTACAATCGCAATTACAATTACAATCGCAATTACAATTACAATCGCAATTACAATCTAAGTTTTACAATTACAATCTTAAAATTACAATTGCAATTACAATCTAAGTTTTACAATTACAATCTTAAAATTACAATTGTAATTACAATCTAAGTTTTACAATTACAATCTTAAAATTACAATCGCAATTACAATCTAAGTTTTACAATCGCAATTACAATCGCAATTACAATTACAATCGCAATTACAATCTAAGTTTTACAATTACAATCTTAAAATTACAATCGCAATTACAATCTAAGTTTTACAATCGCAATTACAATCTAAGTTTTACAATTACAATCTTAAAATTACAATTACAATCGCAATTACAATCTAAGTTTTACAATTACAATCTTAAAATTACAATTACAATCGCAATTACAATCTAAGTTTTACAATTACAATCTTAAAATTACAATCGCAATTACAATTACAATCGCAATTACAATCTAAGTTTTACAATTACAATCTTAAAATTACAATCGCAATTACAATTACAATCGCAATTACAATCTAAGTTTTACAATTACAATCGCAATTACAATCTAAGTTTTACAATTACAATCTTGAAATTACAATCGCAATTACAATCTAAGTTTTACAATTACAATCTTAAAATTACAATCGCAATTACAATTACAATCGCAATTACAATCTAAGTTTTACAATCGCAATTACAATCTAAGTTTTACAATTACAATCTTAAAATTACAATCGCAATTACAATTACAATCGCAATTACAATTACAATCGCAATTACAATCTAAGTTTTACAATTACAATCTTAAAATTACAATCGCAATTACAATTACAATCGCAATTACAATCTAAGTTTTACAATTACAATCTTAAAATTACAATTGCAATTACAATCTAAGTTTTACAATTACAATCTTAAAATTACAATCGCAATTACAATTACAATCGCAATTACAATCTAAGTTTTACAATTACAATCTTAAAATTACAATCGCAATTACAATTACAATCACAATTACAATCTAAGTTTTACAATTACAATCTTAAAATTACAATTGCAATTACAATCTAAGTTTTACAATTACAATCTTAAAATTACAATTGTAATTACAATCTAAGTTTTACAATTACATTAAAATTACAATCGCAATTACAATCTAAGTTTTACAATCGCAATTACAATCGCAATTACAATTACAATCGCAATTACAATCTAAGTTTTACAATTACAATCTTAAAATTACAATTGCAATTACAATCTAAGTTTTACAATTACAATCTTAAAATTACAATTGTAATTACAATCTAAGTTTTACAATTACAATCTTAAAATTACAATCGCAATTACAATCTAAGTTTTACAATCGCAATTACAATCGCAATTACAATTACAATCGCAATTACAATCTAAGTTTTACAATTACAATCTTAAAATTACAATCGCAATTACAATCTAAGTTTTACAATCGCAATTACAATCTAAGTTTTACAATTACAATCTTAAAATTACAATTACAATCGCAATTACAATCTAAGTTTTACAATTACAATCTTAAAATTACAATTACAATCGCAATTACAATCTAAGTTTTACAATTACAATCTTAAAATTACAATCGCAATTACAATTACAATCGCAATTACAATCTAAGTTTTACAATTACAATCTTAAAATTACAATCGCAATTACAATTAAAATACAGGATTACAAGTCAAAACACATTTACAAATCAAAAACAAAAGTATTAATTCCATCTGTTTTCCATAATTTCAATTCAATAATGTTTATTTTTATAAAAAGCATAAGAAGTAATCATGATTTCAGGATCAATTTGTCTTTGCAAATAAAAGGAAAACAAAGAAACAAACCATTTCATGTGGTAAAAAGTCTTGCTCGGTGGAAAGCATCACGATGGTGTATGTTTGCTGATCGTTGACCATTCGCCAAAATTCGAACGCCGTCTCCGGGCCCAACGGGTCTTGTGCCAAAATGTATGGGTAGAAATACCCCTGCACGAATGAATTAATAATAATTAATATTCGAATAATATCGATTCTCACTTTAATGAGGCTGGCATTGTAATAAGTGTTGTCATAGCCAATCATCGGTTGCAGAATGACTCGATTGAAATTGCAAGGAACTGCGTCGGCGAATCGATTTTTGGGCACATTCTCTTCCTTGTGGGCCCAGTCCGTTGGTTTCGGCTTCTCCAACGTAATGGAAAGATCCTAAAATTTGCATTTATTTATTCATAATTTTGTCATCATTTTTTTTTACAAAATATATTTTTCCATTTTTATTAATTTTCAAAATTTGGCGAACCTGAAATTCCAATTCCAATTGGGTCCGTGCCCGTTGCAATTGTTGTTGATTATGGCCAATGCCATTGGATATGGAATGTGGACCGCCGGTGGTCGTGGATGATGACACATCACTTCCCTCACGAATATGCCGTAATTTTGCACGTAAAACGGCCCCAATTGAATCGCCTCCTTTGGTCGCATTACTGGCGGTCCTCTGCCTTTGGTTTTGCTCATCGCCGCCAACATTGTTCCTGCCAAAATGATGAACCGTTGAGCTGGACCTGGTCGACCCAATGGAAAAATGCCTTTCCCGCTGGTTTGATTGCAATGGTTGGCTCAGTCGTTGAAAATGTTTTCGGAATTCGGGAACGGTTAGGTCGGTTTCGCCAAATAATTGGTATTCGGCCAGAGCCTTATAGATGAATACATATTGCTCCTTAATGGAGGGAATTTATTGAGAAATGTAAAAATAAAAGGGCTAATTAATTTTTGATTTTTTTTTTATGAATTTATTAAAAAACGTACCACAGATTGGACCATCAAATTTCTCTGTTGGCGCATTTCAGTCACACAGCCGAACACATCCGCCATCCCAGTGTCGATCATCTGATCCAAAACGTAATCAATGGCCACCAAAGTGCCGGTTCGTCCAACACCAGCACTGAATGAATAATTTTTATTCTTGTCCCAGAACATTTATTTGTAAATTTAATAGAAAAATGTTTGTTAAAATAAACAAAATTCGAACCTGCAATGCACTACCACCGGCCATCGATTGTATTCATCCATTTTGCGTAGCTTGCAGAGCAATCGAAGCAGCGAAATTGTGCATTCCGGTGCCTTATAGTCATTCCAACTGGTGAAATGGAATTGCACAACTCGGCGTTTTTCTATATAAAATTATTGATTTATAATTCCACTTTTATTCTGTTTTATACCTTTGTTTGATTCAGCCACTGATGCGCGTTCACTGCACTTGGATTGGGGCCGAATTATGCTGGAAATGTTGGCATATTCGGAATCGGGTCTTGGCCTATTATTGTTCGTCGAATGAATTCCGCCGGCAGAAGGACTCATTGAGGAGTGGCGATCACTGCAAGAAAATAATAAATAAAATAAAAATATTTTAATTTTCTGTTTTATTGATAAATTAAATAGGAAGGGGTAAATTAATCCAAAAATAAAAATTAATAAATTTTAAAATTCTTACTAATCATGATTTGATGTCTGCGAATGGATTGAATATGCAGAACAATTCATTGAATTTGCCTTTTGATGATGGTTGGTTCGCATCAACGGGGAAATGGCAGCATTTGGCGGTGTGGGCGATGGCCCATTGGCGTTGGCCGCCCCCCTTCCATCCAAAGCGGGCGGCGGGGAATTATGACCATTGCTGCTGCTGGCCCCGCCTAAACTGGCGCGTCCACCCGGGTCACTTTTGGCTGTAATCGGCGGTAATTGCTGCTCCAAATCGCTGAGTTCAAATTGTCGAACCTTAAAGAAAAGATTACTTTTTAATTATTAAATTTAAATAAACCGTATAATCGGCATAATAGGCGGAGTCGAGCGGTGCAATTTCGAGTGTACGAAAATTGAGTGGGCTCTCATCCTCATCGGGCCAATATTTTGCACATTGTTCTCGGCCCCTCTCTCGCAGATTGGTCACCTGAAATGATATAAAATAAAAATATTATTTTCACATACCATTATGACTAGTCGAGAGCCTTGCTCCCAAACCATCCTCCAAAAATCGGAAGTCGTGCATTCCAACTGCATAAAGAAAAATAAATTAAAATGAATAGAGAGTTTTGACCAAGTATTTTAATTATAAATCTACTCAATTTTGATTGTTAAATAAATTATTATAATTTCTACCGGTCCCTGTGTGGCAATGAACATCTTCTTGCCCTTGTAGCCCTTTATGAAATTGGCATTTATGTAGTCCGAAGAGGTTGGGTCGCCTGGAATTCGTTTCAACCGGACTCGGGTCGCATCGCACGCCTTTATGTCATTGTATCGATTTTTCCGTCCATTCTCCTTCCTCTCACTGATTGTATGGTCCAAATTTTTGCCGCGTGGCAGCATCTAAAAAAATTGGAAAATTTTTATGGGTTTAAATTAAATTAAAAAATTTTAAATGAGAATCTTAGTTAATGGATATTCGAAAGAATTGAATTAAATGAAATTATTATTCCTTACCTTATCCATTAAAAAATTTACGAAATATTTAATATAAGTTAAATTCACCTCAAATTCCTGTGTGAATTGGTAGTCCGAATCACGGTGTTTGAGCACATATTCCGCTGGCAATTCGGCGGCTGGCAATGGAGCGGGTGGCACCGTCCCCCGAAGCAAATCATGCGAACGCTTTTTGACTGGACAAAATTGTTTGATCATTCCCCGCCTGAAATTTAATGGTGTTCGATATTTTAGGGAATGAGGAGGAAATGACTTCACTTACTTGTGTAGAAAATAGGCAACTGTGCTGACGCTGAGCACCAAAAAAAGCAAAAGGAAGAGGCAGATGAAAAACAATTCCACCGCGCTCATACCATCGTTCAATTGCAATATAACTGGTTTGAAGTAATCTGCAATAAAAGGCACAATATAAATTTGGTAAAATCAATTAAATTTCAAGGTCTTCTCACTACCACTACTTTCCCTTCTAAATTTAAACTATTTATTATCTCCCTATTCCTATCTATTTTATCGAATAAATGACAATTGACAATTAAGTAATTCGCCTATGTGCAGGAATATTTTCTTTTTAGGTCTAAAAACATGTGAGAAATAAATTGTATTTTGTGTTCAGTCCAAAAATATCAATTTTTGAATCCATGGAAACGGGAAATTCTTTAAAACTAATTTTACATTAATTTGAAAGTTATTATTACGTAAATATTTTTTTTTCAATTTTTTATAACGTAATAATGGGGAAATTTATATGGAAAACGTATGTTTTTAATCTGCACTCAAAAGGAGTTTCTGGGCACAAAATTATGTTTCTATGATATCAGAGTAGAGTTTAAAGAGAAACTTTTTTGGTCACAAATTTGCACATTTTTGAAATTTTTTGGCGGAAAATTTATATATTTTCGCCTGTCTCACCTGAATATCCATAGGCCGGATCCAAATTGGTTAGCTGCCTTCGGGTCAGCCTCCGATTCGATTTCAATGGTGATTGGGCGGATGAGGAGGGAGTAGGCTGCGTTGGACTGTCCCCGCTCTGTTGCAGTGTTTTGTCCCGATCGACTCGGGCAATCAAAAAGCCAGTGTATTTCAGCTCCGGTGTCAATGCTGGATCGTTTGCCTTGTATCGGATCAAATAGAGTACATTGCATGGATCAACACCGCCTGATGGGTTTCCATCGCCGATAACGGTCTGAAAAATAATGGTTTATTAGGCTTAGAAATGTTTTTAAAGGATTTTCCTACTCAATGACTTTTAGAGATTTAATTATTTTTTATTTGGACTTAACTTTGAACTAGACGTTGACGTTTATGCAAATAAATAAAAACCGATAAGAAGAAGGTAGAAAAATATAAATAATTTAATTACCAAAAAAATTAAATTTATTCGGAGATGAAAATGTATGATAAAACTTTATTAATTATTTTATCAGATCAAAAAATAAATAAAAATGAGAAAAATGGCATACCTGTTTTGGGAATTGAATGTAACTTTCGGCAATGTAGGCAAAAAATCGTTTGTTGGTGATGGCGGATTGGAGTAAATTATTCTGCAATGCTTTGTCAAAAGTGTCCATCACAATGGATTCGGGCGAAGGCAGTTCCTCGATGGAGACATTCACAGGCAATGGAATGATGGCCAAATAATAACAACTTAAATTTAGATTTAAATTAAAGGAATTTTCTTTAGAAATGAATTAATATTAGTAATAAATGAATTTCCAACACTTTGGAGCATTAAAAAATTATTTGCCTCTGAAGGGATTCGAACCCGCGACTTAAAAATTTTTCAAAAAGTTTTGCTAATTTTTTGAGGTCGCGGGTTCGAATCCCTTCCGAGGCAAATGATTTTTATTGTTGAGAATGTGATAAAAATTAATTCATCAACTCTTTTTTTTTGAATTCGGATGGACATAAGATCAAAAAAACTCACGCAATGGGCCCATTCCCCTGGTCCGGTTCCTGGCCAAATCGGAGTGCAAATGAGGAAATATTTGTGCGAGACAGGGTTTCCGGCGGATCAATATGCTCCGGTTCGGCAAAATCCATCACACATTGACCGTTGAATGAGGCCGCCTTGCTTCGACCCGCTCGATTCTCTGCCCAAACCGTGGCCTGATAGTTCCGATTTGGCTGAAAAAATATTCAAATTAATATTTTCCCAAGGTAAATTAAATTTTTGAAAAAAACCAAACCTTAAGTTGGCCATATTTGCAAGCAAAAAAACTATGAAAATGTGTTGGATTGATGAATTGGTCCGGATCCTGTTCATAATTGGAGCAAACGTCGACCCCGGGCGGATAATGGTCAATTGGGGCAAATTTGCTGTCCGGTGAAATATAACGCATTCGGCCAGAGATTTGGACCTAAAAAATTAGGATTTATTTTGAATAAAATTTAATAAATTATTATAATTATATTTTCAAAAAATTATTTTTTTGCTGCTTAAAAATCAGCCCCCATTTTCTCATAATTTCCCCTCCCTCAAACCCACATAATATCGAGTGATTAGTCCGCGCGGATTTGTGGGCGGCCTCCATTCCACTTCGCACATTTGGCCCTTTCCATTGTCGGCACTGACCAGTCGAATGTCCTCCAACACCGGCGGTTCGGGCAGTCCATCGGATGTGAAAAATTGTTCTGTGAAGAGGAATGGTTCATTCTGGCCTTCGGTCACTTTGATGAACAATGTATAGGGAGTGGCCGGTGAAAGTTGGTCGAATGAGACTGGCGATCTGGGCGGAGATGAAAATCGTTAAAGTTTTGAACGGAAAATGGCTTACTTGACATTCATTTTCCATCCTGCACGCATCCGGCGATCCGAACGTTTAAAAAGGCTAAAAATTTAAAAATTAGTCCCAATCAAAACTTTTTATAATTTTTAAATTCTTACTCCATGTCAATTTTGAGTGCCGGTCCATCCTGTGTGTCCCAGCTGATCACCACCGATGTCATATTCGGCAAAATTGCGATGTTCTGGATCATTCGAGGCGCTGAAAATATTGAGAAATTATTTTCAATCAGAATATTTTTAAATATTTTATTTTTCACAAATCACAACAATACAAAAGGGGACCAAAAATACGACACATTCCCAAAAAAACATACAAGTCTGTGTCTGATTTCTCCAATCATTCAATTCCACATGCCGAATTCTTTTTTGGGTATTTGCTGAAGAACCATATTTCATTTTATGTGAATTTTAATTCATATTTGGATTTGGATTGGACCTTACTAGATTGGTCAGTTTTTTCATACAACTTTTTTTCAATTTTTCATTCCTCAATTTATCTAATTAAAATTGTAACCAACTTTTGACGGCGAATTCCAGACTGGCATTCACAATTCGATATCTTATATTTGCCGGTTGAACCAAGCATTGGTAGGTGCCAGCATCACTCGGTTGAACATTGTTGATGGCCAAAATCCAGCAAGTTGGGACCTGAAAAATTCATTTTTACTTTTATTCGATTTTTATATGATTCGGAAATTTAAGTTTTAATAAAAATTTAATTGTAGGAAATATCTATGGAAGATTGATTAATTTTTATCCAGTTTCTCTACTAGTTATTTTCGCATTTCATCCGAATAATTAAATATTCATTTAAATTTAAAAAGAAACCGAGAAAAGTGAGTCAATGTCGGATGAGAAATTCTCGTATGGGGTGCTGGTAGCATCTCGGCGTCTTGTGCCATTTTGGAGGAAGAAAACGCCATCCTCGGGAATAAAACCACGCGGGTCCACATTTATGCAACAGAAAAGGTACGCCACCATTCCTTTGTAGATCGAGTCCGATGGAGATGCAGCCAATACCGCGTTCAATTCGCCTATAAAAAATGGGCAAATTTAAATTAAAATTATATGAATTGTTTTAATAATTCGGCTTACGCTTATCACATTTGTGCGGGAGGCGTGTTTTGAAACCGGAGGCTGGTGGCAAAACAAGGTTCGGATCGAATTGTGGCGGGCAAATACATCGTTTCTAGAATGAAAAATAAATTCAATAATTGATTGATTGGTGTTATAATTACATGATAACAGAGTGGATTCCGCATATCATATTTTGAAGTATAGGAATCGCCCATTGATACACAGCCATGTTGATTGTTTTCGATGCATTGGACGGGAACATCTTCAAAATTGACGAGGATAAATTTTGATTTAAATTTTAGATGAATATTCTTACTCAATGGGCAAGTACTGGAACAAAAGCATCGACCTTTGCCACCGTGATCCTTTATGCATACACCGCCGACCACACAGTCAAAATTTGATTTGCATTCTGGAACACCTAAATGTAAATATAATTATTTAATTGGATTATTAATAAATAAACCTAAATCATCGGCAGTCTTTCTCGTATCGGCAAACCTTTTCTGCCAAATCCGTCCAACCTCCTCTTTTTCGTTGTTGTTATTTTCATCAGCTTTTAATTTCACAAAATGTAGTATGGTTAAAATGATTAAGATGGCAGTAAATTTATTATTAAAATAACATTGGGCAAATCGCATAACTTTTTGCTTGGTTCAATTTTAATCTGAAAAGTTAATAATTTTTGACGATAAATTTTAATGAAATGAATATGCCGATAAAAAAATAAAATTCATACTTCAAAAATAGTTGAGCTTTTTGATATTTTTTGTATTTTTTAAAGATTGAATAGAAACCACTTCGAAAAACCTACAATTACAAATTTACAATCCTCATTACGGAAAGTTTAATTACAATCCTCCGGAACGAATTTAGAAAAATTACAATTGCACGCAATTACAATCCTTCCGAAAACTAACTTTTACAAGAAAACTTAGATTAAAACTCAGGAAATCATGCTATATAGAAAAATTAATTAGCGATGGATATCGATTTATGAATTGTAAAATGGCGTCTACGGAATTGTACGAAAACCGACCGAGATTGACCATTTTCTTGGGTTTCTATCCTATAGCACCACTTCCGTTCCCGTGATTTTTGAGAGGGCGTGAACAAATTACTGCGAAGACGTCAATTTGAGAACGGGGAAAGGAAGAGTTTTTGGTGTGAGTAAATTTGGATGGAGTCGGGGGCTCTTGCATTAATTCAATATAGTGCGCGAACCGCGAATTCGGTCAAAATAACGGTTTTATCTTTTATTGATGGTGTGTTCTGTGTTTGATGGGTAAATAAAATTTTAATTTTTTGGGCAATTTGTGTTGTTGCCCTTGACCACAATAAAATCAAGTTTGTTCTGCTGCTGATGAGGCACACATTCACCACAAATGATTTATCCAAGAACTATAAGTATTCCATTCCACTAATCTCGCGCAAAAAAAAATTCTGCCTGCAATTCATCGTCGTCCATCCACATATTCCCCTCCCTCCTTTTCCTCTCTAATTGGTCGTATCACCAAATATCATCGGCGGTTGGGCGCATTTCCGGCGTACACTTCCCCCCTTCCATTTCGGCTGATGGCATCAATCAGCCAGCCAGCTGCAATTCATTTTTTGGAGGAAAAAATGAGTTCGCGCAGCCGAACGATGCGATGTGCGCGGATTTCCGAGGGACTAAATCGTCTTCCAATTCTGCTGGCTTCCCCCAGGGCCTAGAGAGAACATCTACCCGCCGATAATCTGCCCCTCTAGCCATTTATAGATTTTAGGGCGCGCGCTACTCTGATGCGAGAAATGAAATGGAAAAAATGGAAATTGGTCAAATTGAAGGGAGGGAATGGAGTGATTAAAATGATTAATTCTCGTGGCCACAATTTCTGAGCCTGCTCGACCCATTTAAAATTGAAAGAATTGAAAATTAGTGGCGAGAGAGAGAGAGGCGGGGAATTTTTGGATTGGACTTTGGATGCAATGCGAGGGGAAGAAGAATATAAATTGGCCAGTGTCTTTCCAATTTGCCCCCATCCCGTTCATTCATTCATTTGGTTTGCGCGATTCGATCAAAGTCAATTGTGGTTCAGCAAAGAAGAAAGTAGCCCCAAAAAACAAACAAAATACGTAAAAGGAAGAGGAAGGGTGAACGGTGGGAACATTGAAGGGGCTTGGGGAAGAGGAACTGGTTGATTGTGATGTGAGTTCAATTCCTTCAAATAATAATTATGGACCTCATCAAAGGAATTGAATGATGGAATGTGGAAATTGAAGTTTGAACATTGCACATAAACATAAAGAATTTTGGAAAAAAACAGCATTTAGAAATACAGATCAGCCAATTTTAATAATTTTTCGAATTGAAGAATGGGGGGAGGGAGAATTAACGGAAGTAAAATGGCAAGAAAAGTGGCTAAAACTGCGCATTTTATTGGGTACATTCACGCGAAAAAACGTAATTCTCCAAAGTTCAAATCGCGTGGGGAACTATAGGGTTTGAAAATAGGAATTTGGCAGTAGGGTTTCTTTTATCGCTTTCCCAACACATAAAGCGCTCTGAGCTGGACAGTCGTTGACTCATATCAAAGGAGCTGACTGAGCAATTGGCCATCCATCAGTCTGCCTCCTCTATCCCCTTTTTGGCCATATAAGCCGCCGGCCAATGTGCCGTTGCCGAGGCAAATTTTCATGCTCTTGAGTTGGTTGGTTATTGCTTATTGGTGAATGGAATGGATGGGTTACTCATGGATACACATACTAATAGAGACATGGTAGTTGTAGAATATGGTGAAAGAATAGATTTATGAGGGGTGGGGAGTGGGGATTAATGGAAGAAGGAAGGATTCAGAATGGGAAGTTTTCTGGACGGACAATTTTTATCTTGCCTAAGGCATTTTTAGCAAAATTTTTGTAAGAAATTGAGGACTTCTACAAGATTATCCGAGTCCATAAGATATATTCCCCAAAATGCATGAAAAAAGGATAAAATTAAAGGGGAATGTGGGGATGAGCAGTAGATGGGATTTGATCCTCTAAATCATCATTTTATTCCCGGAGGTTTGGTCTTTGGGATTGGCCTTTGTATAAAATGGGAATGAGGATGTGAAGAACACAAATGCGCATAAATTTGGCCTAGCACATAGACAGAGGGAACGAAGAATAATGCAAATTGCGGGTGGGGAAAGTGGTGGTGGAAGAGAAATTGGCCATTGGGAGAGGGGAAAAGCCTGAGCCTCTTGGCCTTTCGCCTTTGGGGGAATTGGACTTCACTCTCTCCGTTTGCTCTTCTCACCAGTCCCAGTGGCCATTTGCATCGAAGCTTAAACCCTAAACCACCACTAATAAAGCTTCCTGTCTTCTTTGCTATGTCTTCCTTTTCTATTGACCAACTGAGAGCAGAGCTCGAAAATAATTCATTCATTCTTTTGGCCGACTATTCCTCATCCCACCTCTTCCTATTGAAATTCATTTTTGGTTGGAATGCTTCTCTTTGAATGGCCATTCTTCCTTCTTATTGGGTCAAGGAAAGAAGCGAAAATTTCAGAATTTATATTTATGGATTTGGCGGAGAATTGCAAATAATACTTAACGAAAATATATAAAAATTGATTCCTTATAATTTTGGGTGTTCAAAAATTAAACTTTCATTTATTCTGCACGACCTCAATAATTATTAAATCAATTTTTGTATCAGGAATATCAATAAAAACAATCATTTGAAAAATTGTGATATTAGGGGAATTGGGAAGATGAAAGCCTTAAAAATGGACAATATTGAGAAAATGTTTTCTCTCTTCATTTCTTGTATTTTGAGATGATTCAACGATTGCGGACCATATCAAGCATTTGATTCAAACTTGCCGGCAGCCATTGGCGCCTCGTTGGATTGTAGGCATAAAGCAATGTGCCATCAAGGTAAACGGAGAAATCGCCGAACATGTAGACCTGCGGAATTTGGAAAAATTAAATGGAATATGTGTTCGGATTTAAACATAGATTTTACTATAAAATTTCAAAAAAAAATCCCCACGCTCTAACCTGTTTGCCATCTTGTTTTTTGTCCCTCTGTGGAAAGAACTGAATCCCATTGGAGATGGCACTGGACTCGACCAAATGCTTGAAATTGGCAGGCGGCAATTGAGAAGTGAAATGGGTCGGAGGCGGAAGTCCAAATGGGCCAGGTGGCATCGGCATTGTTGGCTGTGGTGCGACGGGTTGGATGGGTCTGCTGGTCTGCGGCAATGGCACTCCAGTCAAGCGAGATTGGGTCTGCGAAATGAGGAGGAGGACACGTTTCAATTCAACTGAAAAATGTTAAAAAAAAATTAAAATTCATCAAATTAAAATTAGACTTACTCATAATAAGTTCATGTTTCTGAATTTCGCTTGGCATTAAATTCTTCCAATCAATGTATCCCTTTTTGATCTTCTCGAATGCGGCCATTGACAGATTCGGCGCATTCATTTGGTAACAAATTTGTTGATAATACTGAAAAACCATTGTTCATTAAATTAAAAATATCCTTCATACCCGAGGGAAAAAATATTTGGCCAACATTTGGGCAATCGCATCCACAGTGGTCAGTCCCAGCCAATCAAAGAGTTCAATATAGTCAAAATGTTCGGTGGTGGAAATGTCGATGGTTTGAAGGCTCCGCTCCAATTTGGGCAAAATGTTCATGCTGACAAATGTGTGCATTGCGCTGGTGGAGAACACATTCTTCCAGGGGCGAATGCTTTCAATGGCGCTAAATAGGAAAATTAATCGAAAAATTAAAAATTTAATTCATTTAATTTTTCCCAACCTTCGATCGCCAGGTGCCCAATTTCGTAGGCCCTTGGCCAATTTTTGACGCAATGTAGAATAAATCAACAGCAATCGATCGCCCATGACCGCATGCCAGGGATGAAGCCAAGTCTCAATTGGCACTGGGTCGGTGGCCGGTTCCCATGCTTCCACTTGGTCTTTGATTTTTGGAACCAAAACCTGGAAATTCATTTCAATTTATTAAAAATGGAGTTACCCCTAGAAGAGTTTAGGTTAGTATTGTTTAAATTATTAGTAAAAAGATTTTAAAAATTTTTGAGAATTTTTTTGACCAAAAAATGTTTAACCCAGTGGGTTAAATCTTCATTTTTCAAAATTTAGGTCTTTAGTCAGGTTCGAACCCGCTCAAAAGCAAATATTTTTTTCCCGACTTAGTTGTAACTTTTAGGCATTTTTATATATTTTAATCTACATTTCTCATAAAAATATAATTTTAAGAAGGCAAGAAATGAGTTAGAGCTATGAATCTCTATTTTTTTTAATTGAATTAACCTGTTCTAAAAAGTTTTCAAGCACCCAATTCGGCAAAATTGGCATCCATTGTTGAACCAGGCTGACCATCACTGGACCATTTTCGCGCGGATTCCATGCCAAAGCAGCTCGCCGTAAATTTGGCATCCAACCATCCCAAATGCAATGGTCATAAGCGGATAATGTTCCAGCTGAAATGCTTTTAATGAGTTAAAATAGAATATTTATTGAATAATTTTACTTTTGTCCTTCTCGAAATGCTTGAAAAGGGCACCGCCTTTGATGTTTCCAATAATTTCTCGCCATTCCGTCATCATTTCGAAACCATATGAAATTTGTTCCGGATCCAATGGATCCCAACCAGAAAAATATGCGGATATCTTAATTTTGAGAAAATTATAATTATTTTTTTTTTAAATTACCTTAGGAAGCAGAATTGGGATTGCAATGGCGTCAAGTCCGAACAGAGTGAATTCAACGGCGTATTCACTGCGCAATCTCTGGAACAATTGTTTACATTCTTCCAGAGAGGACTCGCCCGGTTTTTGATGGAAGCTAAAATTTTACTTTTTATTAAAAGTTAATTTCCTTTCCAAATAATTATTTTCCATCCATTCAAAAAGAAAAATTAAATGACATGTAAAAATTATTTTAAAAATATTTAAATGAAAATTGTATACTTTCCATGGGATTCGAACCCTAGTCGTTTTCTTCTTAATTGGAAACCTTTACCTATTTGACTAATTATGCTCAGCGGGATCGTGATTTTTTTTAATAGAAGTAGAAGAATAAATCGAATTGTATTTTTTTATTCTTAAATATAGAATTTTTTAAATATCTGATCTAAAAAATTTTTCTAATTTGTCCAAAAAATTCTTTTAAAACCCACTGTCTAATCAGTTGTTGCACTTCTTCAAGTCGTCGAATTTCCTCTTGACTTTCGGCCAATTCCTCCTCCAGTCTATTCTGTTCGGATGCAATCACTTCATTTTGGTCCTAAAATTAATTGTTATTGAAAATATCCATTTTTGTGAATCTGAACCTTCAAATGGCGAATTTGTTTATCTGTTTTGCAAATTTCCTCCTCTGTCACATCCAACAATGTGTCCAAATTGTGCGATAATTCGGGAATGTTAAAATTGGTCCGTTCAACTGTGCTTGCACCAGGACGTCTGAACGTTTGGATTTTAAAATGAAATTAGATATTGTATAAACCTTGATCGCCGTGAGAAAGATGTGAAATCGTCGTAAACTTTCTGCTCGGGACCGGTCATATCGATTATCTAAAAATTCAAAAATAAAATGCTAAAATTAATAAAATGAAAAGTAAACTAGTAAGGTAAAGAATTTTTAGGTTTCCAATATCCATTTCCATGTTAGATTAAATATTAATGATAATTGGCAGTTCACATTTTACCTTTCCGATGGAAGCACTCGCTGCCAATCCGCTGAATTGTTGGTTTTCTCCCTCGCTGATCACATCATCCAGCGTTCTGTACTGCACACGGACACGGTTCGCATTTCCCTTCCGCCATTTCGCGCCACCACCCGGTTCAGGGAATGGATCGACGCCCGAATTGAATGGATCGACGTCGCTACCCGAACGAATTCGTGCTTGGGCATCGGCGGCAGATTCTAAATTTAATTTCGCGAATTTAAATTTAATGACCAAAAAATTACCTCCAAATTTGGGTCCTTTCGCCTCGCTCCCATAGGCTCCAACTGCGCCTCGGCCTGGCCTTGGGACCGCCTGGACTGGCTCGACAATTCCCTGCTTGCTCTTTCCCAGCCCCTTGCCTTGTTCATAACCCATTTTCTATAAATCATAATCGTTTAGTTTAAATTAATAAAATCCAAATTTTAAACCTGCATCATTTGCATGATCACATTCCCCTTGCCCGATTTCATCCAAGCCGAATCTGTTGACGTTGATGAGCTTGTGCCTTGAAATGTTGCGGTTCGCATTCCTGAACAAAAATGCGATTTTATTTAATTATTTCATTTTACCTGCAAATACTTGACTTCCAGCCTCTTTTGCCATCATCTTGGCTTTTCCAGCTCCAAACGCTGGCTTCATTTTCTTCTCAGGGATGGCTTCAATGATTATTTCGTTCTCATCTTCCGCAAGAATTATCTAAAATTTCGCATTATTTTGATTTCAATGCTATATGAGATTACGTCTGGCATTTCTTCCGTCTTGCTTGCATTTTTCACACCACCAGAGACAAATTGAACTGGCGCCGAATCTTTCTTCCGCTTCTTGCTATCGCGTCCGCCGAATGATGGCCGTTCATCATCTTCGTCCTGTGCCCAAATACCTGAAAATTATTAAATTTATTGAATTAGTATTATGCAAATAAACCGTAAATTCGCTCCTCTTCTGTTTGTCTTCTAAAATTCCTCTGCCCCATTGCATATTCGAAATCCGTCTGATCAAAATCCAATTCTTCAGTAGGATGTTCATCCATTTCAAATAAATATTTTGCAAATTTTTGATTATTCTTAAGTTAATAATTTCAAATAAATTGAGTTTAATCGATTAATTTTTCGTTTTATAAGAATAAAAGCTGTAAGCTCGTTGTAAATATTTTATTTTGCTTAAACTTGAAACTTGAACTCGATGTCTATCAATTGATCCGAATCGCGAATCCGATATCCGATACGATAACAAAAAGAGGTAGTCGTTTTGGATTTGAAATCCAATAATAAAAGCCAATTTTTAAAGATGATAGATTATGAATTAAATTTAAGAGGGAGAGAAACAAAGAAAATAGAGTAATAAGTAAATTGTTTAGGCTAGGAAGTCAGACAAAAAGTGCGCCGAAATTTCGTTTTTTGGTTGCGAATGGCGATGGCGTCCGTCCTCATTATTTCATTTCATTCGCGTGTAAAATAGAAGGAAGCTTTAGGCTTGGGTTATTCGGTGCCTGGCTCGGTTACTCGCGAACAATCGCCCTTCATTTCCAATCCATTTAACCCCGCCGAATTTATTTTTTTAAATTTATTCCTCGGGTTGTTTGCACGCTATTCTAGAAAATTGTGCATAATCATTAAGCCTTCCCTTTATTAGTTTATTACGCGTTTGGATCGAATTTAAATTCTATTTTTTCTACCATTAATTGATTTAATTTATTTAAGCAACCGATATAAAGAGTTGATAATCTCAAATTTTATTGTTTTTAACACCTATTGGAAAGCGATCTCAACAAAATGCGCGAAATTGTTCACATTCAAGCTGGTCAATGTGGAAATCAAATTGGGTCTAAGGTTTTGAATTTTATAAATTAATTTAAATAAAAAATTCTATTAAGTTCTGGGAAGTCATTTCCGATGAACATGGTATCCAACCTGACGGAAGCTACAAAGGTGAATCGGATCTTCAGTTGGAGCGAATCAACGTCTATTACAATGAAGCTCATGGTTATTTTTACACTACAAAATCTCATTGAAATTGAAAATTATAGGAGGAAAATATGTGCCCCGCGCCGTTCTTGTCGACTTGGAGCCAGGCACAATGGACTCAATTCGCTCTGGACCATATGGGCAAATCTTCCGCCCCGACAATTTCATTTTTGGTCAAAGTGGTGCCGGCAACAATTGGGCCAAAGGACACTACACGGAAGGAGCCGAGTTGGTGGACAATGTTCTGGACGTGGTTCGCAAAGAGGCTGAAGGATGCGATTGCCTCCAAGGATTCCAACTGACCCATTCGCTCGGCGGTGGCACCGGCTCTGGAATGGGAACTCTGCTAATCTCCAAGATCCGCGAAGAATATCCGGACCGCATAATGTCCTCATTCTCCGTTGTTCCATCACCAAAGGTTTTATTGATTTTTATAAATTTTTGTACATTTTTGAAAACTAAAGGTTTCTGACACCGTCGTTGAACCATACAATGCGACCCTTTCTGTGCATCAATTGGTGGAGAACACCGACGAAACTTATTGCATTGACAATGAGGCACTCTACGACATTTGCTTCCGCACACTCAAACTGCAAAACCCGACATATGGCGACCTGAACCATCTTGGTTTGTACATTAAATTTTGAATTGATTTATGCACTAAAGACCAAATGGTTTATCCCAAAAACCTTAAGATTACAACTATTGAGTGGTTCATCCTACAAAACTTAAGAAATAAACTTTCAGTGGTTTACCTAAGAAGAACATAATATATTTTAAAACTGTTTACTGTTCAATGTTTTCATTTCAATCAATCAATTTTAGTGTCGATGACTATGTCCGGAGTGACCACCTGTCTTCGCTTCCCTGGTCAACTGAACGCGGATCTTCGCAAACTGGCCGTCAATATGGTTCCATTCCCACGTCTCCACTTCTTCATGCCCGGCTTTGCACCACTTTCGGCAAAAGGAGCTGCCGCCTATCAAGCCCAAAATGTGGCCGAATTGACCAAACAAATGTTCGACGCCAAGAATATGATGGCCGCTTGCGACCCTCGTCATGGCCGTTATTTGACTGTGGCTGCCATCTTCCGTGGCCGAATGTCAATGCGCGAAGTGGATGACCAAATGATGTCGGTCCAAAGCAAGAATTCTTCATATTTCGTCGAATGGATTCCAAATAATGTGAAGACCGCCGTCTGTGACATTCCTCCACGTGGCCTCAAAATGTCTGCCACCTTCATTGGCAACTCCACCGCCATTCAAGAACTGTTCAAGCGCATCTCTGAGCAATTCACTGGTTTGTTTTTGTATCATATTTACCCAATTAAAACATTCAATTCAGCCATGTTCCGCCGCAAGGCTTTTCTCCATTGGTACACCGGCGAGGGGATGGACGAAATGGAATTCACTGAGGCCGAATCAAACATGAATGATCTGATCTCGGAGTACCAACAATATCAGGATGCAACCGCCGACGACGAGGGAGAATTCGAAGCCGAGGACACAACCGCCCAGCAGGAACTTGCATGAAGAAGAAGAAGATGACAGAAGAAGAATGGACCCAATGCTTAAATAAGAACAGATGATGACCGACCAATGAATGAAAATTTTTTGAGCGCGCATTTATACAACATTGACTTTTCTCCTCTATATAAGAATATATAACCACCACCCCCATCCTTCCAAAAATCGCTTGTTGTTTTTTTTGGAGACTTTGTTGGTGTGCCCCCCATCTTTCCTCCTATATGCTCTGCTTTGTTGTACCACACAACCAACTCTTAAAGACGGTCATCATTTCTATTATAATTTATTTTTTAATGACATAAAAATTGGCTTTGAAATGATTTCTTAAAATAATTTACTCAAAATTTGATGGTTTTTTATAAGTCTGACAATATAGGGTATTTTATCTGTGGTTTCGAAATTCGATGCCGGCTTCACTCCCTCAAATCCCTGGTAATCCATAGATTTAATCATTTCCAAACAAATCTATGTCCACATTTCAATTCTTACCAATTAGTCCATTCCCCAATCCCCACCCTTCCTCTTATTTATGGCCGCATTCCCGGCCTATTCTTCCCCCATTTCCCTTATATTTTGCCAATCTCCGATGCACATTCATTGTGCTTTTTGTGCTGTCTATTCCATGGGTTTCTCTATTCTTCCTTCCGGTACTCCTGCACTTTGGGGTCTGGAAGAGAAAATGGATTGGAGAGAAAATGACAAGTCCCTTCAATCAAATTGCCCATCAGTGAGATGGAGGGAGGAAATTAACGATGGAAAGGAATCTGAAATGGATACAATAATTTCTTTTCTTTATTATTTTACATGAAATATACAGCCCAATAGGATATAGCGGATAAAAAGGAATATAATTGGAGATAGTGGGATTAAGCAGGATTAAGCCTCGAAATAAATTCCTGGTTTGGCTTTTTTGCTTCCGGCTTCGCAAGATTCCTATGCTCCGAACCCTAACCCTAAGCCCCTAAATCTCATGCCGACCATAACAATAACCCTATTCCCTAGCCCTTAATAAGGCTTATCCGGCTTAATCCCCCTATATCTGCTTAATCCCGCGCACTTTCCGGGCCTCTGTTACTTTTCCCCAACATTCCAGTGGCCTTCCGAGCCATATCCATTCCATTTTGGGGCTTATTCCGGCTTAGTCCCCCTATATCCACCCTAATCCCCCTATATCCGTCTATTCTATTCGGTAAATCAAATACCATCCAGTTTAAATTAGAATTTACACCGTGTGAGGAAAGAATTCCTTCCTCCATCGCTGAATCCCTTTTCCTTTCCTCCATCTCACCTGTGATGGGCAATTTGATTGAAGGGACTTGTCATTTTCCCTCCAATCCATTTTCTCTTCCAGACCCCAAAGTGCAGGAGTACCTTCCTTCCTTTCAAAAATTCACGTCATGGTTTTGGCCAGCTTCTTCTTTCCCCTCTCGCTTGGCCAACCACAAGCCCTCCTCACTAGATGGATACAAAAATGGAAAAAGAAGTGGCCAACAGCAGCCATGGCCATAGTACCAGAAAAGACATTTGGGGGCAGTGTGGCAAAGCTTTTTTCCGATAAAATTCGCCCTCCTGCGCTCTCCTGTGTCAAGGACCGCCAAGAAGCAACCACCGAAACAGCAGAGGAGCGCATTGGCCAGCAGAATGGAAGAAAAAGGAAGGAGGGGACTGCCTGTGAAAGGGCGAATGGCCTAGTTCCTTTAGTCCTTACCCCATCCAAACACCCCAACAACCACCCACGGGCTTTTACGCCACCGCCGTTGCCCCACACCCACTCCCCCGGGCACAATCCAGGCACAGAGAGGGGCCGGCGCAAAGCAGAAGCGGCCACAAGAAAGGAAAATATAGGGGGATTGGATTGTAAAAATGGTGGCGGCGTGAAGGGACACACAACAAAGCTTCACAGCCTCCCTTTAGGTCCTCATCCTCAAAAAATCTGGGACGGCCCGATGCCCGAATAAAGTTGCCGCGAATTCATTTCCCCCAACCCCAATGCCACAATGTGTATTTGACGTGGTTGGCCTAGGATTTTTTATTGACAGTAACGAATAAAAAAGTGTTTGGTGCTTTAATAAAATTGATTTATTCAATCCCACCCCCGGGGTCCATCAAAATAGTTTTTTGAGGTATTTATGAGAAGGAATCACATACATTTATAGGCCAAAGAAAGGCTTTTTCCTTCATATTTCCTTCTTTGCTTTCATCTTTTCAATTTAAGATTTTTATTTTCCATTATGGCCCACCACCATTCCTCCTCCTCGGCTGCCAACAGTAACGCATCATCTGCAGCACCGGCGGCTGGGAGTGGCACAACCGGAAGTGCTGCAGGCAGTGGTGCGAGTGGCGATCAAAATTTCGATTACATGTTCAAACTGCTCATCATTGGGTGGGCTTATTAATCATTTGATCGAACTCTTATGACATTAATTTCTGTATAGGAATTCATCGGTCGGCAAAACTTCCTTCCTTTTTCGCTACTGCGATGATTCGTTCACTTCGGCCTTTGTATCGACCGTTGGCATCGACTTCAAGGTAATCTTGTAGGGTACTTTTAGAAAAAGCAAACTAATATTTATGGATATGGAAAATAAATTAGTTTTAGTCCTAATCTAGAATTAAAGTTTTGGTCTCTGCCGGAGACCCAAGCCTTCCAGTGGTCCAATGAATGGGATAGGCGAATCAACTTTAAGTTATTCTTTAATGCGGGAAAATGTGAATAAAATGAAGGGCAAAGACAAATAGAAGGGAAAAGAGCTTTTTTATAAAAGGCAACTTGAGGCAATATTTGATTGATAAAATGACAGCAGGGCGATTAGGATAAAAATTGCAGGTACAGTAGGACAAATAGGAAAGGTCCATACTCCATAGGCATTATTTTATTAGCATTGACAATGAATATGGAAAATAATATTATTTTCGAATGATTAATAGAATTCTTCTTACATTTTTTGCAAACATATTATCTATATGATGGCTAATCTCAATTTCTAGGTTAAAACTGTGTTCAGGGGCGACAAACGTGTCAAATTGCAAATTTGGGTATGAGACAAAATAATTCCCCTCATCTCCATTTATTCTTTATTTTAGGATACGGCTGGCCAAGAGCGCTATCGTACAATCACAACTGCCTATTATCGTGGGGCCATGGGCTTCATTTTGATGTTTGTTTTTAACTGCTTATTTATTGGATTTATTTATTCCTCTTCAGGTATGACATCACCAATGAAGAGTGAGTTTTGTTTTTATTTAATTAAGCCAAAGATATTTAATTCAATTAATTCCATTCCTAAACTTATTTATCCTCAAATTCGCGCATTCTTCACAGGTCTTTTAATTCCGTCCAAGATTGGTGCACTCAAATCAAAACATACAGCTGGGAGAATGCTCAAGTGGTTTTGGTAGGCAACAAATGTGATATGGAAGATGAGCGAATTGTTTCCTACGATCGGGGCAAACAATTGGCCGATCAATTAGGTTTGATTTTTGGTAAGAAATTATTTTAATATTTTGCTATTTTAGGTCTCGAATATTTTGAAGCATCCGCCAAAGAGAATATCAATGTGAAAGCTGTTTTTGAGAAATTGGTTGAGGTAAATTTTGATCGTTTAAAATATAAAAATTCAATATCCCAGTCCTTTAATCGCGATTTTTCCAGATAATCTGCAATAAAATGGCCGAAAGTTTGGATCAAAGTCAACAACAGGCCCAACAACAAGGCCATCGGCTGGACGCGAACAGTGGAACACAGAAACCCGCCCAGCAACAATGCAATTGCTGATTTGCCTTTAGGCATAATTTTTGAAGACTGATGAAAGGAAGAAAATAGCCAGAGAAGAAAGGTCTCAATTTTATTCAGATTAGTTCCATTCCAATTTTATTTCTCCAATTTAATCCCATCAAATTGTCAAAATATTATTAAAATGGGAAAAATGGACAAAGACAAAAATATTTTATTAGGACATTTTATGATCACCGAATGGAATTTTATGTTCTGTGGAATAACAACCCTGAGAATAAATTGAAAACAATAACAATGCATTCATTCTTTATTAGGAATGTATGTGTTACGGGCAAAAGTGGAAATCGGGCAAAACTGGTTTTGCCCGATTTCCACTTTTGCCCGTAACATATGAATAATACAAAATTCCAAAGTCCTGAAGAGCCATTTTTCTCCAAAGCCTCAATCTCTCCTCCCAGGCTCATCCATTTATATTTACATTGTAATTTTTTTAAAAAATTTATATTTCTGACTTAATTTTTGTTCGCATTATTTTTTAATCTTTCATCCACAAATTTTCCTCCAAATTGTTCACCAAAGTAGCAATATTTTTTACGTATATCTCCCCTCCCTTTTCAATTCCCAAACAGACCAAAATTCAACATCCTTGAAATTTAAACAATTATTTGAAAAGAAGTGAATGAAATAAATAAAAGATCAAAGATTCAATTTAAAAATGTGTACTCAAAATTAGAAAATGAAGGGGAATTTTTACTTCCTTCCATATACACAGGTGGATTGGATATTTCCGGGAGAGAAAATTTTTAGTCCCCCAAAAAAATTTTTTGATGATCGATTTTTATGATTTTTAAATATAAAATACAAAAAATGTACAAGGCCGGATTGGAAGGAGATAAGGAGATTACTTGTCTCGAGAGGGGATGACGGCACGCGGATATTCTCTTTCTGGAGGATTAGGCACTTGTGGACTTGAGTGTGGCCAAATGATTGGAATAAAGTTTTTTGGGGAATTTATTTCAGTTGAGATCAAATGAGGTGAAATTAAGATTGATAAATTACGTCAATTGTTTTGTGTCCGCTATGAATAAAATTTTGTATGTGTCCTATTTGCTGACAAGAAACATTGTAAATTAATTGTTTCTTTTCTTTGTCTTCACGCATTCCTTTATTATCATTGTAAATTTTGATACTTATTGGCCCAACCCATTCATTCCCTTATCTTGTCTTCCTCGTTTCTTTCCTTCCACCCAACCTTTCCCTGACAGTAATGGGATTTTCGACGACATAAACAAATTTTTTCATGTCCAAAAAGGGAGTGGTGCCAAAATTATATCTAACTTTTGCCTTAATTGGCTTTAAAATGGCTTAATTATTGAATCATTTTTTGATACTTTATGAATTAGAAGTAAGACAAATCGATCTGATCAATGAAAAAGACAAAAAAGATTGTTTTATTACCCCTAATATAAATGTTTCTTTTGTTGCCCCGTTCCCATTCAATGTCCCCTTCATTTTCTGTTGCTTTTTTTCGGCTGTACTTGTCACGTTTTCCTTTTTCATAAAATTTTCGATTAGGCAAACAATCAAAACAGCCATTCATTCATTTAATCATTTTATCAGATTAAACAGAAAATGCATCAGAATGGAATACCGCCCCAAATGGTCAATGAAATTATCAACAACAACAACCAAAGGCAGGCACAACAATTCAATGATGAATCAAGCAGCAATCCAGGATCAGATCCGGTAATTTTTGTAAACATTTTACAGATAAATTGTTGAAAAATGGGAAAGCTTATTAATAAATTAGATTCATTCTGGAAAATTTATTATTTGTCGACATAAAACCTTTAGGTACATTTTAGTCCTAATCTAGGGCTCTGAGGCCTTCGCCCGAGGCCTAAGCCCTCACTCAGTCAGTTAACCCAATGAACGGAATATTAGGTATTCTTTGTTTATTAATTGTGCGGAAAATGTGAATAAAATGAAGGGCTAAAAGACAAATAGGAGGGGAAAAGGGCTGGCTGTTTAAAAAGGGAGCTTGGGGCAATATTTGATTGATAGAGTGACAGGGCGATTAGAAGGCAAAAAGTGGTGGTACAGTAGGATAAATAGGAAAGGCTCTTAGGCACTCATGTTGGCATTGACACTTACTTTAAAGGGTTAAAGTTTAACTCACCTTCACAAATTAAAGGTGAACAATGATGAAACATCGTCAGGCAGTAGCAATTTCCCACCACCGCCTTCACCATCATCCCTTCCACCAATCTCTACCATCACCAAACTCGGAACAGAAGATGGTGAACATCAGAAGCAGCAGGAGAATCTGAATTTTAGAAGAGGCAAACGCCAATCCGTTATCAATGGCCCATTTCGTGTGCTGGCTTTCACCCAAGGCGCATTGGCACAATTATGTACCGAAAATGCGGACATGATACGTTGTATCGGGCTTACCGCATTGCTAGTGCTTTGGCATGCATTTTTAGGTAACAATTCTATTTTATTTACATAATTTTTTCCAATTTAGGCCTAGCCCTATTGCATTCGCCAAAACGTTCCACTGGGCTTCTCCTCTTCACCGGCATTTGCTGGTTCCTTTGGCTCTATTCCCGTTTGCTGAAAGGCCCAATTCATCGGTTGGCCCGTCCATTATGCACACATTGCCATCGTCTTTGGAGGCAATTGCCTGTTCGCATGTAAAATAATCACTTCATTTCTAATGTAATTAAAATTCAGCGCCCTCTATGCACTCGTTCTCGGCTCCATCCTTGCATTTTTGGCGTTGGACACAATAAATTCACGGCATCGACTGTTTGGCCTGGTGGGCATAGCATTCTATTTGGCTTTGATGGTTCTTTGTTCACACAGCCCAGCACAGGTCAATCAATTTAAAAAGATGGCCAGATAATTTTGTTTCTTTGCCAGATTGTTTGGCGTCCCGTCATCTGGGGCTTCTTCCTCCAATTCGCCATGGGCTTCGCCGTCCTTCGCTGGGAGTGGGGCTCCAGGCAATTCAACGCATTTTCCGATTCTGTGCTCACATTCCTGGAATTTTCACGAAATGGCACCGATTTTGTCTACGGTTTCCTTTCCTCACCTCCGAACATTTGCGGAATGGATCCGGTTTTTGCCTTTCAAACCGCACAAGTTATTGTCTATTTTGGTGCAGTTGTGGTGGGTTTTTTCCACTTATTTACCATTTTAATACGGGAAATCCCTTTTACAGGCTCTTCTCTACCATTTTGGCATAATGCAATGGTTGATTCGCAGAATGGCATGGTAATTTAATTGGGGGAAATAACAATATTTATTATCAAAAATTAAAAATAACAATTTCCAATATTTACAGGTGCGTCCAAATTACATTGAACACGACGGCGACTGAATCTTTGAATGCATGTGCCTGCATTTTTTTGGGAATGAGTGAAGCACCACTCCTCATTCGACCGTACATTGATCGAATGACTGCTTCAGGTCCGTTTAATTATTCCATTTTTAATTATTTTAATTTTTTCCAGAGCTTCATGCCGTCATGACCACTGGCTTTTCGTGCATTGCGGGTGCCGTTTTTGCCACTTATATCAGGTGGGTTCATTAATTAATTATAAATTATATATCAAACCACTATTTCAATGAAAAATGAATCAATCAATCGAAAATACATAAAAGAGTTATAATTTTCATTCCGAAAATGGATTATAATTGTAATTTCTAATTCTTTCCGGAATTGCGATTGTAATTGTAATCTAAGTTCATTCCGGAATTGTAATTGCGATTGTAATTGTAAAATCTAAGTTCATTCCGGAATTGTAATTGTAATTGCAATTGCACTTTTTCATTCCGGAAAGGGATTGTAATTGTAATTGCACTTTTTCTTTCCGGAAAGGGATTGTAATTGTAATTGCACTTTTTCTTTCCGGAAAGGGATTGTAATTGCACTTTTCTTTCCGGAAGGATTGTAATTGTAATTGCACTTTTCTTTCCGGAAGGATTGTAATTGTAATTGCACTTTTCTTTCCGGAAATTTATTGTAATTGCACTTTTCTTTCCGGAAAAGGATTGTAATTGTAATTGCACTTTTTCTTTCCGGAAAGGGATTGTAATTGTAATTGCACTTTTCTTTCCGGAAGGATTGTAATTGTAATTGCACTTTTCTTTCCGGAAAAGGATTGTAATTGTAATTGCACTTTTTCGTTCCGGAAAGGGATTGTAATTGTAATTGCACTTTTCTTTCCGGAAGGATTGTAATTGTAATTGCACTTTTCTTTCCGGAAAAGGATTGTAATTGTAATTGCACTTTTTCTTTCCGGAAAGGGATTGTAATTGTAATTGCACTTTTCTTTCCGGAAGGATTGTAATTGTAATTGCACTTTTCTTTCCGGAAAAGGATTGTAATTGTAATTGCACTTTTTCTTTCCGGAAAAGGATTGTAATTGTAATTGCACTTTTTCTTTTCGGAAAAGGTTGTAATTGCACTTTTCTTTCCGGAAAGAGATTGTAATTGGAAAAAAATTGTAATTATCATTCCGGAAACATCCCTCCTCTTATTATAATTGTATTCAGTTTCGGCGCTTGTCCTCGCTATTTATTGTCCGCCACGGTGATGTCGGCTCCAGGATCGTTAGCCTGCTCCAAAATACTGTACCCCGAGACAGAACAAAGTCAATTGGTCAGCGTAGAGGATTTGGAATTGCCTGAAGGGTGAGTCAATTAAAAACAATTCTGGACATAATTTCCTTTTACCAATTTCAATGAAACTATCAATTTACATTAGGGAAGAGACAAATGCATTGGAATGTGTGAGCAATGGAGCCATTATGGCAGTGGAATTGGTGTTAGCAATTGTGGCAAATTTAATTGTTTTCCTTGCACTGCTTGCCCTTTTCGACTCAATTCTTGGCTGGATGGGCGAATTAGTTGGTCAACCGGGATGGAGTTTTGAGGTAGTAGTTTAATGGTCCAATTTATTTTTAAATTTTCACATTTTCAGCTTATTCTCGGCTATCTATTTTTTCCGTTGGCCTTTGTGATGGGTGTCACCAATACAAAAGAGACTTTTTGCGTTGCCCAATTGATGGGCACGAAGACGGCGTTGAATGAATTCATTGCCTACAAACAACTTGGCCAAATGGTGGAACAGCACAAATTATCGGTAAGTTGCCAATAAAAATATTGGAAAAATTCGCCTTAAAGTCATTTTTTTCGCATTTACAATATTTTTTGATTTTCAAACAAAAATTTTACAAAATTTGTCCCCTCAAAAATCATAAAACCATTTAAAGTTAATTCTTTCCTAATTTTAATTGTTATATTTTTTAGGCCCGTTCTGCAATGATCGCCACCTATGCCCTTTGCGGTTTCTCCAATTTCACGTCCATTGGCATTCAATTGGGCATCCTAGGCGGAATGGCACCCAATCGGAAAAGGTTACTGTCCCGTTTGGCGCTACGTGCCCTTTTGGCCGGCTCAATTTCCTGCTTCATGACCGCCTCATTGGCCGGTGTTTTGGTTGATCAGTCGGTGGCATGCCATCCTCGGCAGCAACATGGCAATGCATCAAATTGTTTGGACGTGGAGAAATTGATGACAATGAGGGATACCATAAAAGACACCAACACTTTCGCTCCACAAATTTCCATTTTTCCCTTTCATCATCGTAATGAATTTTGATTTCCCAATTCCACCAAAAAACAATCCAAAATTCCCCGCCTTTATGTGTATTTGTTTGCGGGTATTCCCCAAAATTAATTCATTTTTATTTTACTAGTCATTTTTATTTTCATTAGAAAAGAAATTGTTATTTTAAATATTAATAAAGATAATTTGAATTTTTTTCATTTTTAATCTAAATCTCAGAAAGTTTTAATCTAATTCTTTCCGGTTAGCTTCCGGAACCAGTTAGTTTCCGGAAAGTTAATCTAAGGAATCTATTCGGCATAAAATCGAAAAAATCAACCAAAGCTTCTCTTTTATTTCATTGTGGCCACGAATTTTTTCCGCATTGACAGAATGTAGATAATTTAAGGCCCATGCCGCCCCATTGTTTTATACATATATTTTCCATTTCCACCCAAACAACTCCATTAAAAAGGATAAATAGAGCGAAGAGAAAATGATGGCGCCAGCGGCACATTTTGCTGCCACAGATGAGTGTGACTTTTGCCAATGCTTTCCTTCACACCAACACATTCATTTACTGGGCCACAACCATCAATTGCCCAGATGCCGCACACCAATGTGAAGCCGGGGGCCAAATGCCAATATGGGAAAATCGGAGCTAGTGCCAAATCCCTTTTTTGCCCCCTCCAATTCGGCACAAAGAATGGACTTCTTTCCAGCCAATTTTTTCCTTCCAATTGCCTTCCTTTCTTCCACATTCGGTTGCCTCCGCAGTCCGCATTTTACCAATTTCCCGTTCTTTCCCATTTCCCAATTAATTGGCTTTTCCCCCATCCACCCTTTTACGCACATCCTTGGCCACCCAATTCCCTATTCTATTTGCATCGTTTGGCCCAATGTGTTATTCTCTCCATGTTAATTCATTCATTCATTTGCCTTCGATTTGCCACAACTGCCGTCCAATTCCCTTGACTCAAAAGTGTTTTTGTCTATAAATAGTACAGGCTAGGCCTCCTTCCAATTCTAAGTTTTTCTTCGATGCACAATTCTTCCACATTTTTCCATACACTTACAAATTCCAATGCAAATTCCCGAGGGAGGATCAAGGCGAGGGGTGGCTTTGGACCAATTCGCCACCGGCTTTTCCTCATCAATTCTTATTCCAATCCAAAATGTGGTCCATTCCCCTGCATTCATTCAATTCGTCCGGCAATTAGCAAGCACATCTAAGCTTCTTCCATTCCTGCTTAATTTTCTGTTATTCCCATCAAATTGAGTGCCAAATCCCCAAAGGCCACACCGACAAAATTGGCCCCGTTCTCTTAAGATTCTCCAATCTGCCTTCTTCAAATGGCGTCGATCTAAAAATGCTTGTCTCATTTTATTTTGTTCAAAACAAATTTCCTTCCATCCATTTCCATGAATTTGAATTCATCAGAAATTCTCTCTCCCCGGCAATGCTGCAATTTTCCCTTTTATTTCGCATCACGCCAATCCAAAACAAAACAAATCCAAGTGCAAAAAAAGGTCGCGCGCATTTTGTAGGCTTGATAAATGAGGCTACCACCTTCACGCACAAAACGAGAGGCACACACAAAAATTCACGCTAAAAGAAGGAAGCAGCCTCTCGATAAACTTTCTCATGATTCAACAAAATAAAAAAAAGACAGCGGCAGCCTTTTTCACAACATCAAAGCTATATTACCGAATATTGCCTCTGCTGTTGAGGCAGAAGGTGGGCTCCAATTCCACACGGCTGCCATGGCGACAGAATCGAGGACAATTTTCCCATGCCGTAATTGAGGATGTCGATTTTTTTGATTTTCGCACAATAGTAAAAATTAGGTTGACGAGTAAAAATATCATCAAATAGTGCCCCATCTCCATTGTAGGGGAGCGGAGGGGAGAGGGAATGCCACCAAATTATAAATGTGTGCCGACAACCTTTTTTCTCATATTTGTTACCGTGGCGCTAATGATAATGATGATGATGCCTGAGGGGATGGGATGCTCCACCTCTTCCGTGTGCCAACCCAAATTGGCCATCTTCATCGTCGTCGTCAATGCGCCGCTGGCTAGGGGCACGGGTAATTTTGATGGCATACAAAACAACAAACGGCGGAGGCCTCTTTGTGATTTTGTGCGTCAATTTATCATCATTGACGAGTGCAGAATAAAAATGGAAACAAAAAAGGCAGCACCGTGTCGAAAGGGGCACAATTTTGGGACAAACAAATACTAATAATAAATATGTATTTGATGATGCGCGAGGTGATTGGCATAAGACAATTTTTACGAAATGTTTTCGCTTTTTACCCCAAAAAAAGCTTAAATGGCCAAACTTGCATACAACCTTCAACGTTTCCCAATTAATTCACTTTATGCTCGTGTGGAATTTTCCAGATTCCTTATTCGCATAAATTTCTACTACTAATTTTAGTGGCAAGTGGCAACCGATTGAAATTGTAGAGCCAAAATCCTCCCCTGTAATTTAAAATTTGATCGCCCAAAGTATATCCTTATTCCTTATCCTTCCAAATTAGAATAATATACCTGCTGCTGCTCAAAATTTACCTAAGCAATTCCTTCCGCCTTTTTTATTCGAGCAATTCACAAAAACTTTCCTTTCTTCTTCAATATTCCCCTCCTTTTCATTCCCATCTTTTCCATTTATGGCCAATGGTCGGCCATTGGCCCAATTGGCCAATTATTCTATGGCCATACAGGGAAAGCTGCCCATTTCAATGCACAACGTCAGCAGCCAATCCAAAATGGAGGGGATTTGCAGGATGAATTGACAGGAGGAGGAAGGAGACTTTGGAATTGAATGGATTAAGGGAGAGGAGGAGGCCCATTTTGGACATCATTCCTTCCTCCAAATTTGACCATTTTCGCTTAGTTTATAGAATAGGAGGAGGATGGCGGACCTTTAGTAGTCCCGGGAATCCTTTTTTGGAATGGAACATATTTTTGGAGCTGGATCAAAAATCTGTCATTTTCCAAAACAAAGTTTCCGATTTAGTCCTACCATTTATTTTCGCATTTTTTGTCACTATTTTTAAATCCGATATTCCTGCTGGAAATGGAAATTGTTTGGGCCAAATGATGAACAAATTTCAGAAAATAAAATTGAAAATAAATAATTTTCCAATAAACTCAAAACTCCGTTCAATTCAATGGAGAAGGAAATGAAAGCAAAAAAGGGCAACAAAAAGCGGGTCGGATGACCCATTTTCATGTGTTTTTCGCCTTCTCCACTTTTTTCCCTCGAGAAATAAGTGTGGAAATGAGGGGAGAAGGCCCAAGGCCTCATTAAAAAGACGTCATTGGCCTCCCATAATTTTTTTCGTCATTTTTCTTGGCTTTACATAAATAATATTCCTCATTGCTCAATGAATCAAACATATATTTTCATTTCTCAATTACTTTTTAGAATTTCTAGGATGATTTTCATTTTCAAAATGCATAAAATAGTCGCCTTCAAAAATGCTAAATATGTAGATTAGATATAAAAGGAGAATTGGTTTGAATTAATGTGAGAAGGAGCATAGAGTATTTCTAGAAAAATTCTGATTTTTTGTGATACTGCTAGAAAGAATTGTAATTGTAATTGCACTTTTTCATTCCGGAAAGGGATTGTAATTGTAATTGCACTTTTCTTTCCGGAAAGGGATTGTAATTGTAATTGCACTTTTCTTTCCGGAAAGGGATTGTAATTGTAATTGCACTTTTTCTTTCCGGAAAGGGATTGTAATTGTAATTGCACTTTTTCTTTCCGGAAAGGGATTGTAATTGTAATTGCACTTTTTCTTTCCGGAAAGGGATTGTAATTGTAATTGCACTTTTCTTTCCGGAAAGGGATTGTAATTGTAATTGCACTTTTTCTTTCCGGAAAGGGATTGTAATTGTAATTGCACTTTTCTTTCCGGAAAGGGATTGTAATTGTAATTGCACTTTTCTTTCCGGAAAGGGATTGTAATTGTAATTGCACTTTTCTTTCCGGAAAGGGATTGTAATTGTAATTGCACTTTTTCTTTCCGGAAAGGGATTGTAATTGTAATTGCACTTTTTCTTTCCGGAAGGATTGTAATTGTAATTGCACTTTTTCTTTCCGGAAGGATTGTAATTGTAATTGCACTTTTCTTTCCGGAAAGGGATTGTAATTGTAATTGCACTTTTCTTTCCGGAAAGGAATTGTAATTTGCTACGTTCATTTCGGAAACAATTCTCTCTTCTACATTCTGATACTAAATATTCTGATTTGATTTTCAACCCATCATTTTAATGATAAAAATCAAAATTAAAATTTCGAATTGAATTTAGTCCATAAAATGTCCTAAAAATTAAAAATGATAGGGCCAATCCATGCCCAGGAGCTCCACCATTTCCCCTTATTTGTTTGCCCTTTCCCACCCAATTCTACACACGAATTGAGGCCAATTTATGCAGCCAATCCATCCATTCATGCCAGACGACCCCATCCAATTCCTTGTGCAAATTTTCCTTATAAGTTAAAACTAATCCCATCGCTTTTCCCCCAATAATTTTCCATTTCAATACTTGCCAAAACAATTATTATTATTACATATTTATACATTGTACATATAATCGTAATGTCGCCCTTTCCCCCATTATTATCCATTGCTGTGACCTTCATCATTCCTCCCAAATATGCCGTTTATTACTTCCTTTAGCTTCCCCTTCTTCTTTTGGCCAAGCCCCCGATTCCCATTCAACATTTAAACCGAGGAAATTGCTTTCAAAAATACTAAATAAAGACGCGCAATTAACTTCAAATCAAATGTTATTATTTTTTATACCAGTTTAATGTTCTTGATTTTCGATCTTTTGTTTCTTTCATTAAATGGAGGAATCCATAAATTGGTGAACATTGGAAATGGGCCAATAAAACCATTATTCATGGAATTTTGGTCAAATGTCAAGGGAACGAGAACTGCTGCTCTCAATTTTATTAATCTAAAAATATTTATTGTTTTTGTTTCCAAAATTTGAAAGAAACATTCCTCAAAAATTTTAACCACTTTAACAGAATAATTTTATATTTGTTTTGTCCCTTCCAATCCAACTTCATCCCCATCTACCATTTCCATGCATTTTTGTCCATCCGATCCTCCCTCGACTGTGCCATTTCCAACTTTCAATTCCCCTTACCATTCTCGAGTCTCGACTCTCATTCCCTTCCATATTCCTCCCCCATCAATCCTTCCTCCCCTTATTAGGCCCCTTCCTGTGGCCTCAATCGTTAAAATATCGACCTCTTCTGCTTGCTAGGCTTGTCCCTGCTTTTCCTCTTCTGACAGCCGGGCACCGCAAAAAGAGAAGAGGAAGAAGATGAGGAAGGAGATTCATTCATTCATCCTCTGCTCCAATGCTAGAGGAGGCAATGGCCATGGAGGCTGTCAGCTTGGCCATTCCATTGAGCCAGCCGGCTCTTTGGATAGAGTCGCCCAATTCATTCTCCCAATGGATGCACCACAGCAGATCCCATTTCACGCTGTTTTAAGCGCAGAAGCTTTCACTCTTCCTTTCCTAGCTTGTGCTTCTGTGGGACACAGCGAAGAACAAAGCATGCCATTGGGATATAGGGCTTGGCCACAATTTCCTCTGCTTCTCCCTGTCAAATGCCCTTCTAATCTGTCCCTATTTTTGGTCAGTAAGGAGAAGAGAGGGGAAAGAAATAGTAGGTCCTTGCTGCCAGTCGGTCGGCTTTAACTACGGCTACGGTTGAGACTCAAACAATAGATGAAGCCACATCCAACCAAAGCTCTCTCTTCACAATGTTTCTCCCATTCAATTTTCCACATTCGGTCGGTCGCGGTCAATTCGCCTCTTCCTTCCCACACCCAATTCCCCATTCTCCGTGTATTAGGTCCCTGTATGCGATGAAGAGAATAACCATACTGAATTAAACAACCAGCCGCATTCTCGACCTACTCTTTCTGACAACTGCATTCTCGTTTTCTTTCCTTTCTTATTGACAGCCGCTCTTCTCTCTTTCCTTTTCCCATCTATTCTTTCGTACTTTTTTCTCACAATATTCCATTTTCCCTTCCCATTTTTTCTTCTTCTTCATTGCACCAGATTCTCCCATCTTATATTCCCTGCCAAAGAAGAGGGATGGTCTCGACGGTCTCGACTCTCTCAATACTCTATGCTATTTGAATCTCGAAGAATTATGGATTGGAAGGACAAAGACCTCCTTCTATTCCGCCAATAGACTTCTTCCCCAACGGCGCCATCTTCGTCGTTTTCTTCTCATTTTCCTTCTATTCACTCACAGCACCACTTTCACACAACACAACCACAAAATGTTCTTGAGGCTTGAAGGAATGAAAGGGGCAATGGCGCCGAATAGAAACCTTTCGCCATTGCCTCACATTCTCGAACCCCCTTTTCCCAACAATTTTCCCGCACTATCTTTTCTTGGGGTGCAATGGGAGGGGATGGGCCCAGTTATCGTGATGGCCTACCACATTTTGTGGCCTTTGTCACAATTCCGCGCGCCTTGGCCAAATGCTTTATGTTGAAAGGGCGCCGCATACAACAGCGCTCTATTTTCTTCTCTGCTCTCTGGCCAATTCCCCCACCCCAAGAATTCATCCAGTCTCTTTCATGCCCCACATTCCCCACTTCTTTTTGGAGGACGAGACCCTGGGCCAATGCCGAGACCCATCCACCGCACCGCCATTTAGCCTTGCTCTGCTAGGCTGCGCTATAGGCAAGAATGAGGTTGGCCATTGCTATGTGCTTGCTACACTGGGCCGGGCCACCGTTGTGTGTCTCCCGAAAGGGGCAATTGCCTCGAATTTGTGCGTGCCATCCATCCTATCCCTCCATTTCCTCCCATTGATGTGGTTGGAGCCTTTTGCTGAATGAGACCGGCGAAGACCCAATTGGCTCATCCATCCTCCCTTCCTCACACCCCAACAACAATTCTCGCGGGCACAAACATTGGCCCTCGATCCAATTCACTACAATCAGCAGCATTTTCGGCCAAATACATTTCCCCTTTTTTGTTGTGCAAATTAGGACACAAAATGTTTAAAACAATTTTCTAAAATTCCTAGTAAAAACTCGATATCCATTATTTCCCAATTATGGGAGCCGACTGTTTTCTGCATATTAATAAATATAGAAGCGGCTTGATAAACAAAATCGGTTGCCACAAAATTCATTTAAAAGCTCTCCATATCCATTCCATCCAATGCTTTAGCTCCACACATTTCCCTATTCCATAATTTCCACCCAACATACCTATTCTCGATATCACCTGTCTCTGCCATTTTCTGCCCCATATATTCAAGCTAAAAATTCCCGAAACTCCCCCGCAGGTGCTTCCCACATATCCAATCCAATTTCCCAATAATCTCCAAATGGAATTGCTACAAAAATTAGGTGGTTGTGAGCTATATTTTATGTACATTAATTTCTCAATTCTCAGATTTTTAATTCCCTTCCTCCTTCCCAAATCCAAACCAAATTTCCCATGAATACGAATTTTTTGACCAATTTTTCACATACTGTACTCATTATGAAGATAATTAATTAAAATTATTTATTGGCATTTTGTTGAAATTGACAAAATATCCTTAATTTTTTATTTATCGATTCTCGAATCGACGAATCTCGATTTTTGGCTTTGCCTTGGCATTTCGCATTAGTGTCGCTATTTGATCGAGATTCGAGAATTGAATGCGCAAATCGAACGGCAAAGTTTGATAATCGATATGCACATCTATTTGTGCATTCACAAAAGAATAACGAGTATGAAATTATCTTCATTCGAGAATGGATGTGAATTTTTAATTAGTGTTCAATTTATGTTTATGCTTTATGTACAATTTTCCTTTTTTACACCAATTAAATACATAAATGTTCCATTTTTCAGATAAACAAAAGCATCAAATTGTTTAACCATTCGCAACGAACCGCACATCAACTACTTTACTGTTAGAAATCGGTGCTCGCTCAGGGATTTGACGACACAAAAAATCAACAACATTCATATTAATTGTTCTGAACAACAAAAACGACAAACTTGAAAAAAAAAAACGGAAAACATCACAGAGCGCGGAACGGCCGACATTTTCCATTTCAACAATCGGCCTCATTTTTGCTCCAAATTCCAACTTTTTGGTTATAAAAGACTGTCCAGCCAGCAAAAATGAGCGAATTGGATCAGCTTAGGCAAGAAGCGGAGCAGTTGAAGAGTCAAATTCGGGCAAGTTATTTTAATTTATAAAACTTAAGTACTTAATTAAAAGCCCTTTCCAAGGCAAATTTTTGTATAAAAAAGCAAAATTATAAATATGATCAAATTTCTAATGACTAATTTCCTCCTTTTAGGAAGCTCGGAAACAAGCAAATGACACAACCCTGGCTTCGGTGGCAGCCAACCTTGAACCCATTGGCCGAATTCAAATGCGCACTCGGCGGACATTGCGCGGCCATCTCGCCAAAATCTATGCAATGCATTGGGCTTCGGACTCTCGAAATTTGGTGTCCGCTTCTCAGGATGGCAAACTCATCGTTTGGGACTCGTACACAACGAACAAGGTTCATTCAAGTTTGATGAGGAAATGGAAAATTTATGGAATTTTTTGCATAGTTCATCGATTAAATGTGTAAATTACACTTAAGAAGAAAGTTAAAAATATAAAATTGTCTTCAAAAAATTATTAACTGATTTCATTAAAACAAAATTAGAAATTTTCATCAAAAAACAATTAAATAAAAAGATTTAATTGTGGATGAATGTGGGTTGTTTAGTCTATCGGTGAATGTGCTCTGCAGATAATAAGGGGGTTACTGGTTCTATTCCACAAAAAGCCCAATGATGAAAAAATGAAGAGAGAGATTGGTTGGATTTGGTCGGTGGCGGATTTTTCTGTTCACCGACTTTGAATCGCCAATGACGGAAGAAGATTATGAGATTTGAGGGCTTTTTTAGGATTAAACCAATTTTTTGAATGAATTTTAAACAAATTATTTCATAAATTCCAAATTTTTAGGTGCATGCAATTCCTTTGCGCTCCAGCTGGGTGATGACATGTGCCTATGCGCCCAGCGGCTCATTTGTGGCCTGCGGTGGTTTGGACAACATTTGCAGCATTTATTCACTGAAAACCCGGGAGGGGAATGTGCGCGTCAGCAGGGAACTGCCCGGCCACACCGGCTACCTGTCCTGTTGCCGCTTCCTCGACGACAACCAAATTGTGACCTCGTCCGGCGATATGACATGGTCAGTTCACATTTTCTTAACTTTTATTTGAAAATTGTTGGTGAGAAGTACTTTAAATGTTTAAAATAGTCCATATTAAAAAATTAATCATTTTATTGGTAAGATTTCTTTACTAAAATCTTACCCTATCCAACGGCCAAGGCCAATGGTAATTTTAAACTTAAAATTACATTTATTAACAAATATTCATCTTTTAATCGATTTAAACTTCGATTTTAGTGCACTTTGGGACATTGAAACCGGCCAACAAGTGACCGCATTCACGGGCCACACCGGCGATGTGATGTCCCTTTCGCTGTCACCCGACATGCGCACATTCATTTCGGGCGCCTGCGATGCATCCGCCAAACTTTGGGACATCCGGGAGGGAATGTGCAAACAAACATTCCCTGGCCACGAATCCGATATCAATGCCGTTTCGGTTGGTCATATTTGGGGGAGAGAATTAAATAGGGCATTTAACATTTGATAGAAATTATTTTCGAATTAATATTAATTATTTTAAGTTCTTTCCAAATGGCCATGCATTTGCCACCGGCTCGGACGATGCCACTTGCCGTCTTTTCGACATTCGGGCGGACCAGGAGTTGGCCATGTATTCGCATGATAATATTATTTGCGGTTGGTTCATTTTTCCATTTTTATTTACAAAAATTAATTTAATTTTTGTGTAGGCATCACCAGCGTCGCCTTCTCCAAATCGGGCCGTCTCCTCTTCGCCGGCTACGACGATTTCAATTGCAATGTTTGGGATTCGATGCGGCAAGAACGAGCTGGTTAGTTTTGGGCGGAAAATTCTCCAAAAAATTGAAAAATTTATATAAAACGGAAATTGTTCCAAGTTCCAACAAGTTTTTATTCGAATTAATACTATAATTAGGCTATAAATATACAATAAAATGTCGAAAATGCATAAGGATGAGACCAAGCCCAAAAGAAAATTATCTGCCTCTGAGCGGGTTCGAACCCGAGACTTAAATTTCGCAAAAATGACATGTCAATCCATTAGGTAAAAATATGCCTTGCTCCGTTTTTTTTTTTTTGGAATTTTAAAACTTCAATCTAGCCTAAACCGTATTAGTTAGGCCAATTAAATTCTTGGAATATTTTTCATACAAAAATGGCTAAAAAAAATTTATTTCTTCAAACAATAACAATTCCTTTAAAGGTGTGCTCGCCGGCCATGACAATCGTGTCTCATGCCTGGGCGTCACCGAAGATGGAATGGCGGTTTGCACCGGCTCATGGGACAGTTTCCTGAAGATTTGGAATTGATGGACAAAAAAAAAGAATATGAAGAAAACAAATTTGAGCCACCGAATCTCCAAAAACAAAACAACCCCACATTTCCCATCACATTTTTAAAAATATTTTTATGCTCTTTTCTTTTTTTCTCATTCAGCCTGCTGCCACCCAAACAGCCACAAACAAACACGTCCCCCGAACGTTTTTATATTTATTTCATTTATGGCAAAATAACTATATAATAAATTAGTATTGTAGAAGAATCAATTTTTGTTATGATCCGGCATTCTGTCCCAACTGAAAATGAAGATCTAGGGAAAACTTATGGGATGCCAAGCCAAATAATTTTAGTATTTCCTTTCTAGTCCAAATTATTTCCTCCTCCTTTCCGCTTTCCCCCAACTTTGGCTCGTTGTGACTTTTTTTGGCAGTTTAACACTGCAATTGTCCCTCCTTCAGTTTTATACTTATCAATTTTATCCCCAAAATGAATTTTTTGTTCGCCTCTAAAAAGCAAGTGTTCGATGCTTTTCTTTAATCTTCTTCATTTTTTGCAAATTCAAATTCGTCCCTATTTTTTCCATAGGCTTTAGAAAGCCCCAAACTTCTAAACTTTTTAAAATTTGGGATGGAATATTTCGTTTCTTTTTAAACATCAACGCATTGATTAAATCAAAATCACATTTTTTCACATCCAATTCCTAATCTTTCTTCAAGGATCCACCACCAAGAGCCAAGACCCAGTTTATATATTTAATATTAATTTAATCTTTTCTACCATTTTTAAAATGTTTCCTTTCACATCAACCCCCCCCCCCCCTCAAATCTTCTCTCAAAATACATTTTTAATATGAGCACATTTTTTTTGTATCGACATTTATTGAGCCACTTTTTATTGAATTTTTAATTTTTCGATAAATCAATTTTAAAAACTTTATTCACCAAAATGACATCACAAATTTAAAAACATAAAAGAGATCAAATTATGCTAGCCAATTTTTATCCAAAATAAGCGATTTATAATAGAAAATTTGAGTGGATAACAGACAAAAAATATTGCAAATTTAGGAGAGAATTTGAATATAATAAAATGGTTGGAATGAGTAAAAAAATCGGCAGACAATACAAAAAATTAAGACAAAATAAATAAATTTTAAAAATGGAAAATGTGGAATGAAAAAAAAAGTCATTTCATCAATCAATCAATGCCCATCTTCATTGCTTGAAATGCGTCGCACATCAGGTCCACTCGATACTCCGGCTCGCCTTGTTTGACAAAGTCGATCAATTCCAGCATTCGTTTGATCCCAATTGCCACTGCTCCATTGTCGATTTGGGCCAATCTGGTTTCAATTTGTCGGCATTCCTCCGTCGAAAATGCATTCGTATCCTCCAGTACGGCTGCCACGTGACTTGCGGTTGTCAGGCGCTCCACATGAATTACGGTGCTGAACGAACTGTGCAGGTCGGCTTCGCGCAAAAAGTGCTCATTTGATGTGGTGGCCAGGACCAGGAGGCGGCGATCCTAAAAAATGTGGAGAATTAAATTCAAAATATAATAGAAAATATTTTTCGAACTCACCTTGGGTGGTCGTTTGCCGAGCAACACCAAAAGTGCCTGAAGCACCAGGTTGGAATAGCGCGGCCCAATCGGAGAGTAGTCAAGGAGGCGCTCGATGTTGTCGATGATGATGCAGCTCAGCGGGGATTTGTAGGCGTCATCGAAAATCTTAAAGATAAATATTATTGAATGATTTTATTCTTTAAAAATTATTTTTGAAATTTTCGACCCAAGGAAGGTCCTCGAATTTTGCAAAATTTAGGTCACGAGTTCGAACCCGCCCAGAGGACAATATTTTTTTGGGGCTTATTACTGGTCAATTTTATCAATTTTTTTTATATTCAACAGTACAACTTAAACCAAAACCATCAATGCGACTAATGCTGTACCCAATTTTCATAAATATAAATAAATCAACAACCTTTCTCAATTGGGCACATTTTGCTGTCTCACTGTAGCCGACCATGTCCTCCGGCGTGCACACTTTGATGAAGGGAAACTCCGATTTTCGGGCAATGTGCGCGGCCAAATATGTTTTCCCACTGTTTGGAGCGCCTAAAACATTCATTAAAATTATCAAATCATAAAAGATAAAAACAAACCGGCCAAAAGTGCTCGCACAAATCCTCGGGTGTCGATTGCCGCCGTTTCTTTGATCAGTAAATCGCCTTGGTCCAGCACGCGTGTCACCGGATCGCCCCAGCAAACGAGTCCACCGTAGAGCAATCGGTCCAACTCCTCGTCATTATGGCCAAAGGCCTGAAAATGACATTGAAAATTGGCGTTGTTGAGTATTTGTATCGAAAGTTGGATGATTTTGAGTAAAATATATTTATCATTATGTAAAATATTAAATTTTCGAAAAAACTTTGGTAAATTTAGGTCTCGTGTTCGAACCCGCTCAGACCTCAGAGGAAGCTATTTTTTTCGGGCCAGGTTTTCACTTTTATATATTTCTACATATCCTACAGAACATTTCTAGATGAAATTACACCATTTCAAAGTAAAGAAATACCAAATATTTTATAAATTTTCCCAAAACAAGCCAAAATCACAAACCGGCTTGACGTCATTTTCCAGCGCATAGTCGAAATCATCGCGGGTGATCATCAGCTTCTCCACGGCGTCCTCATCCACTTGGACTTTGCCTCCCGCTTTCACCAGCCGGTTCATCGCCGATGATTGGGCAGCACGGACAAGGCCTTCGAGCTCGGCACCAGAAAAATTCTTCGTCTTGCGCCCAATCTCCGCCAGATCAACGCTCGGGTCCAATTTTTTGTATTCTCTTAATATTTTTATGAATTAATAAACTTTTTAAATGATTATTTACCTCATTCGGGCAGTATGAATTTTCAAAATTTGCACTCGGCCATGCTCATCGGGCAGCGAAATTTCCAGTTGGACTTCCATGCGGCCGGGTCGAAGAAGGGCCTCGTCAATCATATCCTAAAATTAAAGTTTAATTTTGTAAAAATTTTTCTTTTATAAACCTTTCGATTTGTCATTCCAATGACCAAAATGTTGTTTAATTGCTCAACTCCGTCCAATTTTGTGAGCAATTGGTTCACCACCGTGTCATGGACGCCTGTGGATGAACCGGCCTAAAATTGAGTATTTTTAAATGGTCCAAAAAAAAAAACAAAAATACCATTGAGCCTCGCTGCTTGCAAATCGCATCAATCTCGTCAAAAATGATGATGTGTAAACCGGAATTGGAGCCACAGCGACGAAATTCCTCCTCCGCCTCGGCAAACAATTTGCGCATGTTGGCCTCGGATTCGCCAACGTATTTGTTCAGTATTTCGGGCCCATTCACAATCTTCGGTTCTCGGGCGTTCAACATTTTGCCGATCTATAAAATTTCGTTGGTTAGGTTAATTAAGATTAAAATTGTGCAAACCTGGCGTGCAATCAGCGTCTTCCCGGTGCCAGGTGGACCAAAGAGGAGAATGCCGCGGACATGCTTCATTGCCAATTGTTCGATGAATTCGGGCGGGAAGACACGGGAAGCGAATGCACGGCGGAAGATGGCAGAGAACTCCTTGTCCAGCCCACCAATGCCCATTTGTTGGAAGTCCCAGTCGGGGTTGATCAGCGCCCGGTGTGATGATTTCCCTTTGCTTCGGCCAATCAAATTGATTTGGGAATTCTTTGGTCGATCAAAAATGACAACGGCATTTGGGCTCAACGGGCCTTTGATGCGAAAATTGATGAACGTCGTTTTTCTGCTTCTGCTGATGAAGTAATCTCATTTTGTAGCAATTGAATTTCATATTTATCCATGCTTTTTGAGAGAGCTAATTTCTAAGATTCAATTAAATAAAATTGTATGGAAGAATAGAATTGTTTGTGAGCCCGTAGCGATCGCGTTTCATTTTCATTTTCATCAAAAAAAAAGTTAAGAATGATAATCGCGAATTAGACATTTTATCCCAAACGTTAAGACATTTTATCCAAACCGGTTTTCTTTTCATTTTCACTTTTCATTCATTCGCTTTTTCATTTCATTTTCTTCTCCATTTCCACCAATTTCATTCAGATTAAACCAAATCAAAAAATAAATTATATTTTCGGATTTAGCATGTCGGTAAACCCTTAAAACCGGTATCGACATAACATAATAATTTAAGTTAAATTAAGCAAAAACCTAAACATGATTTGTTTGAAATGTGACTGATTTTCGGTGAAATGCGCAAACCGCCAACACGCTTTTTGATTTTTTTTTAATTTTAATTTATTAAAATTCATTCACTGTTCTATATCCTACAAATTTTAGCCTCACTTTCATTGACTTAAAAGTGAAAATTAAACTAATTAATGTCGACAATTCACGTTGATGAAATATTGAAATTATCTTCTTCTTCAGCAGAAGTAAGTTTTGTTTTAATAAATCAGATTAAAAACTTAAATTTAGCCACCAGAAAAGAGGTCAAGAATTGAAGAAACTTCAAAAATAAATGATGGAGGAAATTATGATAATGGAAATGGAATGGGTATTTCCGAAAACAATGAAAGTTATCCAGAAGAAATTGATGAAACCGCCATTAAACGACTGTGCTTACAGGCAAAATATTAATAATTAATTACATAAATTAATTCAAAATTCAGCTTGAACGAAAACAGGCAAAAAATGCTGAATTGCGCATTAAATATTCGGAGGAACCACAAAAATTCATGGAATCCGAGATCGAATTGAATACGGCGATTCAAGTTTACTTTGTAATATTTTTAATTCATTATTTTCTTTAAGGAAATGCATGTTATCGCAGCGGAGCCTCAATTTTATTATATTTTGGTTGAACATGGAATCATACAAATTCTTCTCCAACTTTTGGCCCATGAAAATACGGATATCATTGCAGCCGTTTGCAATCTTTTGCAAGTAATATTTATTTTATATATTAGACAATTAAAAATATTATTTTAGGAACTTACGGATGTGGAAATTTTGCATGAAGGCGAAGAAGGAGCAAAAATGTTGATTGAAGAATTACTGAAAGGACAAATAGTGGAAACGCTGGTTCAACAAGCATTGAATAAGCTGAATGAAAAAGAGGCCGACGAAGCCGATGCCGTACAAAATATACTCTCAATATTGGAAAATGTACCAAAAATGAATTAATTCAATTTAATATTGTTTTTTAAGTTGCTCGATTTTCATCCGGAGGCCAATGAAATTTGTGTTTCGCAAGGACTATTCCAATGGCTTTTGGCTCGTGGGACGAAGAAGGGGGCTCATGATGCCAATAAGCTATATTCAAGTCAGCTTCTTCACATGCTCCTTCAATCCACCGAATCAGCGAGAAAAAAATTGACCGAAAAGAAAGACGGAATTGACATGCTTCTTCGGGTAAAATAAACATTAAATTAATTAATTTGAATTAATTTAGGCATTGGCTGCCTATAAAAGACATGATCCGGCCAGTCCGGATGAATATGAACATATGGAAAATTTATTTGACGCCCTTTGTTCCGCCCTAATGTACTCACCGAATCGACAAATTTTCTTGGACGGAGAAGGATGCCAACTTATGAATTTGATTTTAATGTAGGCCAAATTAATTAATTAATTTAAATAATTTTTAGGGAGAAAAAACAATCGAGGGAGGGCGCACTGAAAGTGTTGAGCCATGCCACCGCAATACCGGATGGAGCATCAAATTGTGACAAATTTGTGGAAATTTTGGGCCTCCGCACTCTGTTCCCACTTTATATGCGAACACCGCCAAAAATGAAGAGGAAAGACACAAGTCCGGATGATCACGAGGAATATTGTTGTTCGGTTTGTGAATTAAATATTTGGAATTAAAATTAAATTGAAAATTAATTTAATTTAGATTGTCGATGCTTTGCTTTTTTCATGCAATCAGAAAAATCAGCAGAGAGTTTTGCAGAAATTTTCGGACCACTGTTTTGAGAAATTGGATCGAACTATTGAACTTTTTATAAAATATAGGTAAATTATTTTTTATTACCAAAATAATTTATTAATAAATTTAGTGAAAAACTGAAAAGATTTGAGGCAAAATTGCAAAAAAGAATGGCCGAAATTGGAGATGAAGAATTGGACCAAGAGGAGGTAATCAATCACTGATCATAAAATAAATATTATAAATAAAATATCTAAGATTTATTTGGAACGGCTAAACAATGGACTTTATACCCTCCAAAGGATTGCATTAATTTTGGCCGAAGTTTGCGTTAAAGGAGCACCCGGGTGCAGAGAAAGAGCCGAAAAATTGTTCAAATTAAAATTGAAAGACCCTGAATTGAAGAATCATTTGGAACCGGTACATATTTATTTTATTTAATTAATACGAATTTGAATAATTTTTGCAGATTCTTAAAGAATTCCATGAGACCCTGGGCGAAGAGGCAAATAACCAAAAGGAACGTGTTGAACATTTGATCGCCTCACTTTCCACCAAAACAAAATCAAATGGATCAATTTGATTATTCTAATTTTTATTTAATTTAAATATTTGATAAAAATGTCAATTAATTTTAAAATTGAGCAAATTAAGTGTAAAATTCTATAAAATTGATTGTTCGGCCCCATTTTGTGTTCACAATTAATCCATCATTGATCATTCTTCGTCCAGACAACATTTCAATATTGCATGTGAGAATTTCTGTCCAAATTGTTCAATTTCCTCCGGTGTTAAATCAACTTGACAGACAATTTTTATACTAAATAGAATTGGATGAATTAAATTTATTTGACTGGATTATAATTTACGTTGCCCTTGGGGGGAATGCCTCCTCGTCATTCAAATAAAGTGCTCTTGTCACAAAAATTTGATCATTATTGAGCTGTAAAATTAAAATGTGGATTAATTTATTATTAAATAAATTCACTTCCTCGACAAGTTGATTTAATTTTAATTCTGCATTTTGATCGCAGCCATTGCCATAGCCAATATGTTTTAATGGAGCAATTTCATTTCCAATTAATTCAAATTTTGTGCCTTTAATCGCATTTTTAATCTTTTCATGGACATTAATTGAATTTTCTTTTAAACGATTGAATATATTTGGACTCTCTTCTTGGATAATATTCAGGGCCTCACCTAAATAAATTTAAATTATAAATTTATTAAAATATTCTCACTCGCTGCTGTGGCCAACAAAGGTGGAAGAGATGCCGAAAAACAATAGCCAAGACCTAAAAAAATTATTTTATTGAAAAATGAATTTGAGGTTCACCTGATAAACGTTGATGCCCAATTACAAATGATCGACCTGCGCAAAATCCACCGGTTGTTGCCATTGCATTCTCAAGTGACGCCGTAATCAAGTCCTAAATTGTTTTATTTCTGATTTGTAATTGTAATTTTTATTCTGATTTGTAATTGTAATTTTTATTCTGATTTGCGATTGTAATTGTAATTCTGATTTGTAATTGTAATTCTGATTTATAATTGTAATTTTATTTTCATTTGTATTTGTAATTGTAATTTTTATTCTGATTTGTAATTGTAATTTTTATTCTGATTTGCGATTGTAATTGTAATTCTGATTTGCGATTGTAATTGTAATTCTGATTTGCGATTGTAATTGTAATTCTGATTTGCGATTGTAATTGTAATTCTGATTTGCGATTGTAATTGTAATTCTGATTTGCGATTGTAATTGTAATTCTGATTTGCGATTGTAATTGTAATTCTGATTTGCGATTGTAATTGTAATTCTGATTTGCGATTGTAATTGTAATTCTGATTTGCGATTGTAATTGTAGTTCTGATTTGCGATTGTAATTGTAATTCTGATTTGTAATTGTAATTTTTATTCTGATTTGTAATTGTAATTTTATTTTCATTTGTAATTGTAATTTTATTTTTATTTGTAATTGTAATTTTATTTTCATTTGTAATTGTAATTTTTTTCTGATTTGTAATTGTAATTCTATTCTTTTGTCTATTAAAAAAATAAACTCACCACATCAATCACGTTCACCCCAAAGTGTTCAGTCACTCCTAAACAGATTTCAATATTAAATTCGATCGATCAATTTAATTTATTTTTTTCCCGTCGCCTAATTTCATAAAAGGTCCTCTCTCATCCCCATGATCCCCCAGCATTATTTTATTGCCAACCCCAATTCCATTGTTATCATTCATGTTAAATATTTGTGTCCCCTCTTAAATATAATATAAATAAATATATTGTGTTGGCATCTTTTTATCATCCCCTAAAAATGGAAAATAGCATACACAATGGATTGTCAAATAAATGGTAATAAATATTTGGAATGTATCTCGCATCATTTAAAGCAACTTTTTTTTCTCCCAAAATATTTTGTACAATTTAATAATTTTTCATTTTTCAATTGCGCATTTTTATTTTACATGCAAATCCAATAATTCCTCTGCCGAATGTTGTTTATTTCCTCCATACCATTTTGTCTGTTGTTATTTTTGATGTCAAAAAACAATACCATCATATATTGTAAGCATAAAATATTTCCGAAAATCGAGTTGGGTTTACTTTCTAATTAAATAAAAATGAATCGCAAGATTTTGATGTAAAGAATAAACAAACAAAAAGACAAAATCGAAATATATTGGATTGGCCATTCCATTGGTGATTATTGTGCGTGTTTTCAATATTAAATTCATCCTTCCTCCATTCCCCTCCCCCGAATTTGTTTTTGAGCACTTGCGCATTCAATATTTAACCAAGGAAAATAATCAATTGAGAGAAAGTAATAAACTGATTTTCACTCTTTGATTTAATAAACAAAAATATTTCCATTTCATATTCCTCTCAAAAATAAATGGTTCCGCCAAAATTCATTTTAAACTATTATTAATTTTACGTCAAGTCTCAATCGGAATATCATATGAAATTCTTGTGCGCAAAAAATTCCCAATTAAATTTTCCAAATATTTAATAACAATTCCAAAAGTTTCTGACCAATTTGAGTTCGATTTTCGAACTGGAATGATCTCTCGATTGGACCAAAACTCAATACGACCTTTATATAATTCAATTCCCCCTCACAATCAGTCCCAATCTTTTTTTCATGTTTGCTTTTCCTCACGTGCATTTTCCAACCATTAGAAAATTCTATGGATGAAAAGGCCCTAATTCATTTTAATGGGAAATTTTTGAGATTGAACTTTAAAAAATGACTGACGTGAAATTCTTTAATGGTTTCCGCTCTAGACTAGGATTACATAAAAAAATGAGGAACTATAACTAGTCAGTCATGGAAAAAGCATGCGATGGAACTTGGTTCTTAATATTAATACCCTCCCAACATTCCGTCCAAAACCGATTAAGTTTACAAAAGGGAATTCCGAACTAACTGCCCTCCCTTCCTTCCACAAATATGTCCCCATTTCCGAGCCGGTCCGTACATTTGCGCACATTTTTATGTGCGTTCAATCTACAATGTTCGTCCATCCATTCGAACATAATTTAATATTTTCACTATTTAGAAATATGGCCATTTTTTGGCCATCACGTCCATTTGTGTCAAATTATAATCATTTTTCACTATTTTTATTATTGTTCACTTCAATTTCCAACAACATTGGCCATGGAGAGGAGGAAAAAACTTCAGATTGTGATTTGGGAGGAGATGACATCCTTGTTCAGGAAGAAAGTGTGCATTCATGTGATGAAACCAATTCGGACAATTGGTTTATTTATTGTGGAGGAAAATTGATTGAGGCAAGGAATTTTGAATTGGCTTTGATTGAATTGTATTTATTTATTTATAGGCTGTTAATTATTATCAAATTCTTGAGGGAAATGATTCGAAGGATTTTGTTGATCGGCCAATGCGCAAAAATGCAAGTGAAGTTTTGAAATTGTTTGAAGAAGGTTTTGGAAAAAATGGTTCCGTGCGCGATATTTCGCCCAAAAAATTACGCCAATTTTTGGATGCTAACTTTGATCATGCCGGAGGGGAATTAAAAAAGTTAATTCTTTTAATTAGGGAAATTTATTAATACAACTTATTTAGTTGTAATCCGGAGGATTGGATGGAGAGTCCACCTGACATTGAAAGAATCAAAGATGAAACATTGAGGAATTGGGCAATGGAATTGAATGCAATGTGGGAAAATTTGTGTAGGGTTATTCCAGATGAGGTGGACAAAATTAAATTGAATAAACCATTTTTTGGGTTTAGATAAAAGAAACGAAGGACCGGCATTCCCTCATTTATGTCCCAAATCCATTTATTATTCCCGGAGGCCGTTTCCGTGAATTTTACTATTGGGATGCATATTGGATTATCAAGGGATTGATTGTTTCTGGAATGACGGACAGTGTACGGTTAATGATTGAGAATTTCCTCATTATGGTGGACAAATTTGGTTTTGTGCCAAATGGAGGGCGAATTTATTATAGTAAAAGATCTCAGCCGCCTTTTCTTACAATGTTTTTACTTTCTTAATGATTTATTTATAAATTCACATTGTTTAGGATGGTATACGAATATTTTGAAGCGACAAATGATTATGAATTCATTCGGAGGGCAGTTCCAATTTTGGAAAAAGAATTACAATTTTGGAGCAAAGAACGCAAAATTGAATTGATTTTGAATGGGGAAAAGTACACAATGTTCCAATATAGAACTGAAAGTAATGTGCCTAGACCGGAGTCATTTTGTCAGGATGTGAAATTGGTGCGGCAAAAAACAAAACCAGAGGAGAAAAGGAGGATTTGGAAGGATGTGGCATCGGCTGCCGAATCCGGTTGGGATTTTAGCAGCCGATGGATGAAAGATCCAGAAAATCCAAATTTATTGGAAATTGAAACAACAAACATTGTTGGTTTTAATTTAATAATTAAACAATCGAAATTAAGGTTCCTGTGGATCTTAATGCTTATATTTGTGGAAATTATGAAATATTATCTCATTTATTCCTTCAATTGGGTATTTCTTACATTCAAAATATTATTTTTAAATAAATTGTTTAATAGGGAATGACACAAAGGCATTGGAATATCACAATAAACATTATATGTTTCGGGAAGCATTCCAAAAGGTTTTCTTTGTTCAACATGACAGGGAGACTGCCGGATGGTACGACTACAATTTGCGTACCAAAGACCATAACCGGCATTTTTATGCAACAATTGCAATCCCCCTGTTCACCCGTTGCTATCATTCCATTGATTTACAACAATCTGAGAGGATATTTCGCACAATGGAACGAGCTGGGGTGTTCAAGGAGCCCGGAGGCATTCCAACTAGGTGGGATTTTGTGCAAGGACATTATGTGTCCAAATCAGAATTAATGACGGTGTGCCGGCCAGGTCCGCACACATAGGCCATAAGGGAAATTGAAATCCGAATAATTATTACGGACATTTTAGCATGATACAAAGTGAACAGCAATGGGATTATCCAAATGGATGGCCGGTCTTACACAATAATATTTATTTTTAAATCATTTTTAATTTATTTTTAGCCACTAAATCATATGATCATTGAGGGTCTTCGCCGATCGGACAATAAATTGTTTGAATGGAAACATATTCCATAATTCATTTCATTCATTTAGAATGCAAAAGAAGGCATTTTGGTTGGCCACAAAATGGGTATTGAGTAATTATCGAGTCTATCAAAATGACCTTCCACATGGGAAAATGTGGGAGAAATATGAAGTGAATAATTTTAAACCGAACAAAGGAGTTGGTGGAGAATATGAAGTCCAAGTAGGAAAATTAAAGGGTTCCAAAGGAGTTGTTTTTATAGGCTGGATTCGGATGGACCAATGGAGTAGTTTTGGATTTATTGACTACGTTTGGAGATCGAATGGAATTCAAAAATGATTTGGAAATGAATCCGAATGCAGTGGCAAAGGAAGTCATAAATAATGAACCGCCTAATTTGCCAGACCCCAAAAATTCTGCTGATTGGTCGGAAAGTAATGCACTCGCAATGAACAATGCCCCTTACTCCTATCCTTATTCATTTCCGGTGATAATTTTGGCGTGCTTTATTAGCGCTTTTCTTTTTTAATTTCTTCCCTAATTTATATATTATGTACGAAATTTCAAGCTTTATTTTAATTTTGATAAATTTGAATAGTTAATTAACCCACCTTTTCCATTTTGTCCAAGTACTCCAAATGAAAGGGATTCATCGATGAATATTCGCACTTTGTATTTCCATTTCAATTCAATCAATTGGGGCAATGGGCAAATTGAAGCCGTTTTTGCGAAAATTCCCTCAACAATAATGCACCGTCGAATATTTTTTGCCTTCCTTGGATTCTAAAAAAATATGTAAATATTTATTGGAAGATTGAGTAGAAACTTTCTTGTCGATTTCATCCTGTTCCTTCAAAAGGCTTTCTAAATGTTCCATATCATTGTGTTCAAACCTATTTAATTATTAAAAAAAATATATATTTAAAAATGATTAAACCAACCAAACAATTTTGCTCTTCGATGCTTGAAGCCCTTTTTGAATTGCGAAATTAACTGCTTTGTCCGCGAAAATTATGTCCCCAGATTTTGAATATGCGGGAATTGCACTTGAAATTGTGGCAAATCCATAACTGAAAATATTAAATTTAAAATATTAAATCAAAATTTATTAAAAAAGTACAATCAATAATAAGTGTTTTTGATTCGATTAAAATTGTGATTTAATTATATTTTAAAATAAAATTACAATTACAAATTAGAATTACAATTACAATCGCAAATCAGAATTACAATTACAATCGCAAATCAGAATTACAATTACAATCGCAGATCAGAATTACAATCGCAAATCAGAATTACAATCGCAAATCAGAATTACAATCGCAAATCAGAATTACAATCGCAGATCAGAATTACAATTACAATTACAATCGCAAGTCAGAATTACAATTACAATCGCAAATCAGAATTACAATTACAATCGCAAATCAGAATTACAATTACAATCGCAAATCAGAATTACAATTACAATCGCAGATCAGAATTACAATTACAATTACAATCGCAAATCAGAATTACAATTACAATCGCAAATCAGAATTACAATTACAATCGCAAATCAGAATTACAATTACAATCGCAAATCAGAATTACAATTACAATCGCAAATCAGAATTACAATTACAATCGCAAGTCAGAATTACAATTACAAATCAGAATTACAATTACAATCGCAAGAATTACAATTACAATCGCAAATCAGAATTACAATCGCAAATCAGAATTACAATTACAATTGTAAATCAGAATTACAATTACAATCGCAAATCATAATTACAATCGCAAATCAGAATTACAATTACAATCGCAAATCAGAATTACAATTACAATCGCAAGTCAGAATTACAATTACAATCGCAAATCAGAATTACAATTACAATCACAAATCAGAATAAAATTTAAAATTTTTTCCAATATATTAAATACTAAAATTTGAACCCACCTATATAAAATTGATTCTTCGCAGCCCAAAAATTCAGCCAATTTCCTTTCCAATTCTAAATGAACATCAACTGTTCCATAAAAATTTCTAGGCCCACAAGCACCCACTCCATATTTGTAAATTGTTTGTTGGGCTACTTCCTTTTGCATTAATTTGAATTTAATATAAATTCACGAATTACCTCAATTCGTTTATTTCCAATAAGTGAGAGAAAATCATTTGACGACATATTCAAACAACATTTCCCATCAATATCAACATATTTCGTCATTTTACTATAAATTTAAAATATTAAATTGATAAATCGATGAATGATTACCCATGAATGATTCTTGGGTTGGGAATTAATTCATCTGGATATTCTTCAACCAATGGTTTTGGCTCCCAATTTGCAATTATTTCATCTTTTTCCTAGAAATTAATTTAAATTAATTAAATTCTTTCCATAAAAATTAACCTTTTCCGTTAATTTTGGATTCCCTTCATCTTTTGTTTTCTTCGGTCGAAGACGTTTAAAAACGAATAAACTAAGTGTCAACACCAAAATCAATGATAGACTTCGGAAAGCAAGTGCAAGGGCATAAAGAAAAAATATTAAATATCCTCGAAATTGTAAATGACCCATTTTGTTGCTAAAAATAATCAAATTAAAATTGTATAAAAATGGAGAAAAAATATTAATGAAAATTATAATCAATTTGAACTGCAAAATTAGACGAATTTACATATAAATTTATAAAAAATTTATTAATTTAATACATAATCAAATGGAATATCTTTGTACCCAAATTCTTGCCATTTTTTCATATTCTTCTGGATTTTCTAAATATAATTTTGCCTTTGTTGGTTCCAGCGGATTATACGGATCACAATTATAAAATAATGAGATCAACCTCTAAAATTGTAATTAAATTTTATTTTTAAATTTAAATTAAAATACCTCGATAATGGTTGTAATTCCCATACTCGATTTCCAATTTCTCTTTAAATCCAAACAAACTTTGCCTTCACTGAAAATAACAAACTTTATAGTAACTTTTTAAGAATATTATACTTACTTATTGACATTGCAGTGAAATATTTTTGTTCTGAATTCCACCTCTGGCGGATCGAATGGATAATTTAGTCCGAAATTGAATTCACAGAAAAATGTTCCACCTTCATAAAATGTATCCTTTGGACCAATAAGAACAGCAGTCCAATGAAAAATATTATCATTGCAAGGATAAGCATAACAACTGAAAATTATAATTTTTAATTTAATTATAAAATGTAATTACTTTGGTATTGAATTAGCCTCCAATTGTTTCAGTTCATTAATTAATCTTCGATTTGCAATTGTTTCTGGAATTTCGCCCAACGGTGCTCCTTGAATTTGTAATAAATTGTTCTTCGCCGCCATTGAAAATATAAAAAAAATATTTGATTGGATTGAAAACGATGAATCCTTATCCTTTAAAAATAGAAAATTTAATGTATTTGTATTTCATATCATAAATATTTGATGAACAATTTTAAACCACTCGAATCTTGAATTCTATTATATAAAATTTGGCCATCAAGCTGCCCTACCTGCAATCGACGGGATTAGATTGGCTAGCGCGGCGCCGCGTGCGCATGCGCACTGCGCATTTCAGCAGAATTTTTCAGTTATGGCATTCTGCTCACTTTAGATTTTGCTAGTTTTTTGGCGCCTTTTCAATTTACCTAACTTTCATATTACCTATCCTGCTATTTTATTTCAAATTACCTATATTTCAAATTACCTATCTTTCATTTTACCTATTTTCAAATTACCTATCCTGTTATTTTTTTTTCAATTTACCTATCCTCCTTTTTTATTTCAAATTACCTACTTTCAAATTACCTATTCATCTATTTTATTTCAAAAAACCTATTTGCTTTTTTTCATTTGTTTCGACTTTCGGAGTTCAATTTTCTGGCAATTTCTTAGGTATATAGGTTTTCGGTCATGCTGAGTGCAATTCTGACGATATTAAAATTCTTATGGAGGCACTTTACATGGAAAAATTGCTAAATAAAGCCAAATAACATTATTACTGGATGGATATTGCAAAAACTTGATCAAAATTGGACTTCATTTAGAAAAATTTTCAAAATTTAAGGTAAATTAGAGTGTCATTGATAAATTCGGAGTGCCATTTGGAAATTGGAATATGAATGTCATTGAGGGAAGGGGGAGTTCCATTAGAGGAGGGGGAGGGGGTGCCATTGACGAATATGAAATGCCTTTCGATTAAAAACATTTTGGCGATCAACCTGTGGAGTAGGAGGCGAACATCGGGAGGACGGGGCCAAGGATCTGATGGTCCCTTAATCTATGCTTTCACCTCCAGATTTGGTGTAGGGTCCATTCCTCTAAACGGGTCCATTCCTCTAAATCAGAGTAGGGGCTAGGGACTATGGGCTTATGGGCTTCGGAGCATAGGAGACAAACGGAAATAGTACCTGCAAAATTTTTTTAAGGAATGGACCCGTTTAGAGGAATGGTCCCGTAATCCCAGATTTTGGTAATTGGTATTTGGTTATTTTGATAATTGGTATTTGATAATGATAATTATTGGTATTTTAGTTTTATTTGCCACTTATTACTTGCAATTACCTATATTGGCAGGCAAATAATGAATCCTCTCTCGATCAATTTGGCCCTGGGCTAGCGATGATAACGTGCGGAGAGCCTGTATCTCTATCTCCAGTATGTAGCCTCGGGTACCCATAATGCTCGCCTTCACTTCCAATAGTCTGCCAGAAACTATCGGCAGTTCCCTTTCCCAAATGCAAAGCTCTATCGTCGATTGCATGGCTCTTCTGTCGCTGGCACAGCTCTTCTCGGATGGCACGGTTTTTGTGTCGATGGCACGGCATAAAATGGCGTGGCACAACTTTTTACATTGATAGCTTGGCTAATTTTATCTAGAAAATTCCCCTGCCTTTATATGGCAAATTTTTCCTTTTTTTTTCATTTTTCTGCCAATAATTTGCTCAGATTAAAAAATTTCGAAAAGCCAATATCAGATTTGGATTCAGCATGGCCGAAAACCCTAGGATAGATGAAACTTGGCACTAAATTAGCTTAAAATAACGTTAGAAATAATAAAAAACCAAATAGGTAAAAATTATAGGTAATTTGAAATAATATAGGAGAATAGGTAATTTGAAATAAAATAGCAGGATAGGTAATTTGAAAATAGGTAATTTGAAAGATAGGTAATTTGAAATAAAATAGCAGGATAGGTAAATTGACCCCGCGCCAGTTTTTTAACCCGGTTTCGATTTCGACCAGCGCAGCGTTTTTGACTTTATAAGAATTAAAATTTGTATAATTAAACCTCAGAGAATTCATTGGCTAGGCACCACTTTTATTTCATTTTGCCTGACCTGCTGGGTTTAATAGGCGAAAACCGGTTTGGATAAAATATCTTAAATGCGAAACGCGGCGCGGCAGCAGGCTCGGCTCGCTGAATGCAAATGCAAATTTGTAAAATGCAACCCGCAGCCCTGAAATGTGAAATCTAATCGTGTCGCGAACTTTGGGCACCAGCGTTTTTTTTACTATCATTTCAATTCATTAATTTATAAACAATTTTAATTTATCAATTATATAGATTGAATAAAATAGTAAAATAAAAATATACATTTCTTATCTCCACATGTTTATAAAGGAAAAAGGAAATGACCGATGATATAAATAAGTAGGTTTATCCTTATAATTTAATTAATTAGTTACCCTCCTCTTTTTTAGATATGGAATGATGGGCTTACTAAAAGCCATTAAAGAAAACGATGAAATGCGTTTAGGCTATGATCTCAACAAAATGGGCTTGGATTTTGCTAGCAAAAAGTTTGATTCCATTTTTTCATTAATTAAATATTTAAAATCATTCAGAAGATATTTATACAAAACTTTCTGGGGTCCTTTTGGCGATCGGCCAATGAATGCGGTGGATTCGAATGCGGATGTGCCAGTTGAATATCGAAATGTTTCAATGATCAGAAATAAATTGCCAGAATTGAAGATGGCCAATTTGGCCGAAGATGCACTCTTCTACATTTTCTATAATTTCGCTGGAGATGTCTATCAACTGGCTGCTGCATCAGAACTGTAAAAAAATATTTATTAAATTAATTTGATAAATTAAATTAGGATCAAAAGGAAATGGCGATTCCATAAGATTCGGAAAGTTTGGTTTTCTTTGTCAACGCGGATGCCAATGCCAAACAATGGAATATTGCCAAGCGGTGATTTGGGTGAATGCATTTGCTGCTATTTTGACCCAATGAAATGGAGAAATGTTTGTGAATTTAGCTTTTTTTATTAATAATCTACGAATTTAGGAAACATTAACCATCAATTTGCGTGAGGAAGACTTTGAAATGGAAATGAATTTATCAGTCATCAATAATAAACAACAATATTCATCTTCTTCTACGGGCACCAGCACCGGTTCCACTTCAAATTCAATTCCAAATCAACAAATTATGCCACCAAAAGTAGCACCCAATATTTATAAGGAAGTGGATGCACCGCCTTCATTGCCAACAACAAATGGACCGAATTCATTCCAAAATGAACAACAATCTGCCATAAATCCTCCTCTTCCTCAACAGCCACCACAATTTCATTCAACTTTTGAATCGACCATTAAAATGTTTGTTTTTATTACCAGGGTTCGGATAGTTCATATGTAAATAAAAAGTCCAAAATATCTTATTAGATTTATTTGACTTTTATTTTTGATAATTTTTGAACTTTTTTAAATCATTTTTGCTAAATTTTTCATAGAAAATTGCCTGAAAAAAAAACAAAATTGGCTTTTTTATTGGCAAAAAAAAAATATTTGAATTAAGCAGGGCTCGGACTTTCGACCCCAGGCATTCCAAATACCCTCTCTTCGCCAATCGGCCAAAATTTACTGTGGTGGAAATTAGGAAAATTAATTAAAACGGGCAATTTTCTTGATCTGTTCACGAATTTTCACATATTTAATCCAATTTATTAAAATTGAATTCAAAAATTTTCCTTTTTATTAAAAATTTCCTCCTGATATAAAGAAAAAATATATTTACATAAAACTATCCGATCCGAACTCCGCTTATTTCTCTACAATTTAAAATTAATTTTATTATTTTTTAGTGTTCTAAATCAATTGAAGAAGATTTCGCAGGGAATGGCCATCCAAAAATCGGAAATTCGCCCACTCATAAATTTTTTGAACGAAAATCCGGAAATATTGGGCAAATTGGACAATGGAAATCAAGTAAAAATTTTTAAATTTATTTTCTAAACAAAAATTTTAGTTTTTCAATTTTCTCCAATATGAACCCGAAATTGCTGGATTCCTTTTGGCCTATCAATTAATGTACGATTCGGCTTCATATTTTTCGAATTTGGAAATCTTACTGAATATGAATGTCAATATTCAGGTTTTTTGAATAAATAAAATATTTTTATTAATAAATTAAATTAAGACGCTGACTGCCGTCAACAAATTTGTGAGAATTTGCGAATTTAAGGTGAAAAATTATTAATTAAAATACTATTTTTTTAAATATTTTATAGTCATTGCCAATTCCGGGTGAATTTCTGAATAAATTCATTTCATTGTGCATTTCCACCTGCGATCGGGATTCCACCAATGATTTGGCCGCTCATCGCTTAGGTTGGTACTTTTCTGGAAATTAGGGCCAATTCCTCCCAAAATTTCAGTTCGAATGGTTTGCGTTTTCCTGGACTCGCTGCTTGGCTTCAAACATTTTGACCCATTGGTAAATCAATTCAAATTAAATTAATTTAAATTAATTAATTTTTTTAAAGACAATGCGCGCCGAAATCCAAAATTTTGTCACCTCTTATCTGAATCTCAGGGAAGCATCTCAACTTTACCAGAAAACACTTCAAATTTGATGGATTGGTTGCTGCCTCATTTTTATTCCTCCCATCCACATCCGTGTCCTTTCATTCACTTTAATTCCAAAATATTCTCATTTTTCTAGTCCCAACATTTTTTACTTCTTCAACCCACCCCCACAAATTCCATCGCCAACAAAAAGCCCACACATCTCCTTATATTACCTTACCTACCTAATTTTATTCCTCCACACTCATCCCATTCAATTCATTCAATTTTAATTCATCAATTTTTGCAATTTTTATTATTGAAAAATTTGCCATTGGGTGTATAAAAAACGAGTATAAAAATATTATTTTCATTATTGGAAATTGACTAGACAATTAATATAATATATACCGTATTTTTTCCTAATAGTAGCCCCTTCTCTAATAAGCCCCCTTTTTGAGTATTTTTAGGGTGAAAAAATTAAAAAAATGAATTTTTGTTCATTTTGGAAAGTCTCTGAAAAATAGTAGCCCGGTGCCACTATTAGGAAAAATACGGTAAATGAATTAATCAAAATTATTCATGAGAAAGGCTGGAGGATTTTGGAATGATTGTTGATGATTTGCAGCTGCAAATTGTCTATTTTGCTGTTGATGATGGGCCCAATCCAAGGAGGATCCACTCATTGTTTTTGAATTGATCTAAAAACAAAGAATTAAATTATTTTATTTTTTTAATGGAATAATATTAATTTCTTTCGATCGAAAAATAATTATACGGTATTTTGAGGCCTATCAATGCCTAAAAGGGCCTTCCCTATATGTCCTACTGTACACTTTTTGCCCAATCACTATCCTATCAATCAAAAATTGCCTCAATCCATAAAACCTCATCAGATCAGCCCTTTTTCCTCCCCATTGGTGATTGCTGATTGGTTCCTTTCTCCTTTGGCTGTTCATTTTATTATTTCTATTTTCACGCCCAATTGGTAAATAAATAATAATTTAAAGTCAAGTTCCCCTTTAAATCCATATTCTTTCGGCCACTGATGAGGGATTATTAGGCCACCGGCGAAGCCTGCAAATAAATTGCCCTAGATTAGGTCTAATAAGGCCATATAACTTTGAAAAAGATTTTGGGTAAATTCAATCATTTTTGGTAAATTAATATACTTCCATTTTGTAATTCTATTTTCGTTAAGTTGTAATTGACTCACTTTTTGTGTTGGCTCCACTTTTTCCACCACAAATTTTGCGGTAATATTTTGTTTTGGGCAGTTCGACACGGTCCCAATGCCCATTGGCCTTTCTCTTTTTCTCCATTTGGCACGTCGGTTTTTAAACCAAACCTAATTAAAAAGGCACAAATGTAATGAAAAGTCACAAAGCCCTTGGGAATTATTTTTTCTTCCCATTAAAAATGTGTGTATTCATTAAATATTTAATTAAAATAATTAATTATTTCTCACCCGAATGCATTGTTCTGCCAATCCAATTGACCTCGAAATTTCGGCCCTATTCCCAACATCCGGATATTTATTCCGAATAAAAAGATTTTCCAATTCCGACAATTGATGTGAACTAATTAATAAAAATAAATTAGTATTTTAATTTACAATTTCCATTTCACCTGAAATGTGTTCTTTGCCTTCTTTGCTTTATTTGTGATTGGATTAATGCAGTTTTTTCCACATTTGCCCCTTTTTGCTGTTTGTTTTTATCCCTCTTTTCCAATTCTAATTGAAAATTAACAAATTCGTTATTTTGGTTGAAAATCCAACTTTTTCCACTGCCATCCACATTTGCCGACACTTTTGGTAGGTTCACCTTTTTTGCACTTTTTTCTTTTTCTGTATTATATACGGAAAAATGTTGGGAAATTGTCGTTGAAAAGGTGGGAAAAGCAGTGGCCGGAACAGTGGCTTTAAAAAATACAATTATGGCCAGTTTTCCCTTCCATTTCCCTTGCCATTATATCCGAATGGAAAAGCGCGAATTCCAGCAGAAGCAGTGGCGGATGAATCTGGGCCAATTCCAAATTCGATTGGAGGCAAATATGGATGATGCGAAATTGTTGGATTGTTGTTGAATGTGGTGGAATGATGGAATTGGGATGGATTAAATGATGACGGGGCAGAAGCAGATTGTGTAGATGAAGGATTTAGATGGGAATGATGATGGCCAATTTGGGTGGGGAATTCGTAGGGATTGACCAAAGGGCCGGCGGCAATTGCCCAGCATCCAAGGAAGGGTGCCTGATGATGAGAGGAGCCAGCCTTATTAATCAGCATTTGTGCCTCCTCATTATTAGGCGGATGAATGTGAGGAATGGCCGAAGAACAATTGGCCCAATTTGAATCATTCAATTGGCTTTGGATGGCCATTGATGGGGGCGGCGGCGAATTCGTGGATGGCATAAACATCGCCTTGGGTCAGTCCCGTAATCCACCGATGCCAAATTCCCTGTAATCCGTAGATGTTAAGACTTAAGAACATTTTTTAAAGAAAAGGGAGGAGAAGGGATCACCGCATTGAATTTAATCCCCAAAATGAGCTTAAGGGCAAAATGGAATATTGAAAATGAAGAGAGGAAGCATTTGCTGGTGAATGACAAGAAAAAGTACAGTAGAAATTGGAAGGAAATAAACAGCCACCCAAAATTGGCAGCAGTAGCCAAGGGGAAAAATTTGGTGGCCTTCTGGCCAAATGAGTGAAAGGGAAGGGGATTATAAACGATACTGCCGGCCTCATCATTTGTTTAGCGAAAAATGGAAAATGAAAGGCAAAAGGGGGTAAAGGCTAAAGGGTCACAATGAAAAAATGGCAAAAAGATGGAAAAGCTCAAAGGAAAAGTCAGCCAAAATATATGGCACACTTTTGGGGGCAATTTTGGAATGGAATTGCGTAATGAATGAATGGGATGGATGGAAAGATTTTTGGGGCCGCCAATTTATCATGAAAGAAAGGAGGGCAAGAGGCCATCATCATTTTGGCCATATGCCGGCCAAACCGACAAAGGGGCGAAAGGACAAGGATTGCGCGAGAATTGAGGGATGAAGGGAAAATGAGGGTGGTTAAGATGGAATTGGAAGATAATAGAGGAAGAAGGGATGGAGGATGATGATGCCAATTTTAATTGTAATTCTGATTTGCGATTGTAAATGTAATTCTGATTTGCGATTGTAAATGTAATTCTGATTTGCGATTGTAATTGTAATTCTGATTTGCGATTGTAATTGTAATTCTGATTTGCGATTGTAAATGTAATTCTGATTTGCGATTGTAAATGTAATTCTGATATGCGATTGTAAATGTAATTCTGATTTGCGATGTAATTGTAATTCTGATTTGCGATTGTAATTGTAATTCTGATTTGCGATTGTAATTGTAATTCTGATTTGCGATTGTAATTGTAATTCTGATTTGCGATTGTAATTGTAATTCTGATTTGCGATTGTAATTGTAATTCTGATTTGCGATTGTAATTGTAATTCTGATTTGCGATTGTAATTGTAATTCTGATTTGCGATTGTAATTGTAATTCTGATTTGCGATTGTAATTGTAATTCTGATTTGCGATTGTAATTGTAATTCTGATTTGCGATTGTAATTGTAATTCTGATTTGCGATTGTAATTGTAATTCTGATTTGCGATTGTAATTGTAATTCTGATTTGTAATTGTAATTCTGACTTGCGATTGTAATTGTAATTCTGATTTGTAATTGTAATTGTAATTCTGATTTGCGATTGTAATTGTAATTCTGATTTGTAATTGTAATTCTGATTTGCGATTGTAATTGTAATTCTGATTTGTGATTGTAATTGTAATTCTGATTTGTAATTGTAATTCTGACTTGCGATTGTAATTTTAATTTATGATTTGCGATTGTAATTGTAAATTCAGATTTATAATTGATGTTGACGATTTTTTCCAATTCGATTAAACAAAAAATTAAATTTCAAAAAATAAGATATCTTAATCTTCCCTTCTTCCAATTTTCCGTTCCCAATTATTTCCGTCAATTTTCCATTCATCCACTTTGCTTCCTCAATCGCTGTTATTTTGAGTATTTCTCCCACATCCATCCAGTCCATTCTATTCCCCGCCATCTTCACGTCCACACGTCCAATCGGCCTAATAATCCGGATGACTTGTGAAGGGACAGGGGATTTGCTGCACCGATTGACAAGGGCACTTGACGGCTGAATGATTGGAAGGAAAGAAGAAAATGTAGGCCAAAATAAGAAGGATATGGTCGCTGGGATTGAATATGAATAATTGGGTCCCAAAATGGGATAATTCCCCTCTCCTCTCATTGCTTCATTTCGAGGGTTTCATTTCAATCCCCGATGCTGCTGATGGTGGGTTTTTGGCTCATTTCCTTCCTTTTCTCCCTTCGCCATTCCTCGCCTCCCTCTTTTCGCGCGTTTTTTTGACCATCCTTCTGCCCTTCACAAAGAATTCATCCCCTCGACCAATTCTTTTGGCCCATCCATTCCCTCCATTTTCTTCGTCTTTGTTTGGCCAATCCCCCACAGCCCGCACCCATCCCATCCCTTTCGCGCAACTGACCGCTCTCGACTGGCTCGTCAGCCAACAAAAAAAACGATGCCCCTTCCCATCCGTCATTATTGATTCTTCGAAGATTAATGATTTGCGCCGCCGCCGCCATCAATTGATTGTTTGGTTAAAATATGGCCATTTCCATCATTGGCCAAAACTTTTCCCTCAATCTATTCCTTATTTTCCCCTCCTTTCATTTTCGTACAATTTACCATTTTCCCCCATTTATATTCATTTCACGTCCAAATCCCCATTCCAGTTCTGCTTCTGTTAGTCTCCGTAATCTGATCGCCATTCTTCGACGTGTTTTTTTTTTGTTGTGTTTTTCTTCCCACTTTTCCGCCCAATGATGGGCCAAAAACAACAACAATGGGCCTTCTCAACTCTCTTTTCAATCTCACAATCTCCAATCTGAACACTTAGTCCACCAAAAGACGGTTCATCCGTTCAATTTATTCCCGCTTCTTCCCTTGCCCAATTCATTCTAATGCCTATTTTGGCCGCCGCCTTCCTTTTGCTTCTCCCTTTCGCCTCTGGCCAATGCCCTCAACTCCAATCCCCTTGCCGGTGTGCCCCTTCCATTTATGAGCCAATTGCCATAATCTGTGAAAAGGCTGGCAGCTTGGAAAATGCCCTCCAAGCTGCCCAACCTGCCAAACGTTTTCCAATTGATTCGCTCACAATTGTGGACACTGTATGATATTTTTTGTTATTTTTTTCATTATTTCCCTATAAAGGCCATTTCTTCCCTTCCCGCCAATTCATTTTACGATTGGACAATTCTACGTTTAGTGTTGAATCGAAATACATTGACAAAAATTGAGGAGAATGCCTTCAATGGTGTTTTGTTGGATTCATTGGTTGAATTGGATTTGTCCGACAATTCACTCGCCCAAATTGCCAATCAAGTCAACCTCCTCCCCAATTTCTTTTTCAATTCATTTTTGCAGCTTGGTGGCCTTTCCCAATTACGGAATTTGCGTAAACTTTACCTCAATCGAAATGGAATCTCCCAAATGCCTGCCGGAATGTTTGCCCAATTTGCCAGCCGAGAAATTCTTCTCAAATTGGAACTGCGTGGCAATCGACTGACGGACCAATCTTTGGCGGAAGGAGGCGAAGGTGGCAGTGCATTTTCCCCATTGAAAAGTCTCCAGGAATTGAGTCTGGAGGCGAATCAGCTGAGTATGGTGCCAAGTGCCGCATTGAGTGCCCAAAGGCCGACTTTGACCAATTTGAATTTGGGCCTAAACCAGGCAAACAAAAACAATAAAATAAATTCAAATTAGCCTTCTTAGATTCGTGAAGTTCCCGTTGGCGCCCTAAATTTCCCCCAATTGACTTCACTTTCGTTGGAATTCAACGGGTTGAGTATGATTGTTCCCCAAGCATTCCAACAAGTCCCTCACCTTCAATACCTTTATTTGACTGGCAACAAATTCCCGGCTTGGTCACCCGAAATGTTTCGGTCAATTTGGCCCCCTTCCTTGGCCCATTCATCCTTCCATTCTATTTCAGTTTCATTCCGGAATTGAAAACCCTGGGAATTGGGGAAACGCCAATTTCCGTTATTCCATCCAACGCATTTGTCCATATTCCCAATTTGATGCGGCTGGAAATGTCCGAAGCCGCCGTGGACACAATTGAGCCAGGTGCCTTTCAAAGGACACCGATGATTCAGGCAATTGTGTTGAACAAAAATAGATTAACCAGGTAAATGTAATTTTGTGGCTAATAAATGTATTCCATATTTAAGGGTCCGAACGGATATGTTCCAAGGATTGCAAGAATTATATTCGTTGGATTTGCAGGGAAATCGTTTAGAATTAGTCGAACCAAGAGGATTCGCCAATTTGCCAGCACTTCGCCATTTGGACATTAGGTGAAAATTGGAAGGGGGAATATTAGAAGGAAATTGAATTAATCAGCTATAATTTACTGCAAACATTGCCAATGGACACTTTCGAGGGCACATTTGAACCAGTCACCGATGATCGGCGAGTCATTTATGCTTGCGGTTGGTCGAGGATTGGTTCGAATATATTCTAATTTATAGAGAATCCATGGCTTTGTGACAGCCAATTGGAATGGTTTCGTCAAATGTTACGTGATAATTTGGACATCGACATTGGTGGGCATGGGCACTAATATATTATTTTGCTATTTCCCATTTCACCCACTTTTCCAGATAAGCCTGGTTGTGTGGCCGCCTGTGGGCCCAGCCCAATAAATTGCCCGCCCGAGGGGACACCGCTTAGAGCTCTTGACTTTTGTCCTTCACAAGATAATCCACCACCGATGCCTTTGGTTGGCAATGCTTTGTCCTTGGTTGGATGGATCATTCTTGGTCTGTCCTCACTCCTCATTTGCTATTTGCCTATTAAATTATAATTCTCAGTGGCCATTATGACCATTTTGTTGATCAGCATTTGTTTGATGGCATTGCTCCGGTATGGAATGAGCCATCGACGCAAAAAACAAAAAGATGCCGAAATTGAGGATGAACAGCGAATTATGTCCGCCTCTGCCGGTTAAATCTTTTTTTCCCCTTTTTTCAATTTCAATTATTTTCCAGCCGCTTCTGCCTATCTTGGCTCCACCCTTCCTCGTCGACCACCAGCCCCCTACGCAACTCCAGCCGCTGCCTATGGTTCACCCATCGATTTGGATTTGCCACAAGCCCATAATTTGGAGGAACGGCACAATTATTTCATTTGATCTGTTTTTTTGAATGTCACTTTTAATGTAAGCGTGCGGATTCTCGAAAAATGCAAAATTGTCGAGTATATTATTTTGGTTTAAAAAAAGGCTTAAAAATAAGATGAATAAAATAAAAAGGGAATCGGTTCGATTAAATGAATTAAGGATACGAAATTCCGGAATGAAAGGGGAGATCAGAATTATCAACACAAATAAGAACAAAAACACAAAAAAAAAAACATATTCATCAGAATTTACAAATCAGAATTACAATTAGTACAATCGCAAAGGATAAACAAACAATTTTGCATTTTATGAAATTCGCCCAATAGCCATTTTTGTTTTGTTGTAATAAATGTGTTTATTTGTCGTAAATCGATCAAAAAAAGAAATTTTAAAAAGGATTGTAAAGAAAATTATGATAATGAAAGTGTTTAAAGTATTTTTTCCTATGGTTTTTGTACAAATTTAAGAAGAAATTGGATTTTATATCGATGAGCAAGAAAAGGCGGAGAATGATTAAAATAAATCATAGAATATATTAAATGAAGAATTCAGAATCGGACTCAATTTTCTGTTATTTTTCTTTAATTTGTTGTTCTTCTACTTCAAATTTTTTGCCATTTTCCATTGAATCCATTTGAATTTGAACTCCTTCCGGCCCTTCTTTCCGTTGTTGGTTATGGTGGTGATGATGATGTTTTCGTTGGGATTGTTCCCCTTCATTGACACAATCGAATGAGGCTGGCCGCATTAATATTTTGATGTGTCGACGGACACGTCGATCGGTGGCCGCAATTGGTGGAATCCCCGTCCCTGCTGGTGATGGAGTCGATGGCAACATTTCTGAGGCACTTTTAATTCGATGATGATGATGTGGAGGTGATGGAATTGGCTTATTCCCAATTGTTGTGGCCATTTCGGGTTGGCCCGATTCATTATGGGCTGCTTCTTAAATTTTAGAATTCGAGAAATATTTCCGTTGACTTTTTATTACTTTTTTCCGCATGTTTCCTTTGTCGATATCGTCGATAACTTTGTCGCCATTTTTCGGTCGCGTCGGCGGTCATTTTTGGTGCAGTCATTCCCAATTGTCGGCCAATCAAATTATCGTGTAAATTTCGGCATACCTTCAATAAAATTACATTGAATAGTAAATTAGGAGGGAAGGCTGACTCGATAATGGATTCCGATCAATTCCACTCCGCGCATCCAAAGGGCATAACCTCGACTGATTGGTGGTCTTTGCTGCATGGCCAATGCATTTTGACCACAAACTTTTCCTGGGGGAATGCCTCGGTAGAAGGCAACCCATTTTGGCAGACAACGTTTTGTTGGAATGGAGGCGACCAACTAAGAATTCGAATATGGTAAAAAGGAAGGAAAGTGGAAAAGGAACCTGGCCAAATGCAAGTTCGGAAATGCCAAGGCCAAAACAAAGAAGCCATTGGCTGAATGTGAGTGGAGCAGTGGAAAACCTGGTGGAATATGATGAGGAATAGAAATTTGTCAATAACAATAATGCCTAAAAGCGCCTTTCCTATTCATCCTACTGTACCCCATCCACTTTTTGCCTAATCACCTGTCAACCTATCAATCAAATATTGCCCCAATCTGCCTTTTTAACCCATCCCTTTCCTCTCCTATATGTTCTTTTCCTCTTTATATTTTTATAACATTTTCCGCAGAATTAATAAAGAATAATTTAAATTTGATTCACTTAAATCCCTACCCCATTCTTTGGGCCATTTGGGGTTTAGGCTTATTAGGTCTCCGGCGATCCAGTCGAGAGCCTAGGTTCTTGCATCAAACAATTTTAGCCCCAGATTAAGCCAAATTAAAACTAATAAAAATGGAATGAATATTTTAGGTCAAATTATTAACCATCTATTCCCGAATTGAACAATCAAAATTTGGGCAACGAATGTGGAACACCAAATGACACAAAACATCAAATTGGATGAAAGATGCTGAAAAGGGAAATGCGGGAAAATGTGGATGAATTGATGGACCCCAAAGGCAAATTCACTTTGAACACATTTCTCTCGCCGTGAACCTTCCTTGAATTGATTTCATTGAAAAGTGTCATCATAACGAATGCATTGAAAACAATGGTAAAATGTTGGGATGGAGGCGCAAAAAGTGGGGCACCAATGCCCGATTCAATGCCCAACAATGTGGGGCCTTTGAAAAGAAGGAGCATTAGCAGAGAGAATTGGTAAATTGCATGGCAACCAATGTTTTTACTAAACCAAATTATTTTTATTGTATATAAAATAGGGAAAATGAACATCATTGTCCGTGAGATCAACGACTTTTTGCGTCCGTATGGCTTTCGTTGAAGCAATTCTTCGGTTGGCATTTCCGTGGCCAGTGCCAATGATGCCAACGTGTCCATAATTAAATTCTGAATTAAAATTGGGGACTTATTGTTTTGTGGGTTCTTACAAGCCAAAGCATATGGACGGCTTTGAGTGGGGAATCGGCGATTGTGCAGGCACTCACAAATGCAGTGCAAACAGCGACCATATTTACGGTCAATTGGAATTGGAGAAATTTTGAGATGGAATCGTACACCTTTCAATGAATTTTATTATTTAAAAATATTGGCGTATTTATCCGAAAAATGAACCGAAAATGACTGAATTTACCCGACACTTTCGTGCGAAAAATAATATTTTTCAGGTCACATAACTTGGCCAAATCAGAATCCTACCCTAATCCCTAGCCCACACCCATCCTGGACCTTAAACCTAATTCAGTAATTTTTGGGTAAATTATTCTTTAAATATTTCCAAATTCAAACGAACATTTCTGCCCCACATTACGGCCTTCACAATTGATGTGAAATTGTCATCCGTCAAAATGATGTCCGATGCCTCTTTGGCCACATCCGTCCCGGCTATTCCCATCGCGAATCCAACATCCGCCTTTTTCAGTGCCGGCCCATCGTTGGTTCCATCCCCGGTGACCGCAACAATTTCCCTGTAAATTCCAATTTTCTCCATTTAACTCAAATTCAATCCAACCTTTGTGGATTCAATTTACTGTCGATTATGCCTTTGACAAGGACATATTTGTCCGCAGGTTGTGCCCTGGCCATCACCCGCAATTTTGGCCAAATTTGATCCAATTTTGACTGATCCAATCTGCCCTTTTCATCCCTTATTCTTTCGTTGAATTCTTTTCCTTCCACCACCAAAAAATCATCGCCCGGTCGTAAAATGCCGCATTGAATTGCGATTGCCCTGGCCGTGTTCACATTATCCCCAGTTACCATTCTCACTGATATTCCCGCCCGTCGGCATTTTCTGAATCAAAATTACATTAATTATTATAATTAATTAATTAAATTTTTTACTCAATTGCCGCCGGCACTTCCTCCCTAACCGGGTCCTGGATGCCGCAAATGGCCAATCCGACCAAATCCCCCGAAATTGCCTCCTCATCCTCCCAATTAATCTTCTCCTCCTCTTCGCCCGTAAGCAGAATATCTTTATAGCCAATTGCAATTGTCCGGAGCCCATCCTCGGCCATTTTTTGGATTATTTCTTTCATCATTTTTTCCTTCCATTCTTTTCTGAATTCCTCCAATTTTCCCTCCTCTCCAAGGAATAATTTGCATTTATTCAACAAAATTTCGGATGCTCCCTTGCAGAATACACGGAATCCAATTCGTTCATTTTCATTATTTTTTAATTCAATCACCGTCATCATCATTTTGCGCGATGAATTGAATGTATAAACTGCAATTAAATTATGATTATTTTTGGCATTTATATCCACCCATTTACCAACCTTTATAAAGCCCCTCTTCCGGATGCTCTTTTCTCACTTTTTCATAATCTCCGCCAATGCTTTTCACCCATCCCAACAATCCACATTCAGTTTTATTCCCCAATTGTTGAATTCGTTCGCCGGCCTTTTTCGGCTCCACAATCATCGAATTGTAGGCACAATTTACGGCAATTGCTTCACTCAATTTTGCCGAAATTCCACTGGGCAATTCGCCGGGTCCTGGTTGACTTTTCTCCTCCTTGAAATAATGGCCACAAATGTAGGATTGGACAACGGTCATTCGATTGGTGGTCAGTGTTCCAGTTTTGTCCGAACAAATTGTGGTTGCTGTCAATAATTTGAATCAATATTGCCTCATCAAATTGTGTCCAAACCATTTCCCATTGTTTCGCATGCGTCCAAATGCCGGACCAAATTATTGTCGTGCATCATTTTCCGTACGGAATATGTCAACGAAAGGGCAATGGCCAGAGGGAGGCCTTCAGGAATGGAAATGACCAAAATTGTGACGGCAATGATGAAAAATTTGACAAAATTGTGCAAATGTTCAACTTTGAATATTGCCCCCGTTTCGTTGTATTCCTGGATGCTATTCAAAAATCCAATTTAAATTTCACCCAAATGAATTTTACCAATAACGGATGACCAAAACCAACAAAGCCAAAACGGCCATTGTTGTGCCGCAATAAATGATTTGAAGGGCCAATGCCGACAATTTTGTTTGGAGGATCGATTTTGAGTGAATATCACAATTTTCTTCACTTCCATCACTGCTCGAAGAGGACAGTGAATCCGTGTCAGAGGAGGAGGATGAACTGGAAGAAGAGGATTCGGCCGAGGAAGATGATGAATCCTGTGGGCGGCCACCGCCCAAAAGTGTCCTTAAAATAGGTAAATTGATAAGTGAAGGGGAAAAATTGCAATGTGGGTCGTTCCGGCCATTTTAGCGAGTCATAATTCAGCAAAAAAGAAACCGTTTGATACAATCTTAGTATCATTGAATAGAGCTAATTGAGTTCAATTGAATAAATGTGTTTTTTACATAATCATAAATTAAGTTACTTAAAGTCGAAAAAGTGTATAAGTCATTTGCCATATTTATAAGCTTGTAATTAAGACGAAGAACTTTCCACAAATCTCTATATATTGTTCAGTAAAGCTCGAATAACTCTTACCAAAATCCAAGATTGCATCAAATGGTTTCTTTTTGGATGAATTACGACTCTTATATGGCTGTCAATGAAATGGTAATGAAATGTCCCTCATCAGGGTAAATTGACTGACATGATTATGCCCGTTTGGGAATGAATGCCAACTGAAAAATATCAATTTATTACTACAAATAATATTTAAATTTCCACCTGCAGTGATGACCATTTTGGCACTTCCTTCCATGGCGTATGTGCCAGAAAGGAGCACCGGATCTCGTTCGGTCGATTTTGTCACATGTTCGGATTCGCCCGTCAACGAGGATTCATCCACTTTTAAATCATTGCTTTGGATTATTATTCCATCCGCCGGAATCAAATCGCCGTATTTGACACGGGCAATGTCGCCAACGACCAAATCCGAAACTGGCACATCCACCTTAATGCATTATTTTTGTGAATTTTCCAAAAATCAATCAAACAGCTTCGCCATCACGAATCACTGAGAATTTATGGCCAGTTTCGATTTTGGCTTGCAAGTCTAAAATAAAAATGAATTGATGAGAGAGGAATGAAATGTGGAAACTGACTTCGAAATTGTCTTTCTTTGCTGAAATCATTTACGGCAGTGACCAAACAGACGACAACGACGCAAACCAAAATGGCCACTCCTTCAATCCAGGCTGAATCATGTTCCTCCGGATCCTGCTGGACAATATCCGGCGGTTTGGCCAATGTCGAATTAATGTCTGAATTTTTGTTGGAATTGGAATTAGAGGCGATGATGGTCAACTCGATATAGTGAAGGGAAGGAAATGGGCATTGGATGAGTCATTTCGATCGGCCTTGCGGAGAATTTCAGTGGCGGAATCTTCGCCCAATTTGGTAGTTTCATTTCCAATTATTCCATTGGTGTCATTGTTGCCAAATGCCTCGGTAGATGGTACACCTCCGCCTTGGCCGGGCTCGACAAAAGACAAAGCCAACGAGATAAAACCGGCAACGATCAAAATGATCAAAGTTGGATCCTAAAGGGGAAAATGGGCGTAAGTCAAATTTGCATTTTCACCTTGCTTGCATCAAACAACAATCGCCAAAATGGTTTTGACTTGGCACTTGGGATCGTATTTGGCCCATATTTTTCGCGTCTTTTCGACAATTCCTCTTCATCGAATTGGCCCCGGCATTGGTCAACGCCCAAACGGGAGCAAAGGCCATCGACCCCTTCGAATTCTTGGTTCAACTTAAATTGGCCAAATGAATTAAATTATTCCAAATTTTTGCCACTTTCAATATGGCCTCTGCCCCACGGGATTCCATCAATTTGCAAAGTTGATGTACGGTGGGCCATTCCGCCTCATTGGATGCCTTCCCTTTTTGGTGTCCTGCCCTCTTTTGGAGTGGTTTTTTCTGAAATATTCGCATTCCCGCTGTCCCAAAATGAAGAAAGTTGTTTTCTTTCACTTTTTGGTTTATGTTCAATTTATTATTATTGTTGACCGATTGGCCAAGGGACAATAATTATGTGGGAGGAAAGGAGAATAATCCGCTTTGGGGGCTAGACGTAAACAAGGCGGAAGAGGAATTTTGATGATTGGACCGGTCAGTTGCGCGGAAATGTGGAAAAAAAAAGAGAATATTGATCCAATGTTTGGACTAATAATGAATGAACTTTTTTGGGGGTTTATTCTTCATTTTTTCCTCCGTTCGACGAACACAATCATGGAAAAATGGGGGTGAGGGGAAAGATTATTGCGTCGATGATTGAGATGGATGATTTTGGTGATGGGAATGGGAAAGAAGAAGGCGCCTAATAAGAGGGGTGATGATCTGCCAGCCGATGATCAGATACATTTTAGATGGGACGGAATTCTTGATGATGACGAAAAAGGGCAGTCAAGGGCAAATGCAGCAGTTTATAAAATTGAACCCTTTTTACTAAAAAGCATTAAAAATGCCACTTTTTACTAAAAATGATCCTAGAAAATGACCATAAATCTATAAAATTGCCACTTTTTACTAAAAATGCCAAAACAAAATGCCCATAAACCCATAAAATTATCCATTTTTACTAATACTATTCGGTCAAATTCTCCCTTATTAATTAAATCAGATAAAATACGGTATTCAAAAAAGGAAAGGAGTACTTCTTCCCCTCCGTATTTTTTGTACTTGCCTGAAGCAAAAGGCCATCATCCCCCTCCCAATCCAATGGGCCCCCTTTCTCATTGGCCATGCCAATGCCACCCCCTCCATCGTTGAAAATGCCGCGAATTTTATCCTTTCCATCAAATCCGGTCAGCACCGAAATATATGGGCCCATTTGTGGTACTTATGGAGATTGGCCCCTACAAGAGAAAGGACTGATTGAAGGGAGAGAATTGATGGAAGGGAGCAATGTCACTTATATTGGGTTAATGGGAATGGAGTCAGCGAAGAAGGAATGAATTTCCTTGTGCGGTGAAGATTCCTAAAACGGTGCAAACTGCAAATGTGAATTAATTAGAATTAAATATAAAAGTTCATCCCAAACAATAGTGTTTTTATTTCATCCAAACTTTGTGTTATTGTTATTCTAGTATTTTTTCCAAACATTTTTTTTTAAAGATTTTGTCTTTTTGTTCTCTAAACTGAACATTTTGTATTTTTATGTTCCCAAACATTGAATGATTTATATATTTATTTAAAAATATTTAGTTTTTTAATGTTTTTTTCTTAATATTATAATTTTATATTTATATGCCGTGTAACCTCTTTTCATTGCCCATAGGGAATTATTTTTCAAACCCTCAAAAATTAGGAAAGTTAGAGTCTAACTCTTTTAATTTGTGGATATTTATGAATTAATTAGATCGGATTTGTAAATTTTTAAGGAATTAAGAAAATGCAATAAAAAAATATATTTGGTTTATCTTACCGAATTATGGATCCTCAAATTCGAGTATGGTGAATTAAAAGAGTTTTACATTTAAATATTTTATTATTTCTATTCATAATTATTTTAATTTTAAATCAAAAATTTAAATTAGAATTTGCACCGTTTTAGGAATCTTCACCGCACAAGGAAATTCATTCCTTCTTCGCTGACTCCATTCCCATCAACCCAATATAAGTGACATTGCTCCCTTCCATCAATTCTCTCCCTTCAATCAGTCCTTTCTCTTGTAGGGGCCAATCTCCATAAGTACCCAATTTGTGCCTTGGCCTTGTTGTTAGCTTCCATTTCCTTTTTGAACCAATTTAAGCTAAATTTTGGCACGAAAATGAATGGACCTTTGTTTTGTAAAATGACGAGCCCGGCCTCGGCTTGGGTGAAAATGTTGATTTTTGAGTAGTTTCTGAAAAAACAATTCATAAAAGACAGTGTAAATGTCCAAATTTGGAGATTGAGTAACATTTTAGGGAAACCCCATTTTTGGAAAATGAAATAGGGCAGCATATTTTGGAGTGGATTATGGGTGGGGATGGGACAATTCAATGGCCGAATTTATTGCCGACAAAAATCAACGTCAATGGAAAATTTGGAGGTAGAATGTAATTTTGGACGGGAATTAATCTGATTATGTTGATTCCAGTTGCCATTTTTATTTTCACATTTTCGGAAATGGATGGATTTTCAAAAGACCGTTTTGGCCTTTATGCGCGTAACTGCTCTTTCATTGGTTTTTTTTTTTATTTTTATTTTGCTCGAAAATGATCCCCATAAAATTGTGAAATTGAAATCGACAAAATGGCTGGCCACATTGCCCCCAGCATCATCATTTCTTCTGCTGTTCTTTGAAGGAGAGAGAATGGGCAAATGGCATCCAAAAAGTAGGTCAACCAAAGGATGGCAATGGTTGGGGCGAAAATATGGGAAGAAAATGGAAGAATTGTTGGCGAAGAAGAGGGGTAATCGGTTTGGGGAGATTGTGCGGTTTTGGTGGTGGCTGTTGATGACTTTATTATGCGTTCGCTTTTCTCCAAATAAACAACCAAAAGTGGGAAGAGGATGAATGGAAGGATTGGAAGGAGGATATGGATCGGGCAAAAGACCATTTATCGATTTGGTTCTTCGGGTTTAGGCGCGAAGGAAGAAGCCCCGAAAGTGTTAAATAATAATAAAAACAAATTGGTAGATTTGATGTATTTATCGTAAATAAATAAACAAAAAATGATTTTCGCTTTTGATTTACTCTTCGGCTTCTGTATCTGCACCCACAAATGGATTTGCAATTTGTTCAATTCCTTCATTGGGGGCAACGACGGTGATGGCAGTGCCTGAAAATGTGGTTTATTGAGATATTAAAAGTTTATTTGATTTTCGTTAATCCTAGAAAAAAAATTTAATTATATTTCAACATCGTAATTTGTTTTCTATGTTCATAGTGAGAGTAATTATGATTAATTCCAATTATTTTTGACAAATTTGATTAAAAAAATATAATCTTAAAAAGTGTAAAATTACCACGAGCCACTATCAGTCCCAAATTCCTCGTTTCTTCCGTAGTTCGTAACGGATCTTCTGGATCACGCAAAAATTCGATGGCATTGTCCAGCACCAAATTTAGCAATGCGTCATAGCCTTTAAGAGTTCCAGCTGCTGTAAATAATAAATTGTTTAACATAAAATCTATGCAAATTTAAACCTTCTCTGCCGCCTTGGAATTTAACTCTAACCATTTTATCGATGAATCGGGAGAGATCAACAATGCTTTCCTTCTTCTTTTTGCTACTATCGTCGATTGTCATATTTGTAAATTTTTTATTAAATTGCAATTAAATCTTGAAATTATCTAAATAAATTATTAGAATTTAAAGATTGAAATTCGCAAAAAGCTTTCCTTTTCCCCTATTTTCTTGAATTAAAAAAAATCAAACAAATATAAATATCAAATTCCGGTCATCAAGTGTAGTGATTTTGGATGCAGGGATTTTGGCATGATTGGAGTAGGGATTTTGGGTCGAAATCGAAATCAAATCACAAAATCACAATCATAATTCATTCATAAATCAAGATCAAGTCAAGCTTTTAAGCATACTTACTCTAGCATAGGCTCGACATATAAGCTTAAACCAGTTTTAAGCAAATTTTCAGTCTCTAATAAGCATAACAAAAAAATATGAGCAAAAAACTTACCTAAAAAACTTGGGCAAAAACTATCAACCTACCTATCTATCCATTCCATATCCAATCCATAGAGCATCATGCCATAGATATAGATTAAAAAAACTGCCACTCCATTATTTGTGTTTATGATAATGATAAAACCAACATTTAAGGAAATTTTAAACAATTATTCCTTCATTAAAATAATGACACAAAACTTTGCCGAACTTGGTTGGCGGACATTCAATTTCTTCAACTTATTACCTGTCCAAGATCCTGCAGATCCAACAAAAAAGGCAACAATTTTACAGGTAGAATTAATCATTAGTTTTTTGGAATATATTTAAAAATTTAGGGCATCGATATTCTCTGCTGGGTTCCATGCAGCAATGGCACTGTTCTTTTTGGCGAACCCCGAGGGGCCATTTTCCATATGGATCAAAGTTTGAATATTCGCTTTTTCAAAGCTTTCAAACAACGACTCATTCACTTTGCGTGCGCCCAAAATTTGCTAGTCTCCATCGGAGGAGACACGGAATTGGAAACCTCTAGCGGTTTTTCTTCCGAATCAACATCCAAAAATTCACCATCAACTCCAACTGTTCCAATGTTAAAAATTTGGGATTTAAATCAATGGGAAGAAGCAGTTGCCCCAAAATGCAAACAATCATTCCAACTCAATTTGGGCCGCAAAGTTGACGTGGAAAAAGTTACGGCAATTGCAATCAGTGAAGACTTGAATTTCTTAGTTGTCGGTAAGTTGTGAAAAATCAATTTTGATCATCATATCAAATAATTTAGGTCTCTCCAACACCGCACTCTACTACGCATTTGGTGATCTGCAGAAGGAACGTTCTACACCAAAATTCCGAGCACTCCGCGATGGTGACAACACATTTGGGGCTGGCAATTTGGTTGGCATTGCCATTGGGACAATCGGCGAAAGGACAATTGTGTCCTGTGTGGCGGATAAATCGCTGAATTCCTACATTCTTGGTTCAAATGGGAATTTGCAACAAACCGTAAATAACAATTTAAAAATTAAATTGAATTTAATAACTCATTAGATTTTGCATGATGCAAAAGGCTGTGAACGAAATTGCTGGTATTTTTCGCCACTTCAAAATCAACTAGTGGTCGCCGGCCGCGAAATGATTTACTTCTACAATTTGGCGGATTGTTTGGAAATGGGCGGAGAAAATGGTCGGTGCCATGCATTGGGCAGAGGTGCCGAAAAAGTGCAACTGATTGAGATGGATGGACTTTTGGCATTGCTCACTGAACAGGATGCTCCAATCCAGTGAGTACTAAATATGTAAAAAATCAAAAATTGGCCATTTTTTCAGGTCAACCAGCACTCAAAATTCCAAATTGAACACATTGACCATTTATGACATTGAACAACGCTATATTGCCTTCTTCTGCTCAATGCCATCCCCGTGCCATTTATTCCAATTGAATGAGGATATTTATTTGCTGAATGCGGATGGAGTGATGAACAAATTGGTGGAGGAGAGTTTACCAGCAAAATTGGACATATTAATGGCAAAGGAATTATTCGATTTGGCAATTAGGTTTGAAATTTAAATTCCGTAAATTATTAAAGTAAATTATTATTAAATTTTACTTAAATAATATAAAATATTTTTGAATAAATTTATAGCATTGTTCGACGAAATCGCCGATCGCCCACACCAATTTCGGCCGCTGATGGCGCCACCCAACATTCCGCCGAATGCATTGGAATTTACATGAAATACGGCGACCATTTATACAAGAAAGGAGATTTTGAGAATGCAATAAAACAATTCGTTGAGACAATTGGCCACGTGGAACCGTCAAATATCATCAAAAAGTTTTTGGATGGGCCACGGATACCGCAACTTTGTTTCTACCTGGAAATGATCCATCAAAGGGGTTTGGCCATTGGCCAGCATTCCACACTGCTTTTGAGTGCCTATGTCAAATTGAATGCCGTCCAAAAGCTGAATGAATTTATTGAGAGAGGTGAAAAACATTTGACTCAACCGGGATTCGATTCGGATGCGGCAATCAAAGTAAAAATAAAAAAAAAAAATTAATTAAATTTAAACAATTTTTGCCAGCTCTTACGTTCGGCTCAACTTTATCGAGTGGCAGCCAAATTGGCATTGAAATGTGGAAAACCGGACATTTTCCTGGACATTCTTTGCCAGGACACAAAAGAATGGCAAAATGCGTTGAATTTTATTGAGAAATTGCCGCCCACAAATGCTTGCAATTTTCTTGAATTATACGGGCCAATTTTGCTGGAAAATATGGAACAGGAAACATTGACGGTTATTCGAAAAGTGGTCAAGTCAAAAGGTTAGGGCTTAAGAGGAATTCATGTGGAATATTAAATTAATTAAATTTTATAGAAATAACCCAAAAATATCTTTATTGATTTAAAATTCCTCCAAATTTATTCATTATTGATTTTTTAGAAGCAAATATGAAGCAACTGGTCAAAATGTTGACAAGTCATCCAAAAAGAATGGAAGAATTGTTCAATGAATTGAGTATGGCCGGTGAATTGCAGGATCCCCAATTGAGGAATGTTCTGCTGGAACAAAGATTGAAACGACGGATGCAAAACGGCGGCGATGAGGTTTTGAATTATTTTTGATTTTTAGAATTATATTTTTATAGAAAATGAACAAAGAACAAATGGAAGGAATTCTCCAATTGGTTGGTCCGGACAATTTTGAATATGCCCTCTTGCTGGAGAATCAATACAAATGCCTGCCATTGGCCGTGCACATTTTGCGCAGTCAAAATAGGTAAAATCCTTTTTAAAGGATTTTATTAAACCTAAATTTTTGAATTTAAAGGAAAGAAGAACTTCTTCGTTATTTACTGCGAGAGGGCAATGTGATTGAAGCGATCGATTTGTGTGGTGAACAAGTTTTGCGGGATGTTTGGATCGATTTGATTGGATATGCGTCGACACGAAAAAGTGAAACCAAGAAGGAAGATTTGCTGGAACTTTTGAAACGGTAAAACATTTTATTAAAATTAAATAATTTAATTAGGATTTTTTATAGTAATTTGGGGACCAAAATAGTATTTCCTCTTTAAATGACCCAAAATTATTTAATGTTTTAATTTTCAGTGTTTCCCAATCGGATTTATTGCATCCATTGGTTGTGCTCGAATTGCTCTCGCGCAATGAATCAATTCAAGTGGGCGACATTCGTGAATACATTTCTGGGTGGTTGGAACGGCAAAATGAAGCGATCAAAACAAATGAAGGGAAATTGGCGGAACAGGAGAAACGATTGGAGGAAATGAATGCGGAAATTGAGGATTTGGAGAACAAGTTTGTTTAATAAATAATATTAATTTGATTATTTTATTTAGTGTCCAAGTATTCCAAGTTTCAAAATGTGCGGCCTGTAATAATCCATTGCATGTGCCGGCCGTCCACTTCCTTTGTCGTCATTCATATCACGCAAATTGCTTCGAGTCGTTCAGCGGAAATTCACCGGATCAATGTCCAGTCTGTTTGGTCGCTGACCGTAAAAAACAGCAGGAACAATCTGGGAATGAAGAACGGCGGGGAATAAGGCAACAATCAAATCAGTTCAATTATCAACAATTTCAGAATGAGGTTTTAGTTTTAATTAATTAATTATATAAGAAATAGTAATAAATAATTCTATTATGTTTAAATAAACCAATTTTAATATTTAAAATTAATTCCCCCAAATTTAAGTTGGCCAATTCAACGAATGTGATGTCCCTAATTTCGGAATACATTGCCAGCGGTGCATTCAATTCGATGTCAATTTCCGAAGAAAAATCCAATGCTGCCCCAACAAAGACCAACACATCCACAAATCCATTCGATGAAGAAGAAGAATGGATAAAATAAATTTATTAATAATGAAATGAGGCCTAAAGAAATTTTATATTTTTGTGATAATAATTTATATTTTTATATTTTTATTTGCATTTTCACAATAAAAATATTGCCAATTTTCCATTAATTTCTGCATTTTTAATTGTTGAAATCATTTTATTATCTTTATTCACTCAATAACTTTTTATGATTTAAATATTTTAGTAAATTATTGGACATTAAAAATGTCAAAGACAAAAAAGAATGGCGGCGATCGAAACGCAAAATTCAAGAGGAAGCCTGGCGGGAATATTCGTGGAGCAGAGAAGGGAAAGAAAAAACGTTCAAATCACAGCTTAAATCCAGGTTTAATTTTGAAAATAATTTTTAAGATTAATTAAATTACTTTCAAAAAAATCAATTTTTTTAATAAAAAAAACTAAAAAAAAATAAATATTTCCAAAAAATTATCCATCATTAGAACGCAAAATTGACGGAAAGACTGGCGGTGGTGGCAGTGGACCATCAACATTGCGTACAAAATCGACAATAAATCGCCTTCGAATGTACAAAAATTTTAAACCAGTCAGGTTCGTTCCATTTTCACTGAACATTCAAATATAATTATGTTTTTAAGGGACTCAAAGGGCAAAATCATCAAATCGGCACCATTTCAAGGAACATTGCAATCGGGCACTGTGGCCAGGGTTGAGCCTCATCGAAAATGGTTTGGTCAGTAATTTTGCAAACATTTTCATAAAAAATAACAAGATTTTAATAAAAATTAAATATAAAATTATTATTTAATTTATTTTTAATAGGAAATACACGAGTGGTTGGTCAAGAACAATTGCAACGTTTCCAAGAGGAAATGGGCAAAGTTTTGCATGACCCATTCCAAGTTGTGATGCGCCAAACGAGGGCACCAATTTCGCTGTTGCAGGAAAAAGCCAAGGTAAAAAAGGCGTTCAATTTTTATAATTTTATTCAAATTTAGCAACAAAGAGTGCACATTTTGGACACTGAAAGTTTTGAGCATACATTTGGGAAAAGAGCACAGAGGAAACGGGCAAACCTGAAGGCCAATGACCTCGGAGTATATTTTTAAATATCAATTAAATTTAATAATTCTCCATTAAAGGAATTGCTGGCAGAAGCGGAACAAAAAAGCGGCGAATATGTTGAGGCCAACGACCGTTCTTTGCTTGTCAATCAGGAAAGGGCAGCGGAGGAAAGAGCCGAAAATCCGACTCCATTGTTCCGTGCCGGCCAAAGTGCTCGCGTTTGGAGCGAACTTTACAAGGTTTTTACATATAAAATGGGAAAATTTAAAATTGATTATTAACCTAAACCTTATTAAAAAAATAAATTAAAGGTAATCGACTCATCGGATGTGATTTTGGAGGTGTTGGATGCACGTGACCCCCAGGGCACTCGTTGCCGCCAAGTGGAACAATTCTTGCGAAAAGAGAAACCACACAAACATTTGGTTTTGGTGCTGAACAAAGTGGATTTGGTGCCAAATTGGGTTACGGTTGGTCCAATCCATTCAAACATTTTTTAATGAACCATTTTAGAAAAAATGGATGCAAATTCTGTCAAAAGAAATGCCCACAATTGCATTCCATGCCAGCATTCAGCATAGTTTTGGCAAGGGCTCGCTAATCAATTTGTTGAGGTAAATTATTTTTCTGTTTTATTAGAAGAAATTAAAAATTATTTTAATCAAATTTTTCGAATATTCTTTAACAAAAAATTCAACCAAAAAATTATAAAAATTTTCACTTTCGAACCCTCGATCCTATTTTTTTCTTTAATTATTTATTAATTAAATATTATTAAAATGAGAATAATAATTAATCAATTTTTTAGACAATTCTACAAACTCCACCGAAAGGATCGACAACAAATCAGCATTGGACTCATCGGCTACCCAAATGTGGGCAAATCATCGGTGGTGAACACTTTGCGCAGTAAAAAAGTGTGCAAAGCGGCGCCTCTGGCAGGGGAGACCAAAGTTTGGCAATATGTGACATTGATGAAGGGCCTCTACCTGATTGATTGCCCCGGCGTTGTTTACCCACCGCATGGTGACACGGAAACGGATTTAGTGCTGAAAGGAGTGGTCAGTTGAATTTTGAAATTAAATATGAATATATCAAAATATTTGCCATTTTCATAACCATTTTAAATGTTTTTTTAAGTTTTTTTTGGAAAGAGTTTAATTAAATTTTCCGGAATAATTATTCTCATTTGTAATTGTAAAAGTCTGATTTATACCTAGTAGAGCTAATTCTGCATCGCTAAAAACCCTAAAATTCGGAATACTTCTGCAGGGCTACTTTTTATACATTTGTCTTTGATTACTGTAGAGCTAATTCTGCATCGCTAAAACCTAAAATTCAATGCTTCAGTAGGCAGTTTTTTAGACCTTGATTTGTAATTGTAAATTCTGATTTGTAAATTGATTTTTTCTTTCTCTCATTCTAATAAATTGTATTTTTTGTTCTAATTTTCGTGATCTGAAAATAAATAAAAATGACCAATTTTAATTAGGTTCGTGTCGAAAATGTGCCCGATCCAGAGAATCATATTCAAGCGGTTTTGGACCGATCTAGACCCGAACATTTGATGCGTCATTTCAATTTTGTGCCCACTAAAGAAACAACGAATTCTGACGAGAAATTTTGGACAAATGCCGAAGATTTCATGAGCAAAGTGAGTCGATAAATTGGAATTAATTTTAATTAAAATTTTTTGTTTTGAAGATTGCATTGGCATCTGGGCGTTTACTGAAGGGTGGGGAGCCAGACTTGAACACGGTGGCCCGACAAATACTCAACGACTATCAACGAGGAAATATTCCACATTTTGTACTTCCACCGGGCTGCGAACATCGAGAATCAATGAAAACAAAAACAAATGGAGAAGTGCCAACAACGGAGGGAATTACAATGGCCACTGATGATGAGGTGAATGAATGGTCAAATTAAATTATTTAGGACTATTTTGGAATATCAATTTTAAAATTAATTTTCACGATTTCAGAGACCAATCAATTTGGTGGAAGAAGATGAAAAGGCAGAATTGACGGATTCAGAATATGGAGGCGATCCAAATGAAATGGAATTAGAAATGAAAGAGGAAATTGATGATGAGGAGGAAGGGAAGGATTGGACTGGTGAAAAGGCAATTTTACAATCAATTTTGGCCAAAAGAAGAAAAATTGCTGACGGAGAAGAGGAGAAAATGAAAGAGGAAGGAGGAATTGAAGAAAAGCACACTGATGGTAATGATGATGATGGCGAGTCAAGTGTGGTCACCGATTTTGAATTTCAGGTAAAAATTAGGTTAAAAAATTATATTATTAATTATTTAATTCCAAATTTAAGTTGAGTACCACTGACGAAGAAGGCGAATTGGGCAGCATTGGTTCAGATTTGGATGAGCAAATTCAAATTGAGACGAAAAAGGCATCGAAGGAGTTGATCAAAAAGTACGGAGGAAAAAGACCCAGAGGCAAAAGAGGAGGCAAAAAGGGAAAGGAAGAAGGGAAGAAAGGAGGAAAACAATGGAAGAAGACAGGAAGAGCAGCGGAATTGTTGGCAACATTTGGAGAGGGAGAAAACGATGAAAAAGTGGTCAATTTTGGTGGAAAATCCAGAGAGGACAGACCCCGGAATTTATGGTACAAGAAATTGGAAAAGAAAAGACGAAGTAAACCAAAACATCAAATTTGAATGAAGGACCACTTCTGAATTTTTTTTTTTGTTATTTTGTTGATAAAAAAAAGAAAAAATAAACGTTTAAACTGTCCAATTTTTATTCATTCCCTACAAACCACCATTCATTCACACAAATCCCGATCCATTCTTGACCACCAAAAACAGCTTTTTCCTCTGGTTCTGATCAGCCACTGGTTCGTTTGCCCCTTTCCTCTCTTTTTGTTTTCCACCGCTAATTCGAAATCAATTCCCCCTTTGATGCCCATCCTCGGCATTTCCTTCCCTATAAAGGACAAATGATACTGGTTTGATTCTTCCATAAATCGGCTGATCAAAAAGGAAAAACCGGTGAAAGACACCGGAAAATGAGAGAAACATCCCTTCTTGTTTATTCTGCTTCATTTTTCGGTTCAATATTTTTTTTAATTTACACTCTTAATTTTGTTAGCAAATCGTTAAAATGCTGCCAAATTCCATAAAATTCCTCCCATTTTTATTGTTCACAATTTCCATTTTGCCCTCATTGGTTGTTGGCTGTGCCCAACAATATCGTCGAGAATTGAACTATTTGGACTTTTATTTGGGTATTAGGCCGGCAAATGAACAAGGCGAAATCGGCGTCCAAGGTGGTTTTGGGCAAGACAAATTCAGTTTTGTATAGTTCGAAAATTTCAAAAAATTCATAGAGCATTCCATCGACAAATACGTGGAAAGGTCAAGCCAGTTGGCATGCGATTTCCGTGCCGATTGCCTTTGGACAAATGCCCCATCCGATGGCCTTTTGGATACCACCGACTTTTTCCTATTCCAAAAGACCGATCGCAAGGCTTTTCCAATACAAGTTGGCCCCGGGAATGCGCATCCACCGCCAGGTGAATTTTTTATGGGAATCATCTACGCGGGATTCTGAACTCCGGAACGGGTTAGATTAAAGCATTTAAGTTCTCTCTTTCTCCAATCACCTTTGATCTCTTCCCTATAAATTAGAAAAATGTCAATATTTTGTATTGTATTTATTCCATTCTTATGAATTCATTTTCGAGTAGGATAACAGTGAAAAACAATGGAACCTACCAAATACCCTTGAGGAATTAATCCATCATTCATATTCATTAAAATTTGAATACATTTCCTCCTTAAAGGCACTCAATTTGCATTTGCTGGTAATTTGACAAAAGAGCCGCAAAGTGCCGTCCTCATCAGCGCCCCAATTGCATGCCAAAGTTCGGTGGGCATTTTCTCATTCGAGTGAGTCATTGGTAGGAAATGAGGGATTTTTGGTTAGGCAAAAGCTTCATAGATTTCAAGAAATTGTTTTAATTAATAAGATAAAACATTTTTCCCATAAATTTGGACATTATTTTTATTAATTTACGCAGATATTGGCTATACAACAGTGCAAGATTGGAGGTCATTTTGCTCAAAGTGAATCCAATGTGAACATTTTTTGCCTTTATTATCGGAATGGAAACCACGATTATCGAAATTATTTAATCCTACCAAAATAAGCCCAATAAAATTTGATAGTCTCATCAGAATTATTTAGGAATTTCGACAAATTTTACAATTACATAAAAAAATTAAGCCGTGGCCATTTGACCGTCGTGGAGCGGCCCCCAACCGATTGCCATTTTCTGAAGCCGAATGGCCTTTGTCGAGTTGAAATTCGCCGGCAACAACAGCCATTTCGATTGGCAATTCGCGCATTCAAACTCCAGGATCCGGCTGTAGGCGCATTCGCCATGTTCACTCGAATTCGATACGAGGCTGAACTATGCGGATTCCATGTTGAGTTGAATAAAATAAATTGGAAGATGATTTATGGGGACGAGTGCGGAAGAAGTTTTTCTTCATTTTTGGAATATGAATTAATTTAATATACCATTTTTAATTCTTTCTTTGATTATATTAAAATCCGCATTTGTACAGATCGTCCTCCAATATTCGGTGCCATTCCCACCGCACGTTGGATTCGACAACGTCGTCCAATCAGGCGGGCTGAAGATTTGGACTGTGGTAATGAAAATGGACTTCACGAACGATTTCAGGTATTTAGGATTATTTATTAATGATAATAATCAATGAATAAATTCCCGAGATTTGACTTTTTTTATTTATTTAAGTACTTTTATCAATTATCATAAAAAAAACAAAAAAAAATAACTGATAGATAAATAAACTGAAGGAGGAAAATTAATTTGATTTAATGTAAAGGATACGATATTCCGGAATGAAGAACGATTAGAATCACAAAAAAAAAACAGAATATTTAAATCAGAATAAAATTAGAATTATAAATCATAATTTACAATTACAATCGCAAATCAGAATTTACAATTACAATCGCATATCAGAATTACAATTACAATCGCAAATCAGAATTACAATTACAATTACAAATCAGAATTACAATTACAATCGCAAATCAGAATTACAATTACAATCGCAAATCAGAATTACAATTACAATCGCAAATCAGAATTACAACTACAATCGCAAATCAGAATTACAATTACAATCGCAAATCAGAATTACAATTACAATCGCAAATCAGAATTACAATTACAATCGCAAATCAGAATTACAATTACAATCGCAAATCAGAATCGCAAATCAGAATTACAATTACAATCGCAAATCAGAATTACAATTACAATCGCAAATCAGAATTACAATTACAATCGCAAATCAGAATTACAATTACAATCGCAAATCAGAATTACAATTACAATCGCAAATCAGAATCGCAAATCAGAATTACAATTACAATCGCAAATCAGAATTACAATTACAATCGCAAATCAGAATTACAATTACAATCGCAAATCAGAATTACAATTACAATCGCAAATCAGAATTACAATTACAAATCAGAATTACAATTACAATCGCAAATCAGAATCGCAAATCAGAATTACAATTACAATCGCAAATCAGAATCGCAAATCAGAATTACAATTACAAATCAGAATTACAATTACAATCGCAAATCAGAATTACAATTACAATCGCAAATCAGAATTACAATTACAATCGCAAATCAGAATTACAATTACAATCGCAAATCAGAATTACAATTACAATCGCAAATCAGAATTACAATTACAATCGCAAATCAGAATTACAATTACAATCGCAAATCAGAATTACAATTACAATCGCAAATCAGAATTACAATTACAATCGCAAATCAGAATTACAATTACAATCGCAAATCAGAATTACAATTACAATCGCAAATCAGAATTATAATTACAATTACAAATCAGAATTACAATTACAATCGCAAATCAGAATTTACAAATCAAAATAGAAATTAATGCAAATCATTTGTGTGAAATAAAGAATTATAATTTGAAACAAACGAGATCAATTGTTAGAAAACAAGCGTATTTTAGTTAATCGAAAACCCCTTCTGCATTACCGTATGCCTTCTTTCGTTAAATCAAACCAAGCCCCTTTCTTTTATCCATTTGTTATTTTCTAAATTTTTTAATATTTTCATACACATACATACGCACCCAATAAATTCGGAAAAAATAAATAAAATTATCATTTTATCAGGCTATTTACCTATTTAATTTGTCTCCTCTAATGGTAAATGGTAAATCGTAATCGTCCAAAGAATAGAAAATCATAAGCATTAAATACTTTGTATCGAAAGAAAGCACCCAATTATGTGATTTATCTTCATTCACTCCTTCTAAGGATTGCTTATGGGCGGATTTTGCGCGAACGGCCAGTGCTGGCGGCGCTCACACCGCGCATTGGGCTGTTGGCGAGAATATTCAACTTTGGGAGCAAATTGTGCGGTCGCCGAGCCATCCAAATGGCCAATTCTATTTCCAATACATTGACCCAATTGCCGATTTTCCATTGCCCCATCTTCGGTCCGTACTTGTACCGTGTACAAAGAGTCCATCCACATTAACTTTCAAGTTACTTAGAATTTGAATCCATATCATTCTATGTTTGACTAGATTTTGGCTAAGTTCCGGTGTCCAAGCCCAAGTGTGCACTTTAAGTACGGACAATGTGCCTCTTTCTTGTGTATATTTAAATGAGGCCGATGCACCTGGCCCATTGACCATCGATGTGGACACCGCCGACCATCAGCCATTCCGAGTATATTTGATGGATGGAGTGAATCCAAATACTCTAAATTTAGTTCTCATTCAATGTTCTTCGCGTGGATCGTGCCGCAAATGGCGGAGGCGCAATAATTGTGCTTGATGAATTGAAATATACGGGCGAGTATTAATTAAATTATTGGCCTATTTAATAGTTTGAAAATGAATTAAAAATGTCTATTGTGCTTGTGCCTAATTCAAAATTGAAGGTTGGCTTTGTCATGAATCCGGCCCAACCACATTGGCCCCATCAATTACTCCGCTTTCTTCCCTCTTCCAATTGAGGCCTTTGCCCACAGCCGGCTCCGTTGATGCCTCATTGGCATTTCCAAATTCATTGTACTTTAATTTGGAATTCTTGTTCACAATTTTCCTCAAGGGAATGCAATTTTGAGGCCGGCGATCTATGCCCACATTGGATGCACAGTGCCAATGATTTGGAGGCGGAAGAGGGTGATTGGGAGGAGGAATCGGAGGAGGTCAAAAGGTAAAAATTTATTATTTCGACCATTCAATTATTTAATTTTGAATTATTTTGGAAGTTTTTGCGCCATTTATTTTTGACCATAACTTGCAAATTGAACCAAACATTGAATATAAAATAAATTATACCGTATATTATTCGAATTCATTTAAAAATCAGTCAACAACAACGTTTCCGGTTGGGCATTGTGCCCCGAGGGCATTTGCCCTTCCCAATGGATGGCCGTTTTCGAGGCGTCTTTTCCGCCGTGGCTTTACTCGACCATCGGGCCCAGGAGGAACAATTTGCCATTCTCACCTCTCGGCCAATTTCTTGCGCAGAACGAGGCCGAATTTCGGTTAGCAAAAATTATTTACCATTAGCCTCTATTAAATTCCTCACACTTTATTAATTCCCCACCTTCGATTTTGAGGATTTGAATAAATTTATTCCATTTCCTTCTCCCAAAAAAGATTACTTATTTCGCTGCGCCCGGTGCTCAACTCAGCATTTGTGCCAATGAACAATGTGTTTCGGCACGCCGTCGACCACATCGGCCAATGGCCGGACTCAACAACCATCAAATGATGCCTCCCATTGAAATGTACCAAAATTTCTTCATTTTTCATCCTTTCCCCTTCAAATAGGTCGGTGGCCCTGAATTCAATTCGGCCATTCAGAATTCGGATTGTGGCTGAACGAAATCGAACTGTGTCCATCAGTGCCACAGACCCGTATGAGCCATTTGTGCTGATCAAACGAATTGGTTCATCTTTTTTCTCTACATTTTCCAACAAAATTTTGAATCAAAGCATAATTAGATTTAATGAATGTTCTTTCATATATTTAAACTTTTTATGGAATATAAAAACAAATTAAATGCCCTTCCCCTTCCCAATCCATAGCCACCAAAAATGGCGAAGGATTTTGCCGTCTGGAAAGCCCGGTCGAATTGACCTGCCTTTTGCTGACTTGCCATTTTGCGATGGATGACATTTGCAAATACAAAACAATGTTTTTGGCCGTTGGCGATGTCCCATTTGTACACAAGGCCGGGAGGGGTTAGTATATTTCCAAAAATGATCAGATTTGAGGCCAATATTATTTGTGGCCAAACAAATTTTTGGGATTATTTCATAGCAAAATAGGAAAAAAAGATGTTCCTTTAGGGCAACTTAAAGTTAAGGGTGAAATTTTAGATTGAAATATGCTCTAATTTTTCCCAATTTACTCTATTGTCAGGTATTGTGGCCCAATTCGCCAAAGGAATGCGCCGTGCCGTCCTTCGTTCCCCCCAATTTCGACTTCCCTCAAAAGGACATGTCGAAATGCGTTTAGAGGCCAGTTTATCCACATTCGGCTCCCGCCTCTATATTTGCCCGGATGAACAGCAAAAAGAGGGAAGAAGTGGCCTTGGATTGTTGGGAAGAAGGGCTCATCAGATTGAGGATGATGAGGATGAAAATGGTGGAGCCGACGATCTTCTCGGCAGGCAGCTGGGCCATTGCGAATTGTTATTGGGGCCAAAGGTGATGAAGGGTGACAATTTGGGATGGAAAGTGGGCCGCATTAGAATTGGTATTGGTATTGGTACCCAAGAAAGTCATAATTTGGACCATTTCCCTCCCTTGAAAGTGTCATTCATATCCTTATAAAATTGACTATGGTTCATTAGTAGCATCAATACAAGCAAATTGCGTTAATTTTAGCGGATATTCGATATAAAACACTCATTCCACCCCACACAGATTGAGCATGTCCAAATGGAAAGCCTTGTTGTCCAACTCGATCCAGAACTGAGGTATTTTGCCCTAGTTGCCGTTCATGACAAATTCGAACAATTTGGTGAGGCCGAAATTGTGTTAGGCCGAGTGGAATTGACAGATGAAAGCGGCCAACCCATTTGCTGATTGAAAATAATTTTGTTAAAAATGTTATAATTGTCAAATTTTTTGTTTCTTTGCATTTTTCCACATACTATCATTTTCTCATTAATCTCATCATAAAAAAATATAATTAGTTATTCCCCGGCTTGGAATATAATTAATGTTGATTGTATTGCTGCTGGAGGAAGTAAAATGCGATTATTCAAAAGAGTATATTTTTTCTTGACAGCAAGGCACCCAATTAGCTCAGTTGGTTGGGGAATGGTTTTCTGCGCATTTTATCGAAGTTCGATTCCCTGAAGTGGAAATGATTTTTTTAATTGAACACCCTGCGCTAGTAATTAATATTATTCAACCAAAAATTTTCAGACTTATTTCATTATTAGTTTTTGAAAATTCATTTTTGAAATTTTCATTATTGCTATTTATTGAAAAATTTTAAAATTCATAACTAAAAAACTGTAAGAGGTCCCCGTATGAATTTTTGATTGATAAATTTTAGCTTATAAAAATAAAATTTAATCAAAAATTTTTATACCGATCTAACGGGCCGATTTTGAAAAATTAATTTTTGAAATTTTCCCTTTTTATTTGTATTTTTGAAAAAAATTTTAAAAATTCATAAACTAAAAAACTTTTCTAGATTTGAATTTTTGATATATTTTAGCTTATAATTATTAATATTTTATCACAAAGTTTATTTATTTTTTATTTTTGTTTAGGAAATTAAGAAAATGTCAATTCCACCTTCATATTCCAATACAAATCCAACCGGTTATGTTCAACAACATCAATTTATTCCAAATTATCCGCAACAATCAAATCCTGCTCAATTCCCTCAACAACAGTTTCAACCAGGCCCAGGAGGAATGCATCCTCAACAAATAATTGGCCAATATGGCATTCATCAAATGAACCAACAAACATTTCATCAACAAATTGGATCTTCTTCCGGCGGAAATCTTCAAGGTTTTTTTTTCAATAATTTAACCAAAAATAAAATTAATATTTTCCAGTGCATATTCAATCCACACAGCTGGGCAGCACTTCTGGACCAGGCTCCCATTCTGGTACATCCACGAAGCCGGCACAATTGCCACTGGAGAAACGAATCACACCGCACGGTCTTCCGCCACAAATGCTCACCGGATATGAACAAATGTCAGTTGAAATGTTGTGCACATTGGGCAAGGAATTAGTTTTGGAATTGATGACCCGAATGTTCAGCATAGTAAGCGAAAAAAATTTTAAAAAAGGCTGAAAATATTTGAGGTGAACACACTGAAAATGAACATCAAAGGCGACAATAAGCCAAATAAACCAACACTTTCCGGGGTGGACAATGTGGACACGGTCCGATTTCAACTGGAATATTCGCGTCTCGTGTTCTTGGCACTCACCGAGGTTATTAAAAAAAACAAAGGGATGAATCGAATTCCACTTTTAATTATTTATTTTTTACGAATTCAATTCCAAAAAATTTTCTTCCTTATTTGCGATTGTACATAATTGTAAATTCTGATTTGTAATTGTAATTCTGATATGCGATTGTAATTGTAATTCTGATTTGCAATTGTAATTGTAATTCTGATTTGCAATTGTAATTGTAATTCTGATTTGCGATTGTAATTGTAATTCTGATTTGCGATTGTAATTGTAATTCTGATTTGCGATTGTAATTGTAATTCTGATTTGCGATTGTAATTGTAATTCTGATTTGCGATTGTAATTTTAATTCTGATTTGTAATTGTAATTGTAATTCTGATTTGCGATTTTAATTGTAATTCTGATTTGCGATTGTAATTGTAATTCTGATTTGCGATTGTAATTGTAATTCTGATTTGTAATTGTAATTCTGATTTGTAATTGTAATTCTGATTTGTAATTGTAATTCTGATTTGCGATTGTAATTGTAATTCTGATTTGCGATTGTAATTGTAATTCTGATTTGCGATTGTAATTGTAATTCTGATTTGTAATTGTAATTCTGATTTGTAATTGTAATTCTGATTTGCGATTGTAATTGTAATTCTGATTTGCGATTGTAATTGTAATTCTGATTTGCGATTGTAATTGTAATTCTGATTTGTAATTGTAATTCTGATTTGTAATTGTAATTCTGATTTGCGATTGTAATTGTAATTCTGATTTGCGATTGTAATTGTAATTCTGATTTGCGATTGTAATTGTAATTCTGATTTGCGATTATAATTGTAATTCTGATTTGCGATTGTAATTGTAATTCTGATTTGCGATTATAATTGTAATTCTGATTTGTAATTGTAATTCTGATTTGCGATTGTAATTGTAATTCTGATTTGTAATTGTAATTCTGATTTGTAATTGTAATTCTGATTTGCGATTGTAATTGTAATTCTGATTTGTAATTGTAATTCTGATTTGTAATTGTAATTCTGATTTGTAATTGTAATTCTGATTTGCGATTGTAATTGTAATTCTGATTTGCGATTGTAATTGTAATTCTGATTTGCGATTATAATTGTAATTCTGATTTGCGATTGTAATTGTAATTCTGATTTGCGATTATAATTGTAATTCTGATTTGTAATTGTAATTCTGATTTGCGATTGTAATTGTAATTCTGATTTGCGATTGTAATTGTAATTCTGATTTGCGATTATAATTGTAATTCTGATTTGCGATTGTAATTGTAATTCTGATTTGCGATTATAATTGTAATTCTGATTTGTAATTGTAATTCTGATTTGCGATTGTAATTGTAATTCTGATTTGCGATTGTAATTGTAATTCTGATTTGTAATTGTAATTCTGATTTGTAATTGTAATTCTGATTTGCGATTGTAATTCTGATTTGCGATTGTAATTGTAATTCTGATTTGCGATTGTAATTGTAATTCTGATTTGCGATTGTAATTGTAATTCTGATTTGTAATTGTAATTCTCATTTGTAATTGTAATTCTGATTTGCGATTATAATTGTAATTCTGATTTGTAATTGTAATTCTGATTTGCGATTGTAATTGTAATTCTGATTTGCGATTGTAATTGTAATTCTGATTTGTAATTGTAATTCTCATTTGTAATTGTATATGTAATTGATTAATTTTTTGATCCATCTTTTTTTAATAATTTCTCATAAATAATTTAATATTTATTCAGATTCGGCTTCGAATTGATCTGAAATTATTGGATGGACTTTCCGATGGCCAAACCCTCAATGATGCCAATCCTAACGATGCAGAATTGCTAAAAATGTTGGCAGATCCATCGCCATTGGAAGAAGAGGAGGATGGGAAAAAAGCGGATTTGGTGGAAGAATTCGAGCAGAATCGGCAAAAAATGATAAAATTGAGTTGCCAAATGAAAAAATTGGAATGGTTGACAATGAACTCGGATCCGGCCATGCTAATCATCGGTGGTGGCAAAGGAGGAGGAGGAAGAAGAAGTTATGGAGAACAATCATCAACAATCAGACGGAGCTGAGATATTTGATTTAGAAAGAACGCATATTTGAAAATATTTTATTATTTTTAATCTAATTATTATATTTTAATCTGAATAAATTTTTTATCAATTTTGGATCATTTCATTCCTTTTCAATTAATCATCGATGTTTGTAGAAGGGAGCTAAAGGTCAAAAAGAGTCTGCACCATTTATGCCCGTGCACCACACATTCTCTAATAATACCCAATGCAATCAAATTAATAAGATAGGAATAGAAAGGTGGAATTCTTTCACATTTATCAATAATTCCAAAATTAATTGTCTTCTATTCCATTAAAATAATATTCAAAAATGTACAAAGATTTATTGGCCGGATGTTTTGCAGGTAAACGGCCACATAAAATAATAAATTTTATATTGTTTGAATAAAGGTAGTTCAGGCGTTCTTTTGGGTCATCCGCTGGACACATTGAAAACACGTTTTCAACTTTCCCACCAACCTTCGTTGGGAATTGTGAAAATTTTGGGTGGAATTTTGAAAAACGAAGGCGTAAAAATTTAATATAATTTATTTTGAAATTAATTTTTCATAGTTTCTAACATTGTATCGAGGAATGGCTCTTCCATTGCTCTCGGCCGGATTCCTAAATTCCCTTCTATTTTCGGGTTATACAATCACATTGAGAACAATTCACTCGGAGGGTGAGGCATCAAAAACTGAGGTGAATATTAATTTGGGTTTAATTTTTTATTCATCGCAAAAAATTGATAATAAAAATTTAAGTGAATATTTTAAAGCAAAAAAAGTAAAGATCATGCAGTGAGCGTTTTTAAAACTGGGAATGAGGAGATCCAAAATATAATGAAAAACAATCAGAAAATTCGATTAAAATTCTTTAAAAAATGTTAAATTTTCTTCATTCTTCTTTCCAAATATCTCGTCTGCTGCTGTCATCATCCACCCCATTGTATGCCATAATTCTCGATTTTGGTGGAGTTGCATTCGAATTTGACAGTCCTCCTCCTCTTCTGCTGCTGTTTCGTTGCGAATTCGTCCAATTTTTTTCCTCTTCCGGTGCTTCCTGGCCCTGGTATCCATAAAAATCGTACATTTTCTTCTGCTTCTCTTTCCTCTTTTTTCGACCTTCTCTTTGCCAATTCGTAAATCGATTCCAAAATGTTCCAAAATTGAACAATTGATTTTCTGGATCATGCCAATCCGGCAGTTCCGCTTTAATAAAATTGATTTCGCAAAAACGCAACTGAAAATTTAAGAGGAAATTATAATTAATAATAAATAAAATATACCCGCATAAATTCGCAAATACAATTCAATCTTTCGAGGCACTTCTCCGCTGTTCGTTGGCTTCGCAGCATCCGTTGGTGGAAAACAATTCCGTGCGTTTCATCGCCTCTTTGGTCCCATGAATACATTGCTTCTATGCATAAAAATGCATTAAAATAAATTAATCATTTTTTGTGTGGAACTCACTCATACTCGGCGGCTTCAAAACGCATTCTATGCCTAAATAGGCATTTGCTTTTGGCGAACTCATCAATTCTTGGCCACCTCGACCCAACCATTTTCGAACCATTTTGTCCTCAAAATTCAGCCTTAAAAATATTAAAATTAAATTGAATTTATGAATTATGGAATAAAATACTTTTGGAAATGAAAGCGAACAACCCGTTCCCGAATGATTTTGACCGCATCGTGGTCCCGCGTCTTGAAATCCATTTCGTGGTCGCGATATTTGTCATTGGAAATGATGAAGCCACCCGTGATTTTGGCATATTCCAACATGAGGATATCATCGTGGCAATGGTCATAGATGATGGTCAAAAGGCCAAGGTCGCGTAATTCCTAATGTGAAAAAAAATTGAATATATTTTATTGGTTTTTTATTGGAATTTAAGTAGCTTTAAAAGTCCGAAAAATCTCAACAAATAAATTTCTCTCTTAAACTGGATTAAAATGTCCAAATTTTTGTTTCATTTGAATTAATTTTTTAAATAATTTAAAAAAAAAACCTCAAGAATGAAATTTTCCGAAACTTTGTCCGCAAATGGGCCGGCCATATATGAATTTGGAATGAACAATTTGATGTCGAAACCCTGGCGAATCAATTCGCGAGTCAGCCAAAGAACACCAATTGCGTCGCATTTTCTGGAAATTTTGCTAAAAATAATTTAAAATTCAATTTTCAAAATTAAAATTGTTAATTTTTTATATTTTCCATCCCCAATAATTTTCAGATAATTTTTGCTTCAACCGTGGGCGCCCTTTGCCAATTGGTTCCGGCAATCCCAATTGAATTAATTAAAACTAAATTGCAGGCAAATTTCGCTCCAAATAATTAAATTATTTTCCATCCAGACCCAACAATATTCCAATTCAAATAATGTTCGAAAATATTCGGGTCCATTTGATTGTGCCCTCAAAATTGTTGGGGAAAATGGATGGGTTGGACTTTATCGAGGAGGGAAGGCAATGTTTTGGCGGGACATAATCGGCTATTTATTTTACATTCCCGCCTATGAACATTTTCGGAGTGCATTCCGAAATAATTTTAACAATGGAAAAACCAGCACCAAATGGAAAGAGAATATTTTTGAGGTTAATTTTGGGAATTTTTTTCGAAGTTTTTTTTGTCCTATCTGGGAAGAGTGGAGGAAGTTGTATATGGGGGGTCATGGGTTCGAATCCCGCTAAGGGCAAATGATTTTTTAGATGAACAAAATTTGGAAATGGATTTTCGGGAGGGTAGAAACCATTTTTGGGCTGAATAAGGGCCAAAAAGGGAGGGTCAAATGGTTTATTATTCCCAAAAAATATTTTCAGCTTTTGGCCGGTGGATTGGCCGGTTCCCTTTCCTGGTGGATTATTTGCCCTTTTGAATTGATCAAAAATCGACTTCAGGCGGAAAATAATTCCAAAATTGATGAAAATGGGAAAAAATTGAGTGAAATTTGCCGGCAAATTTATGCCGAAGGAAGGAAGGACAAAAGAGGGAATTGGCTAAGGGGGATTTGTGGCTTCTATCGAGGTGGATCCATTTTGGCTTTAAGAGCGTTTCCCGTGAATGCATGCATTTTTTTGGTCCATTCAAAATGTATGCAAATTTTTTAAAATTTTGTCAATTTAATTTTTCATTTTTTTAATGAATTTTTAATGATAAATTTTTGTTTAATTATTTAAAAAAAAACCAACGCTTCATCAAATCCGGCCCAAAGGGATGGCGTGGATTTGGCACATTGATGCAAAACATTTGCCGTGTCGATGATGGCCACTCGCCGTAATGCCGTCTTCTCGATGGACAAATCCTCCTCTGCAAAAATTGTTTAAATTTAATTTCGGAAAACTAATCAAATTAATTCATCATTGGAATGTTCATTTAATTTTAATATTTTTGTATATTTTAAATTAATTAAATGCAAAAAGCAAACCATCGCATGATTCATCCGATGAAATGTACAACAAATTATCATCCTTGGAACATCCGGCGGCCATCACCCCCATTCCACCATTCATTTTTGTTTTTCGGCCGCTGATGGTCCCATTTTGTGCGGGCATTTTTCAATCTTAAAATTACATTTTTTGAATTATTATTATTTTCAGAATTATTTTATGGAAAAATATCCAATTTCATTAATAAAATTAAATCAAAATAAATTAAATTTAAAATTTGTTGCCAATGGAAAAAGTGGATAATTTCAACAAAATAAAATAATGTGTTCAATCAATAATTCAATCATTTTTTGAGATCCATTTTTGTTTATTAATTTCCTCCTCCATTGTCAGTGTCCTCTTTGTTTCCATCTTCATTTCTTCCAATTTTATTTTGTGCTCCGCCGCTGCTCAAATTCATTTCCTCTGTGCCGTGTGTGACCGCGCCCATTGGGGAAAGTGTGGAATTGATGGAGGATTGGGCCGATGAATCGGTGATGGCCGCCGCCGTTTTGCTTATACTTCGAGGCAACAATGCCAATCGGCCACCTTTTAAATGGGAATTTAATTGTAAAATTATAAATAGTTTCCGAAAAAAACCTTTTCCAGCGCGTTGCGCGGCCGTGGATGAAGTTGTGGCCACAGAACGGGGTGCAAAAAGACCATAACTTCCTTGGCCCAATGTCTTTTTTGATGCCGCAATTTTTTGTCCTTTTTCTGCTTGGCCATCATCTCCTCCCTCCGATGGCCCACCAAATTCCATTCTCGGTCGTTTTTGTGGTGGATTGCTCAAGAAAACGCCAATTTTTCGACCTTTAAATTTAATTTTTAAATCAAAAAATGAGTGAGGGGATTACCTCGAATTTCGGCCCCATCTGCGCCCATTACGGCGGCACCGGCCTCCTCATCGGTGGCAAAATCCACATAGGCACATCCTTTCGATTTTCCATTCCATTTTTTTGTCACAATTCGTACGTCCAGAACTTTGCCGAAACGACCAAAAAATTCCTTAAAAGTTTTTTAAAATAAATTTTAATTATTTTTTACTTTAATTTAAATCATTTTTACCTTCAATTCCTCGGCATTGCACCCAAAATGGAGTTGATTGACGTATAATTTGTTCTTCTCCAACGAAGTTCCATATGGGAATGGTGCCACCGCCTTTCCCGATTCATCGCTGATTTGTCGTCGTCTTTTTCGGCCTCCTTCGGTGGAATCCTCTTCCCCAACATTTTCGGCCATTTTTTCCTCCGCTTCCTCCATTCCATCGTCCATTTCCATTTCTTGCGGTTGAACTTCTTCCATTTTTGGCCCAATTTTTTGTTGTTCTTCGATTTTTTCCTCCTCTTTCGTCTCCATTGTCATTCCAGGAATTACTGGTCCAATTGGTGCTGCGCTGGTTTGGAATGTGCCGGCCGGTGCTTTTTCCTCCTCCAAGGCCATTTTCTCTTCGTTTTTGTTGGTGGTCTGTTGTGAAAAAAATTAATTAAAAGCAATTTTTATATGGAACAATTAAAATTAATTCTAATTTTAAAGAATTATAGTAAATATTTTTTTAAAATAATATAAACCATTTTCCGTTGATTTTGCTGCTTTCCCGCCGGTTGTTTTTGCTTCGCATTTTTATTTGATTGATTTTGTTGCCGATCCTTGACTGGTTTAGCCGCCCCTTCTCCATCCTTTTTTTCCCTTCCATTTTGCTGCTGTTTTTGTTGTCTTCCCCTTCGCTGTTGTTGAGGTTGTTTAGGCTGTGTCTCTTTCCCGTGGATTCGGTCCTGTTTTTGCCTGAAAATTTTTTCTTGAATTAAATTTAATAATTTAAGTAATTTAACTTATACATATTTAAAATTAAAATGGAAAAATTTCATAAATTCATCAAATAAACCTAAAATATTGATGTTGCTCTGCCCGTGCATTGAATTCGGCTGCCTTTGCATTTATGCATTCCAGTGCCCGGTCCAAATCTTCCCGTGTGCCCTCCTCCCTTTCGAATTGGACAAATGCAGCAAAAATGTCATGTGGCCGAAATGTGACCGCCTCCAATGCATTGTAGAATAGCAGCCGTGCATGCTCAATGTTGCCATATGCTCGTTCCAGCGAAATTGCCTCAATCCAAGCGAATGGACCGGATTCATATTCCAACAAATTGGACCAAATTTGTCGAGCCTTAATTTTAATTTAAAATTTATTTTATTTTTAATATTAAACCGGTTCAGGCGTCCTCATTTTGGTGTAGAGAAAATAGGCATAATTCTTTTGTAATTTGGCACTGGCCTCCGTGATGAATTCCTCTTCGCCAAAACATTCGCCAATAAATTCGATGGCCTCCTTGAATAATTCATCAACTTTTGAATAATCTTGCGAACCTGAAATGCATTCCATTCTATTAATTTTAATATGAAAAATAAAAACCTTGACTTTGTATGTGTCGCCGTGTCAAATAAATGAATGTTGTGTAGAGGGAGACCGCCTGTTCCTCATTTTCAATTTTTTCCTTTGCCTTCTCCCAGAGTGGAATTATGTCTGCATAATTGAAATTGCCACGCTTTTCCACGTTCAGCAGTTCTTGTTGCAATTTTTCGACAGTCCATTCAGTTTCTGTTGCCATTTGTTTTTGTTGGGAATTTTCTCTAAAATTGAAAGAAATTTGAATGCTTTTTAAGTATTAATTTAAAAAATGTCATATTTCCTTAATTTTCATGTGGAAAATTGATTCTGATTTATCGCAATCGCATTCATTGTTCGACATTCATTCGCGCGAACGATTGCGAAATGCGAATTAAGTTAAGATTTTTCATTTTTCATTTTTTACGTTGTGAGACGAAATGTCATTTAATTAAAAAAATAAAAAATTCGTTGCGTAAAATTTAAAATTTCATTTACCGTAGTAAATTTTCTTAACAAGCAGTTTTTTTAACGGAAAAGGAAAAGGGAAAACGAATTCAGAGGGATTCCCGAATTCAGCATATTTTGTTTTATTTCCAAAAATGAATTTAGCAAATCACGTTTTCTCCCAAAAAAGTGAAACAAAATTTCTATAAGCATTTTTGTAAAATATTCGGGCATGAATCGACTTTTAATATTCCTTTTCTTTTTCGAACATAAAATATATTTAATTGGAAAAAAATTATTTATAAAATTTTATACAAAATAAATATAAATATAGTTACATAAAATTGATCAAAAAATAATAAAATAAAAATAATATGTTTAATTTTAAGGAATTGGAATATTTTCCAATGGAGATTTGAAGATCATTTCATAGTTTAGAGACTGATGGATAATAAAAAGGTTTATTAATGAATTAAGCAGAAAAATTTGGAATTGGTCAATTAAAAATACAATATTTTATATGAATAAAAGAATGGAAGGAAAGAACTGAAAAATAATGAAATGTAGGAAAATTTTACCCGAAATTTGGCTGTGTTTTTTTGCGATGATCGAATTGAATCAAATTTTATTTTGCGCAACAAAAAAATATATTTTAAATAAATGCGCCCAATTTGATTTTTATGTTCACAAAATATGTTGAATATGTGGTGAATGAATGGATGTGGTTTATAATTAAATAATGATTATGGATAATTGAAAATGAGTATCAATCGAAGGAAATAAAAAATGCAAATTAATTTAATTTTAATACAATTGTAACCGGATATTTTGAACTAGAATTTGGCAAGAAAAAAATAGAAAAATAACAAATAAATAAATAAAAATTATATAAGTGGCCCGGCTGGCCCTTGCTCTTGGATTTTTCGGAGCCTCTGCAATGCATCCAATGCCCCAATCCGTTTATGCGCACTTCGATGCCAACATTCGCGCATTAGGTCCGCAAATTCCGGTCGACATTTGTCAGGCACTTCCGGTCTCATTCCACCCAACACCGCTGTCAGCACTTCTCCATTGGAGAGGGCGGCAAATGGCATTCCGCCGAATGTGAATATTTCGAAAAGAAGAACCCCAAATGACCAAATGTCCGATTGGGGAGTGAATTTCCCGCTGGACAGGCATTCGGGCGGCATCCATCTATAAAATGGATTAAATTAAATTCGTTGACTCTATTGGGGTATTAAATTTGATTATTGCAAATTATTTTTCAACAATTTCCAATGCCAATGCCTACAGTCTCCAAGGGCCTTTCCTCTTTGCCCTACTGTACCCCCATCTTTTACCTAATCACCCTGTCACCCCTATCAATCAAATATTGCCCCAATCCACATTAAATAAACCAGCCCTTTTCCTCTCCAAACGCTTTTTATCCTTCACTTTATTATATCTCATTTTTCCCGTGCAATTAATAAAGAATAAAGTCGAGTTTTATTTATATCCAATTCTTTGGTTAACTGGGAACTTAGACTTCTAGCGAAGGCCTGGGCATTTAACCCTAGATTAGGACTATACCCACCGAACGGGCAATGCCGTTTTCTTGTCCTGCATTCGATAATATTCCGCCGAAGCATACAATCGACGGGACATCCCAAAATCGGAGATTTTCACACAAATTGAAGGTCGGAATGCTGCCGAGCAACAATGCAAATCGGATTCACCGGAAACGAGGCAATTCCTTGCGGCCAAATCCCGGTGGACAATTTGTTGTTGGGCCAGGTAGCAGAGGCCTTCACAAATCTGAAAAAATTGCGAAAAATTATTGAATGATTTTAGGCAATTGACTTGAATGCAAATGTCCACCAATTCAGTTTGCAAAAGTGCCGGAGGAAATTGGGCATAGTTATTGCATCGAGGCTCCCGATTGCGCAAATAATTCCTGTGAATAATAATAAATTATTATATTGATGCCAATTTATTTAAGGGTAAAAATTATAAAGTATTCTCCTAATATATTCTCTGTTAGATCTCTTTTAATTCCCCATGGGGAATTATTTTGAACCTCTTAAAATTGGGATAAATTGTTATAGTTCTAATTCCTTAATTTGTGAACATTTTTGGCCAAATTATAGTGTTATTTTTGTAGAGCAGAAAATGGAATAAAATTTTTAAAAGTTTGTCCTTTTATTGCAGGAACTATGAGCCTCAAAATCGAGGGTGCGAATTATTAGAAGGTGGGGAATTAAGATGTTTTACGGGAATGAAAATTTTGAAATATAAATCATTGAAATTTAGTCAAATGCAAGAATTGCCCAAAATATGAATATTTGATATTTTTCCCTAAAAAATGTCATAATGTTCTGAGGCAATTTTTTTCTTCAATGTAATCACTTCAATTTTATCACCTCAAATCGCCCAAATTCATCAATTCCAACACTAATGCAATTTGGCCACTCCAATGTGCGATGCCGAACATTCGAAGCACATTGGGGTGCTCCAATCTGGCCAACAGTGCTGCCTCTCTGTCCATTTCAGCGTCCATTTGAATGCTGGTCAACATTTTGACGGCCACTTTCCTTGGTTCCTTTTCCCCATTATTCGGCCCATTTTGTTGTGGATTTTGTTGGCCATTTTCTTTTGGTGTCAACACCAATGATGAATCATTGCTTTCCTCCTCTTCCTCAACGGTCATTGTCCTCAATGGACGTCGCCAAATTGCAACGTAGACTTCTCCAAAAGCGCCCTGAAATAAAATTGAATTTACTCCAATTTTTGGAAATTTCCCATTTTTAAACCTTTCCAATTCGTTCATTCAATTGTAATTCGCGCGAATCAATCAATGGAACATGCAATTGGCTTTGAATATAATTGGAGAGGGACAAACTCCGGGACATCGTGTCCAATGGAATACTCCTGTGGAAAATACAAACAAAAATTGATTAATTTTTACAATGATCAAAAGGACTCTATAGGAGAAATTAGGAAAAAAAAAACATTTATTGAATTGAATTGAATAAACCCTATAATTGATATCTGATTAACTGTCAAGCCAACAATTCATAAGGGCATTTCCTATTCATCCTATTGTCTACTGTACCCCCACTTTTTGCCTAATCACCGGTCACCCACCCCATCAATCAAATATTGCCCCAATCTGCCTTTTTTAATAAACCCAGCCCTTTTTCCTATCCTACTGTTCTTTTTACTCTTCATTTTATTGTCAAAGAATAATTTAGATTCGCCTCTAATCACTATCCCTTAAATTTGGAAACTGGAAACTTATTAGGCCTCCGACGAAAGCCCAAGGGGCCTAGGCCTAGCGCTCGTCCCAAGCCAGAAACCACTTTAACATTAGATTATGACTAATACTAAAAGGCATTAGATTCAATTCTCAATCTCAACTATTCCAATCCAGAATTGGCTAAAATAACTGAACGAAATGGTTCATCTTTTTGCCATTTTCCTTACGTTTCTTCGGTCCTCTGTGTATTTCGGCTTGCGCGTCTGCCTCTTCTCTTCAATTTCTCCCGAATCGCCATTCTCTGTTTCAACCGCCAAACCATTCTTGCGCCCAATGTCAAAAGGGCCAAACTAAGCAGAATTGGCGGAATTGATATGAGAAAATGCAAAAATGAGAATGGCGAATTGGAAGCCAATTGGGCGCCGAGGAAATCCTAAAATGGAAATATCTAAATAAATGGCCACTTTATGAATGCCTTAAGGCCCAATAAATAAACTTTAAACCACTCCAAAAAAGTTGAATGACTTGCCTTTCTTTGTGAAATTGAATACACCGGTGGCTCAATTCGATGCGTTAATTCGGCACAATTTTCCTTCCCACCAACTTCTTTTTCCGCCTTTTTGCCAACACAAATTCGAAAGCGGAAAGTGCCACCGCCTTGGAAATGTTCACAACCGGTGCATTCATGAATGGAGAGGGAAAAATAGCGAAGAAAGAATTGGGAATGTCCAAATTCTGGCCGAATTGCCAATGAGCCATTGAAGAATAATCGAGTTTGGATTTGGCCATGATGATCGCTGAATGAATGGAATATTTAGGCTACATTTTCTGAATTGAACAAACTTTTGTTCATCCCAATCAAATTCCCTTGACTGTGTCCAATTCACCTCCGTCCATTGGATTTCCATTTGAATTGGCCCATCCAATGGAAATCCATGCAAAATTAAATGTCTTTCCCCAGGCGGATTCCCGGATGGAATATGCAAAGAAATTGGCACTGGAAAGCGGAGTTCAACAATGTCAAAATGTGGCACATTGCAATGTAAACAACGACAGGCCAAATAGCCAAGATGTTCACTTTTGAGGTGGGTAATTCGAAGGAGGGCTGCATTTTCGGCAGGCAATAATTTTGTTGTTTGGAACTGGAATGATAAAAAAAAAAAAGAATAATGCCGTATTTAGACTGACCTTCTCTCCCCCATTATTAATTGTGCCATTCCCTTCAATTTTGCCAACATTTTCCTCATCTTTATCCCCTTCTTCGTTCAGTGGCCAAATGAAAATTGGCGCAGAAGAGACCATTTGAAGGGCATTTTGTGTTCGAAATTTGCATTTGATTTCCAGCCGATCACCCAGCCGTAAATTGTCCAATCCCTCGGTGGCCTCAAATTTGGCACTTTCCGCCGCACATTGGGGAAATTGGCAGCGTCTAATTGAATCAGGCAAAATGAGGCGTTCCGGAATGATTGGGAATATGCTACTGAAATGGCAAATATTTAAGGATATTCTCATTTGCCCTTTTCTACCGAATTGGCCATTGTTGTTGGCCTTGGTCCCTCATTGATTGAATCATCCAAGAATTTGCGCAATTTTGGCATTCCAATTCATTACTGCCTAAATCCAACAATTTCAATTGGTTTTGGCCAATTCGTTTCCAGCCAAATTCGTGCATTCCTCGATTTCCACTCAAATTTAACCATTCCAAATTGGAAGGCAACAATTTGGAGGTAGAAAATTGATGAATAAATTGGATTGAACAATTATGGAGAGAAATTTGCCTGAAAAAAATTGCGAATAAACCTGTCAATGCCAACAATTCCTAGGGACCTTACGCCCACTTTTTGCCTATTCGCCCTGTCACCATATCAATCAAATATGCCCAAATCTACCCTTTTATTAAACAGACACCCTTTTACGTCCCCTGTTTACCCTTATATCACATTTTCCTCACAATTAATAAAGAATAATTTAAAGTTGATCTCCTCTAATCGCTATCCCATTCATTGGGTCACGAGGGCTTAGGCTCCCGACGAAGGCCCGGGGCAACTTAGGCCCAGTTCTCGCCTCAAACAACATTAACCCTAGATTAGGACTAAAAAAACCCATACTAGCCCAGATTAAATTTTGAATGGATATTTCTCATTCTTAATATTGAATTCAAATACAAAAATCTCACCTCAACGCTGGAAATTCCTTCTGAATTTGGCCCAATGCATTCATCGTTTCATTTTCCATCATTTCTTCTCCGCCACAATTCAGCTCAAAATTGCCAATTTGTTTTGATGAATTTGCCTCAAATGTGAATTGGCTGAATGCTCGCAAAGATGGACATTCCAATTTTGATTCCCCCATCAACAATGTGCTCCTCCCTTCCTCCCTTCTTTTGGTACAATTTTGGGCCATTCCAACGACATTTTCGCCAAATTCGAATAAGCAAAGAACAAATAACAAAATGGCAATTTGATGGCGCAAATCCACGGCAACCATTGGCCCAAATCGCCGTCTCCTTCTTCGCTTCCAATGCTTTTGCTTCTTTTGTTCAATTTCGCCCCAATTCATCATCGATCTGTGTGGAAATTCGAAAGTTTCCAGTGTTTTTTCTTCAATTTTTTTTTGTTGTAATTTCTGAGCTTAATTTTTCATTTTTTTATCATAATTAAAATGTGATTTTCGAAATGAGAATTTAATTATGTTTTACAAAATATATTAATATGCCTCAAGCTTCATCAAGCGTTAATTTATCGGAGTCGACGACAATCTCCGTTTCCTAATTATTTTATGGATATTTCAAAAATATTTCATTAATTATATTATTTTAAAATTCAATTCAATTAAATGGAATTTTGCTAAATATGTGAACTGCAATGCAAATAAGGCACAAAAGTTTGAGACTTACATTTATAAATTAATGTGCAACTATTCGAAAAAACAGTAGAAGAATATGGCCATCATGCGCAGAAAATCAAATTGGCAAATTTTATTTGTTTTTGGAAAAGTTTTCAGCCTTTTTCGCTAGACATAGCACAAACAATCTCTTCCCAAGTATTTCAAAAAAATCAGCGGCTCAATTAACCACAGGGTCGTCTCGCCGTAGAAAATTGTTGATGGATTATTTTGTGCAAAAGGCCAACAAATTCAGCTGCCACCTTTAAAGTTGGCTAGGGCTATGCCTCTTTCGATGCTCTTTTAATTAGTGGTAAAAATTGGGTGGTAAAATTGAGGGAAAAATCTGAATTATGAATAATTGTGATTGGGATTTGGGAATAAATGTTGAAAAGTGATATCTTTTTTTTGGCATTTTGGTCCATAAATTATTTTGTAATCTACAAAAATAGTTGGGTCTCGTTTCAAAAGATAACGGTCAGTTGAATACCTTCACTTGTGAATTAATGAGTTTTTTAATTGAAATCATCCTTGTGTGGCCATTCATTAAAAAAAAGTGTGACAATGAAGCGAAAGAATATTTGTGAGTCATTCACAAAAATTAATTGAACATCTATTTAACAAAACATTGCCAGTGAGGGCACAAAATGGAATAAAGGGGTAGTAGTGCTTGTGCCACCCTTTGGCCAATTCTTTCAGCTGCTTGAATATAATTATTGGAGGAAAGGCGTGCGCGAAAAAAAGGTTGAAAGAAACGACAACGATAAATACACAAAAAAAGATGAATAAATTGGATGCTATGGGAGATTTGTGTGGGGAAATGGCCGGGCAATAAATGGACTCTTTAAAAGGACATTTGATTAGAAAATTTCATTTCCACATTAATTTGTGCACTTTAATAAGCAGAAATTTGCCGACAAAACAATACCTCAATCAGCAGACATGCTATTGCGCATTTTGAAATGAGAATTTTGGGTGCCAATTTTGTTTACAACAAAAATATGAGGGAGAGATTGAGTCATGAAAAATAAATGAAAATTATACCGCAGATTTGGGTGGATTAACAAAGATGGAAAGAATCAAAACTCACTAATTTTAGATTTGATCTTTTTTTGTAAATATCAAAAATAAACACGCAAAATTACCAAATTAGAAATGGATAAAAGGGTGTTATTTAGAGGAATAAAAACAAAATGGAAACAATGTAGAAAAATGGTAAACATTTTTGGTACATTTTTCAACAATCTGAATGAATGAATGAATATATTTTGAACTTTGAAGAGGATGACAATATTTCCTTCATTCCATTTTTGGATGTTAAATAATTCTCACAAATTCCACCGTTTTTAAATTCCAAAATCTAAACCTAACTTTTTTAAATATTCTTCTGGCTAATTCCATCCTTTCCCATTGGAATGAATTTCCGGTTTTTTCCATTTTTGGATGGGAAGAAATGGGCGAAGATAAAAATTTTTGTTTACGAATTGCGCAACACAGCTTAATTACTAGTTTTACTGCCATTTAATATTAGGGTGAATCATGAAAAATTAGATTCGGAGATCAAAAGAAACTCGCCAGCAACAGAAAATTGTGCCTTTTTAGATTGGGTTGCTAAATTTCGATTCATGCTTAAAATGGCCTAATATAATGCCCATTGTTAATGTCACATTTTGTGCGCGAATTTCCATTTTATTCAAAGAATATTTTACTGTGTTTATTGCGCAGTTCAAAGTTCCCGAAGGGCACAATAAAAAGTGGGAAAGGTAAAATGAAAAAGACATAAATTCAATTCCAATTCTTCGCATTGCGCAAAGCAAATTTTTGTTTCCATTTGGCTTTAACAAAAAATGGAGGAATAATAAGAAAGTGAAAGTGAAAAGAATATTTGTAGAGGAATGTTTGATGCCTTGATGCTGCCTCAATAGGAATGCGGAAATGTTGGTCTTGGCCAAAAGGGGGACAGGAAAACGCGCAATTAGGCAAAAAAGAAGGGGGCACTAGAGAAATGTTAGCTGCCTTTTTGAGCTGTCAACGGCGGAATTAGCCTTCGCCTCCTCTAAATAAGTTGGTTTTGGATGGATTACTGGGCCATCAAATTAGCATTATTGCAAGGCCCCAAACCCCTTTTGGCCCTACGACGACATTTGGCTTATTGGCTCCTTTAAAATTGGCCAATGTAAGAGGTGGAAAAAGAAAGGAAAGAAGGGGGAACTTGGAAAAAATCAAAAAGGAAAGAAATAACAAATAAATGGAGGACAAATGTTGTCGCCGGTCGCAAAATTCTGCTGGAAGTAGACGGAAATTGGCAAAAAGGAGGCGACTGAGACAATTTTGCAAAAATAATACTAAGAATAAAGCCAAAATTATTTGGAAGATATTCGTTGGATTCATATGATTATTACAGAATAAAATAAAACCAAAAGAAATCCCAAAACTTTGCTATAGATCATTGAAATTGGACCTCCACTTTTGAAGATAAACTGAAATTGGAATGTCTCATTATTTTCTAGCATAATTCAGGATTTTTGAATAAATTTATTAATTATTATCGATTTAATTTGTTGCGCGAAATTTGTGACTCATTTTATGTTTCCCTCCTTTTTTTCCTGATGAGGGGGCGAAAAGGGAATTGAATTGTGCCCTTAGAAATATCAATTTAGAAGTGGAGGAAACGGAAATTGCTTCTAAAACGAATAAATCTGTACAATGAGAAACAATTAAAATAATACTTTATGAATAATTGCCAACATTGAGGAATATTGAATATGGAAGAAAATAATGGAAAAAAACAATTTCCTTAAAAAATAAAATATTCAATTGACTTTGACAATCTACAAATTATTGTTTAAGTCCCCAGTGGGGGACGGAGATTGTGGTGGTTTTATGGCAGAAAAATATTAATTAGAATTGTGTTGAATATTTGTGGATAATTTACGGAGCGATGGTGGAATAAAATTTGCAGAAAGTGGAGGGAAAGAATATTAATTAGACAAAAATTATTTCCTTTTGAAACAATGACAATGAGCCCTCAAAATTGACCGATAAAAATAGAGGACTAATGGAATGGGAATTAGGCAATCAAATATAATTCATCGGCTGGCACAAATTGAACAGAACCGAGATCCGAGACGATGAATTTTATCGAGGAAATGAATATTTCTCTGAGGTAATTGAGATAAATTAATAATCAAAAGACGAATTGTATTGTTTGATTCCCATAATTAACTGGTGTTTTTGTTTGTTTCGCTTCCCATTTTATTATTTCAATCAGTCTTTGTTCGCGCCAAGGAAAATTAATATTCTCGACAAAATGTTGAAATACAAAACATTTGTTTACGCCAAAAAGTGGGAGAGGACATAGGAGGGAATTGCCATTGGAATTGGAAGCAAAAAACAAAGGCAAAATTGAAGGCGGTATTTCAGTGAAAATGAGAAGGAAATATTGTCGGCTTAAATTTGCTTATCACTTTCATGTTTTTTTCGTATTTTTGTATGAATTGAATGTTTAAATGTTGGCCAAAAAATGATGGAAAATGCGACAAATGGGAAAACATTTGAACATTCATTTTTAGAGCAAATTTTGGATTGCTCTGGGATTTTTGCCATTCGCGCAAAAACGAGTGGAAAAGAAGTGTCCTGCTCTGCTGGAGGATGTTTTAAAGAACATTTAGAATATTTATTAATTAGTAGTCCTTTCAAAAGATGCATTGTGAATGGACTGGAGGAAATTTATGGAAAATGGGAGAATGGGAAAATTTGAATAAAAATATGAACAAAAGATGGCACAATTTTTCATTAGCCTATCGAATGGATTTATGAAATGGTCAAAATTTTGGCCCGCATGCCAAATCCCTAGGACAAGGCTGGAATTATTTACAAAATTATTCAAAATGGAGTATAAATTAGAATGATAATAAATTTAAAAAATGGATAAATAAATTTTAAAGTCAGGAGATTTTGGCCAAAGGCATCATACTCGCTTTTATTCCGAGACTACGGCATTTTCTCATTTTGAAAATTTGTCTTCCCCGTTGATTTCGCACGGTTGAACGCCGCCGGCGCCTTCCAACGTCCACCCACTTTTTGTGGGAATATTTCCCCCATGGCACACTCAAAAATCGATTCAACAAAAATATGCAAAAATGAGGGGAAAATGGCCAGAAAACAAAAAGGGGATGGGGGTAGGATGAAGTCAAAAAGCAAATGAAAAATATTTTTCGAGGGCAAATTTGGCCAATTCATTTTCTATCCTATCTAAAATATACAAAAAAAACATACTTTAAATTTTCTCTAAAAATTATTTTTTGGTTTTTCCCTTTCTCATTTTTGGATACCGATTCGCGCAATAAAAGGACGAAGAAAACAGAAAATTGACAAAAAATCATAAAAAGGAATGGCCAAATTTTGGACCCAGCAATGTGCCGCCGTTCTGATTTCCGGCATCGCCGCTGTTTCCTTTTGCCGTCAACTATTTTTGTCTTATTGACAGCCCCCGAGGCGCATATTTATTTTATAGGAGGCGGCCCATAACTTTTCCATTGAAATGGGTGCCAATTATGGATGAATGAATGAATGGAGAGGGAGAAATTTACCAATTCGCCAGCTATTCAAAAGTTTGCCGTCATCTTTGGTCGCTATGGCCATTGTGGCACAATGGCAAACCATCGCCGACTCAAATGTCGCTATTTTGAATTTTATTAGCCAGCAAAATAATAAGCAAAAGAATGAATGAGAAAAATAGAATAATAAAATATATAAATTAGAAATAAATCATTTATATCCCCCCAATTTGCCCAAAACTATCGTCTGTCCTTATGGCCATAATCATATTACCTTATTTATTCATATTTTGGTAGTGCTTTTTGCCTTCATTTTCCTTACATTTTTGTGCAGAAAATGTGCCCATTTTCAGCTGCTTTTGCACTCATGGATTGGCTTTTCCCTTCTAAATTGAATCCAAAATGCGAATAATCAACTTTTTAATATGGAATGATTAATAACCAATTCAATGCCCCTTTGGAATGGAACCATTCATTGACAATTTGGGCTTTGAAATGTAATTATTTTGGAGGGTAAAATAAAAATGATGCAAATTTTCCGTGGAAAGGCGACGGCATATTTTCAATTGGACGGTATTTTTTGGCCGATTTGTATGACATTTTAACTTTTGTGGGAACAAAAAGGCGGAAAATAGGAGGGGAATGCCCAATTTTGGCACAAAAAAGCAGCGGGCGAACAAAAAGGAAGGGTTAACTTTTTTCTGCCTTTTGTTCACTTTTTTGGCTTATTTTATTCATCAATTCAAAGCAACCCCCGAAAATGCGTGGAAATGATGTGACATTTTTTTTGAAAGGATTTTCCACAAAAAAAAGTGAATGAAGTTTAAGAAAACGTTCTTGGCCAAATAAATGTGGCCTTTAGTCCAATCCAGACATTGGCAATTGGGTGCAAATGCCAACAAATTATTTTTGCGCAAATGGCACGCATATTTTCCCACCACCCAGTTTCCTTCCTTTACATCAAATTCACTTCCTTCTTTCCCATTTCCCTGTGTGTGCCGCCAATTGGTGAATAATAAGAATGGACAAAAGTACAATATATTTGTTATTTATTATAAATTTTGTTGCGCACATCAAAGTTCAGACAAAATGAAAAATTTAGGAAAGAAAGTGGACTAAAAACTTTGAAATTACTTAACGATTATTAAACGATTATTAACCCATTCAAATGTCGCCATAAAACTTGCCAAAATTCTGAATATGCTTGTCTAAATCAAGGCAAATGGTAGCAGATTTTTACAAAATGATATGGGCCAATGGATTGATCGGGAGAAAACGTGAAAAGCAATATTGGAAAAAATTGAATTACCCAATAAAAAAGGACAAAAAATTTGTTAAGTGCGCGAGAATGAATGGCAAAGATTCAAATTAATTTAGTGGAAATATGATTTTGGCACAATCATGTGAGAAAATGAAAGGAAATTGGAATTGGAGAATGGATTGGCTGGCACAAGGAGAAAAGGCAGCTGTTCTGCCGGAGTGCGGATGCGGAGGAGGGATGGGGAAAAATGAACTCTTGTGGGTGGGGGAAGGGGGGCAATGAGCGCGACGGATGGCCATGGCCCCTCTCTGTTGTTGCCTTGGCCAATTCCATAGACTCCTTCTGCCATATTCTCCCACTATGGCTAATAAATGAATGAACCCTTTTCATTGGGACATGCGTCCCCGGTGGCCGTTGGTTGGTGCCAATTCCCTTTTCAATTCCATCCTCTCCTTCCCTTCTAATAAGCGCGACGGATGCCATGGCCCCTGTGCCACCTAAACAAAGAAATTTCCTTTGGCCTTGGAACCCTGCCACTTTCCTTTATATTTATTAGCACTAATGAAGTATTAATTCAAAAGACACCTCCTTCCAATATTCTCCCATTAATTCCCTTCCTTTATGTTAGATTCATTCAAATTTTCTTTTGTATATTGCCAACGCAACGAATGGCTATGCCCTCCCTCCGTCTTCTATGACCAATAATATAGCCAAGAATATCTATGCGCGGTGTCTTTGCCAATCCATCTCAATTTCCATTCTATCCACCATTGGCCCAATTTCCTTAATGTCTTTTTCTTCACAGTCGAATCCCCTTTTCCATCTGTCCCTTAATAAGTAGCCGACTTCTCCATGCAAAGTGAGTGTCCCCTTTTCCCTGTGGTTAGCCCCAATCCTCTTCAATTCCATCTTTCTCGTTTTACCTTATCTATTAGCAATGGATGAATTTTGTCCCTATGCGCGTCTTTGGCCAAATAACTAAAATCCATCTCCATTTCCCTTCCCTCCGTCTGATTCAAATTCCCTTTCCGTCTCTCTTTTCGGCATTTGCGCGTGCCCCATCCCCAATCCTCCTTTCCAGCCATAGAGAGAAGCTTGTTTTATCCCTTCTTTATATTCAATAATGCCAATGGCTGTCTCCCTTTTCCTCCTTTATTAGCCAGATACCACTATTTTTTGTTCATAAATAAATGAAGGAATGGAAAAGAGGAGTACATTGCTGTCGGCTGCAAAAAATGCCAAATGAAATGTGGCCATCCAAAAAGGCCAAAGAGAGGAGGATGTCCCACGCAATCCGCCGGCCCCTCTCATTCATATCCCTCTGATATTGAGCTAGGCTGTGCCCTTACTCTTGCACAAATAGCCATGAGGAATATATTTAAAGTGCACCACCGGATATGAACGAACATGAACGCACGTAGACGGGCAGAATGTATGAATGATGGGGAATTTGCGCAGCATATGCAAAAAAATGATGGAAAAGTGGGTGGATTATGAAAAATGAAGGATTAAATACTATATGAAAGGTTGGAAATGGGAAAGTGAAATTTTAGATTTGAATTAAACAATGAATTTATTTATTTAAAATAATTTTTATTATCAATGCCAATATACCTAATGGCTTTCCTTTCATCCTACTGTACCCCCACTTTTGACTAATCACCCTATCAATCAAATATTGCCTCAATCTGCCTTTTTTCTGCCTTTTTAAACTCTCTTTTCCCCACAATATATATTTACTAAAAAAACAAATGATGCGGGTACAGTATGGATGAATAGGAGAAGCCCTTTATTAGGCGTTATTGGCATTGCCATTTATTATTTTAATCATAGTCATTAATTAATAATTATCATATCATGGATGGTCGTTCTGAATTGCTGCGCATAATGCATTCACAAAACGCCAAACATCATCGAATTTGTTGTACAATGGAACTGGGGCAACCCGAATAACATTTGGGCACCGTTTGTCGACCTGTGAAATTGATTTAATTGGTGAGATAATAGTAAATTTTGCTAAATAACAATTTCAATATGTCTAAAAAAATGCTAAATTGCTGCTTTGATAATCTCATCAATTACAAATTAAAATTCACCACAATGCCCCGCCTTGTCAATTCCGCATAAATTCGATCAATATCGAAATTGGCTCCATCAAATTTCAACGATAATTGATTTCCCCGTTCTGTCGGCTTCCTAGGAGTTATTTGAATCCATTGCACCCCTTTTCGTTTAGAAGTTGTATGGAACATTGTGTCCAACAAAAATTCCAAATATCCCGTCAAAAGCAATGATTTACGGCGTATTTCGTCCATCGAAGTTTGTTCGATTGTGCCCAGGAATCCGCGCATTGCGGCCATCAAAATTGGAGATGGAGTACTGAGTCGATAGCCGGAAACGCCCTCGGCCAATTCCATTTGATTTGTCATTTCAAAACGTGTTTCCAATCGATGGCCCCACCAGCCAAGAAGACCAGGCTTCATACCATCAATGGTCAGGTGGCGTTCATGAATGAACTGAAGGGGAAAATATGGATTGAAATGAGCCATATTTTGATAAAATATTCCATTAAACAACCATTCCAGCAACACCACCCGGACTGGCGCATGCATATTTATAATTGCACCAACAGGCAAAATCCACGTTCCATTGGTGCAATTGAAGGGGCACATTGGCCACAGCATGCGACAAATCCCAGCCAACCAAACAGCCCTGAACAAAAGGGAAAACATGAGTTAAAAAGGATAAAATGATAAAACTATTCCCTTCCAATCTAGTCCTAAAGCCTAAATTGAAATGGCCTAATTCCTTTTCATATTTCTCTCATTATGGCCAAATTCATTGAACACTCTGTCGCTGACAGATTTGTTAAATTGTATTTTTGGCCTTTATTTTATTATTTAATTTTCTAAAAAGATAAAATATTTTGGTCTATTATTGTTGTTGATCATAGATCAAAAAATAGGCTAAAAATACAATTTAACAAATCTGTCAGCGACACATTCTTCGATATTTAAAGTTGCTTTATTGAGTGTAATGGGTGACCTTTGATTGTCCGCATTTTGTGATGCTTTCAATGTCGAATAATTGTCCCGTATAATAATGGATTCCGCTGAAGAAAATGATGGAAATGGACTGGCCTTCACGCTCCAAAAATGCCAAAATATCCTCTGTCAGGAGGCATTTTTCATCCTGTATAAATTTTTATATGTAAGTACAAAACAAAACATCATTTGATTTATTCATCCAAGTTCCAATATTTTTGGAAATATGTCAGCGGTAATTTCAGACATTAAGTTAGTATGCAAATCCCAACAATTTTTTCTCGAATATTTTTTCCATAAAAAAATAAATAAATCAGAATTGGCCGGGGGCAATATTCAATCAAAATGGAAAAGGATGATAATTGGAATTTTAAATCCTAACTTCTTTTGGTTCCATGCAAATCATGGCCACAGCTGGGTCCAAATTTTTCATTCGTAATTGCGATTCAACCGCATAATGATCACTGGGAAATGCCTTCGCCTCAATCAAAACTTTGTAACGTTCAGCATTTGGATGGAAGAATGAGGCGAAAAGCTGCGATTTTAAAACACAATTTAAACAATAAATAATTTCATTAATAAATGGATTTAAATCATTATTCCTTGTTAATTCAATTATTAATCCATCCCACCAAATGGATATTGACTGTGGTGGAATTCATCAAAGCCACTTCCTCCGTCGAATTGGCCCCAACCAATTTGGCCAATTTGCCCAAAATTCGATCATCGCATCGAGTCCAAGGTTCATTCCCGGAAAAATGTGCATGGACGCCCCTGGCAATTAACATTTTTAATTGGAATCAATTTAATAAGCCAAACATTTCGGCCCATTGACCCAATTCCCTTTGAATGTAGCCACCCGTGCATTTTGGTTTCAATCCAACGGAATTGCCGCACAAATAGGCCGCCCATTCCTCATTTTCCATGAATTCGGGATCAACTGAAAGGCAGAAGATTTTTGATCCAAGGATAAAGGAAAATAATTGGAAATGCCATTCCCAGGATTTCATCCAATATTTGATCAAATCTTCAGGGAGGAACTGACCATGAGGCAATGTTCGCATTCGAGGAATGTGGAATTGGTCTCGCAAACGGCCTAGTGAATCTCGATTATCCAACCATTTTGCCAACCTTCGATCTGTCCAATCTTCAAATTCATCATTCTTCAATTCTGAACCATATCGAGAATGTAGTAGGCCAATGAAAGGAAAAGAATATTGCTCTTCAGTGTTTTGCATTTTATTTAATTCAATTTTATGAATGAAATAGACATATTTTTGCATCATTCCCCTCAATTTCCTTTATCAATTTTATCATTAAATTCGTTGTAATCAGACAAATTAAACCCAATTGATTAAATTCCCAAATTGTATTGATAAAAAAGGAGGTCAAACATAATTTGATTGTTTAATCAAATAAAATGAAGGAAATATTAAAATATTAATTTCATTTCGGCTTAGGCTTCCGGCGAAGGTTCGTCCAATATCCGCCGTATCCAATCCCTTGGCCTTGGCTTGAGCAGGGAAGATGGGAAATTGCAACTGAGGATGATGCCAAGGCAAAAATTTACAGAATTAAGTACAACCAATGTTAGGCATTGATGCGTAGTGAAATGTGAAGATTATGCTAAATCTTTTGGAAAATTTGGAAATCCAAGGGGACATTGATGAATAATTGACATCCAAATGCGTTTTTTAGTTAACTGCATTTTTAGGTTTTTTAGCGATGCAGAATTAACTCTACAGTAATCAAAGACTAACCTAGAAAAAATGGACCTCCAAAAGCATTTTAAGGAACCCGAATTTTAGGGTATTTTTTAGAAATGCAGAATTAACTCTACAGTAATCAAAGACTAACCTAGAAAAAATGGACCTCCTAAAGCATTTTCAGGTACCCGAATTTTAGGGTATTTTTTTGAAATGCAGAATTAACTCTACAGAAATCAAAGACTAACCTAGAAAAATGGGCCTGCAGAAGCATTTTTAGGTACCCGAATTTTAGGGTTTTTTTAGCGATGCAGAATTAGCTCTACAGGAATCAAAGACAAATGTATAAAAAATGGGCCTGCAGAAGCATTTGTCAGAGTCAGCATTTTCGCTAATGTATAAAAAGTAGCCCTACAGAAGTATTCCGAATTTTAGGGTTTTTAGCAATGCAGAATTAGCTCAACAATACTCCCTTACTTACAAGAAGTGACAAAACTCCCTTACAAGAGCATCAGTTATAGGCAAAATTAAATAAGGGGTGACTACATTCCCATTTCCACTTAAAGTAAATGAAATAAACATTTTACTTTATCATTTCCTTTATCAATTTTGTCATTAAATTCGTCGTAATCAAACAAATTAATATTCAATGATTAAATTCCCAAATTGTATTGATAAAAACGGAGGTCAAATATAATTTGATTGTTTTATCCAATAATAAAGTAAACGTAATAATTCCAATATTAAATTTAATGGATCATTGGCCGTCTGATTGCGTCCATTTTTTCATCCATTTGTTTGACACGAATCAACAAATTTTGTTCGAGCAATTCGGCAATTTGCTGAGTTGAATTTGAAAAGGCATTGTTAATTGCTTCTTGCGGAGATTGCCGATTGCTAGGCGATTGATGCGATTCGGACGAGGCAATTTGCTGAAAGGAAATTAGAGAATAAATAAATAAAATTATTAAAAAAAATGTTATTTGCCTTTTCACTGCCATTGGTCACTGGCCCCACTTGTTGATTGTTGGCCCCTTTCAACACAGCAAATGCCCTTCGCCCAATTCGGCCAAAACAAATGGCCAATAGTGGTTTGTCGGTCAAAAGTGCAAAGGCAATTGGGATTGTCAGGGCCACATCCCTTTCGGGTTCGCCAAGTGAAAGGAGCAGAATTAGGGCAGCCAGGCCGGAACTCTTTTAAATCAAAACTCTTTTATTTTTTTGAATTATAAACATTTTGAACACTTTTGGATATGCTTTTCCCCCTTTAACCCCTCCTTTATTAGTCACCTGAATTCCACATTCGATTGTCACGGTTCGAATATCCCTTTGTTCTAGATGAAAGAATTTTGTAAGCAAAAATGCGGCACAATGTGAGGCACAAGGCAACAATAAGCCAATGTGTAGGAATAAATCCCAAGTGAGAAGACGGAGATTGGACCAAACTGCCGGAATGGCGGTACCCAAGAAAAGCAGAGTGCTTAGCCATAGAAAAATCTATATTAAAAGGAAATTATCAATTCCAACAATGCCTAGGGATCTTTCCTATTTGTCCTACTGTGCATCGACTTTTTGCCTAATCACCCCGTCACCCCCATCAATCAAATATTGCCTCAATCTTCCTTCTTTTAAACCCATCCTTTTTCCTCTGCTGATCCTTCGAATTATTATCATATTTTCCACACAATTAATAAAGAATAATCTAAAGTTAATTCGCCTCTAATCCCTATTCTCTTCTTTGGGTAATTAGGGGGTTTAGGAATCCGGCGAAGGTCTGGGGCGTGGAGAATTAGGACTAATAGAAGAAATATATATTGGTCAACGCTATTAAATTGGATAAATCAATGTCATAATAAATGTCCGGCATTTTAAATACGATGATTGATTTTATTTATAAAACTTGCCTTGATGTAATTGGCACCACGTTGAATGAATTCCCGAGCCCCAATTCTGGTCAGAAACATTCCAATCAAGAATGGCACCATCATAAGGGCCAGAGCATAAACAATTGCACTCCAACTGATATGGACTCGTTCAACAAAGAAGGCTGGCCGACCCAAGAAATGTAGCCAAATTGGCATAAAAACTATGAAAAATTGTACGGAATTTTGCATTAAAAAATGATTATTACTTAAAGTGCAAATTCGTTGCATAAATGTGATTGCGGCAACCAATTCCAAATTGCCATCAAAGAGAACTGACCTATAAATAAAATAGGCAAATGAATCCAAAGAATTTTGTGAATACCAAAAAGCACTTTTGCCTGCACCAATCGGCGTACAAGCCACCAAAAAGAAGGCCAATCGGATGACGAAAGGATGGGCCCCGAGGAGATATTTGGCAATACAAAAACCAATCTGCCGAAAAAGCATATTTTGGGGTACATTTCGAATATAAAGATTGCCATTGGAATGATAAAGAATTGACAAAAGGCCGACAAAGCCAGAAGTTTTGCATATTTTGTGACCAATCCAGGTTGAAGTTGAAGGCCGGCTATAAAATTGCCCACAACAATGGCAATGCCCAAGACAATGATGAACAATTGTGTCAAATGAGAGCCAAAAGGAGTTTTCCAAATTCGAATTCGATACCAAAATTGTCTGGAATGAATAAAATTAATCTGTTATGAATCTAAATATTTTGACGCCATAAAATTTTGTTGTATTCTATGCATAGCGAAAACTTGAATAAAATCTGATGGCTTTTTCTCTTAATTATAATTTCGTCACCGTCCATTGTGACGTACTTTTTCCCAATTCTGGCAAATAGTCGATTTAGACCAATGAATGTTCCCTTAAGGCTGATATTCAATGCTTGGGTGAATTCATTGGCCCGATCCAGCCGAATTTGGTGCACAATTGAGCATTCTTCGAGGGGACATCCCATTGCATATTGACACGTGATTTCGATGGGCCCGGACCATGAAGTATCGTTGGAGTTGACCAGAAGCCAAATTGTGCTTAAGGGCATAATATTGGGCGAGAAAATAGAAAATTATGGCTAAATTCGGATCTCATTTTAAATTCTATTATAATAGAATCGACCCAGAGGAAATTTTTGATTTAGTCAATTTAAAAATGTTAATTTTATAATTCATTCCAAAAAATGTATTTATTCGCATTGCACCAAGCTCCGAATTTGTCAATCCCATTTTCCCCCTAACTAATTCGGACCGTTCATCGCCAACACGGAATTGGCCTAAACCAGGCGGACGCCACGTAACATTCGGTATAATTGTTGTATTGAGGAAAAGCACTTGGCCTTGAGCATCATGGAAGGAAAAACTGGTAGAATAGAAAAGGCCAAGAATTATGGCAAAAAGAAATTTTGTGAAAAAACGGCAAAATGATGAGGCAATATTAGGGATGTGAGGATAAAACATTTTTTAATGGATATTGGCAGTCTATTTAATATGGATTGAAAAAATTATGCGCTCAATCTATATGCGAGAATGGTGCATTTTTTTCAAAATTTATGGGTGTCGATTGTTATAATCCGTTGCGCAAATCCACCTAGTTGTTGCAGTGTAGAAGAGGATTAAAACAAAAATTGAGTATTTTATTCCCTCGCCCCTCCCCCTCGAGTTTTCAAAGACAATTGAAATATATTTATATTAATTTGATACTAATTTTAATGGTAAATTGTGGATGAGATTCGTCGGAAATTCATAACTAAAGGGATGGAGCGAGGAAGAAATGATTTGTACATAATTAATAATATTTAATTCATTGTTATTATTATTCATCGATAATTTATTTGATCATGTAAATTTTATTCTATAAAAATTTTTGTGCGATATATACAGAAGAATTATGTAGGATTTCGAATGAATTAGAGTATCATCTTTAAAATCATGGCTTCTTATTAGACTTAAGATGAAAGAATTTGCAAAAATTAAGAATTTCACGCTAAGAATGTTAAAAAAATAATGGAATCAAATCCTAGGATAAAAATCCTCCAGATGCATTTTCAGGTACCCGATTTAGGGTTTTTAAATGATGCAGAATTAGCTAAGCAATACCCCTTTACAAGAGCGTACCATAGGGACAAAACTGCTTTACAAGAGCATCCCATAGGGACAAAACTGCCTTACAAGAGCATCCCATAGGGACAAAACTGCCTTACAGAAGCATTGAATTTTTAGGTTTTCTAGCGATGCAGAATTAGCTCTACCGGGTATAAAAAAAATTATTTGAAATCAAAGACTAAATGTATAAATTATTAAAACATTTATCTAATTTAATTCAAATGGCACTGATTAAATGTGAATTCATTGTTCTTTTTCTTCATTGGATTCCCTTTGTTCTCCGTTCATTGACTTCCAATCTCTTTTAACCCAAATGGCCAAAGGGCAAATTCACACGCTTTGAAACAAATCAAACCAAGAATCTGCAAAATGATTAAATAATTTATATTTTCATTTTTTTTTTTGAAATTCACAAATGGAATTTGGAAAGCATTATTTATAGATACGTTTTATTTGATTATTATGTTTATTTGTGAAAAATAAAAAGTTTAAAAGTTGTTTTTCTCCACTGGGACTTCCATAAATCTGTACCAAAAACCAACGGTTACACCGCCTGCGCTATGCAGCTTTTTTCCTTAATTAAAGAAACTCTATTTTAACTACTCATAGCAGAGAAATCCATTATGTTCATAAGGCCATATCTAGCTAAAATTTCTCTACAGCAATAAATTATTACACCAATGGATTCCTCTTGAAAAGGTCTTTAAAAAGAGTTAAAATTTTTATTCAATAAAAAATTTTTGTGCGATACATACATTAAGGAAAAAAAGAATTATGCGGGGATTCGAATGATGGTTTCTTAAAACTTAGTCAAATCACAATTGAAATTGAAAGATGGAATGAGAATTTGAGAATAAAATTAAGAATAAATGTCAAATATGTTGTGTTTTCGTTTTTGGTTAGAATGTTTCATCCGAGATCCGATCAATTTTGAAATGGAGGATAAAAATGGATTCATCGTTGCTTTCAAAGAAATAAAAGTTGAACGCCATTCGGTGTGATAATCAGGCAATAAGCTCATTGATTTCTTGTTGAATTTGAAGCGGGTTAATGTTTTGTATTCCATGCGAACATGCAGCCAATAATAGGGACGACGATGCGGCATCATTTCCTCCAGATTTGTGATGGTCACGTTGGATTCGACTTCTTTGCGCTTTCGCATATTTTTTGAAGGACCCTCAATTAATGGACATAGTTCAGCTGCTGAAATGGAATGGCAAATTAATATTAAAATTAAATGAAATAAAAATTACGATTAATTTGAAGATTTTGATTTTCCGAATCTTGAGAAATTGCCAAACATATTCATTCTCCAATAATTGATCCATTGTTGTTTCCATTCCAGCGCCATTATTTGACCATTGCTGCAGATGATAGCCAGCCAAGAAGAAAGATAATAGCGGTAGAAAGAGCAAAATAAACATGGGATTCTTGTTGTTGTTGCTGGTGCGAGTTGCCGGAAAGCGACGACAAAGTCTTGGATGGGTATATTCATGTTTCCCAAAATTAGGTTTATAAGCCAACGATTCAGAATATGTATAATTCGTCTCGTAGGGACTGAAAATTTAAAATATCATTATTTTACACAATTTATTAACCTTTCAAGAATCTCATTTATTTCCTCTTTGGAAAGACCTGAAGATGACACATCATGTTTACGGATTGATGAAGAAGGAGAAATTGGAATGCTGCTAAATTAATAATTATTTTACTAATTTCAATTTAAAACGTAAACATACAATTGTTTCCAATTAATATTTTTGACCAAACCAAAGCCCATGGATAGAAAATTCCGAATTTAGTGTTTTTTTTACAAAAATTAATATTATATAAATTGATCTGAAATTAACAGTTTTTTAAAAAATAATATATTTTTCAATACATAACAATTCAATATTCTCCCCTCTCCACCTCTTCCCAAAAATTCATCAATTTTTTTCTATTCCATCCCTATCCCATCCAGCATCCATCCAAGATCAGCAGATCAGATCAGATCCAACTTAATACTTAACTTAAAAAAACCAAGATATTGAAATGATCATATCAAAAATCATGCAAGAAAATAGTACTGTAGTCAAAAATTTAAAAAAAACGCAAATTTTTAATTTTTTGATTGATATTGATTGCTGGCTTGGCTAGCTGCTAGGTGGCGGTGGCTGGTTCATTAATCCTTATCCTTAAATATCAATAAATGTAATTGTAATTTGTAACATACAAAAAGCATATTTTGAAATTTTTTATAGGCTATTGATAAATAGAATTATTGATCGGGTTCCTCTACATACATATGCGAAAAGCAATGCTCACCGACAATAAATTCTCCACCATTCGCCGTCACAACACTCAACAACAACAAAATTACCACCCATGGCCGCAGCCACCACCGCAATGGCCAATGACACCGCTTCTTCAACAGCAGCAGCAGCAAGAGCATCGTTACTTACGTGTCCATCCGGAATACCTGATTCGAACTGTGATTGCTTCAAAAATTATGCAAGAGCAACGAGCAGCAGCTACCGCCGTGCGCAGTCCATCATCAAACAATCAAATGACACCGCCGCCCCCATCGCCATCAACAACGAATGATGCATCATCGCCATTCTCTTTTGGGTTTATTTTATTGATTGATTTTATATAATCATTTTCAATTTAGAATGCAGCGAATTCGTCCGGCGGATTTGATCAAAACGGTGACCGAGTCAAAAATTGCGCAGAAGAGGACTAAGGCTAAGCTGGAGGCGGACAAGAAAAGGAAGGATGCGGAAAAGAAAAGGCAAGACCAGCTGAAAGAGGCACGGACGCAGAGGAAATTGCTGGAACCGCCGGACTTCTCTGCGCTCAACGACGATTCAATTCTGACATTGGAAGACTTCATGGTGGTTAGTCGATCAATAAATCAATAATTTTCAAAAATAAATTCCAGTCTTTGCCACTCACTTTTGGGAAAAAGTTTCGCTATGGTGAACTGATCAAGCCGGTGCCTTTGGCTGATAATGGACGTTACTCGACGGACCAGATTTTGATTGTTGGCGCACAGGTTTAAATTTCATTCATCATTCAAAATTAAAAATTCAAAATAGATTGTGATGGCCGAATTGCGTGCTGCTCATACTCAAATGGCATTGGGAAGTGGAGGAATGATGGGTGACGGTGCCGGTGGATGGAAGGCCCAATCGACCACCAACAACGAAGAGGACAATGGTGGCGGCGGCGGCATTAATCAAGAAGCGACCACATCCTGTGGTGGCGCTGAATGCTCGTTGCTCTCACCACCAATAACCGCCAATGACAACAAAGAACGCTGATAACGAAGAAGAAGAGGGAATCGGAAAATCCACAATTATTGTTTGTGTTGCTTGTTTTTTGTTCTTTTTGAGACACACCATTTTTAAATTTGACCATCATATAATCCCCCCTTCGATCGATACAAAAGCTCTTTTGGTACTTCTCCTCTCCCCTCCATCTCTCTATGTTGTTTTAATAGAATAACAAAAATGTGTGCGCGGAGAACCACCCAAAACATCATTTCCATTATATTTAATTTTACAACATAAATTTATTGAATAAAAATGTTTTCTGCCTAAAATAAATAATTTAAAACAAAACAATTGGATTGAGCATAGGAAATTTAGCATTTATTAGAAATGATGATATGTTTAAATAATGTGAATTATTCATCCATCCTCAATTCCTTTCCCGGTTCATCAAATGGTGCGAAATAGGCATCAATTTTGGCACCGCTAACTTCTTCCAACTTCGGTGGATTCCATTTCGGCTTTCGGTCTTTGTCAATGAGAACTAAATGAATTCAAAATTTATTGGAAAATATTGTTAAAATCGTACTTGCTCTGCAGCCTTCATGGAAATCATTGTCCGCCATAAAACGTTGAGTAAGCCGAAATTCGATAGGAAAAACCTGAAGAGAAAAATTATTTCGGTTTCGAAATTTGTTGAACCTTTTCGAAACTCAAATTCTTGCCCATTCGAATTTGTCTATGAGTGATTTTGAGCGAAGTTGGACTCTAAAAATATTAAAAAATTTAAAAAAATAAATTGATTAAAACCATTTTGGTTAATGCCTCCAATTGTTCTCGAGCAAATTCATTTTCTTCATCCTTTGCTTTTGACTCCAATCTCCGCATAATTTCCTCCACACTTTCGGCTCCAAAACATTCGTCGATCAAGTCCAAATGAGGGTCAAGCGAAAATGAGGCAATATTTTTGGGTTGAAATGAATGGAGAAGGCGTTGGACAGCTTCGGTGGTGCATTGTTCGCAGGGCAAGCACAATATATCGGTGTTAAGTCGAAGTAGGTCCCGCGATTCCACATAGTGTGTAGCCAGCCCAGAATGATATACATCCGAACCGTAAAGTCGATAACCTTTATAGAATTAAATATTTTATTATTATTTTTCCATTCCATTAAAACCTGTTAATGCCAGGAACATTCCAAGTTGACCGCTCAGCCTCGACAGGAAATGTGTACTACCGACGTCAGGAAAAAGGCCCAGCGCAGTTTCAGGCATGGCCAATATTGTTTGTTCGGTGGCCACCCGAAATTGGCCGTTGATTGAGAGACCGCAACCCTTCAAAAAATTAATTTTAGGACAAATTTAATTAAAAAAACCAACCCCGCCCATTGTGATGCCATCCATCAGGGAAATATACGGTCGGGGAAGAGTGCCAATGGCGTGATTCAGCAGATATTCCTCCCGAAAAAATTGTTCATAAATTCGATTTTGTGGGTCTTTTGCCTTCCAAGATTTCGAGACAGCTGTGAAAATTTTTGATTGGAATTTAAATGTGAATTAATTTGGCTAACCTAAAACATCGCCACCAGCACAAAATGCTTTTGGGCCTTGTCCTTTGATTAGAATCAAATCGGATGGACTCTGCAAATTTTTTGTAATAATTTGAATTGTGAAAATTTGTAACCTTCAATGCCGCATGAATTTTTTGAATCATCGGCAAGTTCAGGGCATTCAGTGCCTTTGGCCGATTCAAAGTGATCACCAATTTATTTTTTATCCGTTCCAAAAGCACTTCGCCACTGGCATCGGTGTCAGTGGACATTTTGGGAGGCGTGGTGGAGGAGAATGGGTGTACTGAAATATCGAATAATTTTAAATAATTTAATTTTATATAAAGAACCTGGATTTGTAATTAACAAACGTCTGAATGCATTGAACTTATTCATTTTGCAATTATGAAAGATGAGCATAATTCTATTAAGATTTAATAATTAATAATTTAATCGCAGTTGATTTATTGATTAAAGATAAATTTAAAGAAATATTACAAAACAATTATTTAATCGATAAAATAATTCAAAATTTTATTTAAATATGTGAATAAAATTAAATAAAAAATAACAAAAAATGGTCAATATTCAAATCCAACAAAATATTTTTTCTTTCAAGCATTTATCGTTTTGAATGCATGAAAACCATCCAGCGCAGTGGTGAATGACAGTCCGGGACATTGTCGATGCCAATGAACTTCTTTCACTTCGGAAAAAGTAGAATTTATTTAGCATTAATTAATCAATTCAATTCAAACCTTTTTGGCCCATATGAATGAAGAGGAGTTGCGGGGGCAATTGTTGTTTCTTTTGGTCAACACAACCTTCTTCCCCGGCCATTTCCTCATCTTCATTGGTTGCTTCTTCCTCTCCATTATTGCTGGTCGGTTCATCTTCTTCCAGCGCCAAATCCCAAATTGTCGTTTGGTCATCTTCACCGGATGCCATGAAAACTGAATTTGATTTTATTTGATTTTGAATACTTTTTATTCCTAAACCTGTATAATCATGCGGGCTCCACTCCACCGAGGTTATTGGCTTTTGATGATGGCGAAATTGGGCCATCGATTGTTTGTACTAAAAGTATAAAAATAGAATTAAAAATTGTTTTAAATAAACCTGAAGAGTTTTCATTGACCAAATCCGGAGAATGGCATCATCGCCGCCCGAAACAATCAATTGGTCACTTCCATCGCTCCAACTGAGCACATTCACATCCGCTTCATGCGCATCGGGGACAGTGCAAACACAAGCTTGTTTGGAAGGTGCCCGAACATCCCAAAGGCGACTTGAAATTATTTTGAATAAAATTAATCGATCAAAAAATTATTTACATTGATCGATCGGAGGAGCAAGATAAAAGCATTGATTCATCGGTTGGCGACCACACTAAAATATGAAACATTAATCAATGATAAATTTATAATTTTGTAAAAATTAACCAACCTAAATCTTCCACCGAGCCCTGATGGTCGCAAAGGGCGCGTTGGTCTATTAGCCATTTGCCTCCTTCGGCCATGCGCCATAGGAAAATCTTAAAAATTATAGATTTTCGAATTTTCCGAACTATTCAAAATTTCTTACCTTTCGATGAACATCTCCACTAGTCAATGTTCCAATTTGCAAAGAATTCCAGGCCAAAGCGAATCCTTCTGTGGAATGACCGGCAAAGGTGAACAGCGGTTTCTCCTCCAACTTTGTCCAATTTGACGGGGAATTCAGGTTAATTTTGTCCACTGCAGCCACAAATGGATTCAAATTCCAAATTTGCACTTTTTGTTGATCATTCCAAACGGCACAAACATCGCTGGGCCCAAGGCGGTGGCACTTGAATTTGAATTTTGATATTTTCTCAATTAACTTAAATAGACCTTGATTCGATTTACACCGCCATAGTGGGGGATCATGGCAGCATGCATTCTCGGTACCTTTGCACTCTTTTTCTGATCACTTTCCTCTCCATGTTCTGCTTCATCCTCGCTTGTTTCCTCTTCTTCACTGCTGCTACTACTGCTTGATTCCTCTTCTTTGTCGTCGGCATTTATTCGCTCTTGTTCCTTCTTTTTTGCTTCCAATGCCTTTTTGTTCGCATTCATATTCGAAAGTCGCATCACCAACAATTGATTGTCCTTTGCCTTGTTAGCCTGAATAAGTTATTGATTTATAGGTTGATTTTATATGTGTTTATTTTCATTTTTTAATTGGTTTTAAATTCTATTTTTTCATGGTTTAGTAATCTAAGTTAAATCCCATTTTATTTGAACCTGCGATCCAGTGGCCAACCATGCGGTCATCGGAAATCTCGTACGATTATCGCCTAACGCATCCGGCAAAATATCGAAACTCAGACATGGATATTCTGCAAATAATAATTTGTTTCAATTCAAAATTTATCCACCTGTCTCAAATGTGTGAAGCAGTAAATATGCTTTTGGATCATAAACCAACTCTTCATTGTCCTTCAGCGAACGACTCTTTCCGGGCACATAAACCTAACAAAATTATGCAAATTAATATTTGAATTTGTTCAAAAAAATATTAATTTTACTGATTCATTATTCTTTTAATTAAATGATATTCTTAAATAATATCAAACCTTTTTAGTAACAGCTTTTTCCTCTTGTTCATCTTCTTCCATTTCCTCTTCTACATTGGGCTGCTGTTCTCGCTTGACACGATGAGTTTTAATGGTTTTGCGTGGGAGTGACATAAAATTGTCAATTTAGCTAATAAAATTAAAATAATTGTGTATTTTTAATGTAAAATTGTGAATAGGAAAAAATTTAGGGTTAGATAATTATTCAATTTGTCATCATTATTCTTTTAGAGCAACAATTACTGAGTTTTTATCAAATCTATATAATTGAATGAATGACCATTTCCACATCCAAATTTATATAAATCAAATATTGTTGTTTTCGAATTTAATCAATTATGATTCAAAGTTTTTAAATAATCAAATCAATCAGAATGGAAAAATGATAATAATTTAAATTTTACAAGACAAATTGGAAGTTGGGCAAAATAGGATCGGAATAAATAGGTTTAATGGGATGTATGGTGTGGGATTGAATAGGTATATAAATCAACAAATTATCCTCCATTCCTCATTTGAGTCAAATTAATTTCCTTCCATCCTCGTTTCCTATAATTCATCTTCTCTTCTTGTCTCCTGTCCAACATTTAGGCATCACGGTCACGTTGGTATTTGTCGGTGGCCAGTGGAGTAGGCGGATCCTCGCCCTCATTGTTGTTCTCGTCGTTGGTGGTGATGGTCGTTGCGGACGCAGATGAACAGGTGGCAGTGACCGAAGAAAAATCGGTTGGCAAATTCTTCAGCGGATAGGACTCATTGAAGAGATGGAAGCTACGACCAAAATCGAAGTCGTGACCATTGACTCCTGGGCCATCAATTTGCAGTTGTTGATGTTTGATGTTGTCACCCACAGCGCGAGAAAAACCTGAATTTTGGAATGAATTAAAAATGTGAAATTTTTTATTTACTATTCGATCGATGTTTCACTGCTGAATTATCCGTCGGACTCGCATAGAAGAATTTGGAGGTTTCATGAAGATGTCTGTAAAAAAATCATAAATTCGGATAATTGTAAGAAAAAAAAAACAAACCTAATCAATTTCTGTTCAAGTGGACGAACTCGATTGGAAATTGAATCGACCATTTTGTAGAGCTGATGAGTGGCCATGGCTGCTAATTGCTGCTGCTGTTGCTGTATTTGTTGTTGTTGATGACTTGGGAAGAATTGCTGTTGATGTTGAAGAAGAATTGGCGTCGACGGATTTGAGCCGCCGCCACCACCACCACCAAGCAAATAATTGCCCATTCCGGCATTGAGGCCACCATTCCAATCCAACATGCCCATATTCTCAATGCCGCACATGCTTGCGTTGATGATGCTGCCCGATTGGTCCATGAAGATTTGGTCGAATTCCAGCTCCGGTGGTTGTTTCTGCTCTTCAGCATTATGGTAGAATGGACATTTGTCACCAGACTTGCAATGTCCATTCCCGTAAAAATTGCGGCATGGTTTTGTTTTGTAGGCGTTCAAACGGCGGCAATGACGCAAATATTGACTGTAGACGTTGCCCGGAATGTTTGAGAACTGTAAATTTTTTGTAATTTTAAATCTTCCATATTTAAGTTTACCTGACACATGTAGAGTCCATTGGTGCGCTTTCCCTTGCATTTCTCAAAGTCGCACTGTTGATGCTAAATTGAATGTATGATTATTGATTAAATTAAGATTCTGTTCTCACGTGATTTTCCATAAGCTGTCGCCACTGCGCATCATCCTCCACGGAATTGTAATCTTTGCGACTCTTGTTCGAGGAGGTTGTTGAAGGATTAGGCGATTTTGGCACTTCAGATGAATCATTGCTGATATTGCTGGGATCGGCAGGGGCCATCATTTTCAATATCAATTTGTCAGTAATCAGTAAATTGAGAAACAAGTTATAAATGCTAAAAATAATTTTTCTATTAAATGAATATGAATATTCTTTTTTTAATGCTCATCATTTTGATGGAATGACCAACTAACAATTACCCATCCATAATGCATCTTTAATTTGTCATTTGTCTTCATTTTAGAATAAATTTTTGAATTGTTTGATTGGAGATTAAATTTAATGGAAGTGAATTTGTTTGAATGAGAATATAGTGATTGAAAAATATGCTGGACCATGGGCATGGGCATGGAATGAGATGAAGGGGATGATGATGAAAGTTAGAAAATTAATTAAAAAAAAATACAGCTCTTATGTAATGTTTAATTGTAATTTGACATGATTTGATAAATATAATTATTAATACAAAGTTTTTTTTTTAAACATAAACGTATCCCCTATGAACGACGACGAAATTCTGCTGTCAATGCCGGAATCAGAATTCAGAAATCGATCAGAATCGGTTCGGGTTCGGACCCGACCCATGTTCGGAATGGAAATTGGAAATGGAATGGAATCGATAATTGAGATCATTTGTCATAAAAATAAATATAAGCATTAAAATTTTGATTACCGTATCTCTATCGACTAGATTCTAGATGCGCATGCGAGCGATTCGATGCGCAAATTCCTTTGGTCTTGCGTCTTGGTCCTTCTATTTTTATACAATTTCTCAAACAAAATGTTGAACAATTGGTCACAAACTTTTTTACATTTTACGGAAATTGTAAAATTTCAGTATTTGCCTTTTACATTATCTGAATTTCATTCCAACTGTTCCGCATCTGCTTTGCTTTCTCACATGCCCCACTTTTTCACGATCGTTCCGTTTAAAAAGGACAAGACAAGATAGAAAAGGAAAAAAAAAATACAAATAAAAAATCAAGGAGATCATATGAGAAAGAAATCAAGTCTCATTGTTTGCAGTTCATACAGGTTTTCCTTTTATAACAAAGGCAATTTATACATTTTTTTAAAAATAATTTGAGGTTTTACCATTTACTCCATAGATTTTATCTTATTATATTAGCGAAATATATCTCCTTCCACAAGGGTTTTTTCCCTCAAACTAAAAACTATAGAAAGGCAAGGAGAGGCCGTCTCCCCGAAAATGCAAATCAATTTCCCATTGCGCATACACAAAGCCAATGAAGGCCATTTAATGTAATGTGTTAGTGGCAATCTTCCCAATCATTTCTTACATTCCATCAACTGGGCTACCGACCATCAACATACAAATCCTGCAGAAAATTTGTCCTTATTTTGTTCGACTTTGTCCCCATTCCATTCCCCTAGCCATCCTCATCCTCATAAAAAAAATGCCCAAAGATGTGCATTCATCAATGGTCACAGAATCGATTAAAATGAGGGTGTTGGGGCTTTGGATGGAGGGCTCTACATCTGAGTCACTGCGAAGAGGAAATATATAGAGGAGAGGCTGTCGGTTGACCCGCAGTCCATTTTCATTCATTCGATGCCATTGCTAATTTCTATTGGCATTGACCTTCTTCGTCTCCGGCACATTTCGCCAAATGGCGAATGTGAATATTTCTGACCCTTTAGCAGAGGCCTTTGGACATTGGACCTTTGAATAAATATAAAATAAGCGTCCTTTCCCACCATATCCTCTCGGTCTCTGGGAGACCTTTCACCTCGGTCATTTGGTTACCCTTGGAGGGAGAGAAAAGCCAAATAGCCAGTTTCCCCCCGGAGGAAAAAGGGCCAACAAAGCAGCAGATGTGCTGCGTATTTGACCCATCCCCACTTATTCAGAGCAAGCCCAAAATTGGACCATTCCCTCCCAGTGCGAGCACTCATCCTTTCCTCAATATATTCATTGTTCATTCATCATTTGAATGCAAATGTGCTCAATGCGCATTTGGCTAGGACTAGAATTCGGTCTTTCTTTTTGTACTTAATCCAAATTTTCGGTCAAAAATTTATCCATTAATTTTATTTTCCTCAGCAGAGCTATGATAAAGAATGCATATTTCTTATTTTTTTTTTTTGACGAATATAGCCAAAAATCTCATATTTCCATTCCACTCATCAGTTTTGTTCCACCGGGAATTCCCCTGTGTCACGTTTTCAATCTCAATTTAAGATCCACCAAAAATAGTCAGCCCAATAAAATAAGATTGACAAAAAATTTCCATTTTCATCTTTTTTGAAAAAAAAAAGAAATATTCCTAAAAAATGCTTTCCCTTCTCGTTTTTCAAATATTATCGTCACAAAATTACAAAAAATCGATGAATAAAACGAAAAGAAAAGCGGATAAAAGGTTAACTAAATAAATTTTAGTAGCTAGGCATATTGGCTTTTTTGATTGAAAATTTAATACATATTTTAAATAATTCGATTGATTTTTAAAAATTCAACGAAAAACCATTCGCTTTTAATTTCGATTTTTTATGCTCAAATTTAAATTGATAATATAAAATTTTATTTTATTACAGCCACAGCGGTAAGTTCTTCTCCAAGCAAACAAAATCCATCGTTCCTATAAACTTCTGTAAATATAAATTCATCAATAACGACAAACTTCCTATTTATTCCGTTGAAATGTTACATCGACGAAGTGCACCTGCTTCTACAACTTCGGCAAATGGTAATCGATTGAAATCAAATAGAAATTTTATTGAAATTTATCTAGTTCGATCACCACCACCGATGATAGAAAATAGAAGACGGAGTCAAGAAAGCAGCGAAGGCCTTTTATCGTTTCTTCGATTTTGGCGCCAAGGACCACGAGAACGGGATGATGGAGCTGGCGAAGACGAAGATCAGGTCTTCATAAATATTTAAAATATTCTATTTAATCTCTTTATATTCAGTTGTTGGCTGGTATTCAGGCGTTGCGAGCAACCGGGTTTGTTTTATTTTTTACGATTATTATTGAAAAAAAAAATAAACAAAAATTAAATATCTAATTTTTCAGAAAATTGACAGCCAAAACAGCGGATTTCCGACGGAAAGCGGCCAATGCATTTAGTAAATGGGCAAAAGGGGCTAACAACAATGCAATGGCCGACATTGTTGAACGAACAAGCGAATTATTGGGAATGAGCGCCGATCGCGAATTTAAATTCGCCGAAGAATACGAAAAATCCCTTAAAGTGACTATTTTAAAAAAGTTAATGTAAAAATTTATTATTTCAGCAACTTCAAAAGAGACTGGATGAAGCCATGAAACGGGGAAAAAAGGAGAAGAAAGAATGGGACAAATGGGCTGCATTGGAGTCTTCATTGCGAAAGAGTGGGCGTGTCAGCGACAGTCATGAACACCGAGTCAAATTGGCTGAAGCACGGTTGGAACGGGAGGAGGCGGAAAGGAAATTGGCCCATGAGAGGATGGAAGCGGAAGTTTGCAAAATTTATCACCTTCAAGAAGGATTAAAGGTAAAATGAATTGAAAAGTGGAGAAAATCAATGTAATTTTACCTTCAAGAAAATCGCCGATGCTCAATTGAATTTGGCCAAGCAACTGAAAATGATTTCAGCCTGCCAACAGGAACTGGTGGAATTTGTGCCAGCAATTGCTAACCAGGACATTTGTCAAATGAACTACCCAAGCAGGGCCGAGACTCGTCAACGCGTCACCCAATTGCGTGATTCACTCGAATCCGCTAATCAAGTGAGTTTTGATTGTAATTAGAATTGGAATATTCAAAAAGAATTTAAAAATAAATCATAAAATTATTAAATTTTAAAACATTTTTTTTCAGGATCAAATGCCAACCAATCCTCCAACTAACGGCCAAAATCGTCAACCCAATTCTCGCCGTCAATCTCATCCACCACCTCTTCCAATTACGCACAATAATTCTGGCACTGGCAATAGTCAACAAAATGGACAGCACAAACGTCGAATTCGTGATCGAGTGCCTCCTCCTCCTCCGTTGCCTTCATTTGCACAACTAGTATTTCCGATGACTCCTCCACCAGCCTACACTCCAACCGCACCGCCCATTGAATTGGCCGACAGTGTTGCGGACACACCTCGAGCCGTGGTTAGTTTTCATTTTATTTGAAAGAATTTTATTAATTTAATAGAGTAATTTAAATGAAGGACCTCCCACTTATTAATGTAGTTTAAAAGAAGAATTTTCATAAAAAAATTTAAATTAACAAAATACCCTTAAAAAGATTATGTAAATTTATCCGAAGGACGTCCTGGGTTTCCATAGCTCAGGTGGTAGAGCGCTGGGGGAATTCCTCCAGAGGTCGCGGGTTCGATTCCTGCTGGAAGCAAATCTTTTTTAAACATAAATAATAAATTAAAATTGAAATTTAGTTTGTAAAAAAACATAAAATAATTTTTTAATTTTTATTTTTTATAGCGCAACAATCCAAATCGTCATTCAATTGGAGCAGATACATTTTTGGTCAACCATTCTCCCACCACTTCATCGAGCCGACCTGCAAATCAATTATATCCAAAGCTGGCCAAAAATCCATTTGCGGAATCATTGGAAATTAAACAAAGAATCCAACGGGAAGCACAAGAGCGCTCATTGACGGGCTGGCTTGGCGGCAGACAATGATTGAATGGATGAATTTTGAATTGGGAAGATTTTTGAATGTTTTGAATTTTACTGTTCATTTTCAATATTTATTTGTTTTATTTATTAGGGCATTTTAATTTTAAGTTTTAATTTTAATCCTCTTTCTCATAATTTTCTTTGTCTTAATTATTCTTGAATATTTTAATTTAATTTTAATCTTAATTTGCTAAGTCCATTCCCCCTCCTCCCCCAGTCCCCCCCCCCCCCCCCCCCCACATTCGATAATTTATTTTGATATATGTTTATTTATTTAATTTTATGGCTTTACATCTATATTTCTTTCATCTATTATTTATGCTTTTAAGTTTATAATTTATTTATGTCTTTTTGATATATTTCATGGATGGTGGCATATTTATTTATTTACAATTTACATAGATAAAAAATTATTCATATTTGATTTTTTGAAATTATTATTAATTGGATTCAAGTTATTCGGGCATAAATATGCCAAAGAATTCATTGGATTACGGCACTGGTTGCCATCTCGTGTATACCACAAACATTGCTGCCCCGATAGAGTCGATAATATCCACTTTCGCCTGTAGAAATAAGCAAAATTTGGACTTTCTTTTTGGCCAAAAAAGCATACCCCAATGTTGGCCCCAACTGTTCTTTATGATCCAAAATGGTTCGCCTTTCTCTTGGCCAAATCCGACAATCAACACACCGTGATTAAGCATTTTGGGGGAGCATAAAATGCGTAGTGGATGCGAAATACCATGACGGTAGAATTGGAGGGGAAAGGCATTGACTCCTAAAAATGGGCACAAAAAATGATTGAAAATATCAAAAATAGCAACAATTTATTTCTTATAGATATGGCTTCTCAAAAGGATCAGATAATTTATTCGAGAAATTTTCTTACAAATTTGTAATTCTCATTCTCACAACCAATATCCCCTGTAATTTACATATTTAATTATATTTTAATAAAAATTAAGCAAATATTTTGGCAAAAGTTTGAGCCATACTAACCAACTGAGATTGGCCCATTCTTGACCAGCCATTTGGCCATTTCCACTTCATTCTGTGCCAGCTGAATTGATCCATTAATATAGGCGGCAACATCCGTCCGATTGAATTCACACGTTTCCTTATGCGCATCATAGGGATAATCCTTTTCGGGTTCGAGGCCACCAATTCGAATTATTTCTCTGTGATTAAATGAATGAAAATACTCGATTTTTAAACAAAATTTCCATACTTATATGCCTGTAGGGGAAGTCCCCCTTCGCATGCCATGTCAACCGTATCGCAATCCTGCAAAATGGAAATCCTTTTTTTAATACCGTAAACCTTCTATCATTAGCCCCGTGTCTACTAAATTCCGAAGACCCTCTATAGTTTAAAATCATTTTTTTGGAGTTAAATATATTTTCAATTCACAAAATTACCAGTAATTCCTGTTCAGAAAGGGCAGCCAACTTTCCTTTCCGCAAAGCCCATTGGCCTTCGATATTGCCAGTCACGCTGAATGCCCAACAACTTCCGCATGCTCCCTGATTTTTGACGGCCGTGACCGCATCCTTCTGACGCCAATCCCAAGAATCAGGCAATTCCGAATCGTTCACGGAATTTTTGGACGGGGCCGCAAAATCGCCATGCTGGTCAAGAGGCCATTGATAGGGCAAATAAATCTGATAATGATAGGGTAAAATAATTATATACCAAAAAAATAAATTTTTCAGACTCATCCAAAGGCAATTCACATTTACCCTCCTTTCATATCATTAATAATGAATTTTCTCCAAATTGAATTTTTGTTGGATTAGGCTTTATAAATGCAGTAAATCCTTTTTGGGTTTGAGAGAACTCGCCTTTCTGAATTCGGTCATGCTCAAATCCGAAAATGGCGTTTCGCCATATTCAGCCGTCCCCTGCTCAGATTCTTGCCATTTTTTGGCCAATACCATATTTCGGCGATATGTGCGAAATCTTTTTTGTACTTCACGTTTACTTCCATATGTTTTGGACAATCTGATAATAGAAAATAAATTAATTTTTAATCACAAAAATGCCAAGGGTAAAATAATGTAAATCAAAAAAATGTTCACAAATATGGATAAATAAAATCCTAATATTACCTTTTAACAAATTGTCGGAATTTGCTCCATAATTCTTGGTCTTTTGGCTTCAATACCGCCTCAATCGCGTCCATCAATGCCAAAGTTTGTTCGGGTGAAGGAGTCAATTGAGAATTGGAATTGGTGTCACCATTTTCCCCTTCATCTCCGTCATTTTGAAGGTTAAAAACACGTTCGACAGGAAATTCAGCAATGGCCTCCTTTGGACGGCATTCACGATTCACAAATTGTGAACGGCCTCCAGGGCTTGTCATTGCCTCAACCGTGCATTCCTTTTGATGGAAAAAGCATATAATTTTATAAAATAATTCGAAAACAAATGGCAAATTTGGATGACAAATTTGGATAAAATATTGCCAAAGTAAATCATTAAATGACCTCTATGTCTATATTTTTGGCACAAATCTTTCCATTACTCCCCCAACCACCTGTTTCTGTGCATTTTCGTCGACTTGGCAAAGGTCCAAAATGACGCGGGATTCATGTTCCTACAAATTCGAGAGGGAACTTGTCAAAATTTAAGGAAATCTTCTTCTGGCACCTGTTTAAGGCATTCTGTCCGGACAATTCTGAATTTGAGGCGTTGGCTCAATGTTTGGCCATCGGGGCCAAATTGTGGCGCCGTTGCGGCCAACAAACGATCCAATTTCCAATGACGGCGATCCGGCCATTCCGCATTCAATGAGGCAACCGCACGACCCGCCAAATACTTTAATTCATAGAAATTCCGATACTAAGGATAAGAAAGAATTTTGTGCCTACCATCGGTGGCCGTGCATTTAATGATTCGGCCGGTGGAGGCGGCAAAATTAAAAGAAGCAAAATTTGTGCCAACATTTTTTTTGGCTAAATTGTTAGGGAATTGGAGAGCAAAAAAGGAATAATTTTGCTTATTTTTGTTCATAAAAATAAATTTCTTTTGAAGGAAATCCGATTGGGATGAATGAAAGTCCAATTTGGAAATAAGACAGCTGAGAATAAAATTATAAAAGGTGGTTGTTTTTAATTATAAAAAAATAAATATGAAATGAATGGGAAGTAGTCATCTGATTAGATTAAAGCCACCAATTTTGCCATCCAAATCAATAGAAAAGTGGCAAAAATAAATCATTCTGGGCCTTTAGCCGCTAATCCAAAGGAAAACCAGACGAATGGCCAGCGGTGCCTAAAAGACTAATAGAAAAATTGGAAGTTTCCCTTTTTGCCATTTGTTTCCTCAAATCACTTGTTTTGACGGCCGAAAGGGTGGCTGACTCGATTTATTGGCCCTCTGACCTCGCGGTCGACCCTTCTTTTATTTTGGCCTTAAATGTTTGGCCCTAAAATGAATGAAGGAAGAAATTGAGGAAAATAGACAGTTGTTCTCCCTTCCAAGTGCACAATAACACAATTTTTGCAGAAAATTGGCTTTTTTGAATGAAATTGGATGAGACATAGACACATTTTAGGTAAAAATGGAGACAATTTATTTGAATTTAATCTTTATTATGAGTACAAAAGTTGCAATAATTAAAAATAATCCCTTCAATTTTTATTTATTTCCATTCATATCATTTCAATATTATCCCCATCCACTTGTGTTGCTGGCATTCGATTCTTGGGTGTCCATTTGATGAAGACTGGCCAAGGCCGCGCGACTTGCCCTTCGCCTTCCTCGCCATCCTCCATCCAGACGTCCTTTGCCCAAATAGAATTTTCGATACCATCGATGACATTTCCAGAAAAGTGAAATGCCAATTTGGATTATGGAACAGACGGAGAGGCCAACGAAAAGGCCGGATTGGCCGCCCAATTGGGAGACGAAGCCGGGCAGTGTTGTGGTCAAAACTTCTTGATAGACTTCAATCTGGAAAATAATTTAGGGGGGGGGGGGGGTTTAATAGAGAAGAGTTCAAAATAAATTCTTGAACTATGATTGGTTTAATTTTCCCTCAATGAAAAATTATGGCCAAGAATTTTAAATAATAGAAAAATAATCTCACTTTCCATAGCCAACAATTCAATGGTAGAGTAAGTAGAATTTACCTCTAAATTTGTGAAATACAATTCCACACGGAATGCAGGAATATAATTGTGACGGAGGACTGAGGCTTTTGGCCGAAATTCCTGGAATACATGTTCTGTCCGATTGCAGGCTGGCAAACACTGAAAAAGGCATTATTGGGATTGAAATGGGAATAAAATTCAATGGAAATAAGATTATATTTTTTAACCAAGTAAATTAGACAAAAATACTGTACACTGAGAGTGGCGTAAAATGAAAGAAAAACAATCCCATTTCTATTTATTAATCCCACATTAATTCAATTTTCAAAAATCACACCCGTTTATTCAAATCATTATCCAATCGAATGTTGATGACTGAGAAATAGTTTCGAACGAGGGTGATTGGCTCACAAATTGGAATATTTTTGTAACGGATTCGGCCCAAATAGAAAACAGTGCAATTGAATGGTTCCACCACCTTTTCATAAAGCCAACGACGAAGCCAACATGAATTACGGCCCTACAAAATTCAAATTAAGTAAGCAGGGTAAATGATGTCATTCTATTCACTCACCTGATCCTCTGGATTACTTTGGCATTGTTCATTGCCCGGCAGCATTGTGATTCGTCGATTTCGGGCACGCAACAAAATTGATGAATGAAAATGCACATAATAACGAGGGAATAAGCCCACTGCCCGGTATTCATCCGTCAAATATGCAATAATTTGGGGCTAAAATTAGAGAAGTTCCATTTTAGGTAAATTTCAACCTGCATTCCAGTTGGTTCTGTCAGTCGGCTGGTCATTTGATTCTGAAAGTAAAAAGAGATGTATAAAAATGTTTAAATAATTGAGAAAGGCACTGAATTAATAAACACAATTTTATCATTTTAAATTTGGTAATTCAAATACTTTCTCACCAAATAAACTTGAATTCGTCCATAGTCGGATGGATCCATTTGATAGAAAGTGTGATTCAGACGCATGCAACGACCACGCAACATCACATAATATGGGACGAAAACATCGCAGCATGGAATCTCCTGATAACCGTACATGCAACGCTGGAGAAGCTGCAGAAAAAGTATAAAATGATGAATTATCATAATCATAATCAAAAATGGCAATTCTTCTTAAATTTATGGTATTCATATTCACATCTTGGCATGTGTAGCCGTATTTTTCGAATAAATCAGTGTAGAATTCGTCCAAATTTCGATGACCTTTCCAACGGCGGAAAAGGGAATAGAGACGCTGAATCTGAAATAATGGTAAATAATAAAAAAATGTAGAAACTAAATTCGAGCAATATAAAAAATCAGCATTAGCTAAAAACACAAAATATCAGAATTAGATAAAAACACAAAAAATCAGAATTAACTAAAAAACATAAAAAATCAGAATTAGAAAAAAAACACAAAAAATCAGAATTAGTTAAAAACACAAAAAATCAGAATTAGCTAAAAACACAAAAAATCAGAATTAGCTAAAAACACAAAAAATCAGAATTAGCTAAAAACACAAAAAATCAGAATTAGATAAAAACACAAAAATCAGAATTAGCTAAAAAACACAAAAAATCAGAATTAGATAAAAACACAAAAAATCAGAATTAATTAAAAAACATAAAAAATCAGAATTAGAAAAAAAACACAAATCAGAATTAGCTAAAAACACAAAAAATCAGAATTAGCTAAAAACACAAAAAATCAGAATAGCTAAAAACACAAAAAATCAGAATTAGCTAAAAACACAAAAAATCAGAATTAGCTAAAAACACAAAAAATCAGAATTAGATAAAAACACAAAAATCAGAATTAGCTAAAAAACACAAAAAATCAGAATTAGATAAAAACACAAAAAATCAGAATAGCTAAAAACACAAAAAATCAGAATTAGCTAAAAACACAAAAAATCAGAATTAGATAAAAACACAAAAAATCAGAATAGCTAAAAACACAAAAAATCAGAATTAGCTAAAAACACAAAAAATCAGAATTAGCTAAAAACACAAAAAATCAGAATTAGCTAAAAACACAAAAAATCAGAATTAGCTAAAAACACAAAAAATCAGAATTAGCTAAAAACACAAAAAATCAGAATTAGCTAAAAACACAAAAAATCAGAATTAGCTAAAAACACAAAAAATCAGAATTAGCTAAAAACACAAAAAATCAGAATTAGCTAAAAACACAAAAAATCAGAATTAGCTAAAAACACAAAAAATCAGAATTAGCTAAAAACACAAAAAATCAGAATTAGCTAAAAACACAAAAAATCAGAATTAGATAAAAACACAAAAATCAGAATTAGCTAAAAACACAAAAAATATCAAAAATATAATTATAGAATATGTGTGAATAAATTTAGCATATTTTTTATTTTTCTATAGATCAGAAATTGTACCTCCAATTCCCATTCAAAAATTATGGTCAAAAAACCTAAGGACACACTCAATTCTCTAAAGGAAAAGAAAGGAAAAATTGTCACTCATCAATTTCAATCAAAAGCGATACCGTACTTACTCTCTTTTCATCTATAGCCACAGGAAGAGAATTATTGAGTGATTTGTTTTTGTTGCCTCTCTTTTTTCTAATGCCCATTCATTTTTAAAACAAAACTTTCTTCAAATTAAACCAATTTTAATGGTTTTGGTATCATTTTAAAGGGAAGGAAATTCGCTATCTTCTGAATTATTTATATTTAAATTTACTAAATTCGTGAACTATTCATCAAAAAAGAAATTACCCTATTATATTATTTAATTTACTTCAATTTCAAATAATAAACTACAACGTAACATTTTGCGATGCTTGAAAAGGCCTAACGAATTCCATAGTTCATTCCAAAAAATACAAAATAATTTTGCTTGCCTCCTGTTCAGTGATATTTTGAATGCTCCTTCGTTTCATGAATTGGCCAACATTGCTAAATCCGGCCCCGGCAATTGCAAAACTGATTAGCCGTCCCACGGTGACTCTATCAAGTCGGGGCAATCTCCTTCCAATGTCCCGTAAAATCAAATTGTATTTGAGCGAGTCCGGATTCTTTGGACAAACAACCAGCACCGGCATTCGAAGACCTCGGGCACTGATAAAATATTGATATGTATGAATTTAATTCGTATTTTCTTTCCTAACCCATCTCGGCGTTGTCTCTGCTCAATGGTAATCAATGTTGCGGTTTGCCGATCGAAATAATCATCGAACATCCATTCCGTGGTCAACAATGAAAATAACAAGCAAATGGCGATGATTGTGCCCCAAAAAATACGTTCCGCAATTGAGCGGCTCTAAATGATTCAGATGATAAGATTATCCATAAAAGTAAATAAAATTGGTGTTTCCAATACATAATACAGTAATTTTAAGAATAAAAAACCTATCAATATTAGTAATTCTAAAAGAAAAATATTGCTAATTAATCCCAATCCCAAATGAATTCAATAGACTTCATTTATGCTATATTTTGGCAAAAATATTGAACAAGCCTTGAGGAATGCGGTCAGCCCATGCAATTCTGTATTCCATAAATATCGACAAGTGCATTTTTTCGGCTTTTCTCCACTAATTTCATTGCGTAATCGATGGAGGGAATGAGTGGTTGTAGAAGATGTTCCTGGCAAACATTCGCTCGGCACATTGTCCGTCATCAAAAAATCAGCAGTTAATGCAATTGTATTATTATTCGGTGAAAATGTTCGTCTAGTTATAATGGCACGTTGCCTTCGCCCATTTGAACGACCCCACATTTTGGCTAATTTAATGGAAATTTTATATAAAATGCACAAAATTAATAGCAAAGGAAAACAAATTTATCAGCCAATTAATTAATTGAAATTGATTGCCATTCGATGGAAGCTTATTTCAATGGTTTTCCGTGAATCATCCAATTCAAATTGTCAAATAAAAAAAAGTTTGGACATAATCAAATATCGAACTAATCGTAGATATATAATAAATCTTTCCATATGAAATTGAAGTGGCCTTAGTTCTCGGCAAGTGAATGATATAGAATGTGGCCCAAACAAAGGCCAATTAAAAGTAGAAAAAATGAAAAATGATCCGTCTTTCCTTGGCCATTCTATTCCTCCCTTCTTTCATTGGATTTGTGTTCAAAAATAGTAAATAATTTATAAAAAAAATTGGTACCAATGGTTTGATATGGATATATTTAAATTATAATATTTGTATTCTGATAATATATAAAAATTATACAAATTTATGCATTTAGATTAGATGAGCTCAAATTTATTCTACATTTTAATTACATTTTTTCCAACCAAAATTTAAAATGTTGTCCAATTCCAATGACAATGACATATTTCAACACAAAATTTTGCAAACGATAAACATATTTGTTTACCAATTTTCAAACATTCCATTCCATTATTTATTTCCATATTCCATCCTTTAAATAAATGTACATTTTTCACAAATATCAAAGAAGAAGAATTAAGATCCATCCCCCACCCCCTAATTTGCATAAATGGGAAAGAAAGGTGTCACTGACAATGGAATCGGGGAAATGGCTCAAATGGTGGAATGTTCCGGAGGTTCAGGGGTTCATTTTATGGGTTCCACCAATGCAAATTCCATTCGGCCCATACAAAAATATTCTTTGCCCACTAAAATAGTAAAATTCCAAAAAAGTGGGGTATTGTGTTGGTGTGAGGAGGGGGGGGGGGGTGAATCTTTGATTTCATTTTACGGTATAATAATCCTAAAAGAAAGAAATATGTGGATGGGTCGAATTATTGAAAAGGTCGCAGAATGGAGCCAAAAATAAAAAGTGGTGGGGGATTATTTACAACAAGGTGGTACCGAAAAGGCCCATTGGAATGGCCATTCCGTCGGATGGAGGATGAGCATAAAAATGATGGGAAAGGCTCCGATTGGAGGTTGACATCGATTAGGGCCAATAAAAAGTGTGCGCAGATTTGTTGATTTGGGCCATAGATAAACGCATTAATCGGACAAAATGGATGGGGAAATATACAAATAAATGTGAAGGTGGGAGAAATGTCAACAATGATCAAAAGGAGGGTTTGGCCTTTGTGGCCTTGGGGGAATGAATACATTTGGGAAAAATTATGGGGAAATGAAAGGTCAAATTGTCGGCATTTTGGATACAAAAATATGATACCAAAAAAGAGGATTAACAATGAATGAATGGGCTAATTGGATAGATTAAATCTCCAAACAATAGGCCATAAGTCGAAAATATGGCCAAGAGCAAAAAAAGGCAAGCAAATCAAGATCAACAATTAATAATCAAAGAGAAGAGGAGAATGAACCATAGATTTGGCCAACAGAAAAAGGCCAAGGGAACGGGGAAAAGGCGTGTTTGAAAAGGCCAAAGTCGGGCGAACACAACTCAGTTTTGGGGCGTATTTCGCCCCTCCCAACAAATTCCCTTCCATTCCAATGTTTTTATTCTCCCCCTGAATGCAAGGCCCATCGCCCGCATATAAAAAGTCCAGCTGTGCTCCCCGGAGGGTCCCATTTTCCGATCTTCGACTTCTCATCAGCCGCTGCGGGGTTCATGTTCATCCCAATATTTTCAGCTGCTGCGACTTTTTCCACATTTTCCTGTTTATTTTTCATTCCCCATCGCTATGTTCCTTGCTCCCATTTAATATTAGTCCTCAGCGTTCCTCCCTCTATAAAAAATATTTTCCTCGTCAACAAAAAATCCTTTGATTTGGCAACATTTATTTAGGAAAATAAGGAAAATAAACATTTAATTTAAATTGGCCAAATTTGCTACTTTTGCTAGGCCCTTTTTAAAGGATATTCTTGACAATATGATTTTCCTAAAGGCAACAATTTTTCTCATTAATTTATCTTCTACATTTTCCAATTTCCTCTCTGGGCTTATCATATCACAATTCTGCCTTCCTTTGCAAATATAATAATTTCTACATTGTGTAATCTTCGTTGGCAACATTTTTGAAGCCACTGATAAAAAAAATGTTCCTTTGAGCTTTTAGATAAGATAATTCCAATGATTTCCCTCTAGGAGAATTCATGACTTTCCCTTTATTTGTGGCCTAGATATATTTCACATTTGTCCAAATTTTGCCCTTTGATTCGATTGTTATTGAGTTTTTTGCGTAAAAGGCATTTAATTTTATGATATTTTCTTCTTAAAATTGGCCCAATTTGCACTATTTCTAATTAATTTTTATTTCTAAATCATTTACTTCATTCCTAATTAATTATCCGCCAAATTTCCATCTCTTTGGCAACGGAAGAACCAAATTAAAGTAGAATCCATCTTTCCATTTTCCCGCACGCTCCTTTCTATATTTATGGCCATAGAAAATGTCCATTCCATTCCATCCATAGAGTCTCCATGCGCTGGCCTAGGAATGAAAATAAGGCCTTATCGATTGCGGGAGTAGGCCAAATATAAACAGAGGCACTAAAATATAACAAAAAGTCCCAAACATAACAGGAAAAAATCCAAAAATTTGTAAAATTGAGTTAAAATTTATCCAATTTTTCATCGAATAAACACAACAAATTGAAATCGACCCCTTTGTTCCCCAAATTATTGTTATTTCCAATTTTAATCCGAAGCATAACAAATTGCTAATTCAGCCATAAATTAACCAAATTATTTCACCAATTTTTCCTTCAATATATTCGCGCACAAAACATCCAAAATTGCACTCCACCTCATCATCGCCCTTCACACAATTCTCCCATCTACAATGCCGGGTACTAACAAATTTTGGGGACAATTATTTGGGCTACTTTGGGATTCGATAAAGGCGAATAACAAACAAATATTTTGGCAGGCCGCCTTCGGCGAAATCTTTGTGCTTGTTTTGCCAAATCCAATGCAAAATTGAAAGAATGCGAAGAGAAAAATGCAGAAATGATTTTACAAAATTGTGCCAATAAAATTGTTGAGCAAAATCAGCAAAATGATGAGAAAAATGTGCCTGAAATTGTGATCAGCCATCCATCAGAATCTTTGCCAAATTGTTCAATGAATTCAACATTAAATAATGCTAAAAATTTGGATGACCGAATTGAGGTCAATTTATGAGCAAATTTTGCTTTCTTTCAATGTCGCTTTATTTTCCTTTTCATTATTTTTTCTTCTTTTATATCAATTTTCGCGCAATTTTATTCAAATCCCATTCAAACCATTCCCCATTTTCAGCTCACAAACGAAAAACCTTCTACCTCTAAAGAATTTCATCAATCAACAACAAAAATGGTCGCAACACGAATGGAAGAATGGACCGAGGAGAATTCGGGATGGGCCAAACCCGCGTCAGTCCACTCTGAGCCAATCAAAGAGGAATGGGGCAAAACGCAACAGAATGGATGGACAAATTCAAATGCAATTCGAATGGAAGAATGGAACGAACAGAATTCGGGATGGACCACACACACAACAACAGTTCGTCAATGGGAGCCAATCAAGGAAGAATGGCCCAAAACATCGAAAGCAACATCGTCGCAACAGAATGGATGGATTTCTGGATGGAATGAATATTCGGGCCAAACTGTGGTGGTTCAGGACAAGAAATGGGATGAATTGGAGGAAGAGGAGCAACAGAAGAATGAGAAGAAATGGGACGAATTGGAGGAGGAAAATGACCAAATTCACAACAACCGCAATGAAGGCCATTTTGGATATTGGAATGAAGGAGAAGCATGGGGCGGCAATGTTTGGACCGCAGGTGGAGGAGGAGGAGAAGGATGGTCGACAGGGAATGGCCCAATTTTGGTGGTCAGTGGCCTGGTTGGTGCCAACATTGGCCAGGATGAGGTAAATAAATTTATTATCCTAATCTAGGGCTAAAGCTGTTTGGGGGCAATTGCTGGGCCTTCACCGGAATCCTCAATTGGGTCAATGAAGGGGATAGGGATTAAAGACGGATTAACTTTAAATTATTCTTTTATTAATTGTGCAGGAAAATGTGATAAAAATTTGAACGGTTAAAAAGCATGAGGAGAAAAGGGTGGGTTTAAAAGGCAGATTGAGGCAATATTTGATTGATAGGGGGTGATAGGGTGATTTTTGAAAAAAGTAGCGGTACAGTAGGATGAATAGGAAAGGCCCTTAGGCATTTAGATAAATATTTTATTATTTCTCAATTTAATTTAAATTATAAATTCTTATTATTTTAAGCTGCGCACTTTGATCAATTTCCTGGCTGGCAATGCCCGTGAATTCGGCCACCACATTATTGGCGACCCAATTTTCCCTGGCAATTCAGCGGATATGGCATTTTTCCAGGTAAATTGGGGAAAAAATTAAATTTTCTAATTAATTTTTTAAAGTTGGATTCTGAGGCAGCTGCGCGGAAGGCTCAAAACGCATTGGAGGGCTTCAAAGTCGGAGGGCGCCACACCAAGTAAGTTACCCTCCAATTCCATTTAATTTTAATATTCTAATTATTTTCCCGTAGGAAATTGCACGCTGCCATTATGCCGACCGGATTTAAAGGCACAAATGCCTCGATGGGAAACACCCGAAATGAGGAGCCAATTCCGTGGAACACCGGACGCTTCACCAATTCGCCAATGCCAATGAATGGAGTGGTCAATGGCGGCCGTGATTCCAACAATTTCGGCGAGGATCAAAGCGACGAAATGGCCGACAATATGGTACAACACACCCACATCAAATTGAACAATGTGGCCGCAGATGAAGAGGACAATTGAGTGGCCTTGGAATTGGAATGAATGGAACTGATTTGGATTGGAAATGGCAAATTTGATCTTTTCCCCACTCATCAATAAGAAATTATCATTTATCCAATTTTTGGTCATTTTCACTTCCCTCCCTCTTAAAAACGGATTTAATCCCCCTTGCCCTTTAGGGTATATTCTTTGCTGGGAATTTATTTTACCAATTTACACAGAATTTAGGCATTAATTTCGTACATAAAATATATAAAAAAATCAGACTGTTAGCTTTTTATGAACATTGCAAATAGGCAAAAATCAATCAATTTTATATTTCAAAATATATAAAATTCATTTTTCGGCAATTTCAAAATTTGGTTCAAAAATACACTAAAAAGGGTCGTAAATTTTAGATTAGTAGATTAGAATTTCCCAGCAAAGAATGCACCCGCAAAATAAACACATTTCAAATAAAATTTGATTTTTAAAATGAAATTCTTCACAATTTTATTTGATAATTTCCAATTTCCATTCTTGAATATGCCCCACCACATTAATAATAATATTATCAAACAGAAACACATCAATTGAATATTCTCAATATATTTAAACCATTATTATTTACAATTATATTATTCTGGAATAAATCTCATTGCGCTGTAATAATTTTCAAATCGAGTCTAGAATTCTTCAATCATTGAATTGGTTATTAATAGTCGGGAAAATGTTTGATTGTTCATTCAAGAAATGAGTGAATTAAACTGTGAAATAATGGAATTTATGGATAAAATTGGCCAAATCCCAGAGTACTAATTTAAAAAAACCATCCAATCCAAAAAAATAATTGCCTAGATAAAAAAGGAGAAGAATATTTCGTGGGGGAATTATTTTGTTGAATGATTCATTTCTCCAAACAAATATAGATGACAATTTGAGGCCATCTATTTTTGGGAAGGATCCATCCTATTCCCCGATGCTTTATCTATTTTCGGTGTCCAAAAATGAAGGCAGAGGATATTTATGGGAATATTATTTATTTATCTAAAATTAATCGAATTTATTTTTATGCACAAAATTTTCCTATAAATCGGTAAATTTTCCTTCCAATTTGCCCAAAAATGAGTCTCTACGATTCGTTGGAATTTTCCTCCTCTTCCATTTTCCTTTTCCTTTTGACCACTTTTGCAATTGGCCAAAGAATTCGAAATGAATTGCCAATCCCAAAATTAAATGATGAACAAAAAATTGAGGAAGAATTGAAGGCAAATGGGACGGTGGCCACAAATTTGACGGAAACATTGGGAAATGGCATTGAGCCAATTAAAAATGCACCGCACACTTTGGAGGGCATACGAAATGGGACAATGGACGAAATGGATATGATGGAAATGATGATGGAAGGTTAGAAGCATTATTTTAGTAGGAAAATGCAAAAATATTCCCCAGGTGGCCACAACCACAATCATCCCCATTCGAGTTCCCCAACACCTCCATTGACCACAACCAGGCCACCCATTCATTCACTCCTTCCATTTGAATCTTTGCCAATTGAATTATTGGAGGAAGCAAATTCACCAAAAACTACCCAAAAACCCATAGTGACTACGGCAAAGACGACCACCGTTGGCCAAATCCGATTACCGCAACCAGTCCAACCGGAAGGGCCTGTCATTTTGCCGGCACCATTAGGCGATTGTGTGGATGGCCATGAAAAGTATGTATATTATTAGCTAATTTATTCCAATAATACAATAATTTTGTGGATAATTGAATCCAATTTATTTATTAATTATTTAATATTTCTAATATTTTGTCCCAACAGTTGTCCTTTTTGGGCGAAGAATGGCTTCTGCCAAAATCGATTCTACACACAACAAATGAGGGCACATTTTTGCCCAAGCAGCTGTGGACTTTGTTAATTTTATATTAATACATTTTATGAATTTACCTTTTTTTGATGATAAACTAAACAATATTTTCCCGCAACTTTTTGGCAGATTTATTTATTTATAGTTGAAATAAATTTTATGAGATTATCAATTAAAAATGGGTTAAATTTGCTTCATATTTTTTGTGAATAATTTTCGTATCATTTACTAAATTTAAATGTGTAATGTATAAAATAAATCTAAATATAAAGAATTTTCTTCCCTTTAAAATAATATTAAAAACATTAAAATTGGCTCAATTTGAGCAAAGTTATGTATAAAAAATGAATGGGAATTAAAATTAGAATAGAGGGAAATTAAAAATTACTCACCAAAACATTTTCTGCCTGCGGTATAAGGAAAAGAAGAGAGAGTACGGTACCGCTTTTGATTGAAATTGATGAGTGACAGATTTTCCTTTCTTTCCTTTTGAGAATTGAGTGTGCCCCCAAAATTTCCTTACCGTAATTTTTTAATGGAATGGACAATTTTAATGATTGATATATCATTTTGAAGAGCAGAAAATTGCCAATATTTTTGGCATAAATTGGCCAAGTCAATTTTATAGATAATAATATTAATTTAAATACTTTTATTTTTATAATTTTAATTACAATATTATAAAAAGAAGAAATTAAATAACAATAAAAAAGGAATTATGCTAATTTCATAGCACACAAAAACCAGCAGAGAGGATGACATTGAAAAGAAATATTCAATAATATTTTAAAAATATAAATAGGATATGGACATGAATAGAGGAATAAAGAATAATAATAAAAATGACAAAATAAGACACATTTTTATGGACTTTCTAGCGCTTTTTCCCAATTTGGCTATTTTTTGTTGACCCGGACATATATTCATCCAATCAATTCCAATTTTTACAACAAAATATCATTGTCCGATGCAAGCAGCCTTTGCCTGGCCTCCTTGTCCACAAAATTGCCACCACCCAATGATCCATTCAATGGCGGTTTGCCGCCACTCTCAACATTCAATTCCGTGTCCGATTCACTGTTCTTCAGCAATAACATTGTTGCACTATTATTTGTTGCTGTACTCAACATTTGGGTGCGAGGAGGCGCCGAAACGGTGGAAATGGAACGGGCACTTGGGCTGGGACTCATCATTGATGGCGGACATTTGTTGGCGCTGTGGATAATTTGGCCATTGGCACTTGCCGCTTTTCGACCTTTATTTAGAGAATTTATTATTTAATTTATTATATGAGATCAGTCAATTTTGTCATCGCTTAACTTTAAAATCACTTAATCGTTTTTAATTAATTTGATGTAATTTTGAAGAGTTATGTTTTGGCTAATCAAAATGGTATATTCCATAAATTAATTGGTTCATATTTTTTGGATATATGGATTTGAGAATATTTCGAAAATTGTGTACTTTTGCCAAAATATATATAATTCCGGAAAATGTTTTTTGCCTTAAATATATTTCATTGCGAAGAACCCGGAAAGATGAGATACTTTTTATATAATTTATTCGGCTTTTTCAATAAATTGAGTGACCAATTTCTATTTATTTTTTTCTACAACATTTAATAAATTTGCCTAGCTTTGAAAATTCTAATTTTTCTACTTACATTTTCCAAAAACTGGAGCCGATAAAGTTGAACTGCATCTGCCCCCTCCATTCATACTCATCACCGCCAAACTGCTGTGTTGATGAACATTCATTGCCGCATTATTTGTGGTACTGCCCGACCCAAATCGAATTGTGGATGGTTGTGGGGGTGTTGTGGATGGATGATTGCCCAATCGAATGCTGCCTCCATACGGGCCGAAACCATTTTCGCCAACGCCCGCATAATAAGTGGATTCATTCGGATATTTGGCACGACGCATCAATTGACTGTTCAAAAGGCCGTACAAAAGCCAATTTGATGCGGAATTCACGTAGGGCAGGGCATGGATGCCGTACATGATGTAAATGAACTTGTCGGAACTACGGAAATGGGAGGAAATATTTTAGAATCATTTATTCGTAATGAATATTCACCTGAAAATGTCTTCACTGTTTCGTTCGGTCTCCTCATTTTCCCAATGGATAAAATTGAAATAGAGCATACTTATCCAATATGGACTCCAACAAATGACGAAGAAAACGGAGATGGCAATTGTGTAGCCGGCGATTCGATTTACGGGCAACTTTATTGGAATATTATTAAAACAAATTAGTCTAATTTTTGGGATACTTTTGAGCTTGACATAGATCTGGAACGTTTGAACAATCTGCGCATCATTAGGGCATAGAAAACGGTGATCAAAAGGACTGGGAGGAAGAAGCCAATCAAAAACATATAGGTGATGAACACAGCTGAAAAATATGACAAAATTAGCAATAAATTTAGATGGTTAAAATAATAATTGGAATGGTAAACAATTCTCTCATAACCTATAAGCTATCTATCTGCCAATGCCAACTATTTTCTCTACCATATTCCTCACTTTGCCCAAATGTCCCGCCTTCATATCATATCAATCATCATATTTTGTCCCAAGCCTCTTTTTTTAAAACTGTTCATTTCCCAACAAAATGTTCTATTCTTTATGTTCGCTTAACTCCAGAGACCAATCAATCCCAATATTTTTTCTTATTAGGCCACTGTAGGATTTAGACTCCCAGCGAAGGCCCATCGCGAGAATCTAAGCCCATCTCTCGATCCAAACAAATTTAGCCCTAAATTAGGACTAATACTATCGTCTTTGTGATTAAATAAATCCAAATATTAGTAACTATAAATAATATTTTTTGGCTTAAATTCATATAATCTCCAAATTCAAAATCCGTGCACTCACAAAGAAGTGTGCCTTCCAAATGGTCCATGCATTTGAATATTCGAACCCGGGCAAGCCGATATGGATTCTCCAGCAACACTTCCTTCAGTACAATTTCACGACTGGATGATTTGATCAACAATGGGGAGAGCAGCACAAAAGTGAGCATTGTTAGTGCCAACAATTGGATTAGCACAACCCGACGACTGGTCTTCTTGTGCGGATAGCAGACACGAAGGAATCGATCTGAATGCCAAATAATGAAGGAATGGAATTAATTTTGTAAATCGGATTAATGGTTTTAATTCCCCATGGGGAATTATTTTTTAACCCCTCAAAATTGGGAAATTTAATCCTAAATTTGTTTATATTTTTGAACAAATTATAGCGGATTTTATAGAACTTTTGGGAATTAAGAAAATGTAAGAAATCTTTTAAATTCACTCTGACAGTTCCTATATAATATGTCCTCAAAATCGAGAATGGGGAATTATTTGAGTGTGGGAATTTAAAGAGTACGGTATACAGGACCCATTCTTTGTGAGCGACAGTAACCAACCGAATGACATTGCTGCAAGCACAAATGTGCTCAGGGCACGTCCCACATGCTCCAATGCTCGATATACTTTACAGAGAGCCGTGCCGAACATCCAGAAGCCTAATAGCTAAAAGAATATAATTAAAATAGTTTCCCTATCCCAAATCTTCCTAATCAATCAATCCAACCTGATCCATGATGGCCATTGGCAAAGGCACAACTGAGGCTAAATCAACGCAACAAAGGAAGAGAACATAAATCATTGTATTATCATAGCTGGTATTGGCGTGCAAATGTCGGATCAATGTAATCACACTGACATTGCCGCATACGCCAACCAGGAAAAGTACGGCATACAACTAAAATAGAAGGAGGAATTGTGAATAATTTTGATGATCATATCATTCGCCCTTTTAAAACCATTTCCACAATTCTATCCCCGGCATGTGTCCAAGTTGAATTAAATCAGATGAATCTTTTGGCCTATTCCTCACAAATCCTTATCCTTTTTAAACCAATATTATCTTTTTCGATATTTTTCGGAATTTAAATAATCATTTTTAATGATCCATAACATCAAATTGCTGGTAAAAAAAAACTGACCAAGGCATAGAGTATCACGTGATTCTCATCCCCATTTGACAGAGGAAACATGTCAAAAACAGGCAATGATGCAAAAAATCTACAAAAAATTTAATTCAATTAAATTCAATTTTGGGTGTCAAAAAAGTGCCAAAAACTCACTCTTCTTCGCTGATTTGCTGAATTTGCCAAGGGGCCAATGTGGATGGCAATTGGACGGATTGAAGGCGTTGGGCGGAGTTTTCGATGGAATTGGCCGATTGGACGGCGGAGGCGGCCGCAATGAAACTGGCCGTCGGATCATCCGGCGATGGAGTGGACGGGAATTGATGATGAAGATGCCGGTTTTGGGGGTGGATGGGCGGAAATGGAGTTGTGAAAATGGAAGGGGAAGCAGCCGAAATGGAATGATTTTGGAAAAGCATTCAAAAATGGATGAAAATGGAAATTAGAATGAATGAATTTTGATGGGTGGGCGAATTAATGGAAGGCCATAATATTGTTTGTGCCGTTGTCTGGGATTTTAAATGAGATTATGCCTCTGACTGAGTGATGAGGGGGTTTTCGGCTGTACGAAGAATAATAAATTAGTAGAAAAATAAATTAATTAATATGAAATGAGGCCATATTGGAAATTGGATACGGTTTGGATTAAATGGGTGAAATAAATGAAATGGACGGGAAATGGTACTGATTTTCGAGGCAATTGCTAAAGTTGATAAATTTTCCATCAAAAGTACGCCCGAATTTATAGTGCCCAAAAGAAACGTGCCAATGCCCAAATTCATACAATTTCGAATCATTTTTGAGTCATTTTAAAAAATTTTGAGTGCAAATTTTTCACATCATTTTTGAATCAAATAACATTTTGTTTGCACAAAATATTTTTATTTGTCTGCTTTGCGCATTTACGTTGTTTAAATTTTTCAATTTAATTGGTTGGCATTTTTGCTGCTGCCAATTTTGCACGCAATAATCCAATAAAAATTCGAAATGTGGCGCCACTGACTAATTTGCTTTGTTTTTGAATTTGAGATGGAATTAAAAGGCCAAAATGGAGGGAAAATATTGGCCATTTCTGCCCTTTATGAAGGCCAAAAACAGAAAAACAGCCGTAGGCATTTTTTCTTAATAATTCGTGAGAATTTTGAGAGGAAGGAAAGAAAGACCCACCAGTCGAAAAGAGTGCAAAATGCCGGGTGGCGGTGATTTTGGGAAAGGAATGACAAAAAAAAGTGATAAATTATGAATGTGCACATTTCCATAGAAAATTTGGCGCACAAAATCCGAATAATAAATTAGGGAAAATATGTAATATTTTTTATTTAACCCGTCTCATAAATATGTTAAACCATTTGCCGGTTTAAACCAATTAGAGTAAGCAATAAATAAGTTTATAGGTTTTTATTTAGGCTAAAACCAACATTTGTTTATGTAAATTTGGCACAAAAAGAGATGTCTGCTTTAACCGAATTCATCAAATTTGGTGCCATGATGGCGTGTCGAAGAATTATCATCGACACCATCAACAATAATAATATTGAGGCAAATGGGCAAAAAGAATGGAATTTTTGGGCACAAAACAGAGGAGAAGATTGGTGGTTGTCAGGAAAAGGAAATTGGTTTTTTGGTCAAAAAAAAATTGTGGACTGGCGCGAAGATTAAAAGGAAGAGAAGAATTGATGATGAAGATGTGGGGCCAAAAAAGGGATTGGTTGGTTGATTAAATTGTTGTGAAGAAAATACATCTATGATGGATGATGAATGGGGGGGGGGGGGTTGGTTCCGACGGAAACATGAATGAATATAGGCACAGGCAATAACACGGTGTAAGATATTTTGATGCCATTTTGCAATAGACAAATCGAACACGGAAATAATTGAAGAGGGGGAAGAAGGAGATCCATTCATAATCGAAAATTTGCGTCAGTAATGTATTTTTTTGCTGCTGCTGGCCCTTTATTAAAAACATAATACTTATATAGCAAATTAGAATTAGAGTTCCACATTTAATGAATTTTTTTGAAATTATTTATTTTGGATTTTGTAATATTTGTACATTTTGAATGGCCACAAATATCAAAATTCACTCATCAGAATTCATCATTGGGGGCATTCGCTGATGTGCGATTGGTCACAAATATTAATTTTCTTTTTTTTTTTGTCTGGACCATTCTCGAAAATAGGCAATTTATGGAGGGGAAATGGGTCAAGTTTCGTTGGAGATAAATGCCAAAAACCATTCCAACTATGCTCAAACAAAAACTTAGGCAAACAATGAAAGAATTGGCCGGAAATGTAATTAATGAAATGGAATTGTCGGCCCAAACATTGGAACCCAATCAAAACAACAAAAATTAGATGACAATTTAGTAAAATTAAAATTTTAGTCGAATTTATCAGAAAGATGGGAATGGAAGTAGATCCTTTAATACTCGGCCATTTGGGGGAAGTAATTCGCCATAATGGATTTCAGCCGTTTTTTGCGCTTCCGATGGCCAAAAAAATCATTTCGGATTGTCCAATGGGAATTGGTGGACTATAATAAAGGAGAAAATAATATTCCCAGAAGAATGGAAGGACGAAATTGGGAAAATGAGGAAGCAAAGGAGAAAATGCGGGTGGCGCGAATAATTCGTGAAAAATTCTTGGGTAATTGGAATCAAATTTTGGGATTGAAAAAAAGATTATTCCATTAGGGGAATAGGACATAAATTTGATGGAAAAATTTATGCTGAATTTAGGACAATTAATTTGGAAATAATTAATTGGATTGCCTTTTGGTATTTTTAATTTGTAAAAATGGAAATAATAAAATTATCAATCAAAAATTGAACTTATTTCCAAAAAGGATTCTTCCTTCTCAGAAATTGCAGCCATTCATTTTTTATGCCCTTCAGCAGACTGTGGCCAACACTTTTTTGTGCTCCATTCGGACTCTTGGCCTTCAACTTCCTAGTAGTTGGCCAAATTGGCTCATTTAACCTTTTCCAAACATATTGAATGGAAAATTAGCAAAAATTGGATCAAAAAATCGTTGGAAATGAAAAATAAATATTTAAAAAATACAAAGAATTGAATCAACATCCGAGAATTGATGAAATTGGCCAATTTGGCACTAAAAATAAAATTTTTGGACAAACTTTTATTGAAATGGATGAAAAACATTGGCTATATATTTAAATGAATAATTCATTGTTTGATTTTTGCTTTTTATAAACAATCTATGGCCAATGGCCATTGAAATTATGGAAATTTTAAAAGCATCGGCCGAATTTGCAGAGACTTTGGAGTAGTGAATTGATGTGGACATGAATAAAATGATGGAATTTATTTATTTTAATGGTCCAAAATCCCAAATGACTTTTGCTGCTGCTGTTTGTCCAAAAATGCGCGGATGACTCAATTTATTATTATTATTATTGTATTTTAATGAGATAATTAATGAAATACTCTAAACATCAAAATAATTTTGTTGTCGGTTCCAAATCAATTTATGGACGGATTTTATAGATTAATGGCGAAATTCATTTAATGAAACATGAAAAAAATACTTGAATTAAGATTAAGGTATTTTCTCCATGCGAACTTTAAAAAGGGAATAAAGAGTTGTTGACTATGAAAAATATACCTGGGCCAATTATAGGATTTTCCCGGACTAAATTGTCTAGGCAAAACAATTTTAAGTCACGCATTCTTCACAAAAATTTCTTATAAATATGAAGGGCCATTTCCCTTTTTTTATTTGGGAAAATATACAACTTTATGCGGTGGCTATTGTTCCCTATTCCCTTGGAAAAGTGCAACTTTGAATGAGGAAGGAGAGAATTTATTGAGAATGTGGCAAAAAGGAAGTGTTGATTAATGCCACGGCAAACAAATTTTATGCACACTCATTCACCGTCATATTTGCTGGGAAATAAAAATTTTGCCGTCTTTGTGGATTGTGTTTTTTTGCTCATTTAAAGAATAAAAGGACAAAAGAATGGAAATTTGTGAATGGCCTTTTAAACGGGGAAATGCTGCTACTTAGCATTTGATTGAATTTGGCAAATTGGATAATGCGATTTGCATCCATTGAAATCAATTTTAACAGCGAAAATGGAACTTTAGATTGAAAACATTGGCTGCAATTTACAAAGTGGAAGTTGCAATTATTTTGTATTAATCGGTATTAAAATGAAACAAATTGGCCAAAAAGCCGTTAGCCAAAATGTAGGATATTAAAATTAAAAAAAAAATTAGCAAAAGCCAAAAAAACTGCCAAAAATGTTCTCATTCACATTTTTCCTCAGAATCTGCGAATTTCTGCACTTTTGCATATTTTTTCGGGATAATTCATGCAAAAATGGCGCGCATTGCCTCCAACACTGATTCATTAATTCACACTTTTAGGTAAATAATATTGTATCGTTGCATGCGTCAAAAATCCCACCAAAAGGACAAATCCAATGGCTGGAGGAAAGAAAGTGGACAACAAAAAGTGAGGGGGGACACAATGGATTCGGGTGAGAAGGTGCCGTGCCGTTGCCCCCGGGGGAGGCACGCGAGAATATCCAAATAAAGGAGGGGAAGGGGATGTAAAGGATCCTTTAAGCCAATATTTTATGTACGGTTATTTTGCCAAACCCATCAAAAATCCGGCTTTCCAATTTGTCGAGTTTCGAGCCTTTGAAATTTTACGGGTTAAAGTTTTATTATAAATTTTGAAGTTGATTTTTGTAGGGGAAAAGGTCGAAATATTGTCTGCTCGATGCCATTCTTCCTTTTCCAGGGCGTCTTCCATTGTTCCAAAACAATGTGTGCTGTGTTCGCCGCGCCTTATTTTTGTTCTCGCTTGGATGAATAATTGGATTTTCTCTCCTCCCATTTTCATCAATTCTTGGAATTTTTTCCACCTCATTTTCTTGGACCCGGCATTTTTTTTCTGTTCTAACAATAATTCGTGTTCTTCCGGTGAACAAATTTGAAGGGAAAGCAGTTAGTTTTTCGGAGATGATGTTGAGATTTTGGAATTGGTTAACCTATCGAAAGAAGAATGAGAATTGTGAGCATTTTTTTGCATTTTGAAGCCATATTTTATGAATATTCACATGTAAAAGAAGATTAGAAAATCACCTAAACACTTCAATTCATCTGACTGTTTATATATATATAATCCGTTTTGACTTTTTCACAAAAAAAATTAAGGCTCTTTTTCTAGGGATTTTTTCGATTTGGGACTTGCACATTCTAGGGGCAACTTTTTATCGCGCATTCAGGAAAACTATACGTTTTTTGATTGGGGTTTGGTTTTGGGCCGAAACCGGTTTAAAAACCGGTTTGCCCAGGTAAAACTTTTTTCAATGGACCTCAATCGATTTGAAACTAAAAAAAGGCATCTCCCCAGAGTGTGAGCTTCATTTTGATATATGGGTCGGGGGGTCTACAATGGCCAGGGGAGGCTGCAAAATTGGCAACGTGTGGCCAAGTCGGGTGCGCGAGTTGGAAATAGGTTTGTAACTTTTTTGCGAGTTGAGTTAGAACTGCGCGGTAAAGAGCAAAGTTGTAGAGCTCGACGAGGCGAATCCAAAGGTATATTGCGCGAGCTGTCAAACCAAACCGGTTTCGAGATAAAAACTTAAACCAGTTTAAAAAATTGAAAAATACAAGGAGAGCGAAGCGAGCCTTGCGAATTGTCCATAAAAACCTTACTGGGGTACCTTATAAAGCGCCCCGCGCTTTTTCCGCAACGGAAGCATGCCTTAAACCAGTGGGGCTCTGCCCCACTGGTTTATTATGTGAATAAAAATAAAAACGGAATATTTTATTTTTGCTTAATTAATAATTTTTTACTGTGTGAATATTCTTCCTCCATTGGGAATTTTCTGACTGAGAGAAAAGCAGATGAAATTATTATAAAAACAAAATGATGGACACCGGACACATTAATGGGAAATGGGTGAAATGATTAGAATTCCAAAGAGTGTGTACATCCATATCCATTTGTGAATTTGCGCATCCAATTCATTCAACATTCCCAGAGGACATTTTTCATCCAGACATTTTCTGGGAAATTGAATGGAAAATGATTAAGAAAAACATGCTTATTGTGGGTTAATTCAAAAATGGCCATTGGGTGGTCCATGCGATGATTAATTTGGATGCGCAAATGAAAATGGATAAATTGGTGGTCAAAACCAGGAAGTAAAGAAATACATTGAAATGAATTGGAAAGCATTCATTCAAGAGTGCTATTGGCATTTTATTTTTGTTGATTTTTGGCAGAATGAAGGAAGTTTGCCTATGCAAATTAATTTTAATGCACTTTTACTGCCCAATGAAATGCGCATAAATTGGGGATGGGTGAAAAAACAAAAATAAAAACAAAAATGTGGATGAAAGAATTGATGAATTTCGTTGAATTTGGAATTCACTAAATGCTATCAAAAGTGAGGCCAAAGAATGGAAGCAATTTTGCCAGCAGTTCATTTGCGCAACATTTTTTCCTCCAATTAAAAATATTTCCTTCCATAAACAATGAATAAATAAAATAAATTAGACGGAAGTAAAGGATCATTTTCCATTAAAAAGATCCAAAAAACTGTGGAAGGCGATGTTTTCATATTTGCGGGTATATTTTTCGTACTCATTGCTCTCCAGGGATTCCGGATTCCCTTGAAAATGGTCCAAATGCGCCATTTTTTGCCTAATTAATTCCAATGGCCTTCCTCGTTTTATTTTGTTCTCATTTTTCTTTTCCAAGGAGGCCATTTACAATTCAAATCCATTGCGAAGGCGGCCTTTAGGCGGACTCTCTTAACCCTTTCCATTTAGCCCATTATTCACTCGGGAATGGAACAAGAAGGATCGGCGTTTTTCTCTTTGACTAATGTACCCCTTAATTCATTGGCACAATTTCCGACGAAACCCATAAATTCATTCAGCTCAGTCGATGATTCCATTCTCATCAAAAATCACTTCTTTCATTTTTTTGTTGTATTTTCTTGGAATAAAATGGCTTATATAATTCTTGGTTGGAGTTTGATGTCTTTTTATGCGGAATTTGCCCGCCGAATATTATGTAAATTGAATGGAATAATTAAAAGTCAAAGAAAATGATGAAGTTGAGATTATTCACATTTTAGCCCATAATTCTCTTAAATACCATAATTTGATCATTTTATGACCAAAGAAAGATAAAAAAGTGCATTCAAAATGGTAAATGGATCAATTTTATTTGTCAATGGTTAAATTGATTAAACTTAAAAGTTTTAATTTTGTTTTTTGATGATTTTTCTCCCAAAATTCAGAAAAAATCTAATTTTTGCAGCAGCTTTTAATAATTAATTATTTATTTATAATCTAGGGCTAAATTTGTTTGGACGGAGTTTGGCTAACTCTCGCTACTGGCTTTCGGAGTGGGCCTAATAAGCTGCAGTGGCCCAAATAGTGGGATGGGAATTAAAGGGGAATTTGACTTTAAATTATTATTTATATATTTATCAGTTGGGCGCAAAATAGGAATAAATAAAGTGAACATCGAAAAGGGGACCATTTGGGAAGAAAAAGAGGCTGATTTATTTAATGCGGATTGGGGCAATATTTGATTGATAGGGTAGCGGGGTGATTGTGATTGGACGAAAGTGGGGGTACAGTAGGATGAATAGGAAAGGGCGCATCTAAGCATTATTGTATTGACAATATTTTAAGTTTTGATTAATAATTTCATTTTTAAATTTGCATTTGTGCCCTTCAATATGATAGAATGAAATAATATGAAAATAAATTGAACAAATTAAAATCATAGACAGCTGTTTGCGCATGTTCATGAAAGGAAAGATAGCAAAATTGTTTGAGGACATGTCTGGCCAATTTAAAATGAACCAACAGGAAAAGGAAGTGTGGGAATTGGAATTTGAAATGATGCAAAAATGATGAGCCCCAATATTGGGGGATGGTGGAATTTAATTAATTTATGCGCACAATCCCAAATGGTTGGATTCGTTTTGGTGGCTGAAATGTGGACAGGAAATGCGCGCGTGAAAAGGGAATAGAGGAAAATTGTGCGAAATTTTGTTTATAACAATTTTGTTTGTAAAAAAATTAGCCGGAATTTGCAGGATATTCAAAATTCGAAATGGATAAAAAAAGTCATATTTAATTGTGATATATTTGTATTCAAAAAAGCTAATAATGAATTGGCTCAAATTGCGTTTAAAACATTCCTCATTCTGCTTTATACTAAATTTTCTTTCCTGAGATCCAGCTTCTAATAATTTTTGTATTATTTATGGCCTTAATTTATTTTTGAGAGGAATTAATGTATTTGTTTTGAAAGTGGATTGTTAGTATTTTGGCCATTTTTATTGGCTAATTTTTATTTATTTGCTCATTCGGCTGTTTTCCTCGATTTGTCCAATTCAAGATGGAATTGGATTGAATGTATTTTTGGGAACGAAAAACCAATGAAGGGAATTTATGATGCCGAAAATTGTAGGCAAAATATAAAATAAATTGCTTCAATTCTCAGCAAAATATGTTGAAGCCACCGATTTTGCCACTTTTTTTAAAAATTTTATTACTTAATAATTGGTTGTGGAAGCCAAAATTGAAAAAAAATACCAAAAAAATAAAAATATATTTTTATAAAGGTAAATTTCTCATCAGAATATATTGGAAAGGAAAAATGTTTTGAGGATTTTAAATTGTCTAAAATTACTATAAAAGACAGATTTTGACTGATTTTTTGTCAATTAATTTTGTCGGAAGCAGTTAGTCAAAAGAGAATAATAAAAAATTTGTTGGAAATTTCTTGTGATGGCAGCCGCCGGCTATAAAAAAATTGGCTTCAAAATTTGATGGGCCAATAAATTCGTTGCATCATCAAAATTGTTTTTTTTACGAAATGGATGACCTATTAAATTAACAAAAAAGTTAAAAAAAATAAAAATTGGACATTTTTGAGGGAAAACAAGGAAGGAAAAAAATTCAAAAGTGGCCAAGGGCATCAAAATTTGTTGGCCAAAAAAGGAAAAGCCGCCATTGCGATTGATGAGGGGGAATGAATGTTGGCAAAAAATCAAGGAATAAAAAGGGGGAAAAATGATTGAGAAGGAATAGGTGGGGGAGGGGGGAGGTGGAATATTCGAGATTGAAATTTGGGCGGAATTTAGATGGATTGAATGAATGGAAATGGATATTATGGCCATAAATGATGAGAGAGGGGGATAAGGGTTGAGCTAATAAATTGTAATCAAAATCCTTCACTTTTTTTAGGAAAATTTTGGTAGTTTTATTATCGGCAAAAATAAATTTGATTCACATTCACGTGATTTTCAAAAGACATTTTGCTTACATTTATCTCTCACCAATTATCAAATTTCACATCAATCTCCCGATGAGAGGTTTAAAATTATTAGGTGAATAAAAAATTACAAAAAATTATTAGGATGTGCCAGACTGAGGCTGGGAATATGTTGGCATTGAAGAAATGTGGGGAGACTGGAAATTGGCCCAGTGAAATGGCCAGAAGAGAGGGGAGGGGGAGTGGGCTGGAGGTATTGGGAAAATGCGCATGGAATTGGCGCTGGAGGCGACCAAACATTTCGCCTAAATTCACCGGCATCGGCACTTATTTCTATTTTAGTGTTAATTTATGCTAATTCAAAATTTTAGGATATTTTTGCAAGTTTTGATTGATATAGAAATGTTATAAAAATCAGCGAATTTGATTCAAAAAGAGATTGAAGAATTGAATTGTTGGATGGAAGTTGGACGCTCGCCTCCGCCCGCCAATGAATTGCCAAAGGAAAAGCCCAAATTAGGTGAAAGCAAGCAAAGGGAGGTGGGAGGAGGAATTGGCCAATTGATGTATGGCCATAGAAAATCCAAAAGGAGGATATGAATTATTAGGTGGATGAAAGTGGTGGATTTCATTTGAAAAATTCAAATGTAAAATCACGAAAAATGTTGAGGCACAAGGAAATATGGAGGAATAAGGAGGAGGTGAAGTGCCATCTTGGCGATTTGAACGGAAATTGGCGTATTTTATAGGCAAAAGTGGACTAAAATATTGTAAAAGTAAATACAAAAAAATCAACAGTGTTCCTTTAAATTATTTTCCATAAGAAGTAAATTAGATCAAATCATTTTTATGGCCATAAAATTTGGCTATAATAATTTGTACATAAATTGAAGGCTTTAATTATAGATTAAAAAGTTACTTTATTGTTTATTAGGGAGATAATTAAAGGCATAAAATTGAAGATAGTTTTCTTCGGTTTTCTCCCGCTGAATAATTTTTTGATAATGAAAAATTTGGGAAATAGTTTAACATTTTATATGGGATTTTGCCATTTACTCGGTCCATTAGTGCTCACTCAATGCAGAAAAAATGAAAATGTATGAAAACGAATAATAAGATCAACCATAAACCTTTGCGATTTTTAATCATTTGCGGCTTAATTTGGCATTCATAAAAAACCACTAATGGCTGCTCTATGTGAATCATTTTTAATGGAAAATACGGAGTGTCGAAAAGTGGCCAGGATTATTGGATGGAGGCTATATTGAAGGTGGTCAAATTTAATCTTTGGAATGGACTTTGTTGCTGACGAATTGTACTAAAAATTCGCTTAAAAATTTGCCATTTTTTGTTAATTTCAATTTATTTGCTGCTAAAATTCCCACAAATGAATTCATCACCCAAATTCTGTGGTAATAATGGACTCATTTTCCCATTATCCATCCCAATGTCGAAAACAACAAAAAAAAAAAAAAAAAAAACGAAGAGAAATGAATTGAATGGGCGAATGAATATTCCTCCCATTTTTTATCCCATTTGGGAATTAAATGGGCTCATTTTTTCTGGGTCATCAAAATTATTTAATAATGCCGCTAGGCCATTTCAGGCTACTGAAGGCAAGTGTAGTGGATTCTGCAGAAAAAGTAATTCAACATTCATTTGGATCCGAAGCTTTCAGAATTCTTTCCAAAAATTCAATTATAGCGTTAAATATCGTGGAAAAGGGAAAGACAATAAAAATTAATTATGAAATTTTGGAAAATTTTCTAAAATTTTTACCGGATAGAAGGGGGAAAATGAAAATTTTTCTTAATATTACTTCATGTGTTTCTACCCCTCTGGGAATGTTGTGGCGGAATGGCGCAAGCCTGGAAGAAAAGGCTGCATTTTTGTCTCCAATCTTCCTTTTCTAATAAATTATTCAAGGATTCCAATTAATTTTCTGGCCATTCAAATGCAAAAGGCGGCCAAGGAATTTCTATTCATGAATTTGCCGGAGACTTTCCTCCAATAAAAGTTCAATCCCAAAAAAGTCACGTGCCAAAAACCGTCGTCGCTTAAAAATGAATGAAATTGGCGGCTAAATTTTTTTGTTAGCCGAATTCTATTACCGGGAAAAGGAAGCGCGAAAATAAATGAGAGACGAGGGTGAAGAATTTTGTTCAAATTTGAAGCAGCTGTTAATATTCCGTGGAAAATGTGCATTCAGCCACCTTTTGAATGCAAAATGCATGCATCTGCTCTTCCGGGTAGAAAAGTTATTTTGAAAACAAAAATTTGTAATTAATTCGTTTGTCCCGAAAATTTTAAAAAAAAAGTCTCCCTCCAATGGTCTAATAAGTAAGTATAGGGCAGGATTGGGAAAATAATTCATGGTAGGAAAAATTCGAAACAATTTTATTTCCAAAATCCAGGGATTATATTATGCTGCATTTTGGTTGCTTTTTCAGCAGATGGAAGGATTAAGTTTTTTTTTGATTTTTTTATTACCGTAATTAAAAAGAGACAATGCCATTGAATGAAAGTAGCCAATTTATTTAAAGTGACTTGCTTTTTATCAATGGAAAAGTTAGTAATAGAAAGAATAAAGATAAATATACAGTCTTCGGAGAGATTAACATTAGTCATTCATAATTCACAAATAAAAATAACGGATTATTTTTTATTTTATTTATGTCTTCTTTTAATCCTTTTTGAGCCAACAGTCAATGGGAAAAATTCATTCATCGGTCAAATCTCAAATGAAATGGTGCCGAAGTACGAACCGTAAATTTAAGCCAAGTTTTGGATTATGTGTTTGCTGGGATTGACCGACCCTTAATAATACTCCTAAAATTGTCAAAAATCTCGGCATGAATGAACTTAAATGGAATGAATCTTAATATTTATTTAATCGTATTTTTCTAAGTATATTAATAAACTTTTAATTTTTTTTATTTTAAAAATTCATTCATTTTTTTAAAATTATTATGTTTAAAATTTAATAAAAATTGAAAATTTAATTCATTGCCTCCTTAAAATTTACAAATGAGAGAAATGAAAGGGCCATTGGTAGAGCTTGAATTTAGTTTGAAAAATTTTTATTAACGCGAATTTCTCTTTACTGAGTAAAAGTGATATAGAGTGTTGAAGAGAAAAAAAGCAAAAGAGGAATAAAATGAAAAGAAGACGAGAACATTTTTGTTCGTAAATAATGGCGGCCCGGGCCGGCTAATTTTGTATATTTCGGCTTACATCACAATCACAGTTAAAAATTTGGCTTCTGCTGTTCTATTTTTATGACATTTTTAGTAGATTTTATTAATCACCGAATGATATGAGCAGACGCATCTTAAACATTTACATCCCATAAGCGATGTGCCCTTATTTTTCATAAAAATTTGCACCAATATGCTTGAGAATTTTGTTCAGTAGAATTTTTAAAAATTCATCTTATTTTTATCTACAAAATCAATTTTCAGCTTAGCCAGCTATCCAATTTTCTATTTTTCACAACTCAATTAACAAACGATAAAAAAAAAATGTCTCGCGGCGGTGGAGGACGTGGTGGATTTGTCGAGGGAAAAGTCTACGTTGGCGGTTTGCCGGAAGATGCCACATCGGAGGAGGTTTAAATTTTAAACAAATTAAATTAACTTTAACAAATTATTTCAGCTGGACGATGCTTTCCACAAATTTGGCCGAATCCGCAAAATTTGGGTTGCTCGCCGTCCACCAGGCTTTGCATTTGTCGAATTTGATGATCCACGCGATGCGGAAGATGCAGTTCGGGCATTGGATGGAACGTATGTTTTTATGATAAAAATCGAATAAATAGACCCACCTCCCACCACATTTTCAGCCGTATTTGCGGAGTCAAGGCACGTGTTGAACTTTCAATTGGTGGACGTGGCGGTGGAGGTGGTCGACGAGGCGGAGGTGGTGGCGGCGGAGGAGGTGGCGGATATCGGGACCGTTCACGAGATCGCCGAGATCGTTCACGGTTTGTTTTTTTTTTTTTGCAAACATTAAAAATTGGTTTTTCTACAATAAAGAATGTGGTATAGCCTAGCTTAATAGATTTGGGTGGTCATAATTTTTAAAGTCCCGGATAAAATTTGTAATTTCAGCATCACCCACCAAATGCACCAATCTTCTTCTTCCTTCACAATCTTCAATCTCCAGTCCACCTCCTCCCATCTTCCCTTCATCTTCGGCCTCAACCCGTCCAATTTATCCCCCACCAAGCTAATTAGGGATTCGACCCCTCCATGCCATTTGGCGCTCTCTCACCACCCGATTTCATCCCAAACACGCCAAAATCGTCGGGTAGCCTTCCACCAAAACAATGAACCTCCAAACAAAATCGTCTGTTCGCCCCGACCCCGACTCTTCACTTCCACTTCCATCCCTTCTTCATCCATCCTTCTTACTTCCGTCAGCCAACCAAAATCCACCACCACAAACATTCAACACAAAATTCATCCATCAATTCCCATCAATGAACAGATCACGTTCACCGTACCAACGCCGTGGCGGTGGTGGCCGTTCTCGATCGCGCTCTCGTTCCCATTCACGCTGAATGAATTATGGAAGAAATTGGGCAGGCAGGAACAATTTTTTACAGGTGAAATATTTTGAATTTCATTTTGATTTCTATTTTTGCAGTTTTCTTTGGATGGAAGAATTTGATGAGGCTGACTTCTTTGGAATTCAAGAAAATGGAAAATTCGTCAATTCACTCTCCCCTCAAAATCCATTTTAATTTATGTTATTTTTAACGGAAAAAGTACACAGTCCTCTTTTTTTTGACTTTCAATTTCAACATATTTTTCGCATCATTTTATTTAAATTTCAATTTTAATGGATAAATTGGATTTTGAACAAAATTTCTTTTGATTAATTTGATTATGTGGGTTTCATAAATCATAATTAATGATAAAGTCAATGATATTAAGAATATTGAACTAAAATTGTTTTCGTATTATGTATGTCCAAAAATTGTAAGAAAAAGGAACAGTATTTATATTTGTTAGAACAATTTTTGCCCAAACTTGATTAAACTAATTTCATCCTTCTGATTCACTGACTGATTTTTTGTGTTTTTATCTAATTTTGATTTTTTGTGTTTTATCTAATTCTGATTTTTTGTGTTTTTAGCTAATTCTGATTTTTTGTGTTTTATCTAATTCTGATTTTTTGTGTTTTTAGCTAATTCTGATTTTTTGTGTTATCTATTCTGATTTTTTGTGTTTTTATCTAATTCTGATTTTTTGTGTTTTAGCTAATTCTGATTTTTTGTGTTTTTAGCTAATTCTGATTTTTTTTGTGTTTTTATCTAATTCTGATTTTTTGTGTTTTAGCTAATTCTGATTTTTTGTATTTTTATCTAATTATGATTTTTTTGTGTTTTTATCTAATTCTGATTTTTTGTGTTTTTATCTAATTCTGATTTTTTGTGTTTTTTATCTAATTCTGATTTTTTGTGTTTTTTTCTAATCCGATTTTTTGTGTTTTTATCTAATTATGATTTTTTGTGTTTTTAGCTAATTCTGATTTTTTGTGTTATCTATTCTGATTTTTTGTGTTTTTATCTAATTCTGATTTTTTGTGTTTTTTTCTAATCCGATTTTTTGTGTTTTAGCCAGTTCTGATTTTGAATTTTTTTTTGTTTTTATCTATTTATAAAATCATTCATTATATTTTAATCAATAAATTTTATCAATTCAATAGGAGGAACATTTTGATAATAGAAAATTACTTGTAATAAACATTGTGGACAAATTTTGCAATGGAATTAATTATTGGATTGTTGATGGATGGAAATGGAATGCAATTTAAAAGACTAGAAAGGAATAAATGGAAAAATTACTGTTTTTAAAATAATTATAAGGATGGCAAGGATCGAGAATGCTGGAAGCGAAATTGCCAAAAAGGAAAAAAAGCAGCAGAAATTAAATAGAAATTTAATTGAAAAAAAAGTAAATTTATTAAATGAGGCGAATATTAAATAGAAAAAGCACCGGAAATGTGGCAACATAAAAGTGGGAAATAGCATCAAAAAAAAGAATGAAAGAAAGCAATGAATGAATTAATATTGCCAAAGGGAAATTTGGATGTGCCATTCCAACTGACGGGTTTTTCATCAACCAAAAAATGAATCTGAAGAAAATTGTTATATTTTATGATGAATGGAACTTATCAAAAAATAAAAATACAAAAACCAAAATTGGCCATAAAATTATGCCCAATCTAATTGATTGGCAAAAAATTGGTTTTCTTCATTTGACAGTTAGGTTCGATAGAAGACCCAAAAGAAGGAAGGAAAATGATTAAATGGGAAAAATGATTTGAATATTTGATAATTTACACTAATGGCAAGTTGAATTCCGCGGCATGTGGTTACCAGAATTAAGAAAATAGAGACAAACAGAATTGACAGAATTTGATGCCGATATTTGCAATCCTTTGGCTTAAAATAATAATGTTAATCATCAGAAAAATTATGGCCAATTTTGTTGAATTCGATTACATTTTAATCAAAAAATTCCCATTTTTGGGGAATTAATTTTAAAAGGTACAATTAATTGTGAATATAAAAGTCTTCAGGGCAAAAAATATCGGCATCACAAATGGACAAACTTAAAATGAATACTTTTTGGAAAATATTTAATGCTTTTTATGATTAATAAAATAAGTAAAAATATATATAAATGCTTTAGCACCAATGTTTGAAGATCGAAATAAAAATAATGAATGGCAATGTGGAAATTGGGTGCACCAAAAATTGAAACGGGGAAATTTGGAGCAAAATTGCGGAGGAAACGAATGATAAATTAAGCAAAATTAATTCAAAAAATAAATATATAATAAATGGATGGAGATGGATTGAATTGAGGTCACAAAATTATTTTGATCAATCACTGTTTGCGCTATAATTTATTTTATTTGGCAATCGCAGTAAAAAGTGTCGTCGTATTCTCGTCCCTTTCTATGCCTTCTCCATTTTCATTGGCTCCATCGTTGGCTCTTCATCTTCATGTTCATCCTCCTTTTCATCTTCCTTTTCAATTTGTTCCTCATTTTCCATTCTCTCTTCCTCCTCATCGCCAATTTCTTCAAAATTATCTGCTTCCACATTTTTGACAGCCATTTTATTGTTGGCAGCACTTTTTTGCATGTACGGCTTACAGTAGGCTAAAAATTAAATTTATTAGATAAAAGAATTAAAAGCGTCCTAAGATTTATAAGTGACAATTAAAATTTTGCTAGAAAATTAATTTTAATTATTCTCTAAAATTTATTTAATTTTGTTTTGGCTGGCCTTAAAAATCCTGTCCATCCCTAGTAAATTCAATTTATTTTTTTCCCATCAAATTGATAAGCCTAAGGGCAAAGATGATTAGATTACCGTATCGATGATTCATATGCTGGGAATATGAGCCGGAATGTGAGAATCGTTTCAGGCATTTGTTGCACTTAAATTGGGGGATTCATTATATTGAAGGCAGTGCCATTTTTACCTGAAATGGCTTCTCCCCACTGTGCAGCCGATTATGCTCAACCAAATGATGTTTGTGCTTGAATGCCTTCTCGCAAGTTGCGCATTTATATGGGCGTTGGCCTATATATTTTTTTAAATTTATGATTCTTTTTGGTAAAAATTTAACAAGAATTATGCCATAAAATATTGGCTAAACTATGCATATTTCCTATAATTTAAAATTTATATGTCATTTTTACATTTGATAAATCTCCAAAAATTGTGATCCTCTGCCCCAAAATTTGATTACAAATTATGCCCTCATTATTTCCTCACCGGAATGTTCATATTTGTGCCTTGTCAGGGAACTTTGTTTGTTGAATGATTTGTCGCATAAATTGCAAATATATTGCCCCGTGGATTCATCTTTTTGGCCACAGCTAACTTCGGCATTTTGTACACGTCGTTTCTTTGCAGTTGGGCCATTTTCATTCTTGGAATAAATTCCCTCTTCTTCATTCTCTTCTTCCTTCAATTTTGGTGATGGCGATGAATTTGCACTCGGCTGAAGCTGAAAAATATATTTTTGAAATTTTTGAAATTAGCATTAGGAAAAATTTTTGTCATTTGATTATTTCTTTCTAGGTACTTATCGGTTATCTGGGGAATATAAATGACGGATCCCGGTTCCCCTATGAGTGATTATTAGAAGTTTGGTTACGGGGATGCGTGAGATGATAACCTATCCCAAAAAGACCGTAACCCTATATTGGATGACCCATGAGGGTTACCGATTTTAGCCTTGCCTTTTCCCAGATGACCCAAAAATCTGAATCCGGGATCCAATAAGAACCATTTTCATTTATTAAAGCTACTAAAGATGAATGAATTTTGCCATAACATTGATCTCCCAAATTTAGATGGAAATATTTATTTGAACATTTCCTTTCATAAAAATTACCTCCAATACTTTTTGCAAATCATTCAGTCCCTGTTCCCCTCCAAGCATCGAAAATAAAGTGGGGGAAACGGCCAATTTGGTTGGCCAAATTGAGGAGGAAAAATTATTGGCCAAAGGAGATTGTTGCCGCTGTTCTCCATTTGGAAATGCCGAAGAAGATGAATGTGAAGACGATGATGAGGAAGGAGATACCGATGATGAACATCCACCGGACAATTCGCCGCCACCCTCATTGGCCAACAACAATGGAGACGAATGGCCATTATCATTGTTTAGGACAATTTCAGTAGTGTTTTTGCTTTGTTGCAAATTGGCATCTAACGCTTCACGGAGGGTCCGACAAGAATTGTCCAAAATGCCTGGAAAATTTAATCGCAATTTTTATGGGAAGTTTCATAAAATGGTCCCAGATTTAAAAACAGAAAAATGGCAATTCTAATAATAATTTGAGTATATAAATCATAATCTGATTATATTTATAATAGAATATTGCTAATGAATTGCATTCTTTAAATGGAATTAAATTTATATTTCCATAGATTATTTTCTCTTATGGCTCGAAAGTGAAAATGGCCATAAAAAAGGCCGAACTGACCAAGGAATTGTGAAGTTGACCAACAACAACATTCTTCTTCCACTTCTTTCTCTCCTTCCATTTTGCCATTTTGTTTCCCAACATCAATTTTTGGCTCTGCCTTTTCCCCATTTTTTGTTTCCATTTCTACCATTTTTATTGCCTTCTGCGATTCAGTAAGGGCTTTCCTCTTTCGACCACCGCCTGGAGCTCGCTTTTTTATTTCCATTTGAGAATTTGGCCGTCGAATGGACAAATCCAATGGATGATCCTATAAAAATATTTTTAATTGGTTAAATCAATTTTTTGAAGAGAATTTTGGAAAAAGGCAGTTTGGATTTGTTTCAAATTTCATTCCATTCCAATTACCCAACGATCCTTTTCCATATTAAAAATTAAGCAATTTTCCCTTATAAGAGTAAATTTTAAAGGGAAATTCCCTTCTCGAAATTCGCAATTCATTTTCCGCGCACATTACTCCACTTTAAATGTGTTAATAATGCTTCATACAATTATGCCAGAATGAATGGAGGATGATGGAATTGCGCAGCTGCCACTTTGAATGGATGAATGCCATCCCATTCTCGGCAACCCCATTTCCCCTCAAATTGTCCTCATTTAAAGTGGGCATAATATTCCCTCTTCTCCATTCCAAAACAATTGAACAATTGGATTATTCTCGAGAAGAACCAATCCAAGTCAATGCTGAGAGAATAACCAAAATTGGAAGACCCAAAAACAATTCCATCACCAACTCCCTCCGACCATCCTCATCCATCACTCAAAGGTGAAATTGGCTTCACAATGTGCGCATGCCCACCAATTTTCCCTCCTCTCGTTTTAGTATGGCATTTGGGGGCACCGAGAATGAATGACCATCGACACTTTGGACGGGTCTGTGTCCCCTACACAGATGTGGCCACTCCATATTTCCTTTTGGACCCCACTTAATTTAATTTGAATGGAAGAAATCTTTATGAGCCAAATTGGACGAAAAAAAAAAACATTTTACTTTGAATTTGAATTATTATTAACATAGATAATTTAAAATGTTAATATAAGCAAAAAATGTATTTGCCGGTTTTAGTTTGGATAAAAATCAATAGAGAAAAAACATAAAAAATCAGAAGGGCAAAAACACAAAAAATCAGAATTAGAAACATAAAAAATCAGCAGAATTAGCTAAAAACTCAAAAATCAGAATTAGCTAAAAAGCAAAAAAAAAATCAGATAAAAACACAAAAAATCAGAATTATCTGAAAACACAAAAAATCAGAATTAGCTAAAAAAACACAAAAAATCAGAATTAGCTAAAAACACAAAAAATCAGAATTAGCTAAAAACACAAAAAATCAGAATTAGCTAAAAACACAAAAAAATCAGAATTAGCTAAAAACACAAAAATCAGTTATCTGAAAACACAAAAAATCAGAATTAGCTAAAAAAACACAAAAAATCAGAATTAGTTAAAAACATAAAAAATCAGAATTAGCTAAAAACACAAAAAATCAGAACTAGCTAAAACACAAAAAAATAGAATTAAAAAACACAAAAATTAGAATTAGCTAAAACACAAAAAATCAGAATTAGCTAAAAACACAAAAAATCAGAATTAGCTAAAAACACAAAAAATCAGAATTAGCTAAAAACACAAAAAATCAGAATTAGCTAAAAACACAAAAATCAGAATTAGCTAAAAACACAAAAAATCAGAATTAGCTAAAAACACAAAAAATCAGAATTAGCTAAAAACACAAAAAATCAGAATTATCTGAAAACACAAAAAATCAGAATTAGCTAAAACACAAAAAATCAGAATTAGCTAAAAAACACAAAAAAAAAATTAAAAAAAAACACAAAAATCAAAACTAACTAAAACACAAAAAAATCAGAACTAGCTAAAAAAAAACAAAAAATCAGAATTAGTTAAAAACACACAAAAAAATCAGAATTAGTTAAAAAGATAAAAAATCAAAATTAGTTAAAAATACAAAAAATCAGAATAAGATAAAAACATAAAACATCAGAATAGGGAAGGAAACAAACAAAATCAGAATATGACAAAAACATACATAATCAGAACAAAATCACGCTTAACATTCAATCGAACATCTCCAAATCAAACTAGAGTGATAAATCCGAAAAATTACTCTATCTCTATAAATTCATTATACAAAGAAATAAAATTTATTCGAAATTTTTTACTTGATCATTTCTAAATTATTTGAGTGATGGTCCCTCGGGATGCGGGAAATGTCTTCCTTTTCCCTTTATTATTTTTCCTCAATATTCTTTATAAAATTGACAAGAAAAAAAGGAAAGATTGGCGCCAGGTGCATACCAAAAAATAATATATGGCCATAGAGAATTGGCCAGTCATAAACCCTCGCAAAATGGATGGGCGCAAAAAAGGCAGCCAAATTCACTCACATCAGTCACTCCTTTGCATTTCCTCAATTTTGACCCCAAAAATAGACAAGAAAAAAAGAAGATGAATGGCCGATTTATACAACGCCCAATTGGGGACTGCGCAATTGATGAGGGAAGGACACCTTTATTCTTATTCCCCGAAGGATTCCCTACCGTGAGGGAGGCGGAGGGATGTCATTATTATTTCCAGCCATTTTACGAAGGCAGCTGCAGGCCCAATTGGGGAAATGGAACAGGAGGAAATTGATTGCGCATCAAATTTAAATATATTATATGCAAATTAACAGCATTGAGTATTTTAATGGATGAATGGAAGGAAATGAAGGAATTTAAGTAGAATCAATTAATATAATATCCAAATTATTTGACATTATCCTTATAAAAATTCCTTATTTATAATTTTATATATAAAATTCACCTCAATTTGTTGCCAATTTGCAGAAATGCTATCATCATTTTTTGTATCAATTTTTCCTTCCATTTCTTCCTTCTTTTGTTCCCCTTCCTCATTTTGAATTGAGAACACATTATTCATCAATGTTTGCAACAATGCCGGGTCCAAAGGGGCCAATGGTTTTGTCGCTTCATCCACCAATTCTGCCTCATTGGTTGGCAATTTTTCTGCCACATTTTTCCCTCCCTTTTCTTGATGTTTTTGTTGAGCAGCGCGCATTGCATTTCGGCTGAGCCGATCGCTGATTGCGCTAAGACGATTGGCACGCTTAGCCTTAAATGTGAAGGAGGGAAATAATGAATTTTAGAGCTGCATTTTTTGTATATTTCATGATGTTTTTTGGGCAAAATTGTTGAATAAAGATTCATTAAGTATGGCTAAAAATGGATCCCGAATTCATTGGATTACAATATCAAAATTAACATTCGCATTCCCGTATCCATCCATCCCTTCCTTTTGATGAGTATTTCAAATTAATGACACTTTTGCCTATCCTACTGTATTCTAGGTGGGAGTTTGACTATCCTATTTGGTTAATCATTGATGTTACTAGATGTCAATGTGACTATAATTCAAATTCCATTCGTTTTATTTTTCCTAATTTATGAAACCCTTCCAATATTTTCATTTACAATTTCAAGTTTCAACCCACCTTTGCCCGCATATTCTGGAACCACACTTGCACCACCCTTTTGTTCACTCCAATGCGTTCGGCCAATGCGGAGAGTTCATATTTGCTTGGCAATGGATTTCGACGAAATTGATCAGCCAAAACTTTCAATTGTTGATCAGAGAGGAATGAACGGGAACGGAGGGCAGAGCCGGCTGCTGATGGACGCCATTCATCCAAATAACCGGTTGTTTGGCCATCCAAATTTGTTGAATCTTTTGCCTCTTCTTTCAATTGACCAATGGCACAATTTTCTTCGGCGGATTCTAATTGGGCGGCAGAATCTTCTCTTTCACCCTCTTCCGCGCATAAATTCAACATTTTTGGAACCATCGACGAGTGCTTTCTTTTTCCATTCCGTTCCTCCGATTTTTGACACTCTTTTTCTTCTTCGATCTTTTCATTTTTGATGATTTTTGGTTGATTATTTTGTTGTTTTGTTGGCAATCCTCCTCCATTCTGTAGCCATTGTTGTGTTTGTTGTTGTTGTTGATATTGGAGAAGCAATGCTCTAAAAAAGAAATGAAAAAAAAATATTTTAAAAAGTTTATCCAAACACCGTAAGGCATAATAGTTAAAAAGGGAAAATAGCCATAAGCTTAATTGTACGATGTAATCCCTACTCTCTAGTCCTGCTGTATTAAAATTGAAGACATATTTTTAGTCACTCAATCAGTCAAAAATCAAAAGTTTCTTAATTGCTGATTGTTTTATAGATAGATAATTACAAAATATGCGGATTTAGTTTATTCTAATTTGTATTAGTGGCACCCCTTTCCATAGTAAAGACTTCCAGCCGAGGAAGTTTTTAGCTAGGAACTAAATGTATTTCTGATTTCTAACTTTGATCGTCGCCAAGTTGAGTAAAAACAATTTTCCTTGAACTCACCTAAATGCCTGTTGCGCCGCAGATTGTTGTGAGCCAATTGATGGTTGTTGTATTTGTTGACTGGCAGTATTTTGCCAAAATTCCATCATTTCTGTCAATTTATTGCCCATCGTTTTTTCCTGTTGTTGCCCGATGGAATTTCCTCCTCCTCCCTGACTTTCTTCTTCACTTTTGGTCGGTGATTTTGCTGTCATTCCATTGGCAGCTGCCGAAAATGCAGCTTGCAAAAAATTTACATACAAAGAATTGGTGGCAAACAATGATGGCGAAGTGGAGGTGAATGAAGGAGGAGGCGATTGCTGAAAATGTGAATTATTAAAACAAATTCCATTTCCCCAAATAAAGAATTACCCAAATATTTGGCATCGTATTTCCCATATTTGTTGTCGCATTGGCAAACAAAGCAGCAGCCGCCGCACTTTGTTGTTGTTGATGCAATTGTTGCTGATAATAGAGTCGAAGTTGGTCTAACAATGTTCCACCGCCGCATTGTGGTTGCTGAATTTGTTGACCAAAAAGCCCTAACGGTGATTGGCAATGTGAAGCGATGGAATTTGCGATTGAATTGGTATTGGCAAAAATGTTGCCGGAATCGGGTGTTTGACCTCCCGATTGGCTTTGTTGCCCATCTGGCGGCGATTGACTGGCCGATGGCGTCAAATTCGAATTATTTTGTTGGGCGGCAGCAGCAGCGGCGGCTGCCGCCATTTGTTGTTGTTGATGGCACTTTTTGGAGCTCATATGTGAGGAATAGGAGCCGGAATGGGAGAATCTTTTCAGACAATGGCGACACTGGAAAATATTTAATTTGGAAATTAATAAATAATTAAAATAGGATTGATGGAAAACATGACACGTTTCTACCTTAGTTTTTGTACTTTTATTTTAATACTCAAAAATTATGTGAAAAATTAATCCATCCATCTTTTTTTCCTATAGGCCAATTCATTCGTCTATCCAATTAAGTCCACAATTCCTGGGAAAAGGTATGTCCCCCTCATCCTGTCATTTGGCATTCTCCAAAATTTGCGTCCGTGTTTCCGGTAAATGGCAAAAATGTGAGAATAATAAGGAAAGGTGGCGGGCTAAAGGATCTTCAATCATTTGTGAAAGTTGAAATAATTAATATGAAATGAGGTTCAAATTTGGAATTCCTCAACTTTGCGTGTGCCAATGTGCATTTTTTATTTATAGAAGGAGAGGAGGATTCCAGGCAAAATTTATGATAATTTAATTTAAAGGAAAAGAAATTGGAAGGGAATTAATGAAAATGTTAGTTGGGATTTTAGGAGTGAAATTAAAAATTAAAGCCAAAAATGAATGAAGAAAAATGGATAAAAATTGTAAATAATTTAAAGGAAAATACACCAAAATAATAGGCCAAAATTTTAGTGGAGAATTGCCTAAAGATGGATACTAATTTTTTGACTAAAATCTAATTAGATAAATGTGTTTAATTTCTATATCTTTTTAACTTTTCCTCCCTCAGCATCACCCCCCAATAGGATGACCGTATATTTGTTTAAGTGAGTGAGGGAAGGAGGCGGCCGAGAGTCCCTTCAGCTGATGTTGCCCCAGGTAACCAAAAGGAAAAGGAGGGACCAATCAGCAAATAAATTTCCCCTTCACTGGTCATTGCGCATGTACCTTGACTACCGTATACTTATTTGTATTGTACAAGAGAATGAAAGGATGGATTTTGAAAAGAATTTTTTGATCAAAAAATTTTAAAAGTTTTTTGATTAAAATTGGGCCAATTCTTCCACGTGATTTATCCTTTGCCCTATTTCAATTCAAAATGAAATTGGCATATTTTGTTCCTAATCCAATGAATGGTTGGTTCCAAAATGGGCATTTATTGATGCTCTAATATCAAATTTCCCAATTCTTCTCAATTCGCGCTTTTGGCCAGCAGCAGCGAAGGATTAGCTCTTATGATGGTCGTCGGAGATTGTTTTGGCTGAAAAATGGGCTAATGCCAAGGAAATGGGGAAATATCCCTGGGAGGTCTAAACAAAAGGTGGAAATTGAGGAAAGTGGATGGAAGAAAAGAGACATTGGCCCTTTGGGGGACGCGGCCTCCTTCCCAGAGACATCCCCCTGCGCCCGATGTGGTCCATCACCATCATTGGTCCAATAAAGCGAGGGCGTATTCAATTGGAGGAAATAATGGGATGGAGGGGAGGGGGGATTTGGCCGCCTCCCACATTTGGAGTCTATTTGGCCTCTGCTGCTGTGAAAATGATGGGACAAAATGCAATGGGGGAAAGGGATTGTGGGTGGGAAAGGTTGGAAAGAATTGAATGAATGAATGGATTTGTGTTGTGTGAGAGAATGGCCAACACAATGTAAAAGAGAGAATGGATTAGGACCAACCACCTCTTTAGGGGAAGGCCGGTGAGAAGACTGGGACGGAAAGGAGGAAAGGTTGGCATTGGCATTGGGGATGGCAGCCGCAATAGCCCCCCCCCCCTTCTAAGGCAGATGATCCAATTTATTTTGTGTGCCATTAGGGGATGCCGTGTGCCTGGCGCAGCTGCTTCCCCGAGAGGAAGGCGAGAATGAATTAGTCGAAGAGTCTTCTACCCACAAATGGAAAATGAATGAATGGGAAATATGGGACAAGTTTGAGGGAAAATATGTATTCCAAGCCTGGATGTGAATTTTGTGGGCCAATGAGGCTAGTCCACCTTTCTGGGAGAAACATTGCTGGAGAGACAGTGTGCCTTGGCTTTTCCAAAGGGACATCCTTCCTTTTCTTCCTTTTATTTTGTTTAAAAACATTCATTGTATTGGCTGCTCTTTTGGACAATTTTGAATAGGCCACCAAACAATTTCCTCCTCCCTTCCCCATTTAAGGTGCACCATTCTCAACCAGCAGAAATTGACTCCCTTGGGAAGGCAAAATTGCAGCTGATTTGGTGGCCCAAATTCTCCATTGGATGAATGTGAATTCGATGGGAGGAATATTTAGAAGAAAAGAAGAAAATTTAGAAGCTGACCAACCATATTTTTTGCCAATAAGAATTATTTTAGTAAATATTTTTTTTTGCAATTTGATGAAGAAATACCTACTTAATCCAAGGATTTTCCTCCATTTTTGTTGATAAAGTGTTTTTTGTGAACGCCAGAAGCGAAGCGAATTTTCGGCAAAAATATAATATCATCAGAAAAGAGGTATTCAAAAAATGTTGCCTAATCCATTGCCCACGGATTTCTTAATCCTAAATTTTTGCAGACCTTCTGCTGGGCTCAAATCGTTTAAAAAGAAAAAGGAATGTAATTCAGCTAGAAATGTAATGTTCGGATCCACCTTAAAAATGATCAAGAAACAATTTTTTGAGAGAGAGGGAAAGGTTGCGAAGGAAAAGGAATTTATTTTATAAAAATAAACATTTTAGATTATTTAAAGAGTAAAAAATTGGAAATGTATTAGAAACAAAGCTTTGAGGGACCCAAAATTATTCAAATGATTCAATTTTGGATTAAACCTTTGAAAATTGCCGTTGAGAGCACCTAAAATGTTGGCCTTGGCCATCACCAATTTGTCTATCCCCATCCCAGGTTGAGGAGCACATTTTTGGCCCTAGCATTAATTTGGGTTTGGGTCAAGTGTCCCTTTTCATCCTTCCAATTCTCCCTGGGAACATCCAAAAGCCTGCCAAGGCCGTCTTATCCCCTTCTCTGGCCTAGCCCTTAATTGGATTCCCTCATAAAGGGCAAGGCCAAGGAACAATCCCAATGGCCGGCAAAACAAGGCCAAGAATGTTTTGAAGAAGAAGCAAAAGAACCCACCTCGAAGGGCTTTTCGCCCGAATGAATGCGCAGATGCTCCTTCAGGTGATGCTTGAATCTGAACGGAAGAAATTGAATTAATTAAATTTAATTTTTGTGGATAATTTTTGGGTAAAAATAATATTCTAGGTTAATTTAACTCACTTGAATGCCTTCGAACAATCCGGACATTTGAATTTTCGTTCCGGCTGTTGGCATTCAATCGGAAATTGGGCATTTTCTTCTGAAGGCGATTTGGCCTGATCAACGGCATTTTGGCCACAAATTTGTTGGGATGGGAATAAAATTGAAGAGGCGGAAACGGCTGCCATTCAGAACAATTTTTTGGAGCAAATTAAAAAAGAATGGAAGATTTATTTTGCGAATTTTTTATTGGCAAGCTAAAGATTGAAAAATTAATAAACATTTATTTGGTAATTAAATAAAATCACTGAGAAATTTAATTTACGAAAAAGGCAAATGTTATCACGCAATCCAACTGCATAAAATGCCCCAAAGGAGCTTTGGATTATGGTAGCAAAAAGGTAAACAATCATTTTGTGGAGGGAGAGGGAATACTTATTACTTTATTATGTGTTTATTTGGTTTATTTTGGAATTGGAACGCAAATAAACGCTCAAATAGAAAATGGGATTTGGACAATAATTTTGAATTGGGCCAAATCTAATCTAATCCACTCATGGTTAAAAATGTCCTATAAATTTGCAAAAAATTATCCAAAATCAAATCCAAAAATTCCCAGAAATCCTCCTTGTTTCCAATTTTATAATATTTAGTACCTTATTAATTTCCCCTTGAAAGGATCGAATGGACAATAAAGAATGGAATCCGATTATGATGGTAGACCTTTTCCCTTATTTGATATGCATGGACAACTAATTGGTAATGTTTATTATTGAGGAGAACATCCACTTGAACTCCTTCTGCTGTTGGTGAGCAGATGCCCGGTCGAATAAGGGACATGGATTTGGGTGAGAGGATTGCAAATTGGGATTTGATTGTGGGAAGAATTAGAATTGGATCGGATTTCCGCAACAATACAATGGACATTTATGGCCAATGGGGAAGAGGGGGGAATATCTTGAGGGGTCATCCTGCCTTCTTGATTTTGGTTTGGGTTGTTGCGCAATTTTCAGGGGAGTCAAATTTAGAAGAGGGAGAAAATAGGCAAATTGTGGCCAATAAACATTTGGGAAATAAATGGTGGCAAAAATTGTGAATGAGAACAATGGGAAGAATTGGATGATATTCAAATTGTTAAAATGGAGCAAAATGAATGATCCAAATAAATGACTTATAAATGGATTGAAAAAATGAGGAAAACCCCAAATATAGGCCAATTGCTGTGAAGAAGACCTTCTTTTTCCCTTTCTTGGCATTGCATTCACCTCATTTTATTCCAGCCACCTTTTTCATCGGTTCACTAGGTTTTCTCTCAGAAATTTCCATTCCTTTAATTTACGTTTTTCCACCGGCTGACGGTGTGCCAATGCCAAAGAAGTGGGAAATTGAAGGGGCACTCAAATTGAGCTTGGCCCCAGGGCAGCAGCTTCCACCATTGATGAGTAAGGCCAATGGGCCAACACAGGAATGCGCCTCTGCCAGTCACCGCTGCTCTCCTGGATTCTCATTAAATACGGCGCTGCAGTGGAGGATGTGCCGGTGTCAAAGGCAAAAGTGGGAATGTTGAGGGATGGGCCAAGGACAGGAATGAGCAGTGGGCATGGCCACCTTGAAGAGGAGTCCAACCTCCTTTTGGCACCGGTCGCCGTTTTATTTCCCTCACATCTTTCGGAGGCATTTTGGGGTCGAAGGGCAACACATATTGAAGTGTTTATGTGGAAAAGGTACATTTCATTTTAGAGATTTAAGCGAGGATTTCGCAGGATTAGCTCATTAAATTAGGGCTTTCTGCCCGTTTTCGCATAAAAAATTTGCTCATCAATTGTTTCGAAATGAAGAAACAAAGATAATTTATGCCCACATTTGGTTATATGGCCCAGGGGTTGAATATAATGACTGGGAAAGGGAAAATGGTCCAAGCCCCATTCCGCGACCCTTTCTGACTTTTTACCTCGCCCATCCATCCATTCATCCTCCAGGACTTTCCGGCCATTCGCTGGCCAAGGAGGCCAGCAGGACAGGGTCGACTTTCGCTCGTTAGCGGTGTGCCCCTTCGGCCAATGCCAGCCGGTCGGAGGCTCATAAACAGGGCCACCGATGTGAGGGGACAGGGGACTCACCTCACATTCACAACCAGTCAAAGGCACACAGGAAGACGCCCATAGGAAGGAGCGAAAGGTCCCAAAATGGAAGAAAATGGGACTCAGGAGGCAGCCGGGACCAATAAAATCTCCTTTCTGGGCCTTCGCCTCGCATTCTCATCCCCCCCCCCCCCCCCCCCTCAACCTTCTCGACCCTTTTCGGCCTCTTTTTGTTTGCGAATAGTGGGCGGCGGTGTATTTGTGCCTGGTGGCGGTAATGGACCCTTCCCTACACAATTTAGGACTACCACCGGTGGCCAAAAGGACCAGCAGAAGCTGGGAATGGTGTTGCCTCCTCCGATTGGAAGGCAATAAAAGGGAATAGGAATGGGCAAAAGAAGGAATAAATGAGGGAGTGAGGGATGGCTAAGAGTCAGCAGCCAATGGCCACCGAGGGCACACCGGGGCGAGAATTGTTTGTGTGTTGGGAAAAGCACAGGTGGAACTCATTTTGAGCATTGAGAGGGGCGGGAATTGGCTCACCCCTCACTCACTCAAGGGGAGAAGGAGGAGCCAATAGTTGGCCATTTGGTCCTCAATTGGGAACAGGTGGAAGTGGAACTCGTTTGTGAGGGAAAAGAATGGGGAAGAATGCACAATGCAGCAGGTGCAGCCAATTTGTTGAATTGAATTGAAAAACAAAAAAACAAAATTAAATACGGTCGTTAATGAAATTGCAAATATTTGGAAGAATTTTATTCCATATTCCTTCAATTTGAGAACAATGTAGTTTTCACTTCCAATTTCCAATTGGAAATTGCATTTTAAAGTCCCAAGTTGCCATTTAGAATGATTAATTACTCAAAAGTGGGATTGAGTAAATTGTGCATTTGTCAATTTGGAACCTAATTGAAGAAAAGGGGCTTTAGAATGGTCATCAAAGAGAAAATCAGGAGAACATTTGTCCAACCGGATTTTAAACGAGGTGCATTTTGGCCTCAATCACTTTTTTGTTTACAACCAACTTTTTAGGCCAAATGAAAGGAATGGAATTGGCTTGAGGAATAATGGCTGAAAACTAGGGAATTGGGCTTACACCTTCAACCGGGGGATAGATAAAAATGGGCCATTGCGAGGCCCAAAAATGTGCCCCCGATGGACAATTCAGACGCCAATAGTTATCCCCTTGGGGGAGGCGCATCCCTGCCTAAAGTATACCGCGGTGCTTTTTCAACATCATAAAACGCAAGTTGGCCACCAAAAGGAATTGGCTGCTGGCTCGTTAGTTCCATTGGTCCCAGCCAAGATTGATTGGTGTGCCAGCCAGGAAGAAACTATTGGACCGAGGTATGGGCCGAGGAGAGGATGGCACCTTTTGGCCGAGCATTTTGAGGAAAGGGGTGCCCTAAATGTGCCTCCTGTGGCCAATTCTTCGGATGGGGCCTACGCCCAAATGTCCATCTTTGCCGATAGCCCCTAGGGGGAATTTTGTGGATTTGCCACCTTCAAAAACAACCTATTTTGGGATGAATTGATATATCCGATAGGGAAATTAAATTCACAATTTCTTAGTAATATATATAGAATTAAGGTTTTTAGGAATTATTAAATGATATGGTGCCAATGTAATTGTAAAATTATGAATGGATGGGGATATATTGGGGCTCAGCCGGTGAAAAACAAATTTGCCTAACATTCTTTCCATTTTGTGGCTCCAAAATTTTGGCCAAAAGGAAGCTTCTTTTAAAGAGCCTTTTTGCCATATTTTTACCTTTGAGGCAATTCTAGGAAGAGGAGGAGAAGGTGCCTTCACAAAATTGAATTAATTCTCGCCTCCCTATTTTGGGTAGAAAAAAGGGAGAAAGTGTGAGGTGTGAATGTGAAGCTTTTCTTGTTTATTCGAGATGGACAAGGAGGGCGAGGGGAAATATGCCAACGGGCCAAAAAGGATAAGGCAAAATGTTTTCCATTAATATCATGAAAACCTTATTCATCAGGGTCAAATTTAGTCATCAAATTAAGACTGGAAGGTGAATTTTCAGTCAATTTGCGGTTTAAATAATTAATTAGTGAAGGGCATAAATAGTTCCTTTAGAAATGGCATAATAGGAAAATAAGGTGCGAATATTCAGGCGTATTTTGGGCAAATCTAAACAAAAATCTCGATATGAAAGAAGTATGATTGGCTAAGGTGGTTGAATGAATGAATGAAAATGTTTCCCTTTCGCCTATTATTATGCCCCTTGCCCTTTTGGAAGATGTCCATCCCCCAATCCAATTCCATTCAGCAGCTGGTTTCATTCATTGAAAGGCGCATGAATATGAAGAAGAACAATTCTCGCATTCAAAATTATATTTCTGGGGAAGGGAAAACATGTTCCATGCTCCTGCAAATCCCATCTTCCCTGCTAGAATGGCTTCTTTGAATGCCTTGCGCACACCGGTTCATCTTCTTTTAATAAATGAAAAGAAGGAAAGAAGAAGCGCAAAACTTAAATAATGAAAGGGAAAGGCGGAATGCCTTTTTTGAAAGGGCATTGAGATTTATTCTCGACCCATCTTCTCCTAAATTCATGCGCACCGGTTCATCTTCATTTTCTAGGGTGAAGGCACACAAAAGAGATTTGAATAAAAGGAGAAAGTGAAAAGTTTACATTTGAATGAAAATATTGACGTGAATTAAAAATATAAAAGAAATAAAACAAAAGTGAAAATATTCTCTTTTGGACTATGAATTGGAAGGGAAAGGTGAAAAGGAAATGTGCCGCATCATTTTGTGGTTTATGTGGAATTTGATGGGCGCGAAGAAAGGGTGAAAGTTGGGGGCAGAGGCAGCTGGACATAAATTTGTGCGGGAGAATGCATTTTGGGATTGAACCTGCTGGAGGGCACCCCAAAACCGCCACCACCCAAAATCACTTTCATTGCCGCCTGTTTTGTTTCAGTCAGCCGCCTCCAATCCCCAGAAAGGGGATAACAACGCGGTGCGCAGGTTCAACCCTTTCTGCTGGCACAAACGAAGATGCCCCCTATCCCCTCTTTTCCCTTTCCAATTCTTCCTTTCACATTCAAATTTCCATTGATGAGTGCCCCGAGGGGGAATTAGAAAGAAAGGCTAGCTTCCAACACAAATCCCATCAATCCGAGAAGGGAATTTTCTTCTGCCTCTATGCTGGATTTTGGGGGTGAAAACCTGCGCACGACCGGTCATTTCCCCATGTCACCAAATTCATTTCCCCGCGTTGTCACAAATCTCATCAGCCAGCTGGGCGCAAAAAGATGGGGTAAAATGGGAGGAGGAGGATTATATTTGCAGGAATATATTCTACATATTTGAATGAACATAAACGAAAGTGAAATATGGAAACGGGCAATATTTGGAGGCGATTTGGAATGAAGTTTCTTCTCGAGATTTGTGCAAATTCTGAATTCAAATTTAAAAATCCTTTTACCCTAAAATAAATTTATCATCTTCCCGGGATACCGTTTTTTGATGGAAGGCAAAAAGAAGGAACGATTCAGGAAATGTGGCGTGCCTACAGAATGGCTTGGAAAATACGAAATAAAAGGTTGAAAAGGGATTCGGAAGATCGGAAGTGGATGAAAGGAAATGCTTTTGACTTGAGCAATTCCACCAATTTTGGGCAATTCTACCAAATTCCTCCTCCATTTGAATGAACAATAACAACGAAATTGGCAAAGGAAAAGGCGGAAATGGCATGCCAATGCTCTGACTGAGTGAGGCAATTAGCCAATTCAGATTGGCCAAGGGAAAGAAAATCGAGGGAGGGAGAAGGAAAAGGAAATGCTCATCCGGAGTTACAGGAGAATATACCAAAGAAAATGCGGTGGCAAAAAGGCGGCTTTTGAAAGGATTAAATGGATTTATAAAAGTAAATTTGGCTTTAGAATGACAAAAATTCCGTGCAAAATGAAAGGCCAATAGGCTTACTTAAATTGGGCAAAATGCCCTTTTGTGGAGAAGTTTGCAAGGAAACAAAGGAAGTGGCTTACCGAAATGCCATGGAAATTGAAAGAATGGATCCAAGGAATTTTGGATGAGTGGGATGACATCTGTACAGCAGGCCTTTCGTCGGATTGGTTCCGCCTCCTTTTCTTCAAATGGAAGATTCCACCTCGCCGGCCGATATGCCAATGACTTTGGCTTTGGCACAGTTGTAGGACCGCCCACTTTTTTTCATGATTGGAGGAATGAGGAAGGCAATCAGAGAGGGGTTAAGTTGGAAATTAGACATATGAATTATGAATCTGTCTCAAGGGAATGTAATTTGCAGAGAAATTTATAAAGAAATTGAGATTGATGTGTGAATGTGAAGTCAAAAAGATGTTGATACGATACATTTTTATGCAAAAATTTAGTAATTTGCCAAATTTTGGATGAAATATTCGATTTTTCTTCAAGTCTTCTGGCAAGCTTTTTAACTCAAATTCTTTTTTAATTCATTCTTCCGGAAAATTTTTTAATTTTAATAATATTACATTGTTTTTCTACATTAATTCTACATCCACACTGCCAATCTTTGTTCCTGCGGATTCCGCCAAAACGGATTAGAAAGAAGCAACACAAAAAAGGCAATGGTCGCATGCAAATGTGCCCATCCTTATGGCCTTTCCCCTATTTTTATGTGCCTTTCCAACGGATCATCCTCCTCCAAATCCCACCTCAACACATGGCACATTCTTTTGTCTTTCGCCAAAAAGCGGCAAAAGTTAAATGAGAAGAAAGGCGCGCTAAAAGGCATTCTCGACGTCCTGGGCGAAGGATTTAGGAGGGGTGAGGAGGGAGGGGGCCATCTTCAATTTCGACCCAAAATGCCCGCCAAAGAAAGCTCTAATAATAGAAAAGAGGTGGAACACCCGAAGGGGGACAGGGATTATCTTTATTGGGCCTTTTTTGTTCCTCAAAAATTCTTACAAAAGGCGGGTAAATGGAAAAAGGAAGGAAAACGGCACATGGACTAAAGAAATGCAAATTTATGCAAATCCCCCCATAACCCAAAATCCGCTCCTTGGCAATTTATGCCGACCTCAATTGGCCTTTCACTCAATTGGATTGACCGTTCAGGACAGGAGGGCGCCCCTTCCCCCAAAATGTCTTCATTTTCCAGTCCATCACCCAGCATAAATATATTCCTCCTCGCGCATTTCCCCCTTATCTTTGCCGCCCATCTTTATCCCAATCCCCCCCCCCCCCTTTATTTCCATCTCGACGACCTCCTTTCCATTTTGCCTTTTTGCACTTTTGACCGTTCCTCTTTTGGCCCTTCACAAAATGGCCAGCACAGATGTGCGGTGTGGTGTCTCAATTACGGCCGAATAGGCCAATAAAAAATATTCGGCACGGATTAAAAGGGCGCAAGCCTTCAATTTTGGGTCAATTGAAGGTGAATAAAGAGAATTATTCGCGCATTTGTGGGCAGGGCACCTTTGACCATTGGATTATATTTGAACAAAATGTACAAATGAATCTTAATAAAATAAAATAAGAGGCACTAATAAGCAGAAAAATGAAGTTAAATGCTGAAATCCCTCTCTCTCTCTCTCTCTAAGAATTGTTCTCGTTCAGAAATCCTACTTGACCAGGGTTGTTCATTCTCATTCATTCAAAACAATGAAAAGTATGGTGAAAAGTGCATTTTCGCACTTCATTTTGCCCTCAAATTTGCCACATCCACTACTCTGTACCATTCCATTGTTTTTGTAATCCAAGAATGACTCAAAAATATAAATTAGGCAATTTGAGTCGATGTGGCCAAAACACTAAAAATGACCCAAAACGATTGTTTAAGAACAAGGAGAAGGGACAAAATGGATGGATGAGATTGGTCCAATCCAATATCTTTTCCATCTTTCATCCCCATTTTGGCCTGCCACTGTCCACAATTCCACCCAAAATAATCCATCCTCCAAATTCTCCTTTGCCCCATCATTCTTCTGGACACTGCGCCGGGGGATTTTGCACAAGGCTAAATGGCAAACAAAATGGGCGCGCGGTCGCGGTAGGCACATTTATGGAAGGAAGTGGAAGGGGAAATGTGGGACAGGAAGAAGGCACCAAAATGAGGGAGATAAATAGTTTTATTGGATTAAGGACAGGCCAGAAGGCCTTTTCAACCATTTTGGAGGTGAATTTGGAGGAAGGGAATCGGCGCCATCTGTCACAATTGGAAAGGGGAAAATGGAAAGAAGATGAACGATATTTGTGGTGATTGGATTGGGTGGAAGGGAATTGAGGGTGAATTCACTTAATTGGAATGATGCCATCGAATGCCGTGAATGATATTGGAAGGATGGGTGGGTGGTGTGACCTCAAATGGGCTGTTGTTGCGAGATTTTGAGGGATTTGAGGTGGGGAAGGCAAGAATGGAAAATTGATGTTAGCAGGTGTTGGGAAAATGGGGCGGGGGGAGGGGGATATGGTAGAAATAGAAAGGCAAATTTGGGGGTTTTCTCTCATCGAGAATTAAAAGTGAAACATTTTTTATAAGTGGAGGTTAAAAATTGAATAAAATGGCATTCAAATTTCAAAAGGAATGTTTTTAAAATAAACAAAAATATAAGAAAAATTCATATTTTATAAATAAAATTGACAATTTTTGCCTACAATATTAAAATTATTAAACATTTATTTTGAACAATAAATAAGAATTATTTTAATGGGAAAATCTTGGCCATAAAATTGGCCAAATTTATTTGAAAGGGAAAGAATTTAAAAAGAAAGGTAAATGTGGAAAAAGAATAACCCGATTAATTGATGGAAAAATGGAATTCATCATTTTAGCGATAGAAATATCAAAATTTTTAAATGAATGAATGCAATTATTTTCCGCTATTTTCATTGAATGATTTGGATATTTGTCTTTTTTTCATTTCCTGCCACCCACATATAAAATGGAAGTGTTTTTTTTTTGTTAATTTGCGTTCAAAATTCCTCGTCTCCCTTTTCCCTTCGATATTATTAATTTTTTGTGAAATTCCAATTGAAAATATTCCGAAAATGATCCAATCATTTTCCTTGTTAACAATTTTTAAATTAATTGATCATTTATAAAAATTTTCCCTCAATTTATAATATAAAAATAGCCATTTTTCATGTACAATTTTATTCGAATGCCACTCTTGAAATTGTATACAAATTTATTTATGTGTGTTCCTTCCCATCAATCTCATCTCAATCCCAGCTGCGCAGGCCAAGAAGAAGAAGCAATTGTTTGTCCTCAATGAATTGAATGTTTGATGGGGTGGGGGGTTATGCGGGAAATCGGATTAAGCACCTCTCGAGGGAAACATGAAACATCGAATGGGGAAAGGGGGGAATTTGTATGGGATGGATTGAGTGGTTTTGGCATTGGCAGGAAAATGGCCGGTCATCAGCAGAAGGATGCACCTTTTCTAAAGGATGTTCTCCCATTGTTGTCCGTTCCCCCACCTCCAAATTGGATAATTCCATTTGCCCCAAATGTATCCCCTGACCCTATGCCATTTTGGGGGAAGATCGTATGTAATTATAACCAAGAGGGAAGGCACCAAAAAATGGGGGCCAATTTTTTGGTATTGGATGACAATTTTTGCAGGAAAGAATATGAAAAGAAAATATAAATTAAATAATTTGAATGGGAAAATGCGCGAAAAATACACACGAATATGCATCCATTTTTATGGTATAAATAAAAATTGTATTTTTATATAATTAAGGTGAAAGTCGTAATGTATAGTATTCATTGCAAATAAATTCAAAAATAGTTAGGCATACCGTAACCAAGTAATTAGGTAAAATTGGGTATTGACTCTCTAAGTCCTTCAATTTTGCCCTTTTGTGTACATTCACATTCCATCCATCCATTATTCATCCATTGGGGCAAATTATTAATTTCACATATCAAGGGTTCAAGGATGAATAATTGGGCCCAACTGCTGTTACTGTTGCCTTTCCTTAGTGCGAGGGAAGGTCAATCGTGACAGGCCAATTACCCGGAGTCACATTTTTGGGCCCGAATTTTGAAAATCTTCTGAAAATTCACCAAATTTTCTGAGTTAGACCACTTTAGAAATGCACACTATTTTGAGAATTTTTTAAAAATGAATTTATATTCTGAAAAGATATTTAAAATTTTTTACATTTTCATTTTAAAAATCTAGTGAAAATCTATTGAATTTAAAAATTTGTTTGAATTTTGAAAATAATTTAAGAATTCTGAGCATTTTCAAAATCTTTTAGGACCATATTTTCAATATCTATTCAAAATAGTGTGGAAAAATATTTTCAAAATGCCAATCATTTTCAGAATATTTTGATACATTATTTTCAATATCTATTCACAATGGAGAGGAAAAATATTTTGAAAATTACAATCAATTTCAGGATATTTCGATACATTATTTTACAAAATCTAGTCAAAATGGGGAGGAAAAATATGTTAAGAATGAGGATAATTTCAACAATATGTTGTTACCTATTTTTTACTATATGATGAAAATGACTCCTATTATTAAAATATTCTTAATATACTACCTAAATTCATAATATTTTTGCCTGTAATAATAAATTATAATTTTTATTAAATACTTTATAAATACATTAAAAGTGCATTAAAAAATATCATAACTTAATCATGATCGAATGTGTTCATCGGAAATACATAATTCTTCATCTCACCATCATTGCCGTCGTATTGAACCATAAGACCTTTGGTATTGACTCAATTGAATAAGATGAAGGTGAACTAAAGATTTGCATATGATTTTTTCGATAATTTTTCTATAAAATAAACCTGGCCATAATTCTCTTATCTACGAAAGAATTGTAATTTGCAATATAAAGCATTTTGCTGGTGTTTCATCCATTCAAGATTTGCTAGAATTTTGTCCGAAAAATTTATAAGCACACAAATTGATTGCAATTGAGAATTCTAGAAGAATAAAATAGATTATTTATCTAATATTTCAAAGCTCAATCTATATTTCACCAAATTTATTGGAATTTTAATAAACCAATATTTGCTCTTCTTGATTCGAGTCTCTATTAGATTTTTATATTCAAAAGCTTCCTGTTTTTATTTATATTTTATTTTTCATAATTAAATCCATTTCAAATAAACATCCTCCTAAAAACCAAATATTTTATCCATAAAACCATTGTTTTTATTATTCCAAAAAATTTTGTATACCTTCAAAATTTGTTACTCAAGAAGTAACTATAAAACCTTTAATATTTTTGGCCCAAAAGTGAAAATACCATAGATTTTCGAAATGTTTAAAAACTTTAAGGTTCGAGTTATGGTTATGTTAATTTTGTTATTTGAAGAAATTAAAGGAAACCTGCGTAACTTTTAATCCTGGTAGCAAATCATCAGTGCAGATTTAAAATTTTCCCATTTTGCAGCATTTTCAGCACCATTTCCCGTGGCATGAACAAAAATAAAAAGTTTATAGAATTTAAAAACTTACAATTGCTTAAATTGTTTGAGTTGAAGCCCACGATGTCGCTAAAATTTGTCAATTTTTTAAATTCCAGTTTGCAAAAATCTATTGTGATTTTTATATTTTGAACTTTTAAAAATTGAAGGGCAATTGCAGATTTCAATTTATTGTCACGCCACTGAATTATCGTTATTTTAATATTTTTAAAAAATTACATCTCGATCAAAAGTTATGGAATCGTCACTTTGTAAGAAGACTTGAGAGAAAATTGGTCCTTCTTGACTTCATTTGCACATAGTATTTGTTGATTAGATAAGTTTGATATTTTTAAATTATTGAAATTAAATAAAATTTATAATTAAATGACCTGATTAAATCTTATATCCTTAATCCACCATGTCCAATGAGGATTTTAAAGCGTCGCAATGTTGGGAATTTTTCGATTGAGAATTCTTGCCTTATAACATTAATTTTTTCACAATTTAGAATTCACATTCTTTCTTCAATTTGTTTTAAAGTTGAAGGTGTAGGTGTAACTTTTGCTCCAACAAAACTCTCAACTGAAATTTAAAAATAAATAGTATAAATAAATAAAAGAGTTACGAAAAAACAAGAATTAGAATTGGAAGAGCCAATTATTTTTCTGCTGCAATTGACCAAATATAAATGCAAATATGCTTTGTTTAATCCAATAGAATTTACTAAAAAATAATTTTTATCAAATATTTGGAACATAAAAAACCTTAATTTCGCATTTTGGGAAAATATATGCCGGTGGTACCTTCATTCCTAGAATTTCTGGGCTATGTTATCAACAATAGCTTGAATGACCCGAACATAAAAAGAAAAAAATTATAGTAATTTAATATATTAAACCTTGAATTTTAGACTATGGAGTTTGGGTCTTACTTCTCTTGTCGATCATTTCATGGATTCGGCCGAATTGATCTAAAGAATTCATCCCCCATTCCGAATTAGTGTTTCATCGACACTAAATATTTAATTATTTTTGTTTTTTAAAAAAATTCTTACTATAATTCTCATAAATATCACCAGCGCGCAAGAGTCCGATTCGATTTCATTGACTTCATCGATGCTCATAAAAATCTAAGAGCTGGTATCAGACATTCCATCCTCTTCTTTGATTTCATAATATCATTTTGAATTTTTTATTTTTTAGTTTTAAAGATTCATTTTTTAAACCTTGAATTTCTCGTCCACCTCCATTGCAAATTTTCGATCCTGAAGATTTTCCAAATCTTTTATTGTGTTGGCGAGCATTCCATCCTTTAAATTTTTATCAGCTTTTGTGTTTAATTGAAATTACCTGAGAATTAATTTCGTTGTAGTCTTCTTTCCATTGTAGTTTGTTCATAGAATTCCTCATAATCACTCGATTTGATGTTTTCGAAGACCATAAAATTTTTATAAATATTTCTATTTTCTTAAACCTGCATATCCTCATATTCAGAGTTCCATTCGCATGGTAATTTGTAAAATTTGTAGAAGATCAGACATGCCAGAAAAACATTGTTAAATTCAATTCTGTTGGTGCCTTCTTGGACAGTTGTGAAGACTTAATGACTTGAAATCTTAGTTTAAAATTTTTTATATTAATAATTAAACCTGTAAATGTATTAGGTTTGGACGCTTTCCCTTGATTCTCCCAAAATGCTCTGAGATTTTTTAGGCTGTGGCAGATTTGCAATCGCCATGATCGCTTCGAAATTTCCTGATCATCAGCAAGAATTGAGAAGAGAGCAAATTTCGAATAGGAAGCATTCCTCCGAGATCAGACAGAACATTCTCTGAATCATAAGCATATATTAATTTGTACTTACTACTTTTATAATTTTTACAATTACCTCAATTATATCCATGTTTGAATACATTTTGACCAGATTTTTTTGATAGAATTAAAATTTGTCCAGAGAATTCAATTAATAGAATTTAATCTTTTATTTAGACTTCGAAAATTTTGTTTTAATTATTTTTATTATTTGTTTTGTTTTTATCGATTTTGATATTTGTGAATTTCTTCCAATTCTCTGACTATGTTCTCTCTCACTTTTCATGTATGATTTATATAGTTATTTTTTCTTGTTAGCTCATAATTAAGATATTTTTGCAAAAAATATCTTTTTTGATACTTATAATTCTGAAATGTAAAATTATAATATTAAGGAATATAGAACCTTTGTTTTTAATACTTGATGAGAAAATTAATAAAATTGTAAATAAAAAAATTAAATATTTATAAAATTTCTCAAATAATTAATCTAAATTATTTTATTGTCTAGTTTAATTCTCTAAATATTTTGGTAATTCTAAAATGAAAAAGAAAGTGAAAAATGTCAAAGACTGATAATGGAATTCTGAACCAGCATCAAGACTCAGTTAGGTAAAAAATAAAATCAATTATTCAATATAAATGTATTTAAGCGGTCCTCGCTTATTGCACAAAAAGCTGAGAAAAATGATTTGGCCAATAATCTGGAAGACTTGAAGAGGAAAGTTCTGATGACTAAATGCAGGAAAAAGTGCACCAGTTCGTTGCAATAAAGTTCGCCGACCAATACGAATCCATATGGAAAGTCTTAAGGTAGAAAATATCTAAAAATATTTCTCATTTTTAGAAGATCAGAGTGATTTGTTGCACAAAATACTCGAGAAATATCAAAAAGATGTCCATCCAAAATTCTTCAAAGTTATGAGCGAAATGACCAATGCTATGATTTCGATCAACAAATCTCAGAAAGAACTTGCGGACGCGAACATACTAATGGTGCAATATATGCTCTACATCCAGGTTTCTTTTCATTTTCTTTCAATTTTATGGCAATAACATCTAAATTTTGATTTGTTAGACTTTTTAAGAAATTAAAGGTTTCTGCGGATTTAAAAAAAAAAAAAAAACTAAGAAATATTTTATGGATTTTAGGTTTTTTATAAAATATTTTTAGAAATGGATATCAAAATTTAAAAATATTAATGTTTTGAATATAAAAATTTAATAAAGACTCAAGTAAACAAGAGCAAATTAATGTAAAATTTTTTATCTCATAAAAATTAGTATTGTGAAAAAACCTTAAGATTGAATTTTGGAAAATTACTTAAATAACCCTTATCTTTATTATGTCTAGAACTTTCAACAAAAATTGCGAAAAAAGTTAGCAAAATCTCTTGGATTGATGGGCGACATCAGATTCAATTTATTGACACATAACAAGTCTTAGCAAAATGATAAGAATATGGCCAGCAGGTTTATTTGATAAAAAATGATAAAAAAAAATATTTAAATGTAAATTTTTAGCTCGCCTTCATCTTCGATGGTATTGTGGCGAAAGATTATCTCTCAAATGGATTGGGATTGGGAAGATGATATAAAGAAAAATTTGTTTTTTTTTTCAGATCGATGAATAAATTTGATCATGTTTAGGTTTTTAATGAGAATTCTTTTATTAAAATATTGAAATTGTAATTTTATTCTAGCAAGTAGAAATTTAAGTTACTTTTTTGATATCATGTGAATATTACACCACTATGCTTCATTTCTAAAATAAGAGTTTAAAATAATCTTCAAATGTTAAAAACCCTCATATTTATCTTTACTTCCTAAAATTCTGGTATAAAAATCTTTATTTAAAAACATTTCATTTCAATTAAAAATATTGTCAAATCTCATCTATTTAAAATCTGATAAAAAAATTCTGGCTCTAATTTCAAGTTTAAATTTATTCATTAATGATTTTAATTTCTCCTATTTAAAGGGGAAAATAATAAATTTTGAAAATATTCTAAAAATTTATTAATTTTTGAAAAGATTTTTGGTAATTTTTTTCAAAAAATTTTGAAAATTTTTACGAAAATAATTGTGAATATTAAATGATTTTTGAAAATATTCTAAAAATTTATTAATTTTTGAAAAGATTTTTGGTAATTTTTTTTCAAAAAATTTTAAAAATTTTTACGAAAATAATTGTGAATATTAAATGATTTTTGAAAATATTCTAAAAATTTATTAATTTTTGAAAAGATTTTTGGTAATTTTTTTTCAAAAAATTTTGAAAATTTTTACGAAAATAATTGTGAACATTAAATGATTTTTGAAAATATTTTTAAAATTGTATCCATTTTTAGGAGCATTTTGGGTCATATTTTCAAAAGATTCTGAAAAAGAATATGAAAATAGTTTTCAAAATTATTAAAATTCTGAAAATATTCCTAAAATTTTGCTATTTTCAGAATATTCTAGAAATTTATATATTTTCATTTTATTTTGAAAATACGAATAATTTTGAGTAGATTTTTACCTATTATTTTCAAAATCTTTTGAATTTATTTTGACTTTGAATTTTCAGAATTTTTGCTCATTTTAAAAAAATTTTGACAATTTATATCTTTTCAAAATATTTTGACAATTTTCTCATTTTTACATTATTTTGACAATTTCATCAAATTTTCAACATATTTGTGCATCTATTTTTTATGTGACTCCGGGTAGGGGGCCACGATGACCCTGAACCATTCTTCCTTTTGGAGAGCCAATTCCAGAAATTCAACACCTTCCTAACGGGTGGGTTTGTGGTGGATAAGGAGGAGTTATTAGTGGATGGAAATATCCAATTCAATTGTTCTCCTAGAACCCGGTAATTTTGTAATAATTGAAATAATAATAAAAGGTTGGATTGATGGATACTTTTTTCTTTAGATTTTTAATTATTTTTCTTTTCTGAATTTCCCAAGAATTATTCTGTTAAATTATTTTTGTAACTTTTCCTGCCATTTAAACCCCCATTGCTTAAAACGACGACAGTAATCAAAAATCATTCATTTTTCCTCTCAAAATGACCTTCCATATGGTGCCTTTCCCCCAATCGCCACCCCCTCCTTTCATTCCATGTTTGCGCAATTGAAAAAGTCGGCATCCAAAAAGGGGAAGCAAAATTGGCGCACGACATAATGTATTGAGAATGAGGGAAAATAATAATCATTCGAGCATTTCTGCACTGTAAAAGTTTCGCAAGCACCGAATTTTACGGCATTTTCTTTGGTGGAAGCAGCCAGGATCAAAGGGAAAATGGCCTTTTCCTTTTTTCTTTTTGCGCGAATCATTTTCCCAACACCTGCCAGCGCCAAAATGGCGCACATTAAAAATTGGAGCCAGAATTTTGTGGGGCAAATCGAATGCAAATCCACTTTTTTTGAAGGGATAGAGGGAATTGCGCATCTGGCAAAACAGCAGCAAAAATGCCCAAATTGGAGCAATTAAATTTAAGGACCAAAGGAGGAGAAAAAATATAGCGGATTTTGGGGAAAAAATGAAAAAAAAATAAATTACGAAATCAAATTGAGGGATAATCAAAAAATAAATATTTTTCAACTGTTTTTTCCCATCTCATAAAAATTTTCATAATAAAATATTTAAAAAAAAAGAAAGTTTGCTTCCAATTTAAATTTTAAAAACAACGAATAAACTTCTGGTCATATTTTAAAATGATAAAACAAAATTGAATTAACAAAATTAAAGATAGGCATAAAAATTGAGAATAATTTGTGAAAATCTTTGAAAGTGAATGAGGTCATCAGTCATAAAGAAAGGGTTTTTGCCACTGCTAATTTCTCTTAAAAAGCAATTTGAATGTGATTTCCGCGCATTTTCGGATTTGGTTTAACCCCATCCTCTTTGCCCCAAAAAATCCGCTCATTTTGGTTTGGAGAAGAAATTCGCGCAGAACAAATTTTGTGGAAAACGATTCATTCATGCAAATCTGCGCACCACAGGTAATTTTCCATTCATTCCTTCATTTTTTTTTTCAATTTTAAGCAATCCCCAATTTACTTTTTTCCTCCACAAATTCAAATGTATAATTTTTAGGAAAGGAGGATTAAACGGAATTAAAGAAAAGAGTGGAATTTGAATTTGGAATACAATGAGTTTAAATTGGAATCTTTCGAGAATAATTCTAAAAGGATTTCTGCCAAAAGATAGAAAAATGTCACCGGCAAATGTTGAATTCTACTGCAACCAAAATTATGTTAAGATTCCTTTCAAAGATTCTCTGGTTGGATAACAAAGGCCGACAAATTAACTCTTCTTTGCCATTTTGGCCATTCCACTCTTCTCACTTTCTTTTTAATTCCCCCAAGGATTTATGCTGGTTTTCTGATGAGAGAAGGCACAAAATTTTTCATCAGCAACTTTTTCCTTCCGTATTTTTGGCCTTTCATCAATTTTTGCCAATCGACCATTTCACATTTATTTATTGTTCTGAATCCAAAAAATTGAATAGGATTTGGACATAAAAATGCGATTTTTGATAGAAATCAATAAAATTCTCTATTCAAATTGGTTTTCCCATGAGAAGAAGCATAGAAATGAATTTTGATTTTGACCAATTTGAAGTTTAAATTATATCAAATTATTGAGACTTTTTATTTTCCCTAGAGACCATCAAATTGGACTCAAATTTTTGGATAAGTTTAAAATTTAAATGGCTTAAATGAGCCTGCCTTCTCCACCCATTCATTCCCAAGGAAATGGACACACTTTTCTCTTCTCAATGTCAAATTCTCAGCTTTGGCCAAATTTGGAATCTCCTGGGCCAGAATCAGCCCGTCGGTCAATCAACTAACTCCTTTTGGCCAATTTTGTGGCCAACTCTCCAAATTAACTTCTTCTTTGGCCCAGGGATATTTGGCATGATTTTTGGCAGATTATTTCCCAAGGGAAAGGAATATTCAAGGCAAGAAGCAGGCAGGACACAGGAAAACTATCCAATTCCTTCGAATCTTATATATTTTTGCCCAATTTTCGTTTATTATTTATGGATCTCATTCAAATTTTGTTATTTAAATGGTATAAAAATGAAGAAAAATAGTAATATATTAGGCATTTGATATTTAATTGCTCATTATTCAAATTCGCAAATATACATTTATTCATATTCATATGCTTATTTCTTTAATTTGTAATAAAAATTATAAAAAATGGTTCAGTCAATTCATCAATAAAAATTATAATTCGACGACCTTTGTTTTGTGTTTTATTCATTCATTTTGTTTCTTTCCTTTTTAATATTTCATTCCGTCCATATTTTAAACCACCTTCCTCATCTGCCAAATGGGAAATGGCCCTCCTCCACTCATCCATCGGTCATGCCCAAATTCGGCACAATATCTTTTTGGGAAGAACAAAGTAAAAATACCGCCCTTCCTTCCTTGTTGTCATCCCGAAGGGCATTGGGCCAATCAAAAATGCACAAACCCATCCATTTTCATTCGCTGCGCTGATATATTTTAGAAAGGACACAATAAGCGAATTAACCTGCTTCTCTTCTCTGATGGTCGGAACTGGAACAAAGGAAAGGGCCTTTCTCTTGATGTACTGCATAATTCATGAAATATGCCAATGCCCGATTTAAAATCCCACATATTGACCCGGGCATAATATTGGCTCATGTCAATCCAATAAATTAGAAAAAAATGACAAGAAAATAAAGAATGAAGGAATATTGGTCCTAATCTAGGACTATAGTAGTGGCCTGAGCTGCGTTTATAAGCCTCCATTGAACTGCCTGGATAGGGATAAGGGGAATTCGATTTTAAATTATTATTTATTAAATGTCCAAAAGAAATATGATAAATAAATGTGAAGAATAAAAAGGAGAGGAAAAAGTGGGTTAAAAAGGTAGATTGGGGCAATATTTGATTGGTAGAGTGACGGGGAGATTAGGCAAAAAGTGGGGGTACAGTAGGATGAATAGGAAAGGCTATTTACCTATTAGGCATCGTTGGCATTGACAAGAAAAAATAAAGAATTAATAAAAAGGTTTGTAATTTCAAATTGATATATTTTCTATTGGAATTTTGTGATAAAAAAGACTTAAAATTATATAATTTATATATCATTAGAGAGAGCTAATCGAGACGCATCGATTCAAAAATTTTTAAAAAGAATTAAGTCCAAATTTTTTGTAAAACAAAATTTATTTTTGATTTTCAGCACCTTTTTGTTTGACCTAATGCACTATTTCAGTTGGATGAGTTCATTTGATATTTTCTTTCCTTTTTTGGTTGCCGCCCTTATTCTTTTTATTATGCAACCCAAAATATTTGAATGGCCTCCTCTCTCCAGCAGAATAAGCTCATCCAATTAAAAATGTGCTTATTAGGAGCGGAAGGCCAACCAACCATTCGAATCATTTTGGCGCATTCTCTTTTGTATTCCAAATTGGCCAGGGAAAACGGAACCGGTAATTTTTGAGGGAAAGGAAGGCGGCAAACATAAAAACATGGAAAGATCCAAGAATATTCAAGAGCACTTCTCTTTCAATATTGAAAGGAAATAATTGTGAATATTTTTCCGAGGATAAAAAATGGATTATTTTTCAAAATATTAAATAGAGTACTAGAATAAAATATTTATTCAAATTTTTAAATAATTTAATATAATGACTGGATAATAATTTTATTTAATTTCACATACAGCAGAAGCTTCGATGCTATATTTATGGGAAAGTTTAATCCAATACAAAAAAGTTTTAAACCAAAATTAAAAGTGGCTCTTTTTTAGAATATTATTTTTTAGTGAAATTGTTTTTATATTTTCATTCAGAATCAAAATTTAAAAATTTTTGTGAAATTAAATAGAATACATCCGGTCGGTTCGAATTCGAATAATATGATTTTTCTCATGGTTCAATCTCAAATAAAAAAGTTTTAAACCAAAATATAAAAGTGATATATTTTTAAATATATATATTTCAATTAAATTATTTATTACATTTTTGTATAGGTTTAAAACCTATGAATTTTTATAAAATATAAAAGAGCTCATCAAGACGCTTCGATTGGTATAATTTTTCCATGGTTTGATCAAAAATAAAATGGTTTTAAACCAAAATATAAAAGTGATATATTTTTTAAATATATATATTTCAATTAAATTATTTATTACATTTTTGTATAGGTTTAAAACATATGAATTTTTATAAAATATAAAAGAGCACATCAAGACGCTTCGATTGGTATAATTTTTCCCATGGTTTGATCAAAAATAAAATGGTTTTAAACCAAAAATAATACTTTTTAAAATATATATTTCATATTTAAATTATTTATTACATTTTTGTATACTTTTAAAACCAATTAAATTTTATAAAAAATAATAGAGCTCATCAGACAGCTTCGTTTAGTATAATTTTTTCCATTGTTTGATCAAAAATAAAATGGTTTTAAACCAAAATATAAAAATGATATATTTTAAAATATATATTATTTAAATTATTTATTACATTTTTGTATACTTTTAAAACCAATTAAATTTTATAAAAAATAATAGAGCTCATCAAGACGCTTCGATTTGTGTAATTTTTTCTATAGTTTGTTCAAAAATAAAATGGTTTTAAACCAAAATACAAAAGTGATATATTTTAAATATATATTTCATATTTCAAAATTATTTATTGCATTTTTGTACATTTTTAAAACCAATTAAATTTTATAAAAAATAATAGAGCTCATAAAACAGCTTCGATTGGTATAATTTTTTCTATGGTTTGATCAAAAATAAAATGGTTTTAAACCAAAAATATAAAAGTGATACTTTTTAAAATATATATTTCATATTTAAATTATTTATTACATTTTTGTATAGTTTTAAAACCTATTAAAATGTATAAAAAATAATAGAGCTCATCAAGACGCTTCAATTGGTATGATTTTTCCCGTGATTCAACCTCAAATAAAATGGTTTTAAACCAAAATATAAAAATGATAAAAAATATATATATATATTTCAATTAAATTATTTATTAGATTTTTGTATAGTTTTAAAACCTATTAATTTTTATAAAATATAATAGAGCTCATCAAGTCGCTTCGATTGGTATAATTTTTTCCATGGTTTGATCAAAAATAAAATGGTTTTAAACCAAAAATATAAAAGTGATACTTTTTAAAATATATATTTCATATTTAAATTATTTATTACATTTTTGTATAGTTTTAAAACCTATTAAATTTTATAAAAAATAATAGAGCTCATCAAGACGCTTCAATTGGTATGATTTTTCCCGTGATTCAACCTCAAATAAAATGGTTTTAAACCAAAATATAAAAATGATAAAAAAATATATATATATTTCAATTAAATTATTTATTAGATTTTTGTATAGTTTTAAAACCTATTAATTTTATAAAATATAATAGAGCTCATCAAGTCGCTTCGATTGGTTTAATTTTTTCCATGGTTTGATCAAAAATAAAATGGTTTTAAACCAAAAATATAAAAGTGATATGTTTTAAATATATATATTTCATATTTCAATTTAATTATTTATTACATTTTTGTATAGTTTTAAAACCTATTAAAATGTATAAAAAATAATAGAGCTCATCAAGACGCTTCAATTGGTATAATTTTTTCCATGGTTTGATCAAAAATAAAATGGTTTCAAACCAAAAATATAAAAGTGATATGTTTTAAATATATATATTTCATATTTCAATTTAATTATTTATTACATTTTTGTATAGTTTTAAAACCTATTAAAATGTATAAAAAATAATAGAGCTCATCAAGACGCTTCAATTGGTATAATTTTTTCCATGGTTTGATCAAAAATAAAATGGTTTCAAACCAAAAATATAAAAGTGATATGTTTTAAAATATATATTTCATATTTAAATTATTTATTACATTTTTGTATAGTTTTAAAACCTATTAAAATGTATAAAAAATAATAGAGCTCATCAAGACGCTTCGATTGGTATAATTTTTTCCATGGTTTGATCAAAAATAAAATGGTTTTAAACCAAAAATATAAAAGTGATACTTTTTAAAATATATATTTCATATTTAAATTTAATTATTTATTAGATTTTTGTATAGGTTTAAAACCAATTAAATTTTATAAAAAATAATAGAGCTCATCAAGACGCTTCAATTAGTATGATTTTTTCTATGGTTTGATCAAAAATAAAATGGTTTTAAACCAAAAATATAAAAGTGATACTTTTTAAAATATATATTTCATATTTAAATTATTTATTACATTTTTGTATAGTTTTAAAACCTATTAAAATGTATAAAAAATAATAGAGCTCATCAAGACGCTTCGATTGGTATAATTTTTTCCATGGTTTGATCAAAAATAAAATGGTTTTAAACCAAAAATATAAAAGTGATACTTTTTAAAATATATATTTCATATTTAAATTTAATTATTTATTAGATTTTTGTATAGGTTTAAAACCAATTAAATTTTATAAAAAATAATAGAGCTCATCAAGACGCTTCAATTAGTATGATTTTTTCTATGGTTTGATCAAAAATAAAATGGTTTTAAACCAAAAATATAAAAGTGATACTTTTTAAAATATATATTTCATATTTCAATTTAATTATTTATTACATTTTTGTATAGTTTTAAAACCTATTAAAATGTATAAAAAATAATAGAGCTCATCAAGACGCTTCAATTGGTATAATTTTTTCCATGGTTTGATCAAAAATAAAATGGTTTCAAACCAAAAATATAAAAGTGATATGTTTTAAATATATATATTTCATATTTCAATTTAATTATTTATTAGATTTTTGTATAGGTTTAAAACCAATTAAATTTTATAAAAAATAATAGAGCTCATCAAGACGCTTCAATTAGTATGATTTTTTCTATGGTTTGATCAAAAATAAAATGGTTTTAAACCAAAAATATAAAAGTGATACTTTTTAAAATATATATTTCATATTTAAATTATTTATTACATTTTTGTATAGTTTTAAAACCTATTAAAATGTATAAAAAATAATAGAGCTCATCAAGACGCTTCGATTGGTATAATTTTTTCCATGGTTTGATCAAAAATAAAATGGTTTTAAACCAAAAATATAAAAGTGATACTTTTTAAAATATATATTTCATATTTAAATTATTTATTACATTTTTGTATAGTTTTAAAACCTATTAAATTTTATAAAAAATAATAGAGCTCATCAAGACGCTTCAATTGGTATGATTTTTCCCGTGATTCAACCTCAAATAAAATGGTTTTAAACCAAAATATAAAAATGATATATTTTAAAATATATATTTCATATTTAAATTATTTATTACATTTTTTGTGAACGTTTAAAACCTATTAAATTTTATAAAAAATAATAGAGCTCATCAAGACGCTTCAATTAGTATGATTTTTTCTATGGTTTGATCAAAAATAAAATGGTTTTAAACCAAAAATATAAAAGTGATACTTTTTAAAATATATATTTCATATTTAAATTATTTATTACATTTTTGTATAGTTTTAAAACCTATTAAATTTTATAAAAAATAATAGAGCTCATCAAGACGCTTCAATTGGTATGATTTTTCCCGTGATTCAACCTCAAATAAAATGGTTTTAAACCAAAATATAAAAATGATATGTTTTAAATATATATATTTCATATTTCAATTTAATTATTTATTAGATTTTTGTATAGTTTTAAAACCTATTAATTTTATAAAATATAATAGAGCTCATCAAGTCGCTTCGATTGGTATAATTTTTTCCATGGTTTGATCAAAAATAAAATGGTTTTAAACCAAAAATATAAAAGTGATACTTTTTAAAATATATATTTCATATTTAAATTATTTATTACATTTTTGTATAGTTTTAAAACCTATTAAAATGTATAAAAAATAATAGAGCTCATCAAGACGCTTCAATTGGTATAATTTTTTCCATGGTTTGATCAAAAATAAAATGGTTTGAAACCAAAAATATAAAAGTGATATGTTTTAAATATATATATTTCATATTTCAATTTAATTATTTATTAGATTTTTGTATAGGTTTAAAACCAATTAAATTTTATAAAAAATAATAGAGCTCATAAAACAGCTTCGATTGGTATAATTTTTTCTATGGTTTGATCAAAGATAAAATGGTTTTAAACCAAAATATAAAAATGATATATTTTAAAATATATATTTCATATTTAAATTATTTATTACATTTTTGTGTAGGTTTAAAACCTATTAAATTTTATAAAAAATAATAGAGCTCATTAAGACGCTTCGATTGGTATAATTTTTTCTATGGTTTGATCAAAAATAAAATGGTTTTAAACCAAAAATATAAAAGTGATACTTTTTAAAATATATATTTCATATTTAAATTATTTATTACATTTTTGTATACTTTTAAAACCAAATAAATTTTATAAAAAATAATAGAGCTCATCAGACAGCTTCGTTTGGTATAATTTTTTCCATTGTTTGATCAAAAATAAAATGGTTTTAAACCAAAAATATAAAAGTGATACTTTTTAAAATATATATTTCATATTTAAATTATTTATTACATTTTTGTATAGTTTTAAAACCTATTAAAATGTATAAAAAATAATAGAGCTCATCAAGACGCTTCAATTGGTATAATTTTTTCCATGGTTTGATCAAAAATAAAATGGTTTTAAACCAAAAATATAAAAGTGATACTTTTTAAAATATATATTTCATATTTAAATTATTTATTACATTTTTGTATAGTTTTAAAACCTATTAATTTTTATAAAATTTAATAGAGCTCATCAAGTCGCTTCGATTGGTATAATTTTTTCCATGGTTTGATCAAAAATAAAATGGTTTTAAACCAAAAATATAAAAGTGATACTTTTTAAAATATATATTTCATATTTAAATTATTTATTACATTTTTGTATAGTTTTAAAACCTATTAAAATGTATAAAAAATAATAGAGCTCATCAAGACGCTTCAATTGGTATAATTTTTTCCATGGTTTGATCAAAAATAAAATGGTTTCAAACCAAAAATATAAAAGTGATATGTTTTAAATATATATATTTCATATTTCAATTTAATTATTTATTAGATTTTTGTATAGTTTTAAAACCTATTAAAATGTATAAAAAATAATAGAGCTCATCAAGACGCTTCAATTGGTATAATTTTTTCCATGGTTTGATCAAAAATAAAATGGTTTTAAACCAAAAATATAAAAGTGATACTTTTTAAAATATATATTTCATATTTAAATTATTTATTACATTTTTGTATAGTTTTAAAACCTATTAAATTTTATAAAAAATAATAGAGCTCATCAAGACGCTTCAATTGGTATGATTTTTCCCGTGATTCAACCTCAAATAAAATGGTTTTAAACCAAAATATAAAAATGATAAAAAATATATATATATATTTCAATTAAATTATTTATTAGATTTTTGTATAGTTTTAAAACCTATTAATTTTTATAAAATATAATAGAGCTCATCAAGTCGCTTCGATTGGTATAATTTTTTCCATGGTTTGATCAAAAATAAAATGGTTTTAAACCAAAAATATAAAAGTGATACTTTTTAAAATATATATTTCATATTTAAATTATTTATTACATTTTTGTATAGTTTTAAAACCTATTAAATTTTATAAAAAATAATAGAGCTCATCAAGACGCTTCAATTGGTATGATTTTTCCCGTGATTCAACCTCAAATAAAATGGTTTTAAACCAAAATATAAAAATGATATATTTTAAAATATATATTTCATATTTAAATTATTTATTACATTTTTGTATAGTTTTAAAACCTATTAATTTTTATAAAATATAATAGAGCTCATCAAGTCGCTTCAATTGGTATAATTTTTTCCATGGTTTGATCAAAAATAAAATGGTTTCAAACCAAAAATATAAAAGTGATATGTTTTAAATATATATATTTCATATTTCAATTTAATTATTTATTAGATTTTTGTATAGGTTTAAAACCAATTAAATTTTATAAAAAATAATAGAGCTCATAAAACAGCTTCGATTGGTATAATTTTTTCTATGGTTTGATCAAAAATAAAATGGTTTTAAACCAAAAATATAAAAGTGATACTTTTTAAAATATATATTTCATATTTAAATTATTTATTACATTTTTGTATACTTTTAAAACCAATTAAATTTTATAAAAAATAATAGAGCTCATCAAGACGCTTCAATTGGTATAATTTTTTCCATGTTTTGATCAAAAATAAAATGGTTTTAAACCAAAAATATAAAAGTGATATATTTTAAATATATATTTCATATTTCAAAATTATTTATTGCATTTTTGTATAGTTTTAAAACCTATTAAAATGTATAAAAAATAATAGAGCTCATCAAGACGCTTCAATTGGTATAATTTTTTCCATGGTTTGATCAAAAATAAAATGGTTTTAAACCAAAAATATAAAAGTGATACTTTTTAAAATATATATTTCATATTTAAATTATTTTATTACATTTTTGTATAGTTTTAAAACCTATTAAATTTTATAAAAAATAATAGAGCTCATCAAGACGCTTCAATTGGTATGATTTTTCCCGTGATTCAACCTCAAATAAAATGGTTTTAAACCAAAATATAAAAATGATATATTTTAAAATATATATTTCATATTTAAATTATTTATTACATTTTTGTATAGTTTTAAAACCTATTAATTTTTATAAAATATAATAGAGCTCATCAAGTCGCTTCAATTGGTATAATTTTTTCCATGGTTTGATCAAAAATAAAATGGTTTCAAACCAAAAATATAAAAGTGATATGTTTTAAATATATATATTTCATATTTCAATTTAATTATTTATTAGATTTTTGTATAGGTTTAAAACCAATTAAATTTTATAAAAAATAATAGAGCTCATAAAACAGCTTCGATTGGTATAATTTTTTCCATGGTTTGATCAAAAATAAAATGGTTTTAAACCAAAAATATAAAAGTGATACTTTTTAAAATATATATTTCATATTTAAATTATTTATTACATTTTTGTATAGTTTTAAAACCTATTAAAATGTATAAAAAATAATAGAGCTCATCAAGACGCTTCAATTGGTATAATTTTTTCCATGTTTTGATCAAAAATAAAATGGTTTTAAACCAAAAATATAAAAGTGATACTTTTTAAAATATATATTTCATATTTAAATTATTTATTACATTTTTGTATAGTTTTAAAACCTATTAATTTTTATAAAATATAATAGAGCTCATCAAGTCGCTTCGATTGGTATAATTTTTTCCATGGTTTGATCAAAAATAAAATGGTTTTAAACCAAAAATATAAAAGTGATACTTTTTAAAATATATATTTCATATTTAAATTATTTATTACATTTTTGTATAGTTTTAAAACCTATTAAAATGTATAAAAAATAATAGAGCTCATCAAGACGCTTCAATTGGTATAATTTTTTCCATGGTTTGATCAAAAATAAAATGGTTTCAAACCAAAAATATAAAAGTGATATGTTTTAAATATATATATTTCATATTTCAATTTAATTATTTATTAGATTTTTGTATAGGTTTAAAACCAATTAAATTTTATAAAAAATAATAGAGCTCATCAAGACGCTTCAATTAGTATGATTTTTTCTATGGTTTGATCAAAAATAAAATGGTTTTAAACCAAAAATATAAAAGTGATACTTTTTAAAATATATATTTCATATTTAAATTATTTATTACATTTTTGTATACTTTTAAAACCAATTAAATTTTATAAAAAATAATAGAGCTCATCAAGACGCTTCAATTGGTATAATTTTTTCCATTGTTTGATCAAAAATAAAATGGTTTCAAACCAAAAATATAAAAGTGATATGTTTTAAATATATATATTTCATATTTCAATTTAATTATTTATTAGATTTTTGTATAGGTTTAAAACCAATTAAATTTTATAAAAAATAATAGAGCTCATCAAGACGCTTCAATTGGTATAATTTTTTCCATTCTTTGATCAAAAATAAAATGGTTTTAAACCAAAATATAAAAATGATATATTTTAAAATATATATTATTTAAATTATTTATTACATTTTTGTATACTTTTAAAACTAATTAAATTTTATAAAAAATAATAGAGCTCATCAAGACGCTTCGATTTGTGTAATTTTTTCTATAGTTTGTTCAAAAATAAAATGGTTTTAAACCAAAATACAAAAGTGATATATTTTAAATATATATTTCATATTTCAAAATTATTTATTGCATTTTTGTACATTTTTAAAACCAATTAAATTTTATAAAAAATAATAGAGCTCATCAGACAGCTTCGATTGGTATAATTTTTTTCATGGTTTGGATAAAAATAAATAAATTTTAAACCAAAATACAAATGTGGCACTTTTTAAAATATACATTTCAATTAAATTGTATATGTATATATTAGCAAATGTTGACACCGTTTAAAAATATTTTATGAAGGAATGATTAATTCTGTTTCAATTCCCAATCAACAAGCTTTATTCTGCAAGAATTGCAACATCAATGAATCCATTTGCCAGAGATCAAAAAATTGGACGATGTGATGACTTTCCACAAAAATGTTGGCAGTTTCCTTTTTAAGAATTTTTGGGATTTAATAAAAAGAAAATAAATTCCATTTTTACAATAATTGGAGTCAATAAAAGCAATAAATTGCCAAATCTTTCAGCTTTTTCAAATTCATCATTGAATTCCGCCAATGTACCATAGAAAGTGTAAAGGGAACGACAAAGGGATTCAAGTTCACGGCTGATTAATGCTCTGCCAGCGATAGAAATGTCCGGCAATGCTAAATGAAAAATTAAGTGGCAATTTGATGTTATTGATGTTATTTTCTCACTCATTTGAAAGGAAACAACAGCTTTCAACGCAACTAATTCTTCGAATTTGAGGCCAAGCCGAAGCATTGGAGCAACGCAGCCACTCATTAATGGCACCAAAAGTGGCCAATAAATTCTTTTTAAAGGGAAATTATTTTTAACAATTTTTGGTAATTTTCTCACTTCATTTTTGTTTCATGCGAAATTTCGGGTTCATCCGCCCATCCTCCATCACCCTCGGGCGGATATTTTGTGGAAACATAGCCGCCATTGGGCAACACAAATTTGTCCAAATCGCCGACTTGAATGGTCAAAATGCATGGGTCCAATACCGTATGATAGAGCACACATTTACGCAAAAGGGTTATCTTTTGGATAAGAATTAAATGAATTAAATTGAAAATGAATATTACCCGATCCTCCATCCTCAATTGCTCAAATCCAGGCCAAACCCTCAACCATTCATAGACCAATAAAATATGAGTGCGAATTGAACGCCTAAATTCTTGGAATCGCAGTGGTTTGATGTCCTCCTTGGTGAAGGGCTAATAAAAATGCGGATTTAAATGGGATATTTTAAGCAAATCATAATTTTTTGGAAATTTCTACTAATAAAATTAAATAATTTAATTGGACATTTTAGTAAATGCTTTTTTTTCTTACGCAAAATTTGTTTTTGCCCAATAAACAGGCCACCGGTCTTTCACAGAACAAAATTCGCCGTCTTTCGCCGATTCGCATTTCCTCCTCCACCAAAATGGAAAGCAAATCCCATTTTGGGACTTTGGGAAGGCAATTTGACGGGATTGGTGGATGAAGCTTAGGGCAGACATTTGTTTTGGATGGCTTCTATATTAACAGTTATAAAATTTATTTACGAATAAAATTGTGCCATTTTTGGCTATGTAAAATTCATTAAATTTATAAAAGAGATCAAAATTCAATTATATTTTAAATTTTGGTCATTTTTATTTAATTGGGAATTGGGATCATTTATATGGTGACAATTTTTCACATTTCCATTACCGTAAATATTCTATTAGAAACGCTGATACTTATAATTTTTAGAGAATGAGACCTTCCCTTCCAAGGGGTTTTTAGAGAGGGACTGCTAGAAAAGAGAGATTCTATTAGAAGATTTAGAGTATTTATGTTTCCCAAATGCGAAAATTTTATTATTTTTGCCACTTTTCCTCACCTTTTTATTGAATTGAAGCGGAGATTCACTGCTACCGCTTGTTGATGGAATCGTGGAAGGCACGGAATGTGGATTGCCAATGGCATTGGGGGAAATGGCATTCTTTTGTCCCTCAAAGGTGGATTCATTTTTGGGTGAAGCAACGGAAATGTTAAGGATTGAAGAAGGGGCAGAGGATGGCGAAAGAATGGCGGTGGAATTCTCTTCCAAAATCTAAAAAATTAATTAATTAATATTTATTAGAAGAGGAAAAGAAATGGACGGAAATTACTTCAATTACGCCCTTTGCGAATCGTTTATTCCTGAGTAATCCGGATTTGGTGAAATAGCTTCGACCCTCAATGCTCCTTTCTTTTTTCGGCATTTGCACTTGGCTTCGATCCATTCCAACGGCAAAACATTTTTGAAGGCGACAAGCACGACAGAGAATTTTTTCGGCTAAAATTTAAAACAAAAAAAATTTATTTAATTCTCAATTTTTAGTAACTATAATGAATTAGACAAGAAGCATTTCCTTCATTGCCTCCTCCATTTCCATTCTTCTGCCTCCGTAGGCATGGATATTGCCGGTTGAGGGTGATGGCACGCCGAAAGAAGGCACAACAAGCTTGGCATGATTGGGCATTGAAATGGAAACCGGTGGCATGTGCGTGGCAAATTCCACACTCAAAATTGGCAATGGAATTGGACATATTTCTCCAAAATTAAATTAATGGAAATATTTAATTATTTTAGCCCTCTCCTGATCTGTTTTGTGGGATTATTTTAAGTTTTAATTCGATGAAATTGCGAAAATTAGAGGCCATTAAATTTGACTATAATAATATATTCAAATTATTTAAATCAAAATTTCTGATTTAATTTGGCTAATCAAATTGTCAAATTTATGGCCAATAAAATACTTGGCCAAGGCGAGGATTTGCTTCTTCAAAAAAATCGATTGGAAAAAGGAAAGATGAAAGCATTTAGTAAAATTGATAGGCCAAACGGCGGGTGGCCACAAACAAACAAAAAAAAAAGATGAAAAGGTGACTGGGCTGTTGGCTAAAAGTGATGTCGATGTTAGGGCCAATGATTGGAAAATCAGATAAATTTCCAATTTTAAATCGGCAAAAAAATAAAAATTTGTGCTGAATTAAATAAATGAGAATCACATGGAAATATTTTGCTTTATTTAATATCAGCCCACCCCAAATCCATCACTACCATTCACTCATTGGGGCCATTCCCTCAATTTCCCCCTAATTTTTGAGGACAGGCGAACTTTTTATTATCATTATTTCACTATCAGCCTGCATAATTTCCTGGAAATTATTTGTTTTTGCATTTGGCTGGGAACAAGACCAGCAGGAAATATTCTTTAGACAAAAAATTAAAATGAGACAAAATATAAATAAAATTCATGCTTAATTATTATCCTTTTTTCTTTTTAAATTCGAATTTATATTACTTGGTCGAGCAAAATTGGTACAAAAATGTCCAAAATGGAAGGAAAGTGTAAAACAATTTAATTATTTTTTTCAAACAATCAAAAAAGCACCACGCCATCCTCTGGTGATGTGAGCTGATGAATCATTTGGAATGGAAATGGACCACATTGAAATGATGGAATTTTGAATGGATTTTTGAACATTTATATTGTAAAAAAGTGGATATGTCGAAGTCGAGTGGCCGGCGGAGAATGTCTGCTGCCATATTCGAGAGGAAAATTTACAATGTTAGCCGGTTAAAATAAAAACCACCGCCCATTTTGATTTCACTTTTCATTTTCATTCAGTTTTCCCATTTTCAATAAATCCAATAAAAATTTTCCAATAAATTCGGAAATTGTCTGCAATGAATTCAAAAAAGTTGACCATTGGAGGCATTTTCCTTCTTGTCTTTTCGGGTATTTTCCATAATTTTTTGATTATTTCACGAAATTTTAATGCCAGTTTGGGCATTAAAACAAATTTGTGCGGACCAAATGGACAATGAATTGGTGATGCGCGCCTCATTGGATTGGAATGATGGAAATGAGATCTACGGTAATTTTGGACAGACTAAAATAAATTTATTCCCTAGTTTAAAAAACTAGGATTGGATGAAGTCGGTTTTTCCAAAGTGTCGTTTAAAATCCGGTTTTCGGTTTTTAAAAATGTCGGTTTTCGGTTTCTCCTATTTTCGGTTTTAAAGTTCAAATTTTCCCAATTTCTTTTTCCATTTTCATCGATTTTCTGAAAGTATTCTAGTTTAAAAAGCAATCAATCATATTGAAAATATTGTCCCAATTTATCTCCCAATCCAATTAAAAAGACATCAATCGCTGCGGATTGCCATTGATCCCGGAAGAAGAGAATGGCCAAGAACCACAACAAAATTCAACGGAAATGCGCGCCAAACGTCATCTTGGATTGAAAGGACGAAACAATGCCTCTGATGATGCAAAGCAATCTGATGGAGGAGAATACAAAATGAATGGAATTCACCGCCATCATCGTTCGAAACGTTACATTCCCCGGGCACAAAATGGCACAAACAAAATTTTGGGAGAACGCAAAGTGATGGGCGGAAAACCGGTTGAGAGTGGCGACTTCCCCTGGGCCGTGGCCATTTACATTGGGCAAACGTACATTTGCAGTGGAACATTAATATCCAAAAAGCATGTTCTGACTGCGGCACATTGCTTTGGCAGCAGATTTTATTGCGATGCTGAAGGGGAATGTTGCAGGTGGGTTTTGGGGCCAATTCTTGCTTAAAATTAATTTAATCAAAATCCAAAATTTGACTTTATCCTATTATAACTTTATTTTAATCAGCTGAATGTAACGAAAAAGATGTATGGTTTAGGTAGTGTTAGTCCTAATTTTGGCAAAACATCTATGGCTAAAGTTGTTGTTTAGGATAAGAGAGAGCCTAGGCTTTCGCCATCGGCCTTCGCCGGTGGCCTATAAATCCCTAGTGGACCAATGAATGGATAGGGATTAGATGCGAATCTTTAAGTTATTTTTTTATTTGGCAGGAAACTATGATAGAAATGTGAAGGAAAAAAGACAATAGAAGGGGAAAAAGGCCAGTTTAAAAAGGCAGATTGGGATTTGATTGATAGAATGACAGAGGCAAAAAATGGGGGTACAGTAGGATGAATACGAAAAGTAGCCCTAGGCATTATTGGTATTGACAATTAATAAATAATTAAACATTTGAAAAGATGATTGGGTTTGGGAGGATTAGTCAAATTTATGTTTTTGGTGCCACAGGGGATGGTTGCCAAATAAGTTTTAATTCGTTTTCATTGCAGCGGCCTTGATGATGCATGGGATTCTGAAACTATTCTGAAAGCCTATAAAATGTACATTGGCTCAATTTGCCTCCATGATCGCCATGATTTGGACAATGATTGCCAAAGCAAACGAAAACAGCAGGAATTTGGACTCAAAAAGTTTATTTAATTTAAAATTATTTTTTAATAATTAATTTCAGGATCATTTACAAACAATTCTTTGAAGGAAAATGCGCTGGAAGTGAGTGGAATTTTTGGAATATGGTCCTAAATATTGTGTTTATTTTAGATGATTTTGCCATCATCGAATTGGACAAAGAAGTGCCGGCCGAAATCGCAAATCACATTGTGAGTGAGTGGGCTAAAAATACAAATAGATTTTTGGGGTAAAATTGATGTCAAAATTTAATTCAATGTCCCCTTTTTCAGTGCATGGTTCATTTGGATGAACGAATAATGACTGAAGATTATCATTCCAATGCAAAACCGGTTGTCGCATTTGGCTGGGGCTGGGATCGTGAGTGCCGATTTGAGCATTTTTAGGAGCATAATTCTTCCCCATATTTTTAGCTTTGGATAATTTGGAGGATTCTGTGGATGGAATGTCGCGACTGCAACGGCTGGAAATGCCGAATATTTGGTCGTCGGAAAGTTGTGCCAAACAATTTAGCGATGTATACCGTCAAGATATGCTTTGCACAATGGAAAAGGCGGATGCCGATGTTTGCAAGGTAAAGTTTGGGGGCACATTTTTTGTTAAAAATTAAATTATATTAGCGAAAATAGTCAACTAGGAATATCATTCAAATTTGGAGTAGTTCTCTCAATGACAGATATAAAAATTTATCCATACTTAAATGTTAAATCCAAAACACGTTTCTTTGAATAATATAAAAGGATAGAATTAGAATTGGCCCCGAAATAAATAGAGAAAAATATTCCTCAAAATGCTTTTCTCATAACGAAAATTTGCATCCACTTTTCACTCATCAATGTCTTTTTCTTCATCTTTATATGCTTTTCCTTTGGCTTCTTCTTTCTTCGGGAATTTGTCTTCAAACTTGCCATCCATTTTTTCGGTATCCTCAAAATTAGTCTTTCCTTTCGGCTGGAATTTGTCATCAAATCTATCATCCAATTTCCCGGCATCACCATTGTCAAAATTTTCTTCACTTCCCACTGTTTCCTCGGTTTCGGCTTTTCCTTCCATTCCTTCTTTTTCGCCTACCTTTCCATGTTCCATTCCCATTTTGGCTGGTGATTTTCCATTCATTTCATCATAGCCAAATGACGGATTTGAGGAATCAAATTGTTCTTCTCCATTGATTGTTTCGGGCTGCTAAAAACATTGGCAATTAATCAAATTGTTAATAATATCTTCTTATAAAATTATCATAAAATCACTTTCGGCTTTCTAATTTATTCTTTCACCTGTTGTTGAGTAAATTCGCCTCCATTTTCCTCATTGATCATTGTTTGTTGTTTATGTTGTTGCAATTGTGCCGGTGGAGGATGATTTTGTTCCAAATCATCGGATCCATCCGAAGTTGGCAATCCATCGTCTTTTTGTTTTCCCTCCTCTGGCCCAGGCCCTGGGGGCATTGAATCCTCCACGATTTGTTGTTCCTCTTCATCCAGGCAAAATTTGATCAGGCGGAGTTTGACTTGTTCCAGGAAATATTCGCGCAATTCTTCATTCTCGGAATTGACCAATGAACGGATTTGTTTACATTCTTCATGGCGACTGATTTTTTGGTCAGCGATGACCGCCTTTGAATGGAATTTATTTAAATGAGTCAATAATATAGATCTAAAAAGGCCTAATCCCATTTCAACGGTCAAAGATCAATCTCTCCCACTTTTTTTATAATATTAAAGTCTTAATCTATTAAATTGAACGCACTTTGATTTCCAAATAAAGTTGTTGTGTTTTGTCATCCAATTTATTCTTTCCATTTCCTTTTATTTTACTTTCCAATTTCTTTTCAATGCTTTCCATTTTCTTTTGTCTTTTTGCTTCAAGTCGATCCTTCCAGTCGAAGAAACCTTTCTAAAATGGTTATTTTTGTAATTATTCATCAAATTCCCTCTATTCCCTCTATTCCCTTTTACTTTAACTTCCTCCGGCTGATCATTGGCCCATTCCTTCCTTTTTTCCTCCACTTCCGATTTGGTCAAATGTTGGTCACGGAGAAGGGCACGGAAAACGGTGACCGAATCTGGGGTTGCACTTTTCAGGAATGGATAAATGTGAAGGAATTTCTCCTCTTCTTCATCCTCTTCCTTTTCTCCTTCTTTTTCCTTTTCTCCTCCATTCATTTCCGTTTCTTTCCCTCCATTTCCTTCCATATTCAGCTCATCAGCCTGGGTCCCACCACTTTGTTTGTTGGCTTCATGTTCACCTTCATTTTCCTCTTCCAATGCCTTTTTCGGATGCGCATTTTGGCCAATTTTTGGTTCCTTGTCCTCCTTCTTCTCATCCTCATCATGTTCTTCTTCCTCTTTTTGTTGGTCTTTTTCGTCCTCCTCTTTTTCATTTAATTTATCCTCTTCCCCACCTTCTTCATGGCCAGCATTGTCAGGCAATTCTTCACGCCTAAAATAGCCGGTTTCCTCCACCGGTCTGTAGGAAAAATTAATTTGCATATTAGATTAAAAATTTAATTATTTTCTCTTTTTTCCCTCTAATTTACCTGAAATGCTTGACGCCCGGCATTTTGCCATTGACGGCTTCATGTGGTCGAGGATGGACATGGCCATAATCATAATCCTCCTTCTCCTCTTCATCGGGTAATTTCCCATCTTTCTTTTGGCCAATTTCATTCATTTGCTCCGCATCGTCCCTTTCTCCTTTTGGATTCCCTTCGGTGGGCATTTCCTCCTGATCCACTTCTTGATCCGCCTCTGTCACATATTCCGTCCCTTCCGTCCCATTCACATCCCGAACGGATTCTTTTTCTTGGATTCCGTTGTAGCCACTGGTATTTTCTGCACTAATTGGGACATTGTTGGATTTTCCTCTTGGAGCTGCCTTCACAATTGAGGCAATTAGCAAGGGCAAAATGAAAAGAATAAATTCGTTTTTCATTTTTTGATTAATTTGAGATTTGATTTGGGAAATTGAATGGAAGGAATGAAAGGAATGGATTTGATTTAAAATGAATGAATGAAATGGATGGGATAGAATGAAATATAGGCCATAGTGGATTTGGTTGTCGTGTTGGCATTCGTGGATTTAGCCAAACAGGCACTGCCTGGGGAAGTGGCACTGAAGTTGAGAGAATGCATTGATTTTTTCCAATCGATTTGGCCAAATCGAGAAGTTGAGGCCCAATTTTTGGGGAAATTGAATTTTATAGGAAAATAGGCAAAATGAATGAATGGATTTCAAAATTCAAATTTTCAGGGGGACAGTGGAGGCGGCCTAATTGCCCAATTCGAGGATTTCAATGGCCAAAAGCGTTGGTATTTGTTGGGTGCCGTCTCATTTGGTGCTGATTGCGTTGCATTGATCCAGGGGAGGGACAAACCGGAAGGACAGGTGCTGATCAAGAATTTGTAAAAAGAAAACTACATTCAACAATTTTTCAGGTCTACACGAATGTGACCTTCCATCGAGCGGATATCGACAAATTTTTGGGCATCGAAGATCATTCAAAATTCAAAAGTGGCAAAATTCCGCCGATGGCCAAAACAGCAGCAGCAGATGGCCAAGAAAACCAATCACCGCAGGAGGATAAGGGCCATGGAGAGGATGAAAATTTTGGTTGCGATTATTGACGGAGGAGAATGAAGAAAATAATGAAATAAGGCGATAAATTGGCCATAATTATTTGAGAATAAATATTTTGAGTGAATTTCACAAAATGTCTTTTTGAGAAATATACAATAAAAGCTATTTAATTGCAAAAATATCGACTCTTTTACAATTCTTTTTGTCTTGAATTTTAAATATTTATTTCAATATTATTCTTGAAATTATTCATTGAAAAATAATTCTGCAGAAAAACTCAATTCATTTTCACTTAAAAACAAAAAATTGCATTTGATTTGAAACAAAAATGGGGAATGAAGGAAGTAGTGCACAAAAAACTGCTGAATCATTGAATTCACCAACCACTTCGACTGGGATGCCTGCTTCTTTCTCATTTTTGGCCAAAAAACGTAAATAAAATTTTAAAAAAATAAAAATTTTTGGAAAAAAAATAAAAAAAATATGCGAAAATTTTGGTTAAAATTAATTCTCCGATTACATTAATTCAAATTATTTGGCCAATTTTTGATCCAGGAAATTCGACAAAAAGTGGAATATTTTCGAATAGCATTGTCGTTGTGAATGAAGGTCCCAGTGGCAGTGGGGGACAATCCTCAGCCGCCGATCCCAATGCCGATTTGGATTTGCGGAGGATAAAGGTTTTTGAATTGGAGGGCATTTCATTTTTTTGATCCTATCGGTCAATTCTATAGGAAATCCCCCATTTCCTTCCACTTCTTCGCGGTGTTTTGCCCGGCTATCGGGATTTGCCCGAAATTCATTTGAAAGTCGATCCTAGGCCAATTTATCGCTTTGCTGGCCGTCTTCAACACCATTTTCGACATTGTGCCGAAACAGTCACAGCCGAGCAGGGCCGCCTTTTTGCACATATTGTCGAGGTTGGGGATGGAACAAATTTGGGAAAGATAGTTTAGACCACTTCTTTTTTGTTGAGAAGGGAGAAAGTGAAGGATTACCCCTTAGGCGTCATCAGGATTTGGTTAGGGTAATTCAGGGATATGATGGGACAAAATCACCTCATGTAAATTTAAACTTATCCTTAATAAGTAATAATCAGGGAGGACCATTCACTTTTCCAACACTTACGCCCTTATGACAAAAAAGTGGCCTAAACGGGCCTGAATTAGATTATTACCAAAATGTATCCATTAAAAAAATATTATCATTATTGAAATTCGTTTTTTTTGGATCAATCTAAAAACATTAAATGCTCATAAATGTTAATATTTTCCGGCATTATTCATATTTTCGGGTTCAGATTGATCAATTGGCATTGTCGCTGTTGAAAAAGACGGCACATAGCGCAAAAAGGTTGGATGCATTGGGTTCTGAGTTGAAAAGGGCCGATGCCATTGCCGAACAATTGGACACAACCCAAGTATCTCTATTGAGGCATTAATTCACCTCATTTCCCTCCAATCAAGGTCCTTTTCCATGAATTGGCCCGATCGGCGGAATCACTCAATCGGCTACTCCCTCCCGATGAACAATTGCCTCCATTGGCCATTGCATTCACCCCTTTGTTGAATGAAAGAAGGCAAAGGCATTTTGTGGCCGGCACAACAATCCAACAGGGAAAAGAGGAAGAACCGGATTTGGGATTGTTAGCGGCCGAAAGTGGCAGCAGTGACTTTTTGCTTGGCGGGAGGGTCAGCGAATGCCGGGTTGTGGACAGTGAATAATTCAAATAATATTTCCATATTTTATGTGCAAATAATGTCTTTCTTTTGTGATTGTATTCATATTTTAATTCGACAAATTCAAAGCAAATAAACATAAATTAATTTTCAATTGAAAAATAATATGATTGAAATGTAATTTGCATTCATTTGATTTAATATTTATTCAATTTATTATCAAAAATTGGCCATTAATTTTGTAAAATTTTTGTACAAATGCCATTAATTGCGCCACCACCAAAACCGGGCCGAACTCGTGTCTATCGAGTGGTGGCCGATTTTCAACCAAAAGAGGTTTTCGAAAAAGGGAATAATTATTAAAAATAAATAAAATCTTTATTTAAATTCTCTCAAAATTTGGAATTAAATTTTAGTCGGATCAAATGGCACTTTTGGTCGATGATATTGTCTATTTGAGAGAAGCAAAGGAGGGGGACAAATGTTGCCAAGTGAAATGTGCACAACGAGGCCCAGGAATTGGCCTTTTCCCCAGGGATATAATTCAAGAACATTTGGAACCAATTGAATTCCCATTGCATGAGGCGGCAAAAATGGGCGATTGGGAATTCCTGGCGGAATGTTTGGAGAATAAGGCAACTTTATCTGTTAAATTCGGGAAATGACTTAAACCAATTTTAATTAGTTTATTGTACATTTAAGTATTGGGTGGATAAAATTTCGATGAAATTATTTGTTTTTTGAATTGAAGGTTTCCGTCAACAGTTTGGACAAATCCGGCTCCACAGCATTGCATTGGGCCGCATATACGGGTCATTCTGAAATTGTGGCCAATTTATTGACCATTCCGAATGTTTCCATTTCCGCACAGGTCGAGGGGAGGAGTTGGCATCAAAATGAATATTTAAAAAAAACGGTATTAATAGAGATAGGACCCCAAAAGGGAAGAAATACTGTAAGGCAATTCAATCCGTCAATCAAAGTGTCAATCAAGGGTGAATGATGAAAGGATTCACTATCATTCCTTTTTCGTGAACGAGTACTTAAGTTAAGCTGAATTTATGATTAGGGCTATAACTTAGTTCTTGAAGCATATGAAAAAAACGGAAAGCAAGAGCCCCAAAATTTAGTAATTTTTGAAAAATTCTCTGTATCTCTTTTGGATTTGTATTCCTTTTTGTATTATATCTTATTTTGTTTGATCATATTCCTTCACCACTGATTGGCACTTTGATTATAATAAAATAAGTTGAAGTTGATTGATTCGTCCACCATCACCCTTGATCACTTCCCCTTTTGGGGCCCATCTCCATTAGTACCAAAAAGTTAAGATAAATAAAACCTAAAATTATTTAGCATATTGTTTTTTTAAATTTCTGTACAGCCAAAAAATAAATAAGATTTTAGGTTTAAAAATTTTAAAATGGATGGAAACTGGAAACAAAAAATTGAAAAATGTGTTTGCCACAATTTTCCATTCTTATTCCTCTTCTTTACAGAATAAATTGGGTGATACACCGTTGCATGCGGCCAGTGCCAAAGGTCGATTGGACTGTGCCGAAATGTTGATAGAGGCTGGCGCGAATGTGCATGCCAAAAATGGACAAGGGAAAAAGCCATTGGATGTGGCATCGGCAGCCAATCCGGCGATTGGGGCCCTTTTAAGGACGACAATGGCCCGAAGAGATGATCCAATGGAGGCGGACTATTTGGAGGATGAGGAGGAAGAGGATGGAGGAAGTCAAGGATGAATTGAAAAATTGAATGAGAAGATAAAATTGGATAGTATTTAATTTGCCGAAAAAAAGTAAAATGCCGAAAAGCTTATAACGGTTCAGTGGTTTGTTCTTGACCCTCAAACCTTTTTCCCACTCGATAGATCTAGTCAAAACGCATTGAATGGTATATAATTGTGCAAAATTAAAGGGTATTAAACCGTTAATGATTTTGATTCAAAACTATGTTATAAATGGTTAAACTTAAACCCGTAACAAATTATATACCTTTCAACGCTTCTTGATTCATTCTATAAATTGGACTTTGGAAATAAGGTTTAGGAGTCTAAGATAACCGCTAAAACATTTTAAACTTTTCGGCATTTTTCGGCAAATTAAATATTTTCCATGAATTTTATATACCTAATTATTTTGATAACATGTGATTTGTTGAATACTGGAATATATTCACTTTTTTTATTGAATAAATTAAATTAAAATGAGAAAGTATAAATCAAGGAGAATTCATTCGAAATAAAATTGATTTTTTCTCCCTAAAAATCATTCATTCCAGCATTCATCATTATGATGGCCATTATTTTGGTCACAAATTTTGACCACCGGATCATCACGGGAACGGTCTACACCCATATTATATTTCAATCTGACGCGAAATATTGTTGGATAAACAAATTTGAAATTGAATTTTCCATCATCAATTGCAATGTCCATTGGGAGAAACCAAAGGCCCGGCTAAAATTAATACAGTAATTACAGCATAACCCAACCTCGATTTTGAGGACCTATATTACGTATTGACAGAGTGAACTTTACAAAAAAATGTATTGTATTTTCATAATTCTCTAAAGTTCTACAAAATACGCTAAAATTTGTTCAAAAAAAAATTTACACAAATTAAATTAAACCTCTAATTTCCCAAATTTTTGAGGGGTTGAAAAATAATTCCCCTTGGGGAATTAAAAGAGATTTTATGGTAATTAATTTTTATTCAATAAATTTTTGTCTCCCCACCTTTGATTTGAACATATTTGCTCCGTTTGATAATTTATAATCCGATTTCATATTCAAATTGTCCAAATCGGGTGCAAATGCCGGATTCCGATTTGGATTGCCAATTCGATCGGAACATGTTTTATACAAACAAATCAGCGTCAATTCCATTGGTAATTGGACACCATTCGAAGCAGAACGATCCAAATGTGTTTCGAAACGAAGAATAAAGAATGGTTCTTCCGGCCAATCCAATATTTTCCAATAGGGAGGATATTTAATTTTTACCGGGCCATAAATTCTATAGTGAATGGGATGTTTTCTCAAATGTGAATTGGTGAATATGCCTTTTTGATATTGAATTGTGCAAGGATAAATTATAAATCCAATGCATAGATTTCAAATCAATGCATATTTCGAGGCCAATTCCATGCCAAATTGGCTTCATCCCAATTCCAGGGCCAGCTTTTTGTTGACAAATTTGAGCAACAATGCTTCCAGGCAAATTGTCCACCCAAAATTGTGGGCGAACACGCCGATTTTGTGAATCCAAAAAACTTTCATAGCAAAGAAAAAACCTAGTAAATTAATCAAATTTGTTTAATTGTCCATGCCCCACATTGTTTTACCCATGGCAATTTGTTTGATTGTATTCAAATTTATTCCGGCTGACTGTGCCAATTTTGAACTCAATTTGAAATGGTTCTTCATATTTGGCGGATTTGCAATTTGATTTTATTGGAATGTGGTGAACATCATAATTTTTGGGTTCACCTAATCTTTTCCTATAAATATACAATAAATATACAAAATTTTATTATCAAACATTGTAAATGGTTTTAGGACAAAATCAGAGGAATTCTTTGATTTGGAGAGAGTAAATTACTTTGGACAATCCCCTAAAAGAAAACATACTGTGCATTTTCCCATTGATCATTTTCGATGGCCATTTTTCGCTCCATTTTAGAGGCCATTACAGCCATTGTCGAAATAAAAATCAACACAAATTCTGGCCAAATAAAAAATTTTACAACAAAATTTGCATTCATTAATTAAATTTAATTCAATCCATTAAAAAATATTTTGGTTCTGAAATTAGGAATTTATCACACGAAAATGTAATTTTATGACGTGAGAATATTAATAATCTTCAGAATAAAATTAAATAAATTTTGGCCTCCAAGGACCCAAATTAGAGTTCACAGATGGGCCAAATAGGTATGAATCATCAAAGTAAATGAAATAGATTTATCGAATAAAATGGAAAATGTAAATAAAATAATTGTATTTTAAATGAATTTTATCCATTCTTTCATTCATTTTCTTCCATTGATTGAATTTTGAATGCTAATTGTCTTATTTGCTGAATCTTTATTGATATTGACGTTCAATTCCTTGTTATAAACTAGTTGAAAATTTATTTCATTTTTATTTCGAAGGAAAATGTCCAATGGGAGCAGCCAAAAATTGGGCAACTAAATTTAAACTTTTAAATGAAGGAAAAAGGAAATACATCTTGAAACATTGCCCCATCTTTAATGGACATCAAATCATCTTTGGGGGAATCCAGATCCAGATTCGGTGCACATTTTTCTTTAGAATTCTCCGAAACGCACAATTTTGCTTTAGGCAATGTCGAGGAGCTTCCGATGCCAATTTCTAAGAACACTTTCAAGCCATTCCCCTCTGATACTGTGGTTGCATTCCCATTTTGAACAATTGCACCATCGCAACTTGAAATGAAAATATACAAAGAAAAATGGTTTATTGTTAGTGACAAAACCTTTTGCTAAAACTTGTTCGCAAATAAGCCGAAGTTTGATTATTTTGTGCACAAATTCGAAGTCCAATTCCATGCCAATTATTCATTCTTTCCTGCTGATGAGGTTGGCACACTTCTCTCAAATTGCTTTTCTCCCTATTTTTAATCTATTTTTGGGCTTTTAACTAATTTTGAATATAAAAATTTCACCCAAAATTGTGGTCGAATCCGCCCATTATTGGCATAGGCATCCAAAAAACTCTCATAGCAGAGGATAAAACTACAAAAGAATTAATTTTTAATTTTTTTATCGCCGTCGAAGAGGACCTGCGGCAAGTTCCATTTTTGATCGTTTCTCGTTTCATCAGCATGAATTCAATTCGAATAGATTTAGACGAACCATTTGTCCCTAAATTGTTCCCGCAGGGCACTATCAATGTCGGAAATTCGGTTGATTTGTAATTTTCGGCAAATTTGCTGCTGAACAAATTTTTATGAAATTTTAATTTTGAGTCATTTCTCATAGAGGATTAATCATTTTTATGGGTTGAGCTTTTAAAATTCATTGATGGAACTTCATAGACAATTTTGATATGAAATTAATGAATTTATTTTATGCTTTCCAATGGTCTATGAGAGTTAAATTTGGAAGTCAAGCATAAAATATCATAATTAAAATCAGAATTTTCTGGAAGAAAAAACAATAAATCAGATAGAACAAAAACACAAAAAATCAGAATAAATCGAAAACACAAAAAATCAGAATTAATCGAAAACACAAAAATCAGAATTAATCGAAAATATACAAAAAATCAGAATTAATCGAAAATACAAAAAATCAGAATTAGCTAAAAACACAAAAAAAAAAAACAGAATTAGCTAAAAACGCAAAAAATCAGAATTAGCTAAAAAAACACAAAAAATCAGAATTAGCTAAAAAAACACAAAAAATCAGAATTAGCTAAAAACACAAAAAATCAGAATTAGCTAAAAACACAAAAAATCAGAATTAGCTAAAAACACAAAAAATCAGAATTAACTAAAAACACAAAAATCAGAATTAGCTAAAAAAACACAAAAAATCAGAATTAGCTAAAAACACAAAAAATCAGAATTAACTAAAAACACAAAAAATCAGAATTAGCTAAAAAAAAACACAAAAAATCAGAATTAGCTAAAAAAAACACAAAAAATCAGAATTAGCTAAAACACAAAAAATCAGAATTAGCTAAAAACACAAAAAATCAGAATTAGCTAAAAACACAAAAAATCAGAATTAGCTAAAAAAAAACACAAAAAATCAGAATTAGCTAAAAACACAAAAAATCAGAATTAGCTAAAAACACAAAAAATCAGAATTAGCTAAAAACACAAAAAATCAGAATTAACTAAAAACACAAAAAATCAGAATTAGCTAAAAAAAAACACAAAAAATCAGAATTAGCTAAAAAAAACACAAAAAATCAGAATTAGCTAAAACACAAAAAATCAGAATTAGGTAAAAACACAAAAAATCGGAATTAGATAAAAACACAAAAAATCAGAATATTTTTCTAGAAAAACACAAAAAATCAGAATAAGGCAAAAAACGAAACTGAGAATAGCGGAGAATAGTCCAAAAACACAAAAATAGGAATTTCTGGAATACTGTATCAAAATCAGCTAAATTAAACAATTTGTCAATGCCATATTTCATTTATTAGTTGATTAGAATATGATTAAAATGACTTTAATTTTGTATCAATTTTTAATAAATCCGTAACTTTCCTCAATTCGAATCCGACATTTGTTAGGAATTGAGCCAAGAAAAATACAAAAAAAATTAGCCAAAATTGACAAAAGTGGTGAGAACCAGAATTCATAGAATTAATATAATTTAATATTAATATTAGAAAATAAATATTATATTTGATTCTTTTTATTATTTTTCCATTTAATTTGTTTGTAAATTGACCATTTTTTTCAATGAATCATTCTTAAATTTTGTGGTAATTTAAAATTGGATTAAAAATCAAATAGAAAAATAAAAATCTAGGTAAATTTAGAAGATTGTGTATTTTAAGTTAGTATAGGTTTCGAAGCAGCCGAAGGGCATAAATATTTCATTTGAATGTTTTAAAATTAATTATGAAAAATGCAATTTTTACTTGATAAAATCAAAATTTACGAAACAAAAAAAAGAAACAATGGCAAAATGGAATAAAAAGAATTGCATAAAATGTCTTCCATTTTCTCATTCCCCTGGCACCGTGCTTCGTCGACTGCTTGCCGGTCTTCGAATTCTCAGTCGGTCGGGATTTCTTTCGGCAAGCCTAGCCGATTCACATTTCCCATTTTCAGTGCCAGTTCTTTCTTTGGCATTCTCTCTTGCCGATTGGGGACCGAATTCTGTGGCATTTTGGCTTTCTTCTTCCTCGGGTATTTGCCCATTCCCTCGGCCCATTTTTGGATGAAAATGACTTGAAATTGGTGTTTCTAACCCATCGTCGATCATTTCTATATCTTCCATGTCCAAATTTATTTGGCCAATTGTTTGCCGCGATGATGGACCCTCATTTGAGGTGCTGAATTTGTATTTTTAAATATAAATTAAGAAAATTATATTGGTTAATTGATAATAAAAATTATAAAAATATTTAATCCATTTTTATTTCCCTCCTATTATTCCTTTTCAAAAGCACCTTGGTCCATCATCGCCATGTTCTGTGGCCTCATCCAAATCATTATTATTTTCCTCCTCCCTTCCATCATTCACTTCCAAATCGATGGTCTCAAATCGTCCGATGCCCTGGGAAGATTCTGCTGATTGTCCTACTGTCCTTGGACTCCTCCCCAAAGTGGATTCCGATCGAAAAGTGGGCGGTGATTGGGGCACATCAAATTCTTCTTCTTCCTCTTCTTCTTCATCATCCCTCGTTGCCTCTAATAATTCCTCCTCCCTTTGATCCCTTCCCTCGCTTTCGCTTCGTCCCATTTCCATTCGCAATAATTCAGTTGGCGAAAGGCGGAATGCCGGATTTCGATAAGCAGCCGATGCTGTCACATTCCCTTGGGAATCGGAACGCCTTGAAGGAATTGGTCCATCACTGGGATGAACCAATCGACGGGAGCCTCGTGGAGTTACCTATAGAATTAAATAATTATTTTTTGGGGAGATTTAATATTAAAAAAATTAGCCAAAAATTTAGTGAGAAAAATAAATCCCCAACTTGCCTTTGGATGTTTGAGTGCATCTTGATAGGTGGGCGGTGCTTCGATGACACTAATTTGAGCCTGATCAGCTGGCAAAACGAAGAAACGACGTTCGCCAAGTGTTTGGATGGTGGGGCCCATGTTGGCGGCTGCCGAGCCCAACAAATTGTTGAGAACGGCAAAGTCCAATTGGGTGGCCATTGAAGAGGAATTGCGTCGACCTGTGAAAATAAAATAGTTATTATATTTATTCATTTTTGGAATAAAATTATTTTGTAAATTTTCGCATAAATTCGGGTATTCCAATAAATATTATTCCATTTAATTTGGAACTGACCATTGCCATTTTGTTGCTGGCTATGTTGTTGATGTCCACCTCCAGTTCCCCTTTCGCCACGTTGATGTCTTTGACTACCCTCTGCCCCCGAGGGAGCTCTCTCCTCTAGATGTTCCCTTCTGCCATTTTGTTGTGGACCACCACAACATTGTTGCCGCCTTTGCGGTTGTTGCCGTAAACGACGCCGAACAGATTGCAGGGAATAAAGATTGCCCAAAGGGGATGGAACCAAATGGCGGCGGGCAGTGCGCGAAGCGAACAAAACAAGCAAGAGAACGAGTAAAAACATTGTAAGCACCCCGAAGGCAATGGTCAACACCGAACTGGGCCATTGAGTCATGTCGCTGAATTTATTTTGAATGTTAATTCATCAAGGATTTCCCTACAAAATAACAAATCAAAATTCAACCCCCAACTCACTCTCCATCCTCCGACCTTCCACCGCCCGCAGGGAAATGGCACAGTTCATCGCTGGAATCCCCGCAATGATCGTAGCCATCACAGCGCAACGATGCTCGAATGCATTTGCCATTGTCGCAATGAAATTCATCAGGGCCTCCAGGGCATAGGGCCGTTGGCCATTGATAGAAATATGCATACAGAATGGCAAGACCAGAACTAAAAGGCATTTTTTGCCAATATTTGGGATTTTATGTTGATTTTTGCATATTTTTACACTAAAATATTCTTGAATTGTGACTTACAGGCCTTCCAGTCGACCCTGAAGACGAATGTAAAATGCGGCAGGCGAAGTGGCATCCGGCGCCTGTGCCAATGTGAATCCTTCTTCCGGTTGTTTTTGTACCAATTGTTTTGGACTTTGTTCACCGTCAAGTTGGAGAAGCAGACGACCCTGTGAATTGCCCCCTTCTCGCACTTCCAGTCTCAAATCCTGCAATTGAGGGATTATTTTAAATTAAAGATTAAACTCATTATATCCAATATAAAAAGCTTTGTCGCCTCGGTTTTGGGCTATAATAATTTAATATATTAATAAAATTAATTTATTATATGTAAATTTTAAAATGCGTAGATTTATAGTTGAAACAAATTTTAAGAGATTATAAAAATGAATAGTTTAAATTTTCTTCAGATTTTTACTAGTTTTCGAATAATTTAGAAAATTTAAATATAAAATATATTAATGAAGATAAAAAATTTCTTGGGTTTAAAACGATACCAAAGCTATTAGAATTGGTTCAGTTTGAGCAAAGTTATATTTAAAAATAGAATAGAAAGAAATGACGAATCATTTTCTTACCTGATTCTAAAAGAGAAAAGAGAGTACGGTACCGATTTCGATTGAAATTGATGAGTGACAGATTCACTCAAATCATTTTCTGCCTATGGCTACTGGCTAAAAAGAAAAGAGAGTACGGTATCTCAAATTGAGAGAGAACAAATTTTCTTTTCTTTTCTTTCCTTTCCCTTGTTGATTGTGTGGGAACTGGGAAGGTATGCCACTATAAGGTTTTTTTACCATAACTTTTGAATTTGTTGGTCAATTTCATTGATCGATATATCATTTTTAAGAATAGAAAATTGCCAATATTTTTGATATATAAATGAGCCAAATATATTTGCACATTTTCTGTAATTTTGCATCTTTTAGAATGGCAAAGATTTTTCGATAAAGCGATGGTATGGTACCATTTACATTTAAATAATTATTTTATTAATTTTTTTTTTCAAAAAATTCCCCGTAAAAAATATTTTTAACCTCTCCTCTGGGATGGAATTGGTCAACCCGAAGGTAGAGATGATCAAATTGTTGGGCGGGTGGCGTGCCAGTGGTGAGTCTGCCAACCAACCAAATGCAATCCACCCATTCGCCCAACAAATGCCGTTGCCCTTCCAATGCAATTCGGCCACCGAAACCGTCCAAAAGGTCATCGCAATCTGCGCAAAAATATGAAAATTGTTTGGACTCCCAAAATTCAACTCACTTTTGGGACTTGGTCTATCCGTCCATTCCTCAGTGGCATTGTTGGCCAATTGAAATCGGGCACGAAATCCAATTGGTTCAGTGAATTCCCGGGCAGAGAAAAGAATGGACAATGATGGACTGCGAGTTTCAATGGGCGGTGGACGGCGATGCTCTCGGCGAGAATTGAATAATTCACGGCCATCCGAATCATGAATCTTCACAAATTTAATTTGTTGAAAGATTTACTCAAAAATATCAAAATAATCTATATAAATGTTAATATGATTATTAATATACAGAAATATAAATGACAATGTCAAATTATTTTTAGCCAAATATTTTGGCCATAATTCATCAGCTATAATTTGCTAATTTTATTGTTATTTATTTAAATTCAATTTTCTTGCCTTTAATTCGCTGATGTAATGCAAATGGAAATCATCGAATTGGAGGCGAAGAGCAGCATCCGAATCTCCAATAATGGTCAAATTCTGACGAATTCCACGCGGATAAGCAGCGGGGAAACGGGCACTTTTGATAAAGCCTTCGTTTACAGAGCCGATTGAATTATTATTGGATGGAATGGGCCCATTTGTTGGTGTCATCGGCAATTTATTGGCCGATACAGTTACTTTGTTATCTGAAAAAATTCGGATATATTCGAGTGCTTTTTCTTTACAAAAATTTCAGATTGATTATTTATAAATAATCCATTTTTTAATATGATACATTTATGCCCTATTAACCAAGAATGCGAATTCGCAACGGAAACAGACGGCGCAACCATCGGCCCAATTGGGCATCCAAACTAATATGCCTGAATGTGGCCACCAGTAACAAATTATTTCCGCTCGATTTGAATCGACCCATCACATTTTCTTCACCCTCTCCGGGCACATCCCAAATTGAGCCCCTTCGAAAAACGTAGGCTGGCTCGAAAATGGCCGATGTCGATGTGGATTCGGCATTCGGAGGCAAAGGCCGATCGGCACGTTCCTCCACCAAATTTAGGCCAAAACAAGGTCGATGATCGGAAGAACGGGCCAAAAGCAAGTCCAAATCTTCGTCCCCACCATTTCCTTGGGTTTCACAATTGGCCAACTTGAATAAAAATGACTCCCAAAATTCATCAAAAATAATAAATAACGTACGCTTTGAATCTGAAAGTCAGTAAATTGTGTGCGGGGTGTCGTCCATTCCAACTCGATCAAACATTCTGGGCATGCTTCCAGTCGAAGGGAGCATCGAAGTTGGCCATTGATTGGTTCCATCCATTTGGACCATTCCTCCTCCGATGTTCCATTGGCATTGGCACCGGCAAATAGGCTCAATTGGGCCAATTGTCCAGGCCGAGAAAGGAGGGCCAAGGAACGGGAAACATTCGGTTGGCCAAAGTGAGAAGATGTTGGTGGAGTGCGATGATGCGTGGAATGGGGTGGCAATGGAGGGAATTGTTCAGTGGAAGAAGAGTCGGAGGATGAAGTGGATGGAGGCACAAAAGTGGTGCACAATGAGAGGAGCAGGGGCGACGATGAAGGTAAATCTTCAGGAAAGTTTTTAATTCATTCCTTCCGGAAAATTTTTTTAATTCAAACATAGAACAAATTGAAAAATTGCCCATCCAAAGACCAAACTTACAGTCCAATTTATCCTCCAGACTTTGGCAAAATTGAAAAATGGTAGAAAACAAACAAAACAATAATGGAGGGCAATTATTTGTCCTCATTAAATGTAGATGTTTGACATTTATGAATGTGAAAATGTATTTTAAATTTAATCTCTGAAAAATGAATAAATTAGTTAAAATAATTTTGGGTGAGTTAATTTTTGTTTTTGCTATGGCTTCGCGCGGATTTTTTACCTTGTAAAATAATGTGATTGTATTTGTTAAAGGGAAATTGGATAAATGGGGGAGCGGAAATTGCGATTATCGTCCAAATTGATTAATAGGTTTGCTGAAAATACGGATAAAGGGAGGAAATGCGGTTGAATGGATTTTGGAAAGGGAAAGATGCTCCAAATTTGTTTTGGCCTTGCTAATGGCCTGGAAATACAATTGGCCAAAAACATTTTCCATCTAATTTTTGCGCGGGCGTAGCCGCTAATGGATATTGGATTGGAAGGGAAGGGAAAGGAAGGGAAAGGAATAAATCGGCTTTGACAAAAAATTGGAGGGGAACAAATAGGAAATGATATAGGATATTTGGATGAAATGGAAATATGGTGCGGGATTTATTAAATATTAGGTCGAGAAAATGAATGAAAGGACAATGGGATAATCATTGAACATTGGATTCTCTGGCCTTTGTCAATATGAATATTTATAATATTTTGAATGAAGTACAAAAATTTGCAGCCTTTTTTAATATTTTAACTTGGAAATTGTCCAAAATAGGCAATAGAGAAAAAATTATACATTTTGGCAACATTCTGTGCTGGTCCTATTTCGCTCGACCTCACTTCCTAACTGGAAAAAGGGTAAAAATTCACGACCCACCGGCGGCTGGGATTCTCCGACCGGAATAATGGGGAGATGATGGGCCAACAGTGAGTATGGGAAGGGGGATTCACCGGCAATTTTAATAACGAGAGCACAAATCGAATGAGGATTGGCGGATTCTACGGACTAAAATGGAGGATATTGGCCAAATAAGAGCCATCCCTACAATTTTGCCTACATCCTTTTGATTAGTCGACCGCTGGAAGTGGACGCGTTTGGCATTTTGGGCTGGTTTAAATCCTAAATTTCATGGAATGAAAGGTGAATTAGCAAGGAGCAAGAACAGAAGATATGCGCGGGTGGTTGAATGAATGGAATGGATTGGAAATGGGGCAAAAAAGAAGAGGGCAAAACAGCGGGAAGGAGGATTATGTTGGCCTCCTCCATCTCACGCAATTCCCTCCCATCATTTCCTTCCATGTTTCCTTTACAAAACACCGTGCCCCCTTGTTGATTCCCCACATTTTCCCGCACCTCGTCGCCGTTCCCACTTACTTCCAAGTCCTCGACCCAAAAGCCCAAAAGTCCCCCATGAATCATTTTCTCCGTTCCGCTCATCCTCATTCATCAACAAAGGTTTCCAGTTTCTCATTAGGCCCTTTTCCTTCCGCCTTTTCCCCGTCCAATCTTTGTTACCTTCAATTGTTGAAATATTTTCAGGCAAAGGATAAATAATAATAATAAGAAAAGTCAAAAAGGTGGTTTAAGAATGTAAGTTGGAAGACCAATGAATGTTTATAATTTTGAGGGAAAATTTGTTTAGATGAAGGTGCATAAAACCGGATAGGAATGTTAGGGAGGGATACTTTACCCATCTTCATGGGAAATGAACATTATCCTCGAGATAATCATCCAAGTCAAAAACAAATAAATAAGCAGGAAAGCAAAGAAGTGACTGCGTTTAATGAAAAGCCAAAGGGTAAAAAGTCGGCTTTTAGAAAAAAGTCAAGGGAAAGGGGCCAAAAAGAGAAAAGAAATGAAGCAAAAAAGTCAATGGATAAACACTTTCATCTCAGTTCATGGGGGATATTCGATAGCTTTAGATCAACAAATGTTTGATCCAAATGAGAATTCGAAGAATTTAACAGAGGGAACATCAATTTAATATAAAAAAGTGAAAATATTGTAGAAATTTTTAAATCAGAATTCGAGGTCAAAATTAGGAGAAGAATTTGAAATAGAAATTATGGATTTAGCAATTATGGAATATTTTAGCAATGTAAATATTAACAAAAATGGACGGGGGAACACCATTCCATTTCAATTCCAATTGGGACATCATTTTGTATCATGGATGTGGTTTTTCTTTCCATTGCCACGGATGTTTGGTTTTGAATGGATGGAATGGACGAATGGCAGTGTGAATAATAATGCTGATGGAGGGAAAAAGAGGATTGAGGTGTGGGGGAGCGGATTAAAGCGGCTTTTTGTGTGGTTTGTTATTTTGGACAAAAAAAATATTAGGACACAAATGATAAGGATGGCCACATTTCACATTGAACCGGAATAAATAAATATATTGAAATGATATTATTTGAAAAAATAGATAATAAATTGTTAAAAACAATCAAATGATCCAAATTTTGGTCATTGGTTTGTTGAAATTTTTGTATAAAAATTGATCTGAAAATGCACCAAAAAGAAGCCATTTTTTGCAAATGATGAGGGGGAAAAGCACAAAATTTGAAATTGACAGGAATTACCGAAAGGAAAAAAGGATATGACCCCAAATGCGCAAAAGTGGAGTCAAGAGTCCCTTCCAAAAGAAATTTAGTGGGGAAATATGGCCACAGAGAATGGAGAGTGGTATTACTTTGGAATGGAAAATTTGTGGGGGAAAGTGAGGCTTAAGTGGCCGTCCCTTCGGCTTCTGACTCCCGGGCTAAAAGGGTGGGATAAAGTGGGCTGAACGGAAGGGGAAGAATTTATTTTTTTTCAAGGATTTGGCCTTCCTTTCCATTGGAATTTGCTGGGATTTATGGCTGGGAAGGATTGAAGATTTTTAGGGAGAATTGAGGGATTTAATAAGAGCATTTTTTGATTGGATACAAAAATAGTCAATTTATTTAATTAATATTTGCTTAGCAATGAGGAAAAGAGTGGAATTTATTAATAAATTAGGTACTTAACTAAGATAATTGTAAAGCCAAATATTTTGAACTTAACCGAGAATTTTGAATTAATTTGCATTTTTGGATTGAACTCAAAAATGCCTGAAAGAAAAATCAAATTATTAATGAATTTTAATTCTACTTTTGGTTTTATCTTGCCTTTTACCTATTTATATGACATCATTTCAATTAAATTATCCATAAAATTAATTCATCATTTTTTGGCTAATTTTGGGTAGAATGATGGCAGCAGCTGGCACCCAAAATTGAGCCTTCCTCTCTAAAATAAATTGTGTTTTGATTTGAGAAGAGAAGACCAATTATGGTGGCCTGTGTCGCTCGGGGCTTGACCTTCCCCTACGCTCCGGGATTTTGGGAGAAAGAAAATGTGAGGATTTTTGGGGATGATGAATAAGTCAAATGAGGCTGGCTTTTGGGGAAATAAATTTGGATTTATTTGGCGCGGGGCATCTGCCCCCATCGCTCCACGGCCTCATCCATTTTTACATCATAGCCGCGCACCCAAAAATCCATTCGATTGGCCAGCTGGCCTAATTTTTCTCACTTTACTTTACCATTTATGGTTGGACACTTCCAAAAATAATTTACATTTGCTAATAATAATGGGCGATAAACAAAATTTATTTATGCAAATTAATAGGAAGGAAATTGAGGAGAATAAATGTGCCGAAGGGCTAATTCAAAAGGAATGAATTGTTCCAATAAATTTGCAAATGAATTTGGATGGAAAGAAATCTCCAAATTTGGAATTTGGATACGGGAAAATGGGCAAACATTGGTCCATGAATTTGGGGGGAAATATGAATATTTGTGTTTCATTTTGGTGGCAGCAATGGGAGTGGTTTATTTTGTGAACTGTAAAGGGGAATGATGCTTGAGGTGCCCATAAAATGATGACGATATGAGTTTTCTGTTTACGGCTAAAATTAAAAATGTTGAAGTCCCGACCCCGCATCATTGAGGCAAAAATTGGGTAAATATTTGTTGTCATTCAAATTATTTTGAATTATTCTTTTATTAATGCTCAAATTTGGATTCTTTCCCTTTGAGAATGCCCAAATAAGGTGTGAGACAATTTTGCGATGGGTTTTGAATTCCTCCTAAAATTCCTTTTGTGGACTATAAAAGAAGATGTAGGAAAATAAAATCAACACAAAAACTCATTGCAATTCTCATCTTTTGTTGTTTTTTTAATAATTTTCGGCGGAAGAAACGAATCAACAAAAAATGGGGCACAGCAATTTCCTCAAATTTTGTACTAAATTTTCCTGGATTGAAAACAGAAAACACATTTAATTTGAAAATTAAGAGGAAAAAGAGATCAAAATTTAATTGGAAAATCGAGTAAATATGGGGAAGAAAGGGCAAAATGACGACCGAATGTGTGCAAATACAAAAAATTGTTGGGTCCTGGACAAAACACAATGTTCTAAATTCGTATGGGAAAAAAAGAGTTCATCCATTTCAGAAGAGTGTTTTGGTTAATGCCGGATTTGGAGGTTTCCCCGAAATGTGCACTAAATTTCCCCTCAAGGCATACATTTTAGGTATACTATTCCTTCATGGATAAGTGGACAAATATTTGCGAGATTGATGGTTGCTGGAGGGCACAATTTTACTTGAATAAAAATGCAATGATGTAGGAGGAACGAGGAACAAATTTATGGGAATTGTTGTAGAAATTTCTTATTTTTGTTCGCTTGTTAAGAAAAGTTCATAAAAAAAGTGCAAATAAATTCATGCTCTTCACTCAAATGCCGTCGATACTATTTGTGTGTATTTGTATAAATTGGGCCAGAAACAGTGTAGGCAAAGGTTAGGCAGGTAAAAAGCTTTCCATTGTGAATAATTGCGAATATGGCATAGAGTGATAAAGCTGTGGCCTTGAGAGAGAAATGGACCAAGCACACAATGTGTGTAAATAACAAAATGAGAAAGACCAATGAACAAGCGAACACCTTGGTAACGGCAAAAAGATTTAAAAATTATGGAGATCGTAGGCACCTCTAAAATTTTGATACAATTTAAGAGAAATCATGTAAAAATGATTCAGCATCGTTGCGTTACTTTATAAATTGTCTAATTCAAATTAAATAGAGCTAGAGGCTAGAGCCAGGATCAATTATTTTATTATTCATCTTACTGATTATGATTACATAAACCATTTTTTTCTAAGATGGTCTCTGAAAGTTTGGAAAAATTTGGTAAGAAACACTGATTAATTGATATTATAAAATACTATGTAAATAATGATATAATCAATTTGTATGTATATAACGAATGATGAGATTCAAGAATGCGCAAGAAGATTGAGGACACAACACAAGAAAGCAAGCGGATAGTGTACTGTATAAATACGGTAAAATTTGAATAAATATTGGCATTTTGAATAATTTGGGATTTTTTTGTCATTAATTAAAATATATTTAAAAAATAAAAATCCCGACCCGAATTAAATTAAAATTTTTCCGAAACCAAACCATCCGCCATCCCCTATTATGAGAGAGAAGAAACCTCCCATACTCTCAAATGCAAACTAAACCAAAATCTCAATATTCCCAATTCAAATTCCTTCCAATGTCATTCATTCTTTTTATCTTTTCATTTTTTTAAAAAAATCGCCGCAAGCGTTCAACCCCACCAATGTAAGTCGTAAAATCACTAAAGACTAAACTAAATGGCAAACTAAAATGAGTTCAAAACCTCAAACTAGCCAAAGAGAAGGGACTAAGAATGCAGCACAACTTTAGTTTGATGAGAGAGTAGAGAAAAAATCCATTCCAACCAAGCTTTGGCTGCTTATATTGCTAGTTACTACTACTAAACTTCTTCTCTCGTCCCTTGCCTGTTTGCTCTTCTTTTCTTTTCTATTCAGTGATAATATACACAAAGATGTGCGGAAGGAAACCTAGGTCAACCTCCCACAATTGGGACCTACTAAAAAACAGAGAAAGAGAAGGTTTATGTTTAACCATATTTTAAATCACAAAAGCCCATCTCTCATATTATTCGATTCGAGAGTCTTTTGGCCGGCGAAATCGGTCCATTCTATACCACTTTTTTAATTCTCTAACTTTAAAGCAATGACGAAAGATAGAGAGGAATGCATCAAATGGTACGAGATTGGTCGCAGCTGTGTAAGAATAGGAAAAACTATGGGCCGGTTGGTCCAATGGCCACACCAGACTATTTGGCCAAGGAAGCATTCCCGCGGTCCATTTCATCACAACAAAGCGCAGCTGTGCTAGGCTTTAAGTGTCGAGGTGGAGGACTTTGGCGGCTATGGCCCTCATTTCAGCCTTGCGTGTTTCTTCAACCTTTCCATCTACCTAAAAGCAACCCAAGCCCACAATCCAAGTTTTATTATGGATCGACCGACAGCGTAAAGCTGCAAGTTTACCACAAAAGAAGAGCACCAGCTTCTCCATTAGATTCCTCATCCCCTCGCACAACACCAAATAGTGCTGTGTTGACCTATTCCCAAATTGTTCATCCCTTCCAATACAATCCTCATTCAATCTATCCAAGGTGGACTGTGGAGGAGGATAGATTGCTACTGCCCACACCCCAGACCCCACACTAACCAACAAGCAACAACCACCAATTTCGGACAGTCGTGTTCTATTTTCACGCCATTCCCAAATTTATTCCCCCAATGAATGCTGACCCCTCCATTACAATTCGTTCCTTCAAGTAGAAGCATTATCCACTTTCTCAATCCAATTTCTGTTCATATTTTATAGGAAGCATAGCAACTATACAATTAGGTAATTAAACTTATATTTTCCAAATATTTACACCCAAATTTTCTGGCCATTTTCGCGAATTATTAAAAAAATCATGTTTTACACGACCATATTCCATTTTAAAAATTATAAAATTTTAGATATTCAGCGGGTTTACGCCAAAAAAGCAAAAAACGAACTTCTAAATTAAATTGCTTCAATTGTGTTGTGTCAATTTGTCTCGAAAAAGGTTTAAAATTCATCTAAAAATGCCAATAATATTCTCATTTTTTACAGAAATTGACAAAGGAAATTTTTCATTTTCTTGATTGGGTTTTGTTTTTAATATTTTTTTGATTGATTTGCCACTGCGGACGACAGTTTAGACACCAGCAAAATTCCACGGCTTCATAAAAACACCCTTTTTTGTTCGGATCATTCCATTCATATCGTCAACATTAAGGTTATCATATAAAAGTTTTTGCTATTTTTAATTAATCCATTTGCAGCTGAACTTGGTAAACCGCGCTTTCAACAATTCGGTAGAGAATAAAACATCACAACCATACTTATGTCTTCGAGAGGCGCCACTGGCGCTGGCAGCAAACCAAGAGCGCTAAACGTCAATAGTTTATACACCGGGAGCCGGGGCGGCGGCAGTGCCGCCCAAGGCGGGTCGAGCACCGGAGGAGGCAAAAGTGGAAACGAATCGGGCAGACATGGATTGTTGGCGTTGGGCAGTGGAAAAAATATTGTTCGCCGAATGCCACCACCGGCAACACTTCCTTCACTCAAAGCCGAGCATCATGGCCAAGACCCAAGTGTAGCAATTGTGCCCCAAGGTGGAACCGGATGGACCGTCCAATCGAACAAACCATCAACAACAACGAGTGCGCCGCCAACGGCCAGCGTATTAGATCAAACCGGGGGCGGAGGGGGAGGTCCACTTGGAGATTTGGCCACAAAAACGGTAAAAATTTGTTGCGAACAAAATTTATGAATAGAAAATCTTTCAGAATGGCTCTTCAATGGATTCACGAATCTCGGCGTTCAACGCAAATTCTACCGTCGGGCACGATTTACGTCCAAATTGGGCAAAACCAGCAGTATCCAATACATCTGCTGGCAGCACCCCTTCTCTGGCTTCTGTACTTCAATCGGTCCCACCACCAGCGTCGGCACCTCCAATAGACATTACTGGCCAGGGACGAGCTCAACAACAGCAGCAAATGCAGCCACAACAACGGAACAGCAGCGAACGCGACTTTCCAACATTGGCTGCGGCAGCAAACAATCGATTTCAGGTAAATCTTATGCACAAAATAGCAACATATTATCAATTGTTTTATTTATAAAATTAAGGCCCCACAAGAAGAAAACGGTGGAGATTCGGATTTTGTTGTGCCATCAGTGCCGCTGATTTCTCAACCGCAACCCGCTGGTTACATTGGAGCATCGGGGCCAAGAGCCAGTGTGGAACGCAAACTTCCGGATCGATATTGTGCGGGAACGCAGAAATCGGCCACAAATTCGCCTCAAAAATACGATATTCTGCAGCGGATTGCCAAACTCTCTTTGGAGAAGGAACAGCAGATGAAAAAATCCACTCAATCGCTGCAAACCCAATCGAGCACAGGTTTTCGTCAGGAATTAAGGAATTTTTGACTCAAATTTGATTTAAAGGTTCCACAGGAGACGGCGTAGAGCAGCAACAACGCGAAACTGGAAGTGGCACCGGTGGTCGAAATCATTCGATTTCATTGAGCGAAGAGAGCATGAGTGTTGGCAGTGTTGGCCCAAATCAGTACCAACCACATCCAATGCAATCGGACAAATCCCAAATTCAAAATGTCGGAGGAGGCTATGGCGCTGGTGCACAACAACTGCATCCAACATCGACCGATTTTTACAACAATCCTCCAAATGCGCCCAATGCTCATCAGTATCAGCAGCAAATGCATTCACAACAACAACAATATTCAATGCCACCACCGAATGCTCAAATGTCGCAATCACAGCATCAAGCGGTCCATCACCCACAACATCAACAATATTACCAGAGAGGAGGTGGGGCGAATGTGCATCCGACGAATCATCCACAGCAACAATTTTACTTGCAACAGAGTGGCAGAATGGATCAAGGTTTATATAAAATATTGAATTTAAAAATCCCTACATCTTCAGCTCATCCTCAACAAACAACTGGACCAATTCCGGGCAGCCATCCATCTCATCATCAATTCAACCAACCACCACCTCCCCATATGCATCCATCCAGCCAAACAAATTTTGCTCCACCAAAAAATGCGAGCGCTGGCTCCTACGGTTGGGATGAGCAACATGCAACACCGCAACCACAACAACAACAATATTTGCCTGAGGATGAGCATCATCATCAGAGACAACAAAGAGGAGGCAATGGTGGATATGTTGGCGGAGCGCCGCAACCACAACCAATGCGTTATGGAAGTGCGGGGAGTGGTGTTGGGAGTGGATATGGCGGCAATGAATCGGAAAATCCAACATCCACCGGTGGATGGTTAGTTAAATAAATTAAACATTAAAAGATTGAATCGAATTTAACTGATTTTTACAGGTATCCAACACCGCCACAATCTGCCTATACCTCATATGGCCAAGCAGCACCCATTGGAGGTGGCGGCGGTTATCGCCGGTCCACGAGCATCAATACCGGCGACTATCCGCCATCCTTGCTCTCACTTTCATTAGACAATAATCCACCACCAACTGGAATTGGTGGAGGAGGAGGCATTAGACCAGCACCAACCACGTCGGAATATGAACAAAGCAATACCAATTATTTGCATCATCAACATTCACAGCAACATTATGGTTGGTATTTTGTAGAAATTAATTAAATTATTCTCATATTTGCAGATTATGAGCGTAAAACGTCCAATACCACAAGCTATGGAGGTTTAATGGATTATGGAAGCACCGGAAATGACCATCAAAATCAGCGTCCACAACAACACCAGACGCAGCAACCTCAACCAAGAATTCAGCTCCTAAAACGAACAACACCCCCGATAGTTCAACAACAATATCAGCAAATGAGCAGCGGCCATGACGAGTACAAACCATCTAATTTAGCATATAAAGAACATGAAAATAAAGAGAGGTATTTTTTGGATAATTCTAAATTAGTCAATTTATTGCCTCTTGACACTAAAAATACTAAATTTTCAGCATCGACAAGCAAAAATCGCAAAAGCCAAAATCAGAGACGGCCAATTCTAGTAACAATAAACCTAATGCGCAACAACAATCGAACACCGTAATCGGGACAACGAACTCTTCTGGCCAGCCAAAAGCTGCACCACCGCCTCCCACAAATGTTTGGGAAAAACGCAAAGAGGAGCAAAGATTGTCGATGGAATTGGATCAGCAAAAAATTGTTGTACAACCAACGCAACGCCAACGAAACAATGCCGGTGGACGTGGGACTGGAGGTCGACAGCAGGCGAATCGGTTAATAAAATTACTATGTTTTGTTATATTTTTATTTTTAGGGAAAATCAATTTGATTTAAATTTTCCATCGATCGACGAAGCCAGCGGTGACGATAACAATCATAAAGGAAATGAGACAGTGAAAAAGGGACAAATGGGTCGACAAGATGTTCGATTTGAGCAACAAAAAGGTTTGCTGGCTCGCATAAATTTAGTATGATAATGCAAATTTACAGTTTATATCTAAAATTTATCATCGTATTATAATATGTAAAAATTGACATTTTTCAGATTTTTCCAATTCTCGAGAACAATGGAATCCACCATCCTCGGCCGGACACCATGAATCTCATTGGGATGATCCACTGATGCCTCAAACTGGTCAACAACAACGCGGTGAACGCTCCGGCGGAAAAAATTGTGGACAACGAAAAAGGGAGCTAATTGGCAGTGAAAAATTTGATACATTCGATGAATTGGATGAGGACAATACTTATCATGGTATTAAATTATTTATTTTATTCTCAAAATTACTCAACTCGTTTTTAAGGCACTCGTCGCGAATTTTTCAATTCCCGTGTTCGTCGAGCTGGCACGATGACCAGCGAAAGTGGAAAAGGAGGTCGTTCATCGCGTCAGGACGGTGGCCGATCCAATCATCATCAGCAAGGTGCAACCGATGAGGAATCAATGAAAAGTGGTGGAGGAAATGGACGAAAAGGAGGTGGCAAAGCGGCGTCTACATCGGGCCGAACTCGTCGAGGAGGCAGCGATAAAACCACTGGCACATTGACTAATTCCACTGGATCTGGTGGAGGAGGCGGAAATAACGGCGACAGTTTCTCAAATATGGGCGAATTCCATGCGGAGGATTACAAATTTGAGGGAGCACAAAAGACAAAGGATGGGACGACCGCATCGAATGGAGGAAGCAGAGGAGGACGAGGGGGTGCCAAAAATGTACAAAGGCGACCTGGCAAACGAACAGCGGCACAATCGGAAATGGGATCGGAAGAACAATCGCCACAGGAAGTGAAAGAGGCACCCATAAATAACAACCATAAAACTGAATACACTGGAAGTAAATGGCGAGGAGGAAATAATTGTCGTTCGAGAAACGGAAATGATGAAAGTGGAGAAAATGCCGGCAACTCAAAGGTAATAGACTCTTTTTTTACATTAAACTTAATAAAACTAGAAGATATTTTTATAACTATCATGTGAATTTTCATTAATTTATATTAAATTTAAAATTTTCAGAGCCAAAATCGTTCGGTCGCTCGTCCTCAACAACAAAATAGCGGATCCACACATTTTGAGCGTACCTCAGCACCTGTTGGAGGCGGAAATCACCAAAAAAGTCCAACAATTACTTCGGATGGCGCCAATGAGGATTGGGAAACCGCATCCGAAACAAATGAATCACAAATCAATAATCCAATCCAAAATGGTGGCACCGACTCAATTGGGGACGGCGATGGACGAGAACGACCACCGAGACGAGGAGGCGGTAAAACGCAGAATCGCCCACTAAAAATTGTAGGTGGAATGTTGGCGAATCGACGGATTGGCACAAAATCACAACCAAAAGGAAGTCGAAATAATCAAAAACGAGATGGGGAAGAAGAAGAGCCAAATGAATTTTCGGAAAAACCCTCACAATCACGAAAATCACAACAAAACCAACAACGAATCGCAGGTCAAAAAAACGTGAGTTTTGCGGTGAATTTTATCGAATTAATTACTTTTTTAAAGGTGAACCCCGCCAGCCATATGTACCAAAGCAGCTACGGATTCGTCGGGAGGAGCAGCAGCGCCTCAAACAACAGCAGAGGCCAGAAGAACAGTAACTCCTCCGGCGGAACAGCTGCACAAAGAAATGCTCGCACGCACCGGAGAGGTTTTCTGTTATAAAGAATGATTAAAATTGTTTTTGTTTCTAAAAAAGTTAAAAAGTTATCACTTTAATTATAACAAATTTATTGGAAGAATTATTATATTTTTGTTTAGAATGTCCATGAATTCAAAAAGTAAATAAAAGAAATCTAATAAAAAAAAACTAACTTCCTCTAAGCGGATTCGAACTCGTGACCTAAATTTGTAAAATTGAAGAATCTACCAATGAGCTAAAAGTTTTCAAAATTTCCTTTGAAAAAAATTAAAATAAAGCTACCTATCCTTTAAATTTATTAATTTTAAAGGTGAGGCGCCTACCAAGCAACAAATCGGCAAGGCAGGTAGCAATCCACCTTCCTCACGCTACCAACAACAACAATCGGTGCAGAAAAAAGATGGGCTGGCGGGTGATAACTTAAATGAAGCGAGCGTAATCATCGATGGACACAATGATGGATGCGGTGAATTTGTGTTCGATGGAGAAGATGAAAAGCAAAACAATTGTGATGGAGAAGGCAACAATGATGATGATTTTGAGGAGGTAAATTTAATATTGTTTATTTTATAAATTATTCATCTTTTAATTTGGCAGGTTATATCAAAGAAATCAAAACGGCAGCGAATGGCACAAAAAATAGAGGAAGAAAGGCGTCGAGCCGAAATGGAAGAACGAGTGCAACAGAAGAAGACTTCTTCCGGTAAAACTTCTCAGCAACAGCGTAGAGGTAAATCAAGAAAATAATAAAATTAAATTTTTATCGATTTTATAGCAAAAACGGCAATTCCAATTGATTTGGCCACAATTCCATCATTGGCCTCCATTGACACATCTGCAATTGCAGCCGTACATATGAGCCGTCGAACGAGTGTGACCAATTCGGCAACGGCCCTATTGGATCACAAAAATAGCTTTGAGGAAGAAATTAAACCAGAAAAGGTTAATCAAAACTCATAAAATTAATTATTTAAAATTAATTAAGGATTTATCAAATGAAAATGAACAATTTGAATCACCGCATGCATTCCCTCTCATAAATCCAATGGAGTCAACCAATGATGGCGGAGAAGCTCCATCATTAGTTGATCCGGCCAACCAATCCGCCACTTCTCCCACTCTTCCATTGTTGATGGACAAATTGAACATTGCAACAACTGGGGCCGACTCAATTTGGCCGATGAGTGCACAAAAAGTACAGCCACCTCCGCATTCTTCGTTGGATAGGTTTTGAATTTATTTAATAAATTTATACCCGAAATTTTTCAGTGAGAATGATGTTTTTCATGACATTACCGAAAGCCACAATCCAACCGTAATTCCATCGCCAATTGCTCGACCCACTCCAAAACAGTATAAACAACACCAAATGTTGGCAAATAGCCGAGGTTTCACCGAATTCGCCTCCAATTTTGAACAACTCAATTGCAAAATGAAAGAGGATCAACAAAGCAACATTGAACTGTTCAATTGCAGAAACGATTGGATAAAGTGAAGAGCATTTGGCCCCAAACAATGCCAACTACAAATTCGGCAGCAATAGAGAATATGATTAATGATGGTAGAAGGGAAGGAGGAGAACAAGGAATTGGCAATGATGCCGTGGAAAATGACCAAATCCAAACATCAAATTCCTCAATGCTCTGCGTGAAGGCAACACCACCGCCCGGTTCACATCAAACAATTGATTTATTGGTGAAAGATGCTCAAAAACAGCAACAACAAAATAATGGTTTGAATAAATAAATATTTATCGACATTAAAAATTTTAATTTTAAGCTATGACTAACGAATTATTGTCAAAAACGTCGGCGGATATTGGCGGCGAATTGCAACCGCCGGTCCATCATCAGCATTCGGCACATCGCAGTACAAATATTGCCACGGTGAAACCACAACCTCAACAACAACAAACAACGATACAACCAATGAGAGCAAATACGCCAGTGAATTGTGGCGGCAATGGTCCGGATGCTACAATTGGGCAACAACCAACAAATACATCATCAATTACAATACAACAACAATCTGTGATGCGTTCAATTGGGCAATCAGGAGCAAATCAAGGTTTGTTTAAAATATATTAAATTTAGGTTAATTAATTTTTAGTTTAAAAAACTAATTCAATTTCACAATTTATTTATCTTGCAAAATTTTTTTATTTTGCAGCGATTGATATTGACAACACATCAAATACGGATCGTGGCCATCACGCTGGATTGCTTATGGAAATCGGCACAAATTATATTGGTGGTCAATTCACTGGCGGCCCAAATAATGCTGTGGCAATGAATCCCAAAATGTCACCGGTTTCGACCAGCAACATTTTTGGGAACACACTTTTCACTCTCGGCGCCCATTTTCAATCTTTGCCTCCTCCCAGTCAACCAAATTCGGCAACAATTGTTCCACATCAAAGTAATATTTCACAACAAATTGGAGGCTCAAACGGTGGCCAAGGGAATAGAGCAAATGCCGGCGGCGGCGGTTTTTCTGCCTATTCCACAATTTTGTTCAGCAACACAATGATGGGCCCGAATGGAGAGGTTCAATTGAGTGCAACTCATCATCAAATGCCTCCACCACCTCTTCCACTCCAGCCACAAACACAGCAACGATTGAATGCCGGCGGATCATTAGCAACGGCGACGAACAGTCCTCCAATCCAACAACAGGTAATTAATTATTCATTTTTGAGATTTTTCCAATTCATGAATTTATTTAGATTGGCCATCGTTCTCGTCCAAATTCATTTGTGGAAACTCATGGACCGCCTCCCCCTCATCAGCCATATTTGACTATTGGCGGTGGCCCATGCACTCCATTTCAACCACAAAACATGCCATTGCCACCGCCCACACCAACAATTCATAACAATTTGGGCAATGCACCAATTCCGCCATGGTCAAACAATGTGAATGGCTTTGATTTCCTCACCTGGACACAATCACAACAACAAATGCCAGTTTTCCCAACATCGATGCCTCCATCGCAATTCGCAATACCGCCGCCACCAATATTTCCGCCTCCAATTGGCCAGCAACCACCAACAATTGGCCAGTTTAAACCGCAAATTCCAATTGGTGGATTTCAACAACCGGTGGGTCTTTTCATTGTTAAACAGTGAAACTTATTTATTTTTTAGCCTCCTAATATTCCACCACCTTCCTTTGCTAATCCTCCACCGCAATCCATGACAATTGGCAACAATGACAAATTCTTCAATAAACCTCCGCAACAAGGAGGAATGATTCCACGTTTTCAGTCATCTCAACAATTTGGTGCAAATGGTCAACCTGCATCACAACAATTTATTGGCAGAACAAACGGACTTCAAAGTCAACAGCCGCAGAATTTTGGTGTGAGAACAACTAGACCCCCAGGATAAATAATTTTCTTTGCTATGTTATGCTTACACCTTCAATCAAATTTCCATCCTCCATTCCCCCCCCCCCCCCCCCCCCCCTCTTTTTTTATTTAATGTAATTGACTTCTCCCCCGAAATTTGTCGGAAGCTTACGATATTTCCCCCATCACAATTATTTCTCCTTTATTTTGTTCAGCAATTTACCCTGCACACATACATATTGTCGATTTTTCATTTCACCATTTATTTTATAATTATTTTATTTTTCATTTTATTTATCCAATTAAAATTTGATTTTGGAATTTGGATTGTTCGATATTGAATTGACCTATTTTTTCCTTTATCCAAATATTTTGGATGAAATAATATATGGCGCGATAATCCGTCAAACCATGATTTACTACTCAATAAAATATTTTTAATGCGAATTTTTGGCCCTACTTTTCTTAAATTACTTCCCTAAATTCGATTATTTTAAAATCCCTCTCCCACCAATTCCAAACATTTTAATGTGTAACATTATTTGGTTTTTTCAATTAATTTTCGGCTTATTTCAACATTGGAATAAAGTAACGTTATCTCTTATTCTGCTAATGATAATGATAATGGCAATTTAGATTTTAGACATTCAATTGAAAATTACGAATGCCGAAATCAATCAGAAAATAAATATTCTTTTTGGCAATAAATTAGAATTAGCACAGCATTGATTACTACAATTTTCAATTTTGGCATCAAAATCCCATAATAATTTGATTTGCTCCATTTCCTCTGTTCAATATTTCATAAATTTTTTAAAATTTTCCGGCATCATTTTTGGGCTATCCAATTTACGGATTTTCGAGTTTCCATAGTAGCAAAATGGTAAAGCTCGTTTTAAAAGCTTTTAATGGCCACTGGAAGGGGCAAAATGTTGAAATGGGCAATTTGGGGTGGTGGCAAAGGAATTTGAAGGAAAGGATTAAGCGGCAAATGCTAAAAGGGGCTATTTCGTAAAGTTGGGCACACTTTGTGAAGGGAATTGGTTCCGTTGGATGCGAACGATGGAGATTTTATAGAATCCTGAAAATATACTTACATCCAATGAATCCTTCCCAGTTAATTAACACCAAAAGTTTGTTGCTATCTCTCAAATGGCGTGCCCTCTGCTAATGGATTCAAAACACAGAAGCCTGAGGCAACGTTTGATGGGCTTTGGTTTTCCATGTCTCATCAATCATTTTGGCAATATTTTTCATTTTTAACATATAAATTTGACGAAGAATTTTGCTAATAAATTTTATTAATGAAACTACTTTGCTGCCACCCATATTTTGGTTGGTTTTTGACATATTTGATATTTTTAAACAATTTAGTTTGAATTGAAGTCTCTCAAATTATCGTCAATTTTGGAAAAAATTCATTTATAATTCCATTTTTTGACTTAAACTTTATTCTAACACTTCCAGAAAGTTTTTAATTCAAAGTCTCTTCCAAAATAAATTGTAATTCTAAGTTGTAATTGTAATTCTAAGTTGTAATTGTAATTGTGAATTGTAATTGTAATTCTAAGTTGTAATTGCGAATTGTAATTGTAATTCTTAAGTTGTAATTGTAATTCTAAGTTGTAATTGTAATTGTGAATTGTAATTGTAATTCTAAGTTGTAATTGCGAATTGTAATTGTAATTCTTAAGTTGTAATTGTAAATCTAAGTTATAATTGTAATTGTGAATTGTAATTGTAATTCTAAGTTGTAATTGCGAATTGTAATTGTAATTCTAAGTTGTAATTGTAATTGCGAATTGTAATTGTAATTCTAAGTTGTAATTGTAATTTCGAATTGTAATTGTAATTCTAAGTTGTAATTGCGAATTGTAATTGTAATTCTAAGTTGTAATTGTAATTGCGAATTGTAATTGTAATTCTAAGTTGTAATTGCGAATTGTAATTGTAATTCTAAATTGTAATTGTGAATTATATTTTGTAATTCTAAGTTGTAATTGTAATTCTTAAGTTGTAATTGTAATTGCGAATTGTAATTGTAATTCTAAGTTGTAATTGTAATTGCGAATTGTAATTGTAATTCTAAGTTGTAATTGTAATTGCGAATTGTAATTGTAATTCTAAGTTGTAATTGTAATTGCGAATTGTAATTGTAATTCTAAGTTGTAATTGTAATTGCGAATTGTAATTCTAAGTTGTAATTGTAATTGCGAATTGTAATTGTAATTCTAAGTTGTAATTGTAATTTCGAATTGTAATTGTAATTCTAAGTTGTAATTGTAATTGCGAATTGTAATTGTAATTCTAAGTTGTAATTGTAATTTCGAATTGTAATTGTAATTCTAAGTTGTAATTGCGAATTGTAATTGTAATTCTAAGTTATAATTGTAATTGCGAATTGTAATTGTAATTCTAAGTTGTAATTGTAATTTCGAATTGTAATTGTAATTCTAAGTTGTAATTGCGAATTGTAATTGTAATTCTAAGTTGTAATTGTAATTGCGAATTGTAATTGTAATTCTAAGTTGTAATTGTAATTGCGAATTGTAATTGTAATTCTAAGTTGTAATTGTAATTGCGAATTGTAATTGTAATTCTAAGTTGTAATTGTAATTGCGAATTGTAATTCTAAGTTGTAATTGTAATTGCGAATTGTAATTGTAATTCTAAGTTGTAATTGTAATTTCGAATTGTAATTGTAATTCTAAGTTGTAATTGTAATTGCGAATTGTAATTGTAATTCTAAGTTGTAATTGTAATTTCGAATTGTAATTGTAATTCTAAGTTGTAATTGTAATTTCGAATTGTAATTGTAATTCTAAGTTGTAATTGTAATTTCGAATTGTAATTGTAATTCTAAGTTGTAATTGTAATTGCGAATTGTAATTCTAAGTTGTAATTGTAATTGCGAATTGTAATTGTAATTCTAAGTTGTAATTGTAATTGCGAATTGTAATTCTAAGTTGTAATTGTAATTTCGAATTGTAATTGTAATTCTAAGTTGTAATTGTAATTGCGAATTGTAATTCTAAGTTGTAATTGTAATTTCGAATTGTAATTGTAATTCTAAGTTGTAATTGTAATTTCGAATTGTAATTGTAATTCTAAGTTGTAATTGTAATTTCGAATTGTAATTGTAATTCTAAGTTGTAATTGTAATTGCGAATTGTAATTCTAAGTTGTAATTGTAATTTCGAATTGTAATTGTAATTCTAAGTTGTAATTGTAATTGCGAATTGTAATTCTAAGTTGTAATTGTAATTTCGAATTGTAATTGTAATTCTAAGTTGTAATTGTAATTGCGAATTGTAATTCTAAGTTGTAATTGTAATTTCGAATTGTAATTGTAATTCTAAGTTGTAATTGTAATTGCGAATTGTAATTCTAAGTTGTAATTGTAATTGCGAATTGTAATTGTAATTCTAAGTTGTAATTGTAATTGCGAATTGTAATTCTAAGTTGTAATTGTAATTTCGAATTGTAATTGTAATTCTAAGTTGTAATTGTAATTGCGAATTGTAATTCTAAGTTGTAATTGTAATTTCGAATTGTAATTGTAATTCTAAGTTGTAATTGTAATTTCGAATTGTAATTGTAATTCTAAGTTGTAATTGTAATTTCGAATTGTAATTGTAATTCTAAGTTGTAATTGTAATTGCGAATTGTAATTCTAAGTTGTAATTGTAATTTCGAATTGTAATTGTAATTCTAAGTTGTAATTGTAATTGCGAATTGTAATTCTAAGTTGTAATTGTAATTTCGAATTGTAATTGTAATTCTAAGTTGTAATTGTAATTTCGAATTGTAATTGTAATTCTAAGTTGTAATTGTAATTTCGAATTGTAATTGTAATTCTAAGTTGTAATTGTAATTGCGAATTGTAATTCTAAGTTGTAATTGTAATTTCGAATTGTAATTGTAATTCTAAGTTGTAATTGTAATTGCGAATTGTAATTCTAAGTTGTAATTGTAATTTCGAATTGTAATTGTAATTCTAAGTTGTAATTGTAATTGCGAATTGTAATTGTAATTCTAAGTTGTAATTGTAATTGCGAATTGTAATTCTAAGTTGTAATTGTAATTGCGAATTGTAATTGTAATTCTAAGTTGTAATTGTAATTTCGAATTGTAATTGTAATTCTAAGTTGTAATTGTAATTGCGAATTGTAATTGTAATTCTAAGTTGTAATTGTAATTTCGAATTGTAATTGTAATTCTAAGTTGTAATTGTAATTTCGAATTGTAATTGTAATTCTAAGTTGTAATTGTAATTTCGAATTGTAATTGTAATTCTAAGTTGTAATTGTAATTGCGAATTGTAATTGTAATTCTAAGTTGTAATTGTAATTTCGAATTGTAATTGTAATTCTAAGTTGTAATTGTAATTGCGAATTGTAATTGTAATTCTAAGTTGTAATTGTAATTGCGAATTGTAATTGTAATTCTAAGTTGTAATTGTAATTGCGAATTGTAATTGTAATTCTAAGTTGTAATTGTAATTTCGAATTGTAATTGTAATTCTAAGTTGTAATTGTAATTGCGAATTGTAATTGTAATTCTAAGTTGTAATTGTAATTGCGAATTGTAATTGTAATTCTAAGTTGTAATTGTAATTTCGAATTGTAATTGTAATTCTAAGTTGTAATTGTAATTGCGAATTGTAATTGTAATTCTAAGTTGTAATTGTAATTGCGAATTGTAATTGTAATTCTAAGTTGTAATTGTAATTGCGAATTGTAATTGTAATTCTAAGTTGTAATTGTAATTGCGAATTGTAATTGTAATTCTAAGTTGTAATTGTAATTGCGAATTGTAATTGTAATTCTAAGTTGTAATTGTAATTGCGAATTGTAATTGTAATTCTAAGTTATAATTGTAATTGCGAATTGTAATTGTAATTCTAAGTTGTAATTGTAATTTCGAATTGTAATTGTAATTCTAAATTGTAATTGTGAATTGTATTTTGTAATTTTAGGATTTTAATTTTTTTATTCTTCTTACGGAGTTTAACTCACAGCTCATACTCCCTGAGACTAACATACGACAAAATCAAAAGAATAAAAATAAAATACACAAAGAACATCCCCTTCCCAGAAAATATTTTTAATGTTCCTTTTTTTTCTCAAGCCATTTTCATTATATTCTTTTTGTCCTTCAATGTTGCATTCTGCTCAAATAATGACCGATTATTGCTGGAGAAGCCCTGCGATTTTGATTGTATCCATGGTCGATGCGACACCAAAACTAGGTGAAAAATAAAATGAAAGGAATGAATTAAATTTGAAAATTTAAAATACCGTATTTCATGCATCCTTTTCCATTCCGATTCATCTAATTATGCCAAAGGCATTATCAAAATTATAATTTTCTCCATTTAATTAAACATTTGCTTAAATAAAAAAATTTTTCTCATTTTTTCATCTTAAATTTTTTTGAATAATCCATTGTTGAATGGATGAAATTTTTTTAATTTTTAATAATATTTTCTGTCTCAAAAAGGAGTTGCGTATGCTTGCCGGGATGGCTGGGAGCTGGTTGCGATTTATGCGCATTTGGAATGGCCTGCCATCCATCTAAGCCCAAATTAGCGTTGATTTTGCCTCAGGATGGTCAAATTGGTTATTCAAACCAATCAGCCACCAATAAATTCGTATATGCCCATGGATACGGTTTTCCCAGGTGCAATATATTTTCCACAGTCCCACAAATCCATAAGAATATTTCCTATTTTCCTTTTTTTTTAATTCCCAGAGGCCCTGATGGCCAATATGCCTGTTTATTCGGCTCAACCGAAGCCAGTCCCGGCCAATGGCTGAGCTCATCCCTGATTCGTTGTGCCCTGCCTCAGCCGGCCATTGAGGCCGCAAAATTGGCATTCAGTTTGGTGCCAGCCGGCTCACACAAATTCATTCCATATCAACAGGAATGGGGCATGGTCAGTTTGAGGAATGGAGTGGCCAAGACATTACCTTTTTTTTTAAATTTATTCACAATTCATAATTACAATTATACTCTCCAATTTCATTTCAATTCAGTCGCATTTCACCTATTTCGCTCTATGCATCTCTGATCAATGCCAAGGCCATTGTTTTGGGCCAATTTGCCTTTGTCCTCGAGCCAAATTCGGTGTCCATTGCGAGCAGACCTTTTTGGGCCCATTGAATGGAACATATAGAAAAGTAGAGCAATTGGAAATGAATGATTCGGCTTTGACAATTGGCCACGAATTTAGGCCATATTTGGCCAAACTACCGGTCCAGGTAAACGAAATGAAAGGCCAAATCGAAATTTTTATAATGCTTTTTATAAATAAATATTAATAAAATAGTAATTAATTTAATTTAATCAATCAGTAAATCTAAGAATTTTAACGATTTCTATGTACGATAAATTAACTCTTTTTTTCAGAATGATGTGGCCCGATTTCGCCTCCATTCCACCATCATAGAGGATGACATTTTTGATAGTGGAGGCCTGCAGCTTGACCCTTTCCAAGGACTATTCTATTGGCCAAGTCCCCGAGGGCGTCATTGGCCATATCAAATTGGAATTGGCATTGAATATTTGGATGGGTCCATTCATCAATTGAATTGGACACTGCGGATTCGGCCATCCTATTCCGGCAGATTAGTCCGCCAATTGCCTTTGGTTGAAGGGTCAAATGCCCGTCGATTGAATGGCCAATTGGAATGGTCAACGGCAGGTGGAGGTGAAAATATAACTGAAATATTTAACATCTGGCGCATTTTAAAATGAATATTATTAAAGTGAAGCCTTCGGTGAATGGAAGTATTCCTTTGTTGCTGCAAATTTCCACATTGGATTCGTCTGGCCGGCAAATTCCCATTGAGGAAATTCCAATTTGGACGGATCCAACAGGGAAACAAACATTTGGGCATTCCATTTTCCCATATTTGGCTGGTCCGGACAAAATTTTCATTGTTCGTTTTTCAGTGAATTTAAAAAGGAAAATATTTTGTGAATATCAAAATTTCCACTATTTGTGTTAAATTCCGTTATTCCATCCATTTAAAGAGCATCCGTCATCCTGGATCAGATTTGGGCCAACATTTGCGCGATATTGCCATGGATGATGCCACTTTGGAGTGGATCCAAGAAAGAGTTCAAGTGAATGATTTTCCCACCGAATTCACTGTCAATTCTTCATTGGCATCATCGCCCATGGGAAATAGCAAAATTCCATCATTGTTGCTGTTGAATTATTCCATGGGAATGGCCCCATTGAATGGAGATTGCCTCGGTGGATGGCATTTCGAAGTGGTTGAACCGAGGAAATTGTGGAGAATGGAAAGGGCCGAACAGAATAAGGTAAGAATTATGGATTTGAAACCGTAACAATTTGAATTTCCAGACAAATGGAAGTGAAATTCAACTCTACCTTCGGCCAAATTTCGATTTGACCCAGAATATTCCCAGCGGTAATCAACAATTGCGAATTGCCTTTATTTGTATGCCAACAGGACAAAGTTTGATTGTTCGGTTTGTTTTTGCGAATTTGAATTCATCATTATTTTTTTTATTATTTCGGAAATCTTTTCATTTCAAATTCTTCAGAAAGTTTTAATAAATATCATATTTTCTTCCTTAACACTAATAAATCCAAACCAATTTCCCTTTTCTCCCATTTATTTTCTTTTTATTACTTATCTTCCACTGTTATTTTTCTGCTTTAGAGCTTTAGCATTTTATAAAAAGGAATGGGAATAATCCATGAATTATTTATTATTTTTTTCTAATAATATAATTCAGAAATATTTTCATAGGCAAACACTTCAAGGATTGTTGGCCAATCCAAATGGACAAAAAGGGAACAATGAATTTGATGCGGAAATAAATCCAAAAAGATTGTTCGTTGATTTGGCCCAATCCTCATTGATGATCCCAATTCTTTCGGTCATTAAATTGGCCTAATTCATTTCATTTCCCTTCTATCTCATTAAAGTTGGATATTCAATTGCCTCCGGACCGCGCAAGCCAATTCAGCCGATCTCAGCTTGAATCGGCCTCATTTGCTCCTTTCAATTTGGTTTGGTCCAGTCGGCTTAATAATGGGAATTGGCGTCTATGGTTGGCCCCAAAATCCGAGGAAATGATGGAAAATAAGGAACAGAAAAGTTTGGATGGAGCATTAATTATTCAGGGCACTGAAAATGTAAATTTTTGTTGTGATATAATTTTTTGCTAATCATTTGGATTACTGTATCTACAGTACTCAAATTACCTCTCCCCTTTAAAAAAAAATTACATTTTCCCTTCAAGTTGGCCCTTTCCGTGCCCTATCGAATCCAACAATCCTCCATGGCCGCTGATTTCCATTTCACATTGACTGTCAAACATTTGGGTGGCCTCCGGCCATCTCAAATAAATCAACAAGAAATTATCCCAAATTGGCATGCGGATGTGGAATTGTTCAGCCAATCCAGGGAACAACAATTTTTTCGAACAATTTTGTTGAATAGTTTGGTCCACAAAATGGCAAAATTTAATAATTCCAATAAAATTCAGCACCGGATCAATTTGGCCCATTGAAGGCGGATTTATTCCAATTGCGCATTAAATCCAGGCATTTTTTGCCATATTCCAAATTAATTCGGATTGATCCATTGGATAATGCACAAATCGTCGAATTGGAACCCAGACCGGCCCAATATTTTGCCTTTGATGGACACAAATTCCATTCAGAATTGGAGGCTGAAAAAGAGGCGAATTAAATGAACTAATTAATTAAATTAATATTCCCATTTTTATTTTTTCCAGGGAATAATCCAACCAATTGTTGAATTTAAACCGGCAATTTTCTCTGCAAAAAATGCCACCTTCAATGGCCAATTTGTTGATTTCATCTACAAAAATGGCCCGCCCAATTCATTTGTGACCATTTCCCCAGAATGGGACAATGGACCAACAAATGCAATTCTATCATTTCCAATGGCTTTTGGCAATTCCACAATTTGTTTGGGATGTGGTTTTCGGCAATTTGTCCAAATTCAATCGGATGAATTGGCCAAATTGATGGCAAAAAAACAAAAATGTGCGGCACATTTGGTGAATATTTTTGTAAAGTTTTGTAAATAATTTTTTGGCTCAGTTGGAAATTCCTTTCTTGGCTAATTTGCCGGCCGGTTCCTCCCCAGCTCAACTCAAATTTAGCCAGCATTTTTTAATTGCCACCGTCAATTTAAAAGAGAATAAATTGGAAGGAGAATTGCCAAAAATTTGCCCACAAAATGATGATTCTCCCAGCGAATTCGCCTTTCGCACCAAAATCCATCGGAATTGTCCGTTGGCCCATCTTCGCCTCTGTCGCCCACTTTTCCATCCATTTGGGCCCCGTTGCCAAAAATGGTGGCACCAATTGGCCGATGACCTCATTTCGGTGCATTCCCTCGGCCAATTTATGCTAATGGCCGCCGATTGCCGGGTGGAGGGAAATCAAATGGACAAAATGGCCGAATTGATGGAATGCATTGGCCGGGTTGACAGGTGAAAACAATGGTCAAAGAATCCTCCTTTTTTATTGGAATTAATACCATTCTAAGCCCATAACCCTAGTAGAATCCACTCTCTAATAGTAACCCACTCCATAGTAGCAAATTTAGTTAAAACTGACCTATTTTAGATTAAAATTAAGCCGAAATTTGTCCCAAAAAATCAGAAAAGCTCTAAACTAGGAGGACCTCTGAGAAATAAAAGCCCATAGGCTTCTAATAGAAAAAAATATAATAATAGAATAATATTGGAAAATATAAATTCTTCTCCTTCCATATTCAAAAGGGATTGCCCTCTGCATCCGGTTGAGACGGAAATGGGCCCGCATATTGGTGGCCAATTATTCAATCAAATTGGCCATTTGAAGCCATTCCGTGCCGGCCTTGAATCGCTATTTCCTGCACTTGGTTTGGTCGAATCCCAGTTGGTAAATTTTCCCTCGCTGATGGCCGATTTCCTTCGACATTTAAATGTTATCTTTGACCCAATTTCCCCACCATATTTCTATGTTTAAGGCCGTATTTCCCCCTTCATTGTTGGTCCCATTCATTTCCACCAAATTCTATGACCAATTTGTGGCCGCAATTGGCACAAAATCGCCAAATGGGACCGCCGTGGATTGGGCCGAATTGGACGCTGTCATCGGGGGTTAATTAATATAATATTAATTATATTAAAAGGGCGAATTCACCAAAATGTATTGGAAGGAAATCAACTTTAATATTAGCTAAAATATTGTTTAATTTGAACATTTAATTTGGCAATATTTTCTCCATTTCCATATACCTATTTCCCCTATTATTGCCCCTCCCCTCTAGTAGAAGCCCCCTCTAATAGTAACCCCCTTAGAGGGCTTGAAGAATAAGAGCCCCCTGTCTCTAATAATAGCCTCCTTTAGCCCTATTTTTTATGATTTTTAAAGTGAAAGAAAAAGTAATAAATATGATTTTTTGCCTCCTTTGAAGGCTTCTGAAAATTAATAGCCTCAGAGCCTAGAGGAAATATGATAATTTATTTTCAAAAAAGATGGCCACCAATCAGCCCATTCATTGGTGCATCGATGGAATTGGCTGGGCCAAATATTGGAAGGCAATCGATTGGATTTGTTGGAACCGGGAACGGAGGCGAATGCCGATTTGGAGCGGATTCGAGCACTGGTCCAAAGTTCGGATCTGCTAAAATCCATGACCAGAAAGGTTGAAGGAATATATGGCCACAAAAATGTGCTCAATATTTTCATAGTTTGGTGCGGATAATCCATTCGCATTTTTGCGCGATGTTCTCCATCGAATTTTTGACAATGTTGCCTATAATGGCCAATCCCAATTTAATGGAACAAATACGGCAGAAGGCGATTGGGAGGAACAAATAATTGGATGGGTCGATGTTCGGCTGGAACCGACGGAACCGGTGGAAGGCGAAGAATTCAGGCATAAATTCATTTTTGGGAGATTTTGTTGAATTTATCAATTTTTAGAGTGTTTGCCAATTTGCAAATTCGAGAGGTAAATTTTTGGGAAATGAATGGCTCTGAAAAAATTAGCCAAATGTAGAAAAGAGATATTGTCAATGTTTTAAATTTGTTTATTTCCTCAAAATTCACAGTTAATTTCCATTGAAATGACCGGCATTGGTTTGGACCTTCGATTCGTCCAGCCAAGTCCGCTGAAATTCCGCATTGGCCCAGTGCACAATTCTGGGCCAAATCCATTGGGCGCAGCCAAGCTGGAATCAGGCCAACGACTTCATGTGGATTGGAGCGTATTGCCAGTGCCTGAATTCCGGTTGACGGAATCAGTTCAACAACAGGTAAGGCCAAAATTTATGTAAAAATATTTAATAATTTTTATTCAATTTTTTTAGCTTGATTTGACCATTTCCTTTGAATTGTCCGGTCAAAGACGAGCCCAACGAATTCGGACTCCGACCATTCGAATTCGGCCAAAACCAAGTATTCGTCTATTGGCATTCGCCCATCCAACAATTTCTTCCTCTTCTGCCTCATCATTTTCCCTCCTCATTTCGGCCATCAATTCCGGCTATTCTCCATTAGATTCAGTCCAAATTCTCCAACTTCGCCCGCAAATTGTACCCGCCGAAATTTCCAATCCAACTGGGCCAATGAACTTTCGAATTGGCGGCGTTCGATTGGAATTGCCGGAAGGAAGTGATGGAAATGCCGAGGAATTGGGACAAATGTTGGCATTCGGGCCAATTCCATCGGGCAAGGCCAGTCATCTGGCATTGAACATCACTTTGGCCGACACAAATGTCAGTGTTGCCAAAGGGCAAATCAGCAAATATATTTTTTAATATTTTTATTAAAATAAATAGGACAATTTTCACATTTATATTTTATTTTTGTATATTTTTTAATAGAAATTGGCCCTTTTCCGCAATTTTTCGGCCCTTGTTTCCGTCAATGGAGCATTTTTACCACCCGGTCAATTCGATCAGCGATTCTTCCTCATCCAGGATTGGGCCCCACGCCGTGACCATCAATTTTCAATGGTTGTCGTGTCCGAATATTCCTCCCCATTGCCTCTGTATTTATTCACAAAAAGTGACAATGCCCTCACTCCATTGAGTACATTACAATTGATTGAGGTGATATTAGGACAAGGGAACATTTTGCCTTCCATTCTCTAATCTGAACTGTAGGAAAAAGAAGCCCGCCTCCAGCTGAATGGGCATCCATTTTTGACCCGGGCATTTGCCCTTCGTCGTATTGCCATTTTCCCTCCAATTTCCACAATACCCGGGGTCACATCCAATGGAACATATCCAACAATTGTTGGCGCTGTGTTGGCCTCGTTGAGCGTGGACACGGCCCAAACATTCGGGAATGGGGCAAAATTGTTGAGAGTGACGGAATTGGGCCCCCAGGGAAGGCAAAGACCGGTGGACATGTCCCGTGTATGGATTGGCCATAGCAGCGATGAAAAGGTTGAATCCAGGAAGATTGGAATTTTGGCAATATGGAGAATTTTTTGGAACCATAACGGAATGATTTTAAAAAATTATTTTGGACCGGGAATTGATTTCATTTTTCAATAAAACCAATTTTCTAAAAATGTAGACAACAGTGATCAATTTTGTGGACAACGGAGCATCGGCTGCCGTTCCACAGCTCATCTATGAACTTTTATTTGGACGGCCTGAACATTTTCGCATGCCCTTTTTCCCTCAGCCACTTTACCAATTGCATTTGGCAAGTCCAATTGTGCCAATTGGGCAGCAAGTTTTGGCACGAATTGAGGCCATTTCACCCACAAATCGACCATTGAATTATACACTTTGGTCTCCGGATGAGACTAGTCCATTCAGCATTGTCCCATCCACCGGTGTGTGATAATTAATTCATTTATTTTTTGAGGAAATAATAATTTAGGAAAATTTAATTTTAGGACTGATAATTTCCAAATTGTTCGTTTCTAAACACATTCATTAGACTATTTTATACAAATCCTAATAAGTATAAACTCAATTTAATGTAAGCAAAAGCCTTTTAGGCACGAAATAATTCATTAAGGCCAAATTCTATGAACTCAAATAATAAATATAATAATTATAGGTGATCTAGTCGTGAATAGCCCTTTGCCAGCTCAAGCCGAATTTTGCTTAAATTTGGCGACCACTGACGTAGAAGGCCATTCGGCCCGTGTTCCCCTTCAAATCAATGTCATTGGTGTGGACAGTCCGGCTGGCACTTCTTGCCAACTTTTTGGCGAAAGCACAAAATTATATGACCATGAATTCCGGCCAATGGCAAGCCAAAATGGCAACAGCGGTTCTGACCTTTTGATGATGATTACATTGGCTCCAGGAATAGAGGGAAGCGGAAAAGTGGGAGGAGAATACCAATACACAGTACCAATGGGCGATGGAGGCAGATGGCAGGAAATGGTAACAAAAGAGAAGGAAGAAGAGGAGGAAATTGGGGGAGAAAGTAAGTCAAAAGGGGTACAGTAGTAGGCTATGGAATGTAAACTCAATTAAAATGACCTAAGGCTTACTCATATTTTCAGCCATAATTCAATCAAAACAATCCTATTCCCATTCTTCAACAACAACAATTGGACTCATTGTTGTCGACGATTCAACATTGCCATCTTTGAACAGTGCCTCATCAGGGCAATTGGCCACAAGCGATGAACAAATTGGCTTAGAAACAACTCAAAATGAAATTGGCAATGAGGAAATTGCAGCTTCGATGATTACAATGGCACCGATTCCATCGGGAACAGTGAATGAAGGAATAGGAGAAGAAAATGTTCCATGATCTACAATTGACGATCAAACACTAATGCCACGTTTTGGTGGACAAACAACAAAATTGCCAACTCCATGGCATACAACAAATATTAGGCCAACATCATCAGGTTGAAATTATTCGTTTAATATTAATAAATAATCAAATTTTTAGCTAAAATTGTAAGTGGACCGATTGGAGGCAGTCAAATAAGGCCGGGAACTGGTGGACGAAAACTCAATGGGACTCTGGGAGGAGGAGGAATACAAAGGGAAGGAAAGGGTGATGAAGTGCCAATCGGAGCCAATGCCAACCAAATAAGCGAAATGGCCTGCCGAATGCGGACAACTAAACCCATTTGGGCATTAATTTGTGATATGGCCAAGACAGTCTACCGAACGACATTGCAGAATGTTTAAAAGAGAAAAAAATGTTTCATTGATGTTTAATTGATCAAATCATACACTATTTTCCGTTTTATTATCGGATTTTGATGGCTTCCTAATTCAATTAATAAATATAAAAATTAAAAAAAAAAAACAATTTCCGGAATGAAAATCAGAACAAAACAAAAACATTTTCCGGAATGAAAATCAGAACAAAACAAAAACATTTTAGGGAATAAAAATCAGAACAAAACAAAAAAATTTTCCGGAATAAAAATCAGAACAAAACAAAAACATTTTCCGGAATAAAAATCAGAACAAAACAAAAACATTTTCCGGAAAGAAATCAGAACAAAACAAAAACATTTTCCGGAATAAAAATCAGAACAAAACAAAAACATTTTCCGGAATAAAAATCAGAACAAAACAAAAACATTTTCCGGAATAAAAATCAGAACAAAACAAAAACATTTTCCGGAATAAAAATCAGAACAAAACAAAAACATTTTCCGGAATAAAAATCAGAACAAAACAAAAACATTTTCCGGAATAAAAATCAGAACAAAACAAAAACATTTTCCGGAAAGAAATCAGAACAAAACAAAAACATTTTCCGGAATAAAAATCAGAACAAAACAAAAACATTTTCCGGAATAAAAATCAGAACAAAACAAAAACATTTTCCGGAATAAAAATCAGAACAAAACAAAAACATTTTCCGGAAAGAAATCAGAACAAAACAAAAACATTTTCCGGAAAGAAATCAGAACAAAAAAAAAAACATTTTCCGGAATAAAAATCAGAACAAAACAAAAACATTTTCCGGAATAAAAATCAGAACAAAACAAAAACATTTTCCGGAATAAAAATCAGAACAAAACAAAAACATTTTCCGGAATAAAAATCAGAACAAAACAAAAACATTTTCCGGAATAAAAATCAGAACAAAACAAAAACATTTTCCGGAATAAAAATCAGAACAAAACAAAAACATTTTCCGGAAAGAAATCAGAACAAAACAAAAACATTTTCCGGAATAAAAATCAGAACAAAACAAAAACATTTTCCGGAATAAAAATCAGAACAAAACAAAAACATTTTCCGGAATAAAAATCAGAACAAAACAAAAACATTTTCCGGAAAGAAATCAGAACAAAACAAAAACATTTTCCGGAATAAAAATCAGAACAAAACAAAAACATTTTCCGGAATAAAAATCAGAACAAAACAAAAACATTTTCCGGAATAAAAATCAGAACAAAACAAAAACATTTTCCGGAAAGAAATCAGAACAAAACAAAAACATTTTCCGGAAAGAAATCAGAACAAAAAAAAAACATTTTCCGGAATAAAAATCAGAACAAAACAAAAACATTTTCCGGAATAAAAATCAGAACAAAACAAAAACATTTTCCGGAATAAAAATCAGAACAAAACAAAAACATTTTCCGGAATAAAAATCAGAACAAAACAAAAACATTTTCCGGAATAAAAATCAGAACAAAACAAAAACATTTTCCGGAATAAAAATCAGAACAAAACAAAAACATTTTCCGGAATAAAAATCAGAACAAAACAAAAACATTTTCCGGAAAGAAATCAGAACAAAAAAAAAACATTTTCCGGAATAAAAATCAGAACAAAACAAAAACATTTTCCGGAAAGAAATCAGAACAAAACAAAAACATTTTCCGGAAAGAAATCAGAACAAAACAAAAACATTTTCCGGAATAAAAATCAGAACAAAACAAAAACATTTTCCGGAAAGGAAATCAGAACAAAACAAAAACATTTTCCGGAATAAAAATCAGAACAAAACAAAAACATTTTCCGGAAAGAAATCAGAACAAAACAAAAACATTTTCCGGAATAAAAATCAGAACAAAACAAAAACATTTTCCGGAAAGAAATCAGAACAAAACAAAAACATTTTCCGGAATAAAAATCAGAACAAAACAAAAACATTTTCCGGAAAGAAAATCATAACAAAACAAAAATATTTTTCGGAATAAAAATCAGAACAAAACAAAAACATTTTGCGGAATAAAAATCAGAACAAAACAAAAACATTTTCCGGAAAGAAATCAGAACAAAACAAAACATTTTCTGGAATGCCACAAAATGAATCGAGACAAGACATAAAAAATGGTGCACTTTAGATCATTTTAATTGATTCATGAATATGATTCACCTAAATTCTTGAGGGTCAAATAGCCTGATTCAACTTCAATATATGCCCAAATATCGAAGTTTCATATTTAACAAAATTTATTATCCAAAAGTGTAGAATGTGTCCAAATCAAAATAAATTGATAAATGAGGAATCGAAAATGAATCCATATCCATAATAATAAGTGAAATTTAAATAGTCAGATCAAAAGTATCATATTAAATAATCAGACCAAAGGGGAATTGTCGATATTAATTTAACAAAAATGTTTTCATATTATCTCAAAAATTGTCCATCCATTCTTTTGTTGTTCTCTTCTGCTGTTGTTCCGCTTTTAGTCGCATCCCGGATGTCCGCAACAAGTGACGCAAAGAGCTTGGCCTCGATAGCAGCGCACCACCCCATATCGGCCACGGCATTCATTGCATTGGAATTGCAGAGTAATCTTTCCAATTGTGCCGCGCACAATGTCCACATCATGAAGGGTGACCTATTTTTTGATTTTGTTTGTCTATTAAATATTTTAAAGCTTACCAAATTGGAATGGGTTGATTGGGCGCATGCATTCATGGCCATGTTGAAATAGCGTGCAATGGACGGGGTACCGACGACAGCATTTTGGGCCAATCCAATGGGAGCGGCACGCGGGACCAGCTCATGAGGGCGACCAACGGACTTCTACGGGGGTATAAAATTTCAAATTCGAATATTTATTGCCACCACTCACATTGACCGGTTCGCTCACTTCCACATCGTCATCCTCTTCGGCTTCATCCTGTTGCCGATGTTTGCGTTTTGTGCCAACATTGGAATTGTTGTTCTTGGCCGCTGGCATTGTCACCGTTGACTTTGGAGTACGACGCACCTTACAAAAGTAAACGATTAATTTTAACTTTAAAAAATTCAACCATTTCACCTTTGGCTCCTTTTCGACTTGATGGATCCTTTCATGATTGGCTTTTCCACTTCCATTGGGAAATGACGCTGGGCAAAATTTGCATTTGAATGGAAGATGGCCTGGAGAATTTTATATTTGATTGGAAATATGGGATCAAAGATCAAACTTACGACGTTTGTGGATTTCCTCATGCTTTTTCAAAGTGGCATTGTCATGGACTTTCAACGGGCATTTGCTGAAAAAATTGAAATTATTAATTCTTCTTATTTAATTTTTAAATTATTACTGCTGTAAATTGTGGTACTAATTTTAAATTTATTTGATATTTTATCCCTGGTTTTCGGCTATTTGCAGGAATTTAACCAAAAAACCATGTTTTTCAGATTTCGTAAACTCTTAAACAGAATTAAATGTGGTAAATCGTTAAACTGGCAAAAACTTGGTTTGATTGAAATGTTTTAAATAGTAATCAATTGAACTCATTTAAATAATAAGCACTGAAATTTGTCCATACAAACCTGCATTCGTACAATTTCCGCTGATTGGTCGCCTCCTTGACTGGTGTATTGTGCTTTTTCTTCATTTTGCCATCACTTTTTGAATTCCCATTTTGGTGCCGCTTTCCTTTGTAATTTTCCATGTTTATAATAATTGTTTATTTAATTCTGTAAGAAGATCTAAAAGATTTTGAAGATTACAGATTAGATTACCAACTTTTAATTTATCTTTTCATGAGAGTTTTAATCTATTAATGTAATGACCCTATGTTGCGCTAGAATGGGTGTTGAAATGGAATAGAATAGGATGAGAAATGGTCAATTGATTGAAATTGATTTTATCGTGGACAAGGACAAATGAATGAGTGGAAGCTGGAAGGGAAAATCGGCCAAATAAATGTGGAAAAAAGGGTAAAATAACCAAAAAAAGGTGAATGGGATTGAGAGTAAATTATGCATAAACTCACCCCATTAAATGGTTTGAATTTGTTTGTTGACGATTTCGGCTACAAACAAGCCAGTCGATTGATGAATGGTATTATTGAAGCGAATGTGATGTTGATTCTTGAATGTTGATTGATAATGATAATGAAAATGAAAAATGATATTGATTGATGATATTGTTTAATGTGACGCGCGCTTATCAAATATCATGCAAGAAAATAAACAGTAAAAAATAAAACAAAAACGAAACGAAAAACGTAAATTTCATTTATTGATTGATGTGATGTTTGTTTGCTAGCTTGTTTTTAAATTGAGCTATTAAATAACTTTTTGATAAAATAAAAATATGCTCTTCTCATGTATATTAAAACATCATATATTTTCATATACTTGATAATTAATTTGAATCAATTCAATAAGAAAAAAAACATTTAAAAAAGTTATCAATTGAAAAATAAAAATATAATTGAAAATTTAGGAAGAAGCAGAATATACCACCAAATATTGCTAAACATGGAACAGATCACAATTATTGGCAGCAATACACTTCTCGGCAAGCATTTGGTCAAGTTGATTGAGGAGACAACGCCGACAATTTCCATCAAAATTTGGGACAATGACTGGAGCCTTTATGAGGCTTTGCACAATTCGGATGTGGTCAGTCATTTATTAGTGCACCAAAAAATCAATTCAATAAACTTCAGGTTTTCAATCTGCACGAATGTCAGGACTTTTCGCTGGTTCCAAACATTGAGAAGATGCAAAAGAATAATGTGGAATGTAAGTGAGGACTAAGAAAATCAATTTGATTTTATTAACATTTATTCGATCAATTTTTAGTCGTCAATGAATTGATTGAGAAGTGCAAATTGGCTGGTTGCAAACTGCTCGTCCATCTCAGCACCACTTACCTTCAATGTTCCACAAAATGGCCAAATGTTTGGGGCCGTGAGTCGGAAATGTATTGGCAAAAATATCGCCGTGAATGCCCATTCCCAGAATATTGTGAGGGCAAATTCGAGGCCGAACAACTCATTGGTTACGCTGGTAAAATATTATTCAATTCAACCTCAAAGCCTAACTCTCCAAATTTAACAGATCAATTCACTCGCATCATCGCCCGTGTCGGTGCATTGTACGGAGAAGATGATTGTCATTCCCTTGTTTGCGACTCAATTTTGGGCACTCAAAAATTTGGCATCATTCCTCGCATCAGCGACCCGAAGAGGATGGGCGTATTCCAGGTTTATATTTTCTTTATTTTAAACTGTAGTAATTCCTAGTTTTTTGCAGTTCACTTATGCTGCCAATGCGGCGGATGCATTGTTCAGTTGCGCTCAGAAAATGTTGTCGAATATGGAGATGGAAGAAGGAGAAGGCGGGGAAAATGAGAAGAAGCAGAAGCCAAAGGCACATCCATGCGAGACGGTGATCATTTGCGACAATACCCCACTGGATAATTTGTATTCACTTTTGCTGGAGCCAATCATTGGGAAGAAGGAAGAAAAGAAGAAAATGGCCGACATTGGAGCAATCGAGAAGGACAAAAATGTTGAGGAGGTTCCATTGAATGAAGTGGAAAAGGTTTTAATTTATTTTAATATTTTTGTAATAATTTCCATCAATTAGATGCCAAAAAGTAGCCCAACGGGAATTGACATTCGCGATGGAATTGGCCGAAAGAAGAGAACGGCATCGGCAATTGAGGAAGTTGACATTGCCTTTGAGGATGGGAAGAACATGAAGAAGGAAGAGGATGATGAGGATGGAAAGGAAGACGATCATCCGGTGGAATTGACGAAGGCAACAAAAGGCAATGGAGGCGGCGGCCATACGAAAAATATTCGATTGGGCCAATTTTCCATTCCATTCTCACTCTTCTTCTACCCATATTGGCTCCTCTGCACCATTATTTGGATTCTGAACCAAATTTTCGGCATTCAATGGATGAACACGGTTTGAATGGGGGAAGATTATTTAAAATTTCATATTTTTCATTTTGGTTCAGTTGCCATCGCCAAACTATGTGTATTTGTTGCTTCGTCATTGGACCTTCTATTCCGGCTATAAACTGCGCATTTTCTTCAATTGGCGCCCTCCCTACGACTGGCCCACCAGTTTGGCCCGTTCCCGTGAATATTATCGCCAATTGAAAGCGGACAAAGTGAGCGGCCCTTCCTGGTTGCCGAATCCAAATGACAATTGGGAGAAAATGACGATGAAATGAAGAGGGAATAAAATTGTTGAGAACCCACATCCGAATTGAAATTATTTGTTTTATTTAAAATTGACCGACACAAAATCATCAAAAATGATTCTCTCTTTATTTGTTTCCTTCCAATTTCCATTCCAATTATAATGGAAAAGATGTTCTCCAATCCATATTTGATTGCATAAAATGACTAAAATACATTATTAAATTTTTCACAATTTAATGTTAAAAATCCTAAATGTATTTTATCACATTCAAAAAAATCAATAAAATTTAATCCATAAATTTGAGCAATTGCCATTCAAATTCTGCACACCATAAATGTCGACCACGATCAGGCAGCCATTTCCTATTTTTTATCTTCATTTTTTTGGTGGCCAAATTCGACAACAGGTTTGGCAAAAGTCATGCACTCTTCTAACCAATTTTATGGAGTTCACTTTGATAAGAATTCCTCCATAAAATATATTCCACAATCAAAGAAACTCAAACCAAGCAAATTTAAAATGGAATAATTTTATGATTTGATTAGATTTACTGGAAAATAATTATATTAGCAAAATATTAGTTCATTACACAAATAAATGTATAAAATAAAGTCCAGTTCAACCCCAAAATACGCTCATCACTCCATCCACAGTCCACACAAATAATTTACAATGTCACTTATAAATAATAAATTGACCGCCTCATTTCGGTTATTTTGCCAAATCATTTGCTATAGGTTTTCTCCGGGTAATATTCACTTTTTTCTGTGAAATTTGCGCAAAAGTCTAGGAGACCGCATTCTTTTCCTTCGCTTAGAAGTGAATGAGGAATAAAGAAGGGAAATATGATGAGGATGGCCACCAATAAATTGAATTGTTTATAGTTCTGTTTACGCGATCACATTACCACATTAAACGCACATAAAAAATGACAAATATTCAAATAAGGCAAAATGCGATCCTTTTTTTAATTTTAGTTCAAAAAAAAAATAAATTTAATATTATTCTATAACTTTTTGCGCGTAAAATGTACCCATTTTCAGCAAATTATTTCCTTTGCAATTTTGATTTATTAATATGGCCTTCTTATTTTGCAATTGTTTTCTGAATTTTTATTAATTGATAAGAATGGGAAGATTGGGTGAAGGATGGGAATATTTGAAGGGGTAAATAAGTAAGTCCAACCGACAGAACAAACAATCCTCCAATAAGCAATAAAAATATTAAAAATTATTATTTATTTATTTAATTCCAAATAATTTTCAGTAAAAGAATGAATGCGCTTGTCCAATTCTTCGGCTATTTCAATTTTGGTGGCCAAGGAAATCTGCCAACAAACAATCAGCCACCATCAAATGGAACAATTTCACTTTATGGTGCCAAAAAGGAACAATCATCGACGATGGACGCGGAAACAGATTCAACAAATGCGAATCAACCGAGTGAAGTCGACAAGGCGGAATTGATGGCCGAAAGGAAACGAATGATCAGGTATTCCTTTTAACATAAAGATTAATAGGCACTTTAGACTAGTAATAAAAAAAATGTTCCTTAATTTAATTTAATTTTTAAATAAAATTTCCCCAGGAATAAAAATTTTAATATTTTTCAATTTCAGCAGCAAATGCCAAATATTTTATGCCAAAGATCCAATCGTTGTCTCCCGTGCCTCCATGCAATTTATTTTTGATGAGAATGGCAATCGATTCTTGGACTGTATTTCCAATGTTCAACGTAAACTTTCATAAAATTATTTTTAAATTACTTTATTTTAGATGTTGGCCATTGTCATCCACAAATTGTTCACCAAATTTCCACCCAACTAAGCCTTTCCACCTGCAATATTCGTTTCCTGTCTCCAATGCTCACAAAATGTGCCGATGCTTTGCTTCGAACACTTCCACCCCAATTGGACACTGTCCTTTTTTGCAATTCTGGCTCAGAAGCTAATGATTTGGCATTGCAATTAGCCAGGGATTGGAGTGGGGCGGAAGACATTGTTGTGTTGGAGCATGCCTACCATGGACATATCACTACTGCAGTAAGTGGTTTGTAAATAAATTTAAATATTTAATAATAGATTTTTCTGCTGTTTGATATGTGTAGTAGAGTTTAGATTGTACCGCGACTATGGTGCGCTTTTAGCGCAGATGGTAGAGCTATTGGTTTTTGGGTGGGCTACGAAGGTTCGATTCCCAGTGAGGGACAATGATTTCTTCAACTTTTTTTTTTAAATTTTATATTCTTCAGAAATTAATTAATGAGATTAAGATGGTAAATAATTCCAATTTTATCATTTTCATTTTATAATTATAATAACATTTTTCACATTTTCAGGTTCAAATGAGCCCTTACAAATTCCAACATGGTGCAAATATCAAACAACCTGAATGGGTTCATATTGTAAGTTATTCCATTTTAAATATTTCGAATATTAAATTCTTTTTAGGCACCAGTGCCGGATGTTTATCGGGGAAAGCATCGACTTTCCAATGATCAACTCCGATGCCCCAAACAACTTAATCGGGCTGGCGAATTATATGCGGAAGAAGTGCGAAAATTGGTTGAAAACATCGAATCAAATGGAAGACGGGTTGCCGGTTACATTGCTGAGGCACTCCAAAGTTGTGGTAAATTTACCATTTAAAAAAAATTAATTTATAAGATGTAATTTTAAAAATAATTGATTTTTAAAAAATCTTTAAATGTAATAAAATTTTTTTAATTAATTGAACTTAAATAATAATTCCCTAGCACTAAAAAATTAATGTGAATTTTTTAAAGGAGGCCAAATCATTCCACCGACCACTTATTTCCCAGCCATTGCCAATGCAGTGCATTCCCATGGTGGTTTGGTCATTGTGGACGAAGTACAGACTGGATTTGGCCGCGTGGGCAGCACATTTTGGGCACATCAACTTGGTGGAAAAGGTAGGAAATTTGAATAAAATAATGAATTCAAAATATATATTCTTTTCATTTTAATTATTATTTTCTTTTAATTTTAATTTTCAACCATTTAATTTTTTCAGATTTCATTCCCGATATTGTGACAATGGGCAAACCAATGGGAAATGGTTATCCAGTGGCAGCAGTGGTGACTCGAAGGGAAATTGCCGATAAAATGTGCGGAGCAGCGGAATATTTCAACACGGTAAGAATTATCCGAATTAATGCATATTAAAATTTTGGATTTAGTATGGTGGAAATCCGGTCTCATGTACAGCGGTGCTTGCCGTTCTCGATGTAATTGAGCGGGAAAATTTGCTAGAACATTCACAAAAAATGGGCGAAATGTTCGAAAGAGAATTGCATTTACTGATGGCAAAACATGAATGCATTGGAGATGTGCGAGGAGTTGGCATGTTTTGGGGGTTCGTTTTTCCCTTTTAAATTATCAATAAAATTGAATATTTATGACATGCATAAAATAATATATAAAATTTTTTTATTTATCCATTTTACAATTTATTAATTTAGATTGGACTTGGTCAAATGCCGACAGAATCGTGAACCAGCCACAGAATTGGCCGCCCGACTCATACTTAAATTGCGGCAAGAGCATGGCGTTCTTCTGAATGCTGATGGACCCTACGGGAACATTCTCAAATTTAAGCCACCTCTTTGTTTTGGTGAACAAGATTTACGAATGGCAATTGATGCACTGGATTGCGTATTGAAGGAATTAGAAGTGGAAGAAGAATTGAAAAAAATGAAAATATGAATTAAAACAATTTTTTGATTGCCAAATATATATTTGCCGTTTGCCCTAATATTTCTCCTAATAATCCAATATAATTTTTTAATGTATATTAAAAATAAAATATTTATTCGAAATTATTTGAAAAGCCTCTGGTTAAATTTGTTTGCCCTCATAAGTATGCTAGATTATAAGATTGTCTAGCTCTAATGATTTTGATCTTTTCCAAAGAGTAGCTTTGGAAAGCAGAATAAAATTAAAATTCACAATTTCAATTACAATTTGCAATTACAATTCGCAATTATAACTTAGAATTACAATTCGCAATAACATTTACAACTTAGCATTACAATTACAATTCGCAATAACATTTACAACTTAGAATTACAATTACAATTCGCAATTACAATTTAGAATTACAATTACAACTTAGAATTACAATTACAATTCGCAATAACATTTACAACTTAGCATTACAATTACAATTCGCAATAACATTTACAACTTAGCATTACAATTACAATTCGCAATTACAACTTAGAAGTACAATTACAATTCGCAATTACAACTTAGAATTACAATTTAGAATTACAATTACAATTCGCAATTACAATTACAACTTAAAATTACAATTACAATTCGCAATTACAACTTTAGAATTACAATTACAACTTAGAATTACAATTACAATTCGCAATTACAAGTTAGAATTACAATTACAATTTAGAATTACAATTACAACTTAGAATTACAATTACAATTCGCAATTACAACTTAGAATTACAATTACAACTTAGAATTACAATTACAACTTAGAATTACAATTACAATTCGCAATTACAAGTTAGAATTACAATTACAATTTAGAATTACAATTACAACTTAGAATTACAATTACAATTCTCAATTACAACTTAGAATTACAATTACAACTTAGAATTATAATTACAATTCCCAATTACAACTTAGAATTACAATTACATCTTAGAATTACAATTACAATTCGCAATTACAATTACAACTTAGAATTACAATTACAATTCGCAATTACAATTTAGAATTACAATTACAACTTAGAATTACAATTACAATTCGCAATTACAACTTAGAATTACAATTACAACTTAGAATTACAATTACAATTCGCAATTACAATTATAACTTAGGATTACAATTACAATTCGCAATTACAACTTAGAATTACAATTACAATTCACAATTACAATTACAACTTAGAATTACAATTACAACTTAGAATTACAATTACAATTCGCAATTACAATTACAACTTAGGATTACAATTACAATTCGCAATTACAACTTAGAATTACAATTACAATTCGCAATTAATAAAACTTTACGAAAACATTTTTCTAGGACTAAAATTTTATTTAAAATTTATATAAAGGAAAAGAATAGACGAATATTTGAAATTGAATAGAATGGTGATTATTTAAAATGTCAATGGCAGAAACAACAATATCATCGGTAAAAGGAAAAGAATGCATTGCATTTTTTTCTGGTTTTTAATTTGGAGTAAATATCAAGATACAATATTATAGGTAGATAAATTTTGCAGATTAAAGCTCAATATTTCTCTTCATCAATACTTTTTTCCTTCCAATTAATGCTCAAATGGTGAAAGTCGGCAAATTGTATTGTCCTGTCGCAACTTTTTACTGTCCAAATTTTCTAAAAAGCAAATAATTGTTGTTTTTAAAATTGTTTTACTGACTTAAATTGGCTGCCAATGATTTATTGTCATTTTGAGTGGGCGTCTTTGGGGGCGAAGGGAGCGGAGTGTTGCTTTTCATCATTCGTTCCAGGAATTGATCCACCTCTTTGAAGTACAGATTGTCGTGCATTGTTTCCAATGAACGTAAAGGGGGCCAAAAGCGTCGAATTTCTAGAATTGGACAATTCTTTTATAGAAGAATGTCTCAAATACAAACCAACCATTAACTGTTAGCTCATCCCCAGCATTGTAAGTCTGCAGGCGTGGTGCTGAAGAAGATCGACCAATGACGGCTGTGGCCAAAACCACACTGTTGCTGCTGGCTTTGCGCTTTGTTCTATCATTGAATTTTCCCATGAGCACATCGGTGCTAATCAATTTGTTCTCCGTTCCTGAAGTCAGCAAATTCACAGTATGATGCTTGAAGCGGTAGGGAAATCGAGGACGGCGCGCTGGAAAAATAAATTTTAGTTCAATTTTTAAATCCTAAATCATATTAAAACTTACTGGCACGATTTTGTTCCTCATCGTCCTCATCCTTTATTGTTGATGTCGATGGCCTATTGTCCATTTTTGCTGGTTGCAATCCGCCAATATTCCCTCCGTTATTGTTATTCATCGTTATTTTTTCAACAATTTTTGTCGATTGTTTTGACGTTTCCTCAGAATTTTTGGCTTCTTTTACTCCAAATATAATTCCTCCTGATTCGCCGCCATTTTCTTCACTTTTTTGCTTTGCAAATTTCACCTTCGATTCTGGCATTGTTCCCTCATTTTCTTTTTGTTGTTCAGTATTTGAAAAAATTGATGCCAATGGAATTCGAGTATTCGAAGGGACAGTCGCCTCAATTGGTTTATTTGATTTGGTCGAAACAAGTTGTTCTAAAATGGAAAGGAAATTATTAACAATACAATAATAAATTCATTATAATTATAAAAATTTTTTAAATTAATTTTAATTAATATCCCATATCCCTTCCTTTCTCCGTTGCTTACCTTTGCCACTCTTTTCTTGTGCCTCCTTCTTCCCCTTTCTGTCCTCCTCCAATTGTTTAACCCATTCCCCGCGGCCATGTCCTACCGTAGCTTGGCTCTCATCAACTTCTAATTCTAATTGGCCAATACCTTCCAAACATTCCTCTTCTTCCTCATCATCGTCATTTGGACTTCTTTCATCCATTGATTGTTGTTGCTGTTTTTGTTGGTTAACCTAAAATGAAAATATTAAATTTTATCATAACCTTTTATTTTTTTTTGCATCCAGAAATACCGTATAACCCGTAACCACATTTAATACCCCACCCACTATACCCAATTTTACCATTTTTTAAGGGTTGAAAAATGATTTCCCAATCTCCAAAGGTCACGGGCTTTAAAATGGCTTATAAGGTAGCTGATGATTATTCCATTATAATGTCCCCACCTTTTTATCGCAGGAAACATCGCTCATGGATTTGACGATTGGCTTGGACAGCTGATTATTGCCATTTCCTTGTTGTTGTGGTTTTTCGGCTGAATTATTCGTTTTTTGCATTGTTCCGCTTGCCAATTTGTTCTTTTCTTCATTTTGTTTTTGTTTTTCGCCACCACCCGCCGGATGCTTGAAAATGGATCGCATCATTTCATCAATACTCGTTTTTCGTTGACCATTTCCTCCTACTTCCCCTTCTTCATTTCCCCTTTTGCCAATCTTTTTGTCCTCATCTTTTTTTCCATTTTCTGCATCCTCAGTGCCCGGCGTTTTATTCGGATTTCGTTCGTAAGTAGCGTGTCTTTTGCGCAATGAATTGCTCAGAACATTGCCCGGTGGACTGTGACGGGCTAAATCGCCTTTGGCTAAAATAATGGAATTAAATTAATTAATAAAATTTATTTAGAATTAAATTAAAATAAAATTAATAATCAATAATTTATTTTTTAAACCTTTTCCAAAAAAAAACTCACAATATCCCTTGCCGGCACCGGATGCCGAAACTTCGTCCAATACCACCAAATTGACCGCATTCTCCTCTGTCAAATCATCGTCGTCCTCATCCGTTTCATTATTTTGTCGGCAACTTCCCGTACTTTCTTTGTGTTCTCTTTCACCAATTTTTTGTTCCGTTCCTCCTTCTTCTATCATTTCCGTCTCTTCACATATTGTGGCCGCTGCCATTGAATTTGTTGCGGTTGAACATTCTTCCTGCGGATTGGACAATTCTTTTGGCGATGGTTGAATGGCGGTTGAGGATTTTCGTGTCGGAGCTTCGCTGGTTTGAGAATAATCACTTTGTGCTCCACTGTCAACTTCACAGCTCAACGAATTCATCATCGATGATCCGGCACCGGTTTCCGAAGCAACGTTTACCGCTGTGGATGTGTCGCCGATCACTTCAGACATTTCCTAAAATTTTAATAATAAAAATTTTAAAATAAAGGACTATCTTATTTTGAAACCTATAAAAATGTTTTGTCCGAAAATCGAACCTGAGAGCCCCACACACTCTAAAGCGAGCGACATACCAATGCGCTAAAAGACCACAGTTCGTTCCCCTCAAATATACCCTTAAGATGCCTGTTATAATAGGAGATAAGGAAAAATGAAAAATTTACATAAATCTCCTTACTAATTTACAAATTTTTAAAGAATTTCACAAAAATGAATATAAATTGATTGGACTTACTCGATCACTATGATTTTCAATGCTGGCCGTGCCCGTCGAGGATGTATGTTTATGTTTTCCACCAATTTGTCCGCCACTGCCCGAATTGTTTTTATTTTTGGCCGTTGTTGTTGAACTTTTGCTTTCGGTGCTGGTTTTGTGCCGATTGCTGTAACGTGACTCATAAATGCGTTCTTTTTCGGTTTGAAAGCAGGGATAAAGGCCGGGTGAGAACAACAATTCAATGTGGAATCGATCTTTGCTACTTCTTTTGCTATTCCCTCCTCCATTTCCATTGTTTAGTAAATTGTCCTTTGCACTTTCAACGCTCAATTCTTCTTCAGTTCGGCTGTCCTCATAGACCATCAGCACCAATTGAGTCATACTTAAATTAATAATTAAAATAAATTCATTTCCCCTTAAAACTCACTAATTGAATTCAGTGACACCCGAGAGAAAATTCATTGCCCGTTGCCATTTTTTATCATCCGGTGAGCAAAGACCACCATAACGAATTAAATTGACCAAAGTGTGAATATGGGATTCACTGGTGAAATATAGACGAGTTCGAACATGGCGCTAAAAAATAATAATAATATAATTATAATTAAATATATTAATTTTGTTTTCTTACCATTGGAGTGGCAATTCCCTCGGAGGCCCTTGGATCCAGCCGAGTTAAACTCTCATCCGTGGCATCCTCCGATGATGAACTTTGAATGCACCGGTGCAAATCATTGCGTATTTTGGCCAACAATGGAGTGCAAACTCGTTGGGCAATTCCAATTTTGCTCTCTTCGCTAATTCCATATTCCTAAAAATACAAAATGGGAAATATTTAATTTATCGAAAAAGTATTGAAAATGGCAAAAATATTTTAATGGTTTGATCTTTGATGGTTTGTCCAAGACGCTAGACCTCTAAACCTTTGTACCCAATCGACAGATCTCGACGAAATTACATCGTTTGTAAATGATTTTGCTCGGTTTAAACTAATGCTAAAGTAGTTTGAACTAAAAACCAAAACCGGTTCAGAGGGTTTAAAACCAAACCTCTTAATTTTGACAAAACCATGAGAAATTATATACCAATCGATGCGTCTCGAAGTGTTTTATCGATTAAAGTATATGGTTTAGGGCTCTAGGACAAACCAATAAAATCGTTATAATTTTTTAAATTTTCAATATTTTTTTCAAATTAACAATCAAAAATAAATAAACGCACCTGTGGCACCACAATGTCAGCCATATTCTTTACGCACATATAAAATCGCTCAAATTCGCCCTCATTGTTAATGCACAAATCCGGATTATGTTCCATATCATATTTAATATTATCATAAATGTCCGGTATTTTGGAAATGTCAAATTCGTAGCCATCTCCAGTGGTCTTGCATGGTTTTCGAAATTCTCGCAATTCTTTTGTCCAACGTCGTTCGGCCAATTCCCATGATTCATTCAAATATAGGGTTCGATCTAAACAAATTAATCAATTAATTTTTGTATTTTCGAATAAACCTGTATTGTTTAATTTATGCCATCGAATTATTTCGCACATCCTCTGCACATAACCGGCAATTTCGTGGCACATTTTGCGCGGATTTCTGATAAATTCGAGCGCATTATTCATGGATCGATGACCGGAAGGGTTCAATGCCGGATAATCGTCGGGGTTGAGTTCACGGTCTTCCTTAAATTTGTGGAATAAATCAATAAAATTCTAGAGGGATGGGTTTATCAATTTTAATTGGAATTGGGAAATATTTAATTATTTTGTTAGTTTTTTAACCCAACCCAAATAAATGCCAAAAATAAACCTGCAATGTTGAATGCAAATATTTCTTGATATCATCCTGGAATTGCCGCGCATTGTAGTCATCATTCAGCAATCCATCGGTGTTCGCTGATTTGACCATTTGCACCAAAATTGGCGTCAATTCTCCTTCCAATGCCAATAGGCCTTTGGCAAATGCGGCTGCCGTCATTTGGACCCGGCCCTCGTCCGATGAATAAATCTTCAGGTCGTGTCGAAATGTGCTGTGGAGTCGAAGGAAGCCCAGTCCTTGAGTGTCCTCCGGCGAATCTTTGCCATCCGTCCTGCGAATGCCAGGGTAAAGTGTGCGGAACAGTTTGCCTAATGCTTCGGCTTGCAAAACTCCTTAAAATAATTTAATTATTTTGTTAATTTAATTCAATTTATTTTCTAATAATTCATTTAATTAAATACGAAGAATATTATTTATTTAAATCATTTAAAATTAATTATGAACCTGCTGTAGTCAATTCTCCGCCCCATTTCAATATTAACAAAAGTGTCGGTGGCACCGAATTTGCGTTGTTTGCCAGTTTTTGTAATTCATCTTGTGGCTGGTTGAGTTCAAGCGAAAGCTTCCCATCATTATTGCTATTTTTGTTGCTGTTTTTCTCCTTCTCTGCGCCCTTCGGTTTCAAATATTTCAATTGGACTTTGCGATTGATACCCGAAAAATGTCCGTACCTAAATTGATTGAAAATCACTCTAAAATTTTAAAATAATTCCCATCAAATCACAAAAAAAGTCAACAAAAAAATATTATTTATTTAACAAAACACAATAATGTTTAAAATGTTGACATAAAAATCAAAATTTATTCAAAAAATGTGAGCAAAAATAAATGTTAGATGTGCGAATCTTATTTGTGGAGAAAGACTGGGGGGTTAGTAATTAACAAAAGAGAAGAAGGTTAATGGCACCAAATGAATATTACTTAAAAATGTTAAAAATCAGCCAATTATTTGTGAATTTATTTGACATTAAAACTTTTGACCATCACTAACATTTCGAGGACAGTGCGCATTTGTTCCCAAATTTTGAGGGAATCCTCGCATTTTTCCAATTCACGTTCCAATTCTTTCGTCCCCTCTTCGCTTGAATTATTTTCCGAAACCATTTTATCCATTAATTCTTGTCTTTTATCCTAAAAAAAATAAATTTGTGAATTTAAATTAATTTTTAAATTTAAAAAACCTGATTTTCACTAAGTAATTGTCGAACCTTTAATAAATTATTTAATTAAATAAATTTTTAAATTATTTAAGGAGCTTACAATTTCCAAAACTTCCATCAATTGATTTGGTCTTTTCATTTTAATTTCCCTTTTCCTCACTCCATCGTATTTTTTGAACATTTGGAAAAACCGGTCATCCGTAATTGCCACTTTCATTTTCTGTTTAGGCGTTCGATCGCCGTGCCGAATTACGGCCAAAACGCAACGTAATTCCATAATTTTGCCACTCGGTGTTGAAACCAGCAGCGGATCATCTTAAATTTTATTTTTTAATTTATTCGAATTTATTTAATAATTTTGATGGTCAAATTTTTAATTAAATTGTCTTAACCAACCATCTTGATATGGAATATGCCACGGGATGGAGAGGCTGGTTGCCAATCGGCGCAAAATTGTATTGCCCAAAATTTTGGCTGTGTCCTCATAATATTTGGTCGAAGTTTTGACGAAAGAAAATCCGTTGACATCGCAAACATAAGAACGGCCATTGGCCCGGAGAAGGTCGAAACCACAAACGGATTGCTAAAATAAATGGAAAATGAAATTGGAATAATTAAAAAATAAAAACCCCAAAGGCGAGCACAACTCGACGAGCAATTGTTTTCTCCTTAGCCGTCAAAATAACCGGATAGCGTACTTCTTTCCCGTCCGAATCCCTTTCGACTTTTCCTAAATATTAAAAATATTAATAAATATTTAATTTTTTGGTCATACCATCCAATCCGGGTGCTTTTCTTGCCTCAGCATGAGCGTAATATGGCCCAACGGCGTAAACTTTCACATCAGTTCCATCGGCCGGAATGAATTCCTCGTATAAATATGAGCCTTCTTGCCGAACAGTGCTCACTGGCGAATACCAACTTGATCGATCATTGATCTGAAAATGAGGTAATTTAATTTTTCAAACCATAAAAAATATTATTTTCCTAAATTATTTTTGTAAATCAATCAATAATTTAAACCTTTCTGAACAATCTTTGAGAACCACCTCCCACCGAGCTGGGGAAATAAATGTGAATATTGTGGTCTTCGGCATTCACTGGCTTCTCCACGAATGGTTTATTGAATACCATTCCATTCACCTCAATATGGTCCGTATATTCGTGCAAAACGTCACCAACCACTTAATTCACAAAAATTAAATTATTCAATTATATTTTCTTCCTTACATTCTCCTTGTTCATTTCGCATCAAAACGCAATGTCGAGGATGGTCAATTCCGGCACGGGCCAATGTTTTGAATACTTTTCTTCGATCCAACTTTATTAATAATTATTTTTTTGAATTATTAAATCATCCACAAACCAAATCAAATTGCCTTTGTAAATCATTTAGAACATATGGCCTTCTCAATTTTTCATATTCAATTGCTTTTTTGAGCGGAAAATCGGTGGAATGAAAACTAATTAAACATTCACAAATTGGCCATTTCGTCACGGGCTCATTGAGAATGTCTTCTTCAGGGAAGATGACAAAGTCCAAATAATCCTAAAACATAAAATTGTTAATTGATTTTTTTGATGGCTGACTGACTTACTTTGTAATATTCAACCATTTTATTCATAATTGATCGCATCGGTTTGCTATTCGCCTTCCGTTGCATCGCACAAATTCCAATAATAATCTGGTAAATTGGTTAAATTCATTTATCAAATTTAGAATAATTTTACTTTCTTAAAATCTCCCTCATTCCCTGCATTCGTCGTGTTCGACCGTTCTCGATTTCTTCTGCTGGTCGAAGCCATTGGCGATTCTTCAATTGCACCAAATTTTTGTTGCTCGATTGAGCTGAATGAAAAGGAAGTTTTGGGAAGAATATTCTTTTATTTCCCGTATCATTCTGTATCAGTGACGGACATAATGGTCTCTTTATGGTCTTTTTTAGCTTTCAATCTTATCAATTTTTCACATTTATTTGACCAGACCTTAGCAATTTTTATCAGTTCCTCCTAATAGCCATATAAGGAGTTAAAAATAATTTAATCGTAATTGATTTACGCATGGTTTTTTAATAAAATAAAGGATTAAATGTATTGTCGATTGTACATACAAAAATATAATTGAATTGATAAATTAAATTTGATTAAAACTTTTATTTATTAATATAAACATAATATGAATCGAATCAATTTGAATTGGAACTAGTTATGTTTCGGTCTTTTATTTCAGTCGGTGGTGGATCCTTTGGCGGCCGAAGTTTGTCCCTCGCTCCAGTGAATGGACCAATCACGCAACTTTTCAACATATTCTTGTAATTAACCCATCGATGATATTCGTTGAACAAATTTGTTCCATCCGTTCCGGCTGCTCGCATCAATTGGGGTATGCCACCCGGATGAAATTCCAAATATTGGGTCACGTCATAAACCTTTAATATTACTATGTTTTGACTATTTAATTCCCAAAATGACCTCAATGTACCGTGTCGAACAGCAAAATCCAACAATCATTCTCGGTGTTATGCCTTGAAAGTTCCAAATGGTCAACAGATTTTGTGAGCGGATGCGGAGTCATTCGGCCTGCATTTGAAAGTCTAAAATAAATTTTTTATTTTTTTTAAATGATGAAAATTTACCTGATCCAATCGAGAAGTCCTTTGCCTGGCTTCAATAAAACTTTGTTTCTGCCCATCTCCGATTTTCCTTTTGGTTTCTGGGAAATTTAATTATTTGTAAACAAAATTCAATAAAAAAAAGTTACCGATGTTGTAGGAGCATTTATGCCAGGAATTCCTAATGAATTTTCACTCATTTTCTACAAACAATTCTAGCAGTTCGCCTATTGTTTTAAGATATTTTATGGAATTGGAATTCGAAATTCGACTTGAATTTCTTGAGTCTTGACTTGTGTGCTGTCCGCTTGTGAATTTTTTTTTCTCTGATTCTCACTTCTCAAATTTATTATATCTCCATTAAATATACATTATGCCACAAAATGAAAATTTATTTTGTTTTAATTTACCTTTCATTTTCTCACGACTCGATTTTTCGAGCTCTTTCGAATGAGCTAAGTAGAGACCGGCAAAATGTCATCTGCGGAATTCCGGATTTTTTTTTCTCTATTTTTTGCGGGAAGGATCCGGTGCTGGCAAAATCCGGCGCGGGATCCGGTCCGGTCTCTAGAGCTAAGCTTTCATTTGTCCAGAATACTTCAAGGATATTCGTATTTTCATTTTTATTTATTATTATATTTATAATTTTCATAGAATAAAGTTTATAAAAATTATCAATAATTACAAAAAAAGATTGAAAGACAGAAACACGCATTTTTGTTAATGAACAAAAATAGAAAAAGATGAGATTCATTTTGTTTGAGGATAAATGAATTGTTTAAATAAGAAAAAAGCTTCATCTAAAGATTTGACGGAAAGCATCAATGTCAGCATTCCAAATATGAGTGAGCAATTGGGACACACTAGTAGAATGGGCACATTTTTGGTTAGAATTAGAAGTAAATGGACATGTGGAATTTTGGAAAGAATGTCCGAAACATGGAAGTCCGCCTGGCTCTGGTTCGATACAATGTCGAGTCCTGTTTAAAGAAAGGATTTGTTGTTGTGTTAATGAAATCAAAAATTCATTCATCATTCATTAAACTTTACTCCCTGTAGAAAGACCTTATTCTTGTCCTAAGTGCTTGTGCCAAAATTGAAGGTGCTATTGTGTCAACCATTTCCGTTACAGTATCCCCATTTATGGTATCTCCATCCCCCTCCCCGGATCCATCCATATTTTCGGCCGTTTCCGTTGATTTGTCCATTCCAATGCAGGCCGTCCATTCACAATTTCCCGACCAATCGCCCCAATCTGACCATTGGCCATCGTTCTTTTGTGCTTTGGAAAGTGAGTGTGTGCATTATGTGCTTAATTTTTGGCCCAAATACTTTTGCACGGCTTTCCTGTTCCACATTCCACACTTTGTTGTGCAATTCCTTTGCAAATATTCCCTATTTTTGCATTCCTACAAATTCGGTGCCTTCTCCTCGTGGAGAATCCGCAACCCGGCGGGGTGCAATTTGACCAAGCAGACCATTCGGTCCAATGTGCATTTGTGCCAATTTGTGTGGGAATTGATGGTTCGAGAGAGGAAGAATTATTGGCCAGAGATAGAACTGTGTAAGTGCAAAAATGAAAAATTTGTGACAGAAAGAAAAATGTTTATTAAAATTAGATAAATTTGTGGTGTTGAAAATGTGCAAGAAAATGGCATAAAAAGGGGAAATAAATCATTGATGTGATTAATATTAGTATTTATATTAAAAAGACCACACACGTAAATGTCAAAAATTTAGGCCAAAAATGAATTTGAACTTACAGGTGCCACAAAGTGTTGGATCGGAACAAGCCTGCAGCTCAAAATCACTCCCTGAACATTGGCGGCCTCCATTTTTTGGCCTCGGATTGGAACAAAATCTAAATTCATTTCTCCATTTCACAGCCCTTCAAACAAAGGCACAATCAACCTTGCCCTCGATCTTTGCCCATTTATGCAAGGATTTGAACATTTAGACCATTCGCTCCATTCACTCCATCGACCATCAATTGGTGTGCCGGTGCATTTGGATTTAGGCGGATTGCATGGAATTTGATCAAAGGAGAAACCAATACAGTAGGCGCCACTGTATGAGAAATGAAATTATTCCAACTTTTTCCAATGAATTATTCCACCTTGTCAATGCCAATAATGCCTGAGGGCCTTTCCTATTAATCCTATCACCTATCGTACTCCTACTTTTTGCCTAATCATCCCATCATCCTATCAATCAAATATTAAATAAACACACATCCTTTTTCCTCTCCTTCAAATTTGTATCACATTTTCCGCACAATTAATAAAGAATAATTAAAGTTGATTCGTCTCTAACCCATATCCCATTCATTAGGCCATTGGGAGCTTTTAGTCCTCCGGTAAGGCCCGGGTGCTAGAGCCTAAGCCCAGCTCTCGCCACAAACTACTTCACTCTTTACCCTACATTATGATTAATACACCCAATTGCCATATTCAATTAGATAGTTTTAATAATTATTAATTATGTATTGGAATGAATTTTGCCTTCAAAAACGGACCGATTTGAGGGAAGCGGATTGGCGCACATTCTATTTCGAATACGGTGCCCCGTTTGGCCACAATCCTGCGAGCATTGGGACCAATCGGACCATTCCGACCATCCGCCGGCAATTGCCGTGCATTGTTGTTGATCAATGGCATCATTTTGGATGGATGGGATTGACGGGGTGCACGGTGATTGGTCAATTATAGAACCGGGACAAAAACCCTGTGGAATTTGAAGAATGAATTGATTGGAAAATTATTTGGGGACCTTCAATTGAGGATCATGAACTCGGCAAAAACGTCGTCGATATCGAGTCAAAGAGAAACAGGAACAAGCCGACCATTCGGACCATTCTGACCAGCCTGGATATTGAATTCGTTTCTCTTAATTAATGGGAAATTGCACAAAATTACAAATAACAAATCTGCTACCTTTTCCGTTTTGTTCCTCCACTTTTGTTCCTTCCTCATCATTAGGGCATTCCGGTGGTGTCGGATCACATTCTCGTTCCTCTCGCGAATATCCATCACCACATAAGAATATCAATTTTGCTTTGCATGTTCGGCTCCTCGTTTGGCGTCCATTTGGGCCACAGGTCACCGAACAAATACTCCATTCACTCCATTCTCCCCAACGGCGATCTTCTATAGAAAAAAGGGCAAATGATGATAAATTTAAGGACAATTTAATTCTTTCTTCATAATTTCGAGAGGAATTCTAACCATTTTGAATATTTATTGTCCCATCATCCGAGCAATTTGCTGCATCTCCGTGACATTCTTCCAATTCCACTCCAACCCCTCCCCCACAATCGGCTCCATCCTGACATGTTCGCATTCTTTGCCGCACTCCTCCTTGGCCACAAGACTGGGAACATGGCGACCATTGACCCCATTCCGACCATTTTGGCACAATCCCATTGGCATTATTATTTTCTTTTGTGGAATTGGCGGCGCTGGCCTCCTTCGTTGGATTCTGATGATCGTCGTCAGCTTCGAGGCAGGATCGTTCGCAAGTGTCAAATTCGATGGGGGCTCCTTTTTTGAAGGGGAAAATATTTGTGAATATTGTGTTTATTAATTATTGGTCCATGATTCCCTTAAAATAGTCTGCTTATTTTTGTTCATTTCTATTACTAATTAATTTGGGTATTTATGTATTATTTTTATTTGTATGTACAAATATTTTTAAGACCCCAAAATCATGCTATAGTTTCGCTAAATTAACCACTAGGTTAAAATCCCCTACTAAACCATTTTAGATCTTATTAGGATTATAGAAATTAGAAACACTCTAGGATTGATAATTCTCAAGGATATTAAAAATTAGCATGCAGACAAATAGGTAACTTACCTTAATTTCCACATAAATCCCAACCAATTTTCCCTACCTGCGCATGCCTCATGGCCCAATTCCGTCTCCTCCCATTGGCCATTTCCATTTGGATTGGCCACTCGGACCACACATTGCCTTTGCCGTTTGCGAGTTTCAAAAACACTGCAAGATGCACATTTTGTCCACGGTGACCAAGTTGTCCACTTTTTGGAAAATTATATTCACAAAAATTGATGAATGTCTCTCACTTGAGGACATGGCCCAAGGACACAACGTTTTTGTTCTTTTTGAGGCTCATTGTTTGGGCAAATTCCATTCAGACAGCGTCGAATTCGTTGTTGAATGCCTTGGCCACAAGAATGGGAACAGGCCGACCACAGAGACCATTCACTCCACACTGGGCTGTCCAAAATGCGGGAACAATCCTTTTCATTTTTGGTGAAAATGATATTTTTTGGGGAAAAGACCAACTTGAACATTGCATGTTCTGGCCTGTTTTCCACCCCCAAAACAGGGCTTTTCGCCACAAAAACGCTCACGGAATTGGAAACCAATGCCGCAACTCACTGAACACGGTTGCCACTGTGGAATTGAATAGAAAAAAATTAAACAAAATTTTTCAGAAATTGAATTATAATTATTCCCAAATGCCAATAATTTTGAATTTTCTTTTCCCCAAAAACTAACATTTCCCCAATGTTCATCTTCTTCTTTTTCCCCTGAATTTCGTTCATTTTCCTCCTTTTTCTGTTGGTTTTTGGAGCAATCAACGCTGGAATTGGTGCATTGCTCCTTTTGAAGCCATTCACCGGCACAACCCAATTCTGCATCGCCGGCTGCTTCTGCAAAATTTAAGTATTTTTTATATAAACTTTCTTCTACTGTGCCTTCAATTTAACATTAATATTCCATCTCTTCAATTAAAACCAACCGGGTAAACTGCATTTTCGTTCTCGACTTCTTTCATTGCCCCCATCACTATTACATTCACATTCCTTCCATTGGCTCCATTCTTCCCAATGGGCACATCCAGTTTTTTGGCATTTCTCCTCCTCCACCAATGGTTCGGTGCAATGTGCCGGAACAATGCTTAAACATTTCCTCTCCCTTCTTTTTGTTCCATTTTGGCCACATTCTCCAAGGCATTCACTCCAATCTTTTTATTAAAAAATAATTTATTTTAAAATGCCTTTAAGACTATTTTCAAGATATATTCTAGATTTATTGTTCCACTATTCCCCGGAAAAAATAAGAAAATTGGAATGTCACCCAAATAAATTACCGTAAATTTCCTATTAATACCCCCCTCTCTATTTGTACCCCCTCCCGACTTTATGGTACTGTACCGCTTGGCAATATGAACTTTTTAACAAAATTTTTAATGCATTTCTTAGTGCCATTCGGCTCTATAAAAAGCGCTATAATTTGTTCAAAAATGTCAACAGATAACAAAGTTAGACCCCAAATTTTTCCCATTTTTGTGGCTTCGAAAATTAGTACCCCTGGGGGTACTAATAGGAAATTTACGGTAGGCTTAAAATATTGTTCTTTTTTTATAAATTATTTGGAATTAACAATTTTTCATTTTGCCTAATTCAATTCAAGCCATAAATATAATCAAATCCAACTCCATAACTCTAATTATAATTCCTCTCTTAATTTATTATGAACTGACCATTCCAATCTGCATACAATTTTTCGCAAGGAGGCGGAATTGGCTCACAAGGTCGAACTTCCGTCGATTTGCCCACGCATTCCTTTATCCGGAATTAATTTAAATATTATAAATTTATTCCCTACAGTCTCAACGGGTGATCTACATTTTCGACTCCTCTTTTGGACTCCATGATCGCCGCATGTGGCCGAACATTCTCCCCAATCCGTCCATTGTTCCCATTTGGCCAACAATTCTCGTTTTCGATCGCCTTGACGAAGGGTTAGGCCCGATGAAAGTTGTTGTAAAAATTCCTCGCTGGGACAATCTTCTGCCTTTTGAACGATAGCATGGCCATCACAGGCCAACTGGGCAAAATGGGGAAAATATTTTCAAAAGGTTTAAAAATAATGATGATAGGAGATTTTTCAATAAAAAATTGACTAAATTGTGATATAAAATATTAATTCTCACATTTAAGCAAACACCGCCCACACAAAATTGGTTGGCCCCACACGGTGAACCATTCGGGAATTGCCCTTTGTTCCGGATCAATTCCGAATCACGGACATGGCACCAAATTTTGCATGGCTGCGTTGTGTCTGAACAATTTTTTTGGATGGAATTTATTCACTTTTGAATCTCACGTAAAAAACTGCCCCCGGCCAATTGACGATCCGGTCTGTCTCGATCATGGAGAATGGCATTGCAAAGGCGATCGCCATATTCTTGGCGTGTGAATCCTTCACAAATTGAGCGTTGGCCACCGCAAACCAGGCCTCGAACATTTGTGCCCTCACAATTTTTTCCTCCATTATTTGGGCTTAACAAATTATGGGAAATAAAATATTAAATTTATTCACGCTGGAGCAGTGCAAGTCCGAAGTTGGGAGATCAACGCAATACTGCCCGTTATTTGGCATTGAGTGACCGGACATTGCTTTTCGGCCGATGTCCAATCCGACCAACGGCCATCAATCACCGAAGGATATGGGCCCATTTCCGGGTGATGCCATCCCTCGCATTGACCTTGATGGCACCACTAAAATGAAAATATTCTCTTAAGACCATTTTTGATCATTGGCCAACTTTTTCGCCACCGCACCAACTGCCTTCCAATGCGGGGTGGGCAGTGGAAATAGTGGAACCAGAGTTGCCACACCAAAGAATGCGGCAAATATCCTGCCAATTTTGGGGAAATTAATAAAAATAATATTGCCAAAATGCCTCATAGGATCGACCATTCGGAATTTCCACTTGAAAATCTCGACCCCAAAAATATGAACATTGTTGGTCAGCCGTAAATCGTTGGCCAGGCAATCGACCGTCGCGCAAATGATCATGGCTAACAATCGATTCGGATGGATCCCGGAGGCAATTTCCTTTGCCACTTTCACTAAAAATGAAGTTTTCTTTTCAATTCCACAAATATTGATGCCTCATTAGGTAAATTAAAAGATTCCTCTAATTCATAAATGCAAAAATATTGGAAAATCCCATCTTTTCTTCCATCGCACTTACTCTAATTGTAAAAGGAATGCATTGAATTCGCGCACCGAACAATGACTCCATGTGGTTTTACCAGCCCCATTCACAGCTGACATTAGACAACAACTTCGTCCACATTGATTTTGGACACCATCATGCACCATTCCCATGCTATTTATTAAATTATTAAAATATATGATATGAAATTATATGGACAAAATTAGGAAATAGACAATAATTTTATTCAGTCAGTGCAATTCACATTTCCATTAATTCTTCTTCTCAACTCACTTATGTCCCATTTCATGTGCCAAAACAAAGGATCTGCCCAAATGGAGACCCTCGACAAGGGAACAAGCAAATAATTCGTCGCACATTCGACCCACAGGGGCCACTCCTGCCACACTTGACGTTGTATGGTAAATATCGTAGCCAGTCAAAAGGACAGCATGGTCCCAATGGCCAGGGTCTGTCAAATCGGTGCCTGGATTGATTCGTGCCTGATGGCGGCAAAATGAATCCAACTATAAATTGGCATAGAGAAATTTATGAAAAATAATAAATAACTATTAAAGCATATTTAGAGAAAATAGGAAAAATTAGGCATAGTTGACAGTCTGACCAGTGTTTGTGCCTGTCCATTTTTATGAATTTCGGTGGCCAACGGGGCCGGTTGTGTTTTCCACATTTCGAATCGAACAATGACAATATCCAAATTTGGCGATAAACTCGGCTGTTGATAGAGGACATGAACATTGTTGATCAATGCCAATGAAAAATCGGTCAAATGTTGTTCCGGTTCAGCAGTGAATTCCCTTTTGAAATGTTCAAATAATTGTGAGTCCAAAAAGAGGCCAATTTCCTGTAAATTACAAAAAAATTTGAATATTTTTTTTTAAAACAAACAATGAATTTTGAAATTTTGATCCTACCATTATTTCCGAATATACTAATTTCTCTATAAAATTTTAATAAGCCGTTGCCCAATTTTTTTAAAAGACTGACCAAGGTGATTGGATCCAATTGAGGGAAAATGAACAATGAATCAAGTTTTGCAGCAGAAGGAATCGTATAATTGGCCAATTCCGGTGGCAAAATTGCTGGATTCGCTGTTTAGAAGAATTTGAAAAAATATTAAATTTATGAAAATGGGTAAAAGGAAGCGGGTTTTAATTTATTCGAATGAAGCAAAAAAGCCATTAAAGCAAGCATTTTATCAAACAAACCAATTTGATCCATCATCATTAATGTGGATGGAGGCAGTCTCTCCATTGGACGAAAATTTCGACGATGCGCTTTCAATGTTGAAAGCGGCAATGGCGGAGGCAAAAAAGCATCAAAAATGCTGCTGTCATTTCCAAACTCACCGAGAACGTCACAAAATAGTTGTCTATTTTCATTTTGATCCTCCTCATCCTCTTCAATGCTTAATTTATGTGGCCCTTCTTTTTCTTCGGACTTAAAGCCAAAATTAATATGAACCGGACACAAAAATCATTTACCAAACTCCTTTTCCATCTCCTTTCATTCTTTTGCTCATCATTGACCAAAAATGTATCTTTCGATGTGCGTTTTATAGTGGGAAAATGTTCAAGAGGATTCAGCAATGCCGGGTGCCGTTTATACACCAAATAGTGGGTTTGGCCCTGTTTAATCAATTGAAATATTATTCATTATTTTTAATATTTTCGTCAAATAAATAAGGATTCTCTTCTTACTTTTTTTTCGCGCATTCTTCTTATCCTTTCAGGCAATGTTTGTAGCACAAGAAAATGTTCATCATGGACAATGACGCCCATCAATCGATGGCAATCGGAAATGGCCACATGCAAATGTTGTCTTTTGTTTTGCTGATCCGTAGAGAGTAGTCGACCTTGGAAATGGCAATTGGTTCGAATATTGCTGGGCATGCCGCTGTGTTGAATTCGGCTGTCATTTCCTTCCCGAAAAACTGAGATCTATGCAAAATTGCATTAAAATGAGGAATATGGATTATTAATTTATGGAATTTAATGGCACAGTATGCAATGGATTCCGAATCTTGAGGAATCTATATTTGAGTTGAGTTTTGATTTTCCCTTATTAGAGAAAATTGATGCTGTGAAACGAGGGAAAAAAATCATCGAATTTTAGTAAAGAAAAGAAAGTTGTGACAAAAGGCATTCAGAATTTAATAAAAAAAATCACTGACCAAATGAGGACTTAGAAGTTTGCGATTTGGCCACAATTCAATCAAATACGTGGAATTCCATACACGAAAATGCAATCGTCGGAGTTCACCTTCCAAATTGTGTTCCCGACGAAATGAGTCCAACAAATGGTAGTCGGGCACATCCTAAGAGGAATATTTTTAGCCAAAATATGGAATAGAGGACTAACTGAATGCCTGCTGACTCCAAAAGTCTGCTGCAATTCAGGAACACTGAATTCATGATGAATCGCCTGAAAATTAGGAAAGAAAAATAGCAACAAAAATTACATTTTATGAAGCAATATAATTAATTGACTAATTAAAAATTTTTAATTGGATTCTTTTCCTTAGAATAAAATTCTTTAATGATTTATAATCCATGAAAACAGAATTCCACGCTAATAATTTAATTCGAATGGATGACTCACTTTGCTTAAGGGAAAAATCAATAGAAGCAGAAGCCAAATTCGAAGAAACCGAATGCAAATATGTGGAAAAATGGAGGAGGAAAAAAGAAAAGGAATATGGGGCCAAGCCGCCGAATTCATTGCCAATTCCTTGACATTTGCAAATAATCTGATAAAATTAATACAAAATGAATAAATTGGATTAGAAAATGATCAAAAAATGGCGGAGATTCATCGGGCAAATGAAAGGGGCACAAAATTGGATAAAAATTAATGGCGTTCGACGGCGCCGTTCCAAACCAATGGACCTTGAAAAATGGGCGAAAATGAAGAAGCGAAGGAGGAGGATGGAAAGTGAAAATGGATGGAATGCACGGCGCGCGGCTTAAAGCTAATAATCAAAAAATGCTGACCAAAAGAAATGGATGGGCGAAAAATGCGCGTGGGGAATGCAAATGAGCCACAAAAAGGAGGAATATGGACGAGAATCAATTTGTGGATTTTGGGCAGATTACCCTTCCAAAAATCCTTGTAAATGTTGATGATGAGTCCAAAAGTGGTGGGTGGATTACGCCGTAATCAGCTGCATCATCCACCCCCATTTTGGATGGACCCATAAACCAGTTTATTATGGGGACTTTGGGATGAAAAGAAGGCGCAAAATGAGGAGAAAACTGACAATGAAATGGACGATGGACGGGCGGCCCAAAAGTTAGATGGAAAGGATATATTATATTTTGATTGTGGCTTTGGGGGATTTGGGAAAGCTAAATGGGCTGAATTTTGCATAAATTAATTTATTAGCCACTTTCCTTGCTGACTTGGCACAAAAAATGGATGAGGAGGAGATGAACGGATCAATTAGAATTTGGATTCATTTAAAGGAGACAATTTTGGTGTGAAATTCCCCTGCGGGAATGGATGATGGGAATGCCCATTTTCCCTCATCATTCCAATTCAATGGATGTTCAAGTGTCCGAGCCCCCCAATATTCACAGTCAATCAGCCCTTTGAAAAAGAGAATAATGGACAAAGCCGATGTAGTAGGAGGGGAATTGGATCGGTTGGAGATTTTATGGAATGGAGGAGAATTTTGACTGTTTGGATTTGAATAGATTTGGGGAATATTTTATGAGGAAAATGGACATTTATTTACAATTGACTATGAATATTTGGCCATAATGGATTGACGGAAGCAAATATTCAGCTGAATGGAATTTTGAATGCAAAAGTTGAAAGCCATCCATTTCCTTCGCCATGAAATTTCCAATAAATTTGCAAAAAAGGAAAGTGAAAATTTTACTACACCAACAAAATGCGCCAGCGGGAAAATGCGTTTGCCCAACAAGAAGAAAGGATGGGATTTTGTATTTGATGGGACCATTTGGCGCGCAAGGATTTTCGGCGCGATTGCCGCCGGGGCTATTTTAGCACCATCACCAGCTCTGCTGGTCGGTCCGCTGGATTTGCAAATGTTTTAAAAGGGAAGCGGGAGATCTGGGATAGTGCAAATTTTGGGCTAGTGTGAAGGCACAGACCACAGATCGGCGGCTAAACAATGTGACAGGCATATTTTAAGCTGAATAAAAAAACTGGGCTTGTTTTGGAAACAAGTTGAATTTGGAAGAAGACACGATCCAATTCCCCTTTCTCCGCAGGTATGGGATGTTCCGGATACGGCGGATGAGATGGAGCAGCCTAAAATTGTCTGCTGGAGAGGATGAGCCTCCATCCCCTCACTCGCGCACTCCCTAATACAATTTTGAATGGCGCTCACCCTGTGCTCATCCTGTTTTTTCTTCATCATATTTTTCATTTTCCATCAAATTTCAAGCTTTCCACCTTCATTCACTTAATAAGACAAAAAGAAGCTGTTGGATGCCACTGTTGAGGAAGAAAAGCCAATACAATAAACTTGTTTTAACTTTTACGAAAAGAAGGTCATTATTTTTCCTTGGGAAATCCAATCTTTAGGCTAATTTTTACTTTAGAAATCAAAAACATTAAATATAATGACGAATACGGAATAATGATTGCACATCAACCTAGTTTTGTCTCTTTTGCCTTGTTATCTAGTGGAAAATAAAATGAGGAAGCTTTTTTAAACTCTAAATGATACAATGTGATTTTTTGGCCATAAAATGTTTTCCAAACTCTTAGCCCTCTTTCCAAAATTATGGGCCTTCAAATTCTGAATAAAATTTCCTAATTTCCAAATACACTGTCTAGGGGCAATTTTAATATCCAAATATTGCTTTTCCAATCGAATGTTTCCTTCAATAAATTTTAGATTCAATTTAGTAAATAATTTACAAATTGCAATAATATATGAAAAAATTTTACAAATAGTGGGGACTTGTTTTTTTTTTCATTTTCCTATTTTTGTCACTTGATTTTTTTATCTTTTTTCGCCTTTTTTATCTTTTTTCGGCCTTTTTTTATCTTTTTTTGGCCTTTTTTTATTGTCTTTTTTTGGCCTTTTTTATTTTCTTTTTTTTGGCCTTTTTTTATGTCTTTTTTGGCCTTTTTCTTTTTTTGACTTGGCCTTTTTCTCTTTTTTTTTTGGCTTGGCCTTTTTTCTATTTTTTTTTTTTTGGCTTGGCCTATTTTTTTTTTTGGCTTGGCCTATTTTTTTTTGGCTTGGCCTTTTTCTTTTTTTTTTTTTTGGCTTGGCCTTTTTCTTTTTTTTTAGTCTGTCTTTTAATGGAATCTGCTAGAATCGCAATCCGAATCCTAGTTTGGCTTTCCTTTTTGAAGGGATTATATGGGCATGATGGGAAAAATTATGTATGGAAAGCACACAGAGGAAGAAATAGGCGCATTCCTTTGTATGCCCCATCTCTCACCCATCATTCTATTTTATGTACATTCTCTTTATCTGCTCCTCTTAACAATTATTATATTTCTTTCTTTTCTTTGTCTGCAATCTACATCCATCTCCATCCATCCAAATATCCATTCCAATTCCGTTCGCTCCCAAATTCATTTTCAAAAATCACCAAAATCCAAAACAAAAAACCTTATAAAATTTTTTCCATAAATGGAATGTTTTAAAATAATTTCTAAAAAATTAAGGTAGTTTTTTACAAGATGAAGAAAAGTGCTATTGGCAACAACGCATCGCCTAAACAATCGGCCAAACAAACTTCACCGAATAAACCACTAAAAAAGAATTCAAATTCTGTGCATTCTACTCCTAAAGGTAACAATATTCATTTTTTTTTATTATTTAAAGCACAAAATTTAGACGAAAATCGGCCACCAACATTTAAACAAAAGGTAACTAAAAATAAATGCCATCCATTAATTTTTCATGGTTTTTAGCCGTTAACATTTTACTTTGAACAAAAATCAAAAGGGGTTGAAACAAATGCTGATGATAAATTAAAAGAAAATGAATCAACTTCTGTTGATGATGTGATTTGTTCGCCAACACCAATTAAGAAGGCCAAAATAGCAATTGGGAATCGAATTGAAAGTCCACGGGAAACCACCAATTTGGAAAAGAAAAATGATAAACGAGAACAAAAGGAAACAATGAGAAAGCCAATATGGCGTCGAGCCGAATCCGAGCAAAAACAACAACAAACGATGGTGGAGAAGGAAGATGCTCCGGCACCAGATTATGTGGAATTAAGCAAAAAACGAGTCAAACGGCTGTATAGACGGTTTGTCTCCGAAAGTAATTGATATCCAATAGAAATTTTAGTCTCAAAATGAACTTAAATAATTTGGATAAGGAGAATTTTTTGCACGAAATGAAATCGGCGGCACTTCTCAATGAAGAACAAATTTGCACAATTCCAAATCAATTAATCCGTTATTTGGTCAAAAAGGAAGCAAATCAGCATAAAATGGAAATTACAATGTAAATATTTTTATTAATTCAAAAAATAATTTGATTTTAGGCGAAATATGTCGTTAGAGAAACGCAAAAATTATCGTCGTGAATTGAAGGAGAATATGGCGAATTGGACCAATTTCAATTTTGATAATTTATACAATGAATTTTTGGCTGGCAAATATGAAGATTCCAAATTGGCATTGGCAGAAATTGGCGAAAATAATAAATTGCAAAAAGATATTCCGAAATTCGTTCAAATGTTCCCAATGAGAGAAGATTTGGCCCAACAATTTGGTCGCACCCTTGGAATATGCCAATTTTTCAATGTCCATTGCAATTTTTTGCATCTAACCAAATGGAAAATTTCGGCAACCAAATTATTGGCAGCAATTGGCGATGGAAAACAAAATGAAATTCAATCAATTTTGATTGATTCAATGCTCAAAGTTTTGGTGAATTTTTTGACCAAAGGAAAGAAAACCGGCGGTAGGCCAGCAAAGGTAATTTAAATAAATTAGTAAAATTAATAAATAAAATTCAGGTTGAAGTGCAAGAACGATGTTTACGGTCGCGGGATATCAAAACGGCAGTCAAACCCAAACCAAATGCCGAATTAATTTCCTCCATCAAACATTTATTGGAAATGCAGAGAAAAGAGGAACAAATTCAAATGGAAGAATTTGTTAAGGTTAATAATATTATTATTCATTTTTAATAAAATAATAATAATTTTAGTTGTCGACGGCATTGACCGAATTGGATGATTCCCACAATTATCAATTCTTCTGTTTCAATGTTGAGGGCCAAATTTCTTTGTTGGAGAATTTGATTGACCAAATTATTGTTTTGGATTCATTTCATAATTATCAAGAAAATGATGAAATTGCCGAAAATGAACGGGAACAAAATGAATTGAATGAAGAGGTTTTGTCCTTTGGAATAAATAATATTAAAATTAATTTTAAATTTTTAGATGGAAAAATTGCAACAAGAATTGAAGGATTTGGAAAAGGAACATAGTGAATTTGGTGATTTAACAATATTGACGAGAAGAAAAATGGGCGATGTGAACAAAAATGAGCAAAGACAAACAAAAATTGGAAGGGAATTGGAGGATTTGGAAGAACAATTGGCTGAGGCAAAAAGGAACAAACGGGTAAAAATTGAATTATGAATATTTTAAATTAATTATTAATTTAATAGCTTTTGGAATTCATTGGAAAATATCGAATTCAACCATTGGGCCAGGATCGATTCCATCGATATTATTGGTTTTTTGCGGATTCGCCCGATGGAAATGGAATTTATGTGCAACAGCAGGTAAATTTAATAATTAAATGATAGAAAAAATTAAATATTTTTGATTAGGCATGTCCATTTCACAATTGCCCTTGGTCTTCAACAACTACGAAAATGATGGATGGAGAAGAAAAGGAAAATAATAAAATGGAAAAGGAAATAATTTTAATGGAAGAGGATGGAAATGAAAAGGAGGATGAAGAATGCAAATTTATGGAACAAATTCAGGAGAAAATTTTGGGCAGGTTGGTCAAAAAATTAGCAATATTTTTAAATAATTTTTTCCATTAGACCCTGTTCTGGTGAACGCAAAGAATCTTGGTGGAAAATTGAGAATACGGCTGAATTCAATGAATTGATGGAGAGTTTGATGGGCCGCGGAAGACGTGAACATCATTTGAAGCGAACATTGATGACCTATAAAGATTTAATATTGGAAAGATTGAAGGTGGTGGAATCTTTGGAAAATGAGGAAATTTTTGATGCACAAAACTAAATTATTGAATTGAACAAAATAATTAACCAAACAATCTCAATTTGAAATAATACTCACAACATTCACTTTATTATTTATTGATGCCATTTTATTTTATTTTTGCACTGCCATGCCAACCAATTCCTCAATATTGACAGACACATTTTTGCAATAAAAATTGCTTCACAATTAATTTAATTGTACATCTTCGTGAAAATTAAGAAACAAAATAACACGAGAAAAAGTTCGATTTTGAAAAAACTCGTTCTGATTTCCTTTCCGGAAAATGTTTTTGTTTTGTTCTGATTTTCATTCCGGAAAATGTTTTTGTTTTGTTCTGATTTTGTTTTGTTCTGATTTCTTTCCGGAAAATGTTTTTGTTTTGTTCTGATTTCTTTGAATTTATTTATTTTTTAGTCACTATCTATTCCATACAATTTGCCTAGGAATTTGCCTCATTTGATTAATGGCCAAATTGTTTTGGGGGAACATAAGAACAATTACCCGGAGGCAACAAATAGGGACCCACCCAACTCCCAACACCAACTTCAGCGAAAACGGCGGGCCAGATGGCCTCAGACCGCTGTTTTGTTTGCTTGGTTCATTCGCACATCAGCAGCAGTTGATGCTGCTTTTTTTGCACCGTCAGAGAGGGTGGTTTGGCCCATTTCTCCCTTCCAAATTTTTTTACAACGGAAGCAAAAACAAATGGCCAACAAACAAATGGACTCATCAATTGTGAGAAGGAAGGGAGGAGGTAAATTGAATGGGCCAATGGATTCCATTTCCTTCCATTCTTTTCGCTTCTTTTAAACCAAAATATTCTCCGATTAAATTCCTCCGCCCATAATTTATCGTGCCAAAAACATTCCAAAATGTTCTTTTTCAATCGCTCAAATTCATCGTCAAAAATAATCCAACATATATTCGGCATTCCATTCTTTTCCAATTCTTCTCGTTTCATTGCCCTACTAATCCTCATTTTGTTTCCAACAATAAATAATTCCCAGCAGCCTTCTCAAAATTCCACATCCTCTCAAATCCTTGAAACCTCTTCACCCTTTTCTGACCTCGTTCCACATTTGGCCACGGAAGCCGTCGAGGTGCCGGCCAGCATTTTGGATGGAAACACCGATCAACCATTGGAGCAATATTTTTGGGAAAAAGTCCATCGGCGCGAGGATTGCCCTCTGAATTGCACAACAAATTCATCATCAACTCAAACCCAACAACTTCAATGTTGGCGACTTTCAGGGTAAAATTAAAACTAACAGAAGGGAAAAAAGAATCTGGGTGAATTCATTAACCTTTAATTGTATTTAATTTCTGAAAATTTCATTTTTTTAACAGATATTTGATTCCATTCATTTGTTTGCCCACCGATTTTGACCCAAATTCGCCATTTTCTCCCAATGGAAGGCAAGGAACCAAGAATTGGCTTCAATGGATTTTGTCACTGACAAATGCCGAATTAATCATTTTGGCTTTACTTTTTTTGAACACTTTTGTCGGCATTTCAACTTGCATTTGTGTTTGTGCCAGAAGAAAATGTTTGGGCGATAAATTTTGAATCAATTTATTTTTTATTCATTCATTTTGATTTTGATAAAAAGAAATATTCGAATTTGCACAAAGTTTAAAGGGAAAAGCCACTTTCCACTTTATAGAGTGAAGAGCAAGTGAAAATAAAATACAATAAAGAGAACTCTGAATATGTTGAATTGAAGTGATAAAAATTGATAAATTTTATAAATTGTTTTTGTTTGTTTGAGACTGAATTGGATTGGTTTTGACCCGTTTTTTATTGCATTCATTCATGTAATTAACTAGAGGATTGACCATTCGAAAATGCTTCATTCCCATAGGCCATTGTGGATTCTGCGGCTCCATTCATCGTTCCTTCATGGATTGGATCACGGCTTGTGCTCAATTGGCCACCGTTCATTTGTTCTCCATTTCCGTATATCCAAGGGGCTTGTACCGTCAAATATTCCTCTTGATGGGCCAACCATTTTGGGAAATGTTGAAAGAAATTGGCAGAAAGAATTGACATTGATTGAAGGCACTGAAAATTGAAAAATTATTCAGAAGGCAAAAGGGATCAAAATGTGTGAATTTTCGATAAATATTTCTTAAAATTGACTAATTCCTTTGCCCCAAATTTACCGTAAGCATCAAATAGAGAAGGAAGGCCAAATAGATGGAGCCAGGTCCAATGAGAATAACCCATGCAAGCCATGTGCCATCCAATGCGGTCAAAATGTAATCAAAGGAGAAGTACAAATTGATGGAAATGACAACACAGGAAACCAACAATGCGAAGACCTTTTTAAAAGGAGAAAATATACATTTATTATTGGTGGGTTTAACTGTACCTGTCCGGCCAATGAGCTGCGAAAATCGAACATAATTCGTCGATGTGCGGAGAAAGTGATGATTGGAAGTAGGGCAAAAGGCAGTTGGACCATTTGGACACAATTCAGCAAATCATTCATTCCGGTCAAATTTTGGACACCTTCGGCCTTGAGTGCCACAAAAAGTGTGGGCACAATGGCCATTGAGCGGGTGAAGAGGACACGGCGCCATCGAGGCCATTTTATTTGCAAAAATCCTTCCATGACGAATTGACCAGCATATGTTCCAGTCATTGTGCTGCTTTGGCCAGCGGCCATAATGCCAATGCCCCAGACATAAAGTGCCATTATGCCGAATTGACAGCCGAGGAAAATGCCACCTTTATAAATGTCGGCTTCTACTGGATTTGTGTCGTTGGGAAAGAGTTGATGGTCTGGAATCGTGGTGCCTTGGCACTTGTCATACTGGTGAAAAATGGTGGATATTAAATATTTACTTAAAATATGTGATTTATATTCAAATTTAATTGAAGTATGCCTTTTTCTCCTTATTGTTAATAAATTTGAGTTAAATTATTAATTATTACCGTAAATATACTCTCTCAATTCCCCCACTCTCTAATAATTCCCCACCCCCGATTTTGAGACCCATAGTTCCTGGTTGCGTGAACTTAAAAATATTTTTTTTGTATTTCTTAGTTCCCTAAAAGGCTCTAAAAATCCGCTATAATTTGTTCAAAAATGTCCACTTATTAAGGTGTTAGACCCTAAAATTTATCAATTTTTAAAGGATTGAAAAAAAATCTATGGGGAATTAAAAAGAATATACGGAATACGGTAAATACAGTATTCATAGAAGGGAAAAGACTTTTTATATTCCACCCAATCAAATCCAATTTCTCACTCACAATATCGGCATTTGTTTTGCCAAAAAGGCCATGCGCAAAGACAGCAACCACGAAAAGATTGATAAAGAAACTGCAAGTCAATGCGATGGCACATTCAATGAAATAATAGAGATTGGCCTCGGACACATTTTGGCGCCGACTTCGATCAATTCGACGGCTTTTGACCAATGCGGAATGGCTAGAATAAATTTAATTTTTTGATTTGACAAATTTGAATGCTCACAGATAAAGGTTATGCGGCATTATGACTGCTCCAACCACACTGACAGCTTGCATAAATTCCTTTCGGCCACAGCCAGGGCAAAATGGTACAAAAGTGCCTTCAATCAAATCCACAAATTCCGGTTTAGTGATAAAAAACTGAAAAATTAATGGAAAAAATGATGTGGGAAATAAATTAGCAAACTTCATAGCCAAAAGTGATGGCCATTGTGGAAATTAGGAAGGCAAAAATAAATTCCAATTTGCGAAACCCATAGCGGTCAATGAGCAAAAATGTGAATGTATCGATCATTGTGACAATAACGCCGACATATAAAGGAATCCTTGAAGGGATTAGCGGTACAGTTTTTTGAGATTAATTATTAATTTGTTTGGAGATTGGGATGGAATTTTTGGGATGAGAGAATTTTAATATCGTATCTTTAGTTCAAAATTGGAAATTTTTTTTTGTTTTGTTCTGATTTTCATTCCGGAAAATGTTTTTGTTTTGTTCTGATTTTCATTCCGGAAAATGTTTTTGTTTTGTTCTGATTTTCATTCCGGAAAATGTTTTTGTTTTGTTCTGATTTTCATTCCGGAAAATGTTTTTTGTTTTGTTCTGATTTTCATTCCGGAAAATGTTTTTGTTTTGTTCTGATTTCATTCCGGAAAATGTTTTTGTTTTGTTCTGATTTCTTTCCGGAAAATGTTTTTGTTTTGTTCTGATTTTCATTCCGGAAAATGTTTTTGTTTTGTTCTGATTTCCTTTCCGGAAAATGTTTTTTGTTTTGTTCTGATTTTCATTCCGGAAAATGTTTTTGTTTTGTTCTGATTTCATTCCGGAAAATGTTTTTGTTTTGTTCTGATTTCTTTCCGGAAAATGTTTTTGTTTTGTTCTGATTTTCATTCCGGAAAATGTTTTTGTTTTGTTCTGATTTTCATTCCGGAAAATGTTTTTGTTTTGTTCTGATTTCCTTTCCGGAAAATGTTTTTGTTTTGTTCTGATTTTCATTCCGGAAAATGTTTTTGTTTTGTTCTGATTTCTTTTCCGGAAAAAGTTTTGTTCTGATTTCTTTTCCGGGAAAAGTTTTCTTCTGATTTTTATTCCGGAAAGTGTTTTTGTTTTCTGATTTTCATTCCGGAAAATGTTTTTGTTTTGTTCTGATTTTCATTCCGGAAAATGTTTTTGTTTTGTTCTGATTTTCATTCCGGAAAATGTTTTTGTTTTGTTCTGATTTCATTCCGGAAAATGTTTTTGTTTTGTTCTGATTTTCATTCCGGAAAATGTTTTTGTTTTGTTCTGATTTTCATTACGGAAAATGTTTTTGTTTTGTTCTGATTTCTTTCCGGAAAATGTTTTGTTTTGTTCTGATTTTCATTCCGGAAAATGTTTTTGTTTTGTTCTGATTTTCATTCCGGAAAATGTTTTTTTTTAAATAATTTTGATCCAATTTGGAAAATTAAAACCATTTTCTAAACCCAAATAGGTACCATCCATTGGAGAGGAGGGCAAATGCGATGGCCGTTCCAATTACTTCTTGCATATCACTGCCTGCCAATTTCCAATTTAAATTACCCTAATTAAGCACCAAAAAACCCACAAATGATGGCAATTTCGATCATCACCCAAAGCAATAATCTGGGCATTTTTGGATAATATTCATAGGCAATTTCGGCCATATTTCTCCCCGAAACGACACCCAATCGAGCGGACAATCGTTGGAGGAAAAAGCCAATCACGTGGGCCATTAAAAGCACCCAAAGTAACTGAAACCATTTATGGGATGCTTTATTCCAAATTTTCTCCAATTTATTTGTAAATATTTAAATTTTCTATTCTTTTTCCCATTTTTTCAATTTACTCTGTATCTGGCCACAGTGCCCGATTGCAAATCGGATTCAATATTTCCGGGGTCCAAATAAGCAATTGACATCAAGAAGCCGGGCCCCATGCTTTAAATCAATTCAAATTTAATTTTAAAGCCTCCATTTCCCCTTACAATGCCCAAAGTTTTCGAAAACTGAATGCGGATTGGCCATCGGTTTCGGGGATGGCCACCATATAATCCAAGGCCTCTTCCTCTGTCCCCGTTTCCGATGGGCATTTCGATGAAGAATTTCCATTATCACCCGTAATTTGTTGCCTTCCTTCACCTTCCTCTTCCCTTCGAACCGGTATTCCATTCAGTAAATCCATTTTACCAAAATTTATCTTTTTATCGTTGTTTTTTGGTCGAATTGGCCTTTCCCCTTTAAATAAGGCTGAAAATTGACAAATTAATTTGGTTTTTGCCAAAATTGTCCATTTTATAAGCCCATTGGAAATTTGGCCCAAAAATTTATAATGACAAAAATTGACCACAATATATTTTCATTTTTATTATTTTCGTAAGGAATTTGCTAGATTTTACGTAAATTAAAAAGTGGTTAGGAAAATTTGTCGGTACAAAATATATTGGGGAATAATTAATGGAAGAATGGGTCATTCATAAAATGATAAAAATTACGTGGGAAGCTAACTATGGAAAATGGAAATAGAACGGAAAATAAAATGGATGGATGGCTGGGCTGGGCTCTGATGATGTTGGGAAATGGGAAATAGGGAGAAATGTGCTTGAGGGGGCATATCTTTTACATCATCTCATCAACCACAATTATTCATATACCATAATCCTTTTTATTGGATATTAGGTTTGTTTAATAAAATTGAAAGCTTAAGAACATTTTTATTTAAACATACCAAATTCCAAAAAATGAATCATTTTTTGACTAAAACAGGAAGGAAAAACAAAAAAACTACACAACAAATTCAAGCGGCAGAGTTCAAAGTCCACAAAGAAATTGGTTAAAATAATGGATGGTGGAAAATGACATTTAATGCTGAAAATTCCATAAAAATTGGGAATTGTTGAATGGAATGAAAATATAATTTTATTATTTGCCATTCTCAGAGAAAAGAATGGAATAAATTTCCATCAAAAAATAATAAAATTCACCTTTTTGTCCATATTTTTGCTCCTCAATTCCTTCACTTTTCAAAGATGTTTTTATTTTCGAATTCATTTTTGCTGATTCCAAAAGTTGATTTGGGAATATTGACTTTGGCGAAGCAACTTGCCAGTGAGGAATGTTGGTGAAAGAATTTGTTGTGGCCGTTGATTGTGGCAGCCAACCGAACTTCCCTGAAAAAATTGTTTGAAAATTCGATTTCGGAAGGAAATTTTGGGTTTTTTAAATTGATATTATTTGCAAAAGAGGAATTAGTTCTCCTCCCTCCCGCCAATTCTCGAAGGAATGGTCAATCGGGAAATGGGGGAAAACACGCAAAAATGCGGCTGATGCTGGCCAACCGGTTGGCTGACCATTTCCCTCAAATTGCGCAATCCTTTTCTCATTTTCCCTTGTCCCAATTTCCCTCACTTAAATCCAGTTGGCCATCGAATGGACTCAACAAAAGAAGATAATTTTACGGACTGCGCGAATATTTGCACGACAAAAAGTTTTTTTTATTCCATTTTGTGTGCATTTGTTTGCCAAATGATTATAAAATGAAAATGGATTAAAAAATGAATGGGGAAATATTATTTATTGGGGAAAGTTGGGGGCAATAAGTTCGGATTATATTTTCTGCCTTTTTGTTTTGTGGTTTTGTACAAACTGATAATAAATGTAAATGTAAAATGTCATCTATTCGTTTCACAAAATTGTCCCAATTTAAAGTTTATTCCAATTCGGAGGAAATAAAAAGATCATTTGGTGCCATTTTTAAGGAACAAAACCAAATTCCCCTTCAATTTTGCTCATTCCCAATTATTTCTTCCACTGACCCCGATCCACCCCTTGATCATTTGGCAATTCCGGGCCCCCGCATGTCCCATATCCGCGTTCCCCTCCTCCATTCATTATTAGGCTTTCCATCGATGATGAAGTACAATTTGATTGGGAGGAATTGGAGGACCAAGAGCCGCCACCCAGCAACCACCGTCGTTCCGCCTTCTTCGGCCGCCATTCCTCTTCCCTTTTCCAAAGATTCATTCACTTTTTTTTGAATGGATTTAATTTAAGCTGAAATGAAAGAATTAGTGGATTTGGGGGGAATGCAAACAATTATTTTAGGGGAACTTTGGACTCTTCAATGAAACTACAAATTGGAACAAATGACGAAAAATTCCGTCATCTGAGTGCTTTGAATAATTTCGATAAAAAATTAATTGAATTAATTCCTCAAAGAGTCATTGAATGAGGACATCTGTACTATTTGGCCAATCAAAGTTCAAAAATGATTATAAAATACAGTCAGCTGCGGGTGCAATTGAGTGTCGGGACAAATTGGCGGGGGAATGAAAAAGAGGGTTTATTATTATTTATTTTGGGTGGAGGAATATTAAGGAGGGTCAATCGATTCTATGATAAATAGTTGAAATGTCCAACTGATAAATGAAAAAAAGTGGTTGATTGGTAGTTAATATTTTTATGAATTTGAAATTTCTCATAAAAATACCTGTGCTGGAGGAAAATTGAATTAAAATTGTGATGGACAAATCAAATATTAATACTATTTTATTTTTCCATAAGTTAATTTTAATTAAATTTGCCTGGAGGATTCAATCATTTTCATTGTTAATGTTAGCTAATTTGAGCCACTTATAATTTCAAAAATTGCCCTCAAAATTGCTGTCAAAATCCACTACAAGAAGAGAATTGGAGTGTCTTAAAAGAAATGGAATTTGACTCCATTTTTGGATGGAAAGAATGAGAAAAAAAAATAAAGTTCATTGAAAATTCACACTTGGAATGGAGCGGAAACGAAATTTGATACCAATTTACCACCAATAAATGTGGGTGGGCCAAAAAACATTCATTTAATTTATTCAAAATATCATTCCAAAATGTCAAATATTTATTATTTTGTGAATTTTGGCTAAAATTGACCGTAATTATTTACTTCAAATATTGTTTTCTTCTTCCCTCTTCACATTTTGAGGTTGTTGTTTTTTTTTTTTGTGAATCCCCCCCCCACATTGATTACAACTCAGATTGGCCAATTTTAAGTCGAGAAATTTGGTGAATTGACTTTGCGCACTGAATTGTGGGTGAGAAAGGCGAAAAAGGGAATAGGAAGGAAAGTCGACCATTGGTGTTCGCCCACCATTTCCCCCCCTCCTTCCATCCATCCATTTTTATTCATCGTTCCCCTTCAAAACTCGCTGCTGCCAGTCTCCCCTTTTTTCCTTTGAATCGCCGGCTGGCAGATCAATGCCCACATCGATGAACGGAATCCATCATTATTCCTCCTCCTCTTTGTATTTCCATCGAATATGGAATTGTGGCGGTGGATCGCCAATTTATTTTGCGCTGCTTTTCCTCCTTCAATTGACAAATAAAGGTTAATTTTTTGGCATTCAAAATGGCCAATTTTAGTCCATTTCAATTCTATTTCCAGCCATTGCTTTACCCCAACCCGGTCCATGTACCCTCATTGCCGGAATTTCTTTGCCTCCGGCCCTTGCCGGTTTGCCACCTTTGCCGGGGATGAATCCAAAATTGAAATGCACGGAAAAAGGTTGGAAATGAATTGGGATCAAAGGGATTATGATCATTTTAGGATATTTTGAATTGGTCCAATGCTTCGACAATTATTGCGTTTGTGTGGATGCCGGCACTGGTCATTCAATCCCCCTCCTCCGTTTTGTCCATTATTTTATTTTAGGAGCCGAGGCAACTGCCACCAGAACAGCTTCGAATCGCATTTCGCCCCAATGTGGCCGATGCCATACTCAATTGGCCCGATATTATCTCGACAATTCCAACTTTGTATTCAGACCAATTTGTGACCCAAAAACTGGTCAATATTCCTCCAATTTTTGGCAATTGACCCTCTTTCATTTTTAAGGAAATTATCAGGCCAAACAATGCAAAGATGATGAACATTGTGAATGGATTAGGGGAGAGGGAATATTTAATTTTGAATGTTTTTTTAAAGGTTTTTGCGTGAATGTCCTCAACGGATTCAAATTGAGCAAAGGAGAGGCCCCAAATGGGAAAGTGAAATGTGAAGATGTAAATTAAAGGGAAAGATTAATTAATTTAATTAATTCCCAAATAGAGTCAATTCGACTTTTCCATCGATGCCAGTCAAATCACCAAAACTGAACAATTGGGCGGTGGCCGAATTGCAGAACAGCACATTCCCATTGGGAATCCAATTTGCAAATTGCCAAAGGATTCGGGCACTCGATGTAAAAATGATGGAAATAGCAGGACATCTCCAATTTCGGCAAAATCAGTGAAAGTTGGCTAAAAATCGAGTAACATTGGCAAAATTCATTTTCAGTGGTATTTTGACCCGGACACATTCGATTGTTTGGCATTCGCCTATCAAGGCTGCGAGGGAAATCAGAATCGATTCGATTCGGTCACCGAATGCTGGGATCGATGCAAATTGGGTCAGTTGGACCGGAGGAGTATTTGAATCAAATTATAAATAAGTCATAAAAATTGCAATTTTAGAGAATTAAACATTTTATCTTTCATTTTAATATTTTTTTTTAAATTTTTGATTTAAGCGGATTTGGCCGGTTGTGCCGGAATGACAATGCCGGCCACCAATTCCCAAGGCCATACCATAATTTGTTCTGGCCTTCAGGAGGGCACCACCCAATCCTGTCCAAATGGTTACCGGTGCATTATGCTCGCATTTATGGGGTAAAAATTCCAAAATAATCCAAAATAATATTCACTTTTTTATTCAGTGTTTGCTGCAATTCCGCCAATCAAGGTGATCAGACACTGATCAATTCCATCCATTCAATTTAATTTCATTTACCCTAAAAAGATCTCTATGAGCGAAATTATCGGCCAATTTGTGCCAATGGAGGCCAACCAATCAAAATGCAGGCCGGCGGTGCCCCAGCAAATTTGATCGGCAAAAAATGTTCAGATGATTTTTGCCCTTCAGGCAGTAAATGTTTTGAGAAGGAAATATTCGCGCATTGTTGTTCACAATAATTCCATTCATTCACATTTGAATTTAATATAAATTTATTTTCAAAACATTTTTACGCAAGTTTTTTTTATTTGTTTTTCTTGAGAAAATTCCCCCCCCCCCCCCCCCATTTTATCTTGTTAATGTCAATCCATTTTTATTCCCTTTGCCTTTCCTTCTTTTGGCCACATTTCTTCAATTTTAGTTGCCGAACTTTTTGGCAAACAAATGAAAGGGAAAAGCGGCGAATGGAATAAGAGGGTTTGGGGGAAAGGAGGCCATTTGCTGTCAGCCACCCCCCACTGGGCCACCACCAAATAATCAATCCATCTTGGGAGACCCTCCGGGGACGGCCCCAGAGGGGAAATGAAGGGCCCATCCGGGGGAAGGGCTTCTTCTCTCTTTTGGCACTTTTTTGGCCAAAAAGCTGTCTGCCTCCCTCGATTGGCCATATTGACAAATCCCCCCGCCTTTTTGGGAATGATTCAGGCCAAAAAAACATAAATTTTTGAGTATTTTCGGCCATTCTATTAAATACTCAATTCCTCCTTTTCAGCCAATAATACTTACAATATTTTTCAATGTTCCTCTTTTAATCTATCTGAAAATTCATGAATTGAAAAAATGCCACCAGAAACTGAAAATGCTCAAAAAAATTTAGTATAAAAATGGTTAAAAATGTTAACTTTATATTGATTTTTTGGAATCAGCTGCAACCAAAACGACTCAGCATTCATCGCCTTTTATTCGGCCATTTCCATTGGAGATGCCTGTTTTGCTCTTTGCTAATTACCATTTGTGCCCTTCACGTTGGATATTGCCAAATTTATGGGCCAATCAGCCAATCTCATTCATTAAAGTTAATTTCCTCTTCCAATTCAATTCAATTTTCGCCAATTTTCAGCCATTCCCCTGGTCCATGCTCCCATGGATATAATTTGATCCCAATGGCATTGGGTGCCCTCATTTATTTGGTTTATTTGAGCGAATGCTGGTCATTTATTCATTCAATAATTTATCCAATTTCATATTCACCTTTAGGCATTATCGTACTCATATTTGTTCTTTGCCGAGGATGGGGGCCAATCAAATTGTGGAATTTGCTTCGGCAATGCGAAATGCGGTCCCCGTTGTTTGGTGGAAAAGTGTTTCATACCATTATTTGAGAAGAACTCGTCAAGTGGCCAGGTAAAAATGGATACTCCAATTTGATATTATGGCCAAAAATGTAGGCCATAAAATTTAATCGAAATTAAATATTATAATTATTTGTTTATGATAATATCATTTCATTGTCTATTATTTGTGCTCTATTAAACACCCTTAATACCCATAAATATCTCAAAAATATTCTTATTTATTCATTCATTCAAAGATATCGAAATGGGGATGTGATCACCAGGTCCCAAGTCTATTATGAACGCGTCAATTCCCATCAATCCGGCAATGTTTTCCTCTATGACCAATCCGGATATAAGGCAATTTTAATATGGCAAATTTTTCAAAATTAAGTCCAAATTTTATAGGATATTTCCAAAGAATTGGCCGGCTTAAACAAATTCTTAATGGTTCGAATTCGTTTGTCCAAGGGTTTCGTTTTTGCCTGCCTTCAAGCGGCCAATGAATTCGAAGAACAAAGAACTCGATTTTTTAATGAAAATGAAATGCTCGATGATTATATGGAGGCAGGATAATGATAATAATAATATGGCAATTCCCTCATTTTTGCAGGTCCATGAGGGATTTGACCTCGCCAATTTGCCTTTCATTGAACGTGCCCTCATTTTCCCCGAACGAAAAGCAGGCGAAAGCCAAAGATGGAGAAAATTTCTTCATTGGATTTTGCGAAGGCCAATTCCCCCTCCGGCCCAATTATCCGCTTCAAGATCGACCCTTCTCCTCCCTTGGTGGTTTTCGGCTTGGGCTTTTTGGCCAGCCAGTTTATTTTTGTTGAGTTGGCCAATTCGAATGATTGTCGAATGTCGGGCGGGAAATTTGCATTTTCAAATCACAAAATTGTTTGGCACCAACTATTTGAGGTGAAATTTTAAATATAAATTCAATTTCTTAAATTTTCATAATTTGGACATTATTAGTTCTAATCTAAGGCTAAAGTGGCTCGGGGCGAGAGCTGGGCAAGGCTAGGCTCTCACCCCGAGTCATTACCGGAGGTCTAATAAGTTCCCAATGGCCCAATGAACGGGATAGGGAAAAGGGGACTCGACTATAAATTATTCTTTATTAAATTACGGGAAAAATGGGCGACGGCACTAGTAGAGCTAATTAAGGGCTAAACCGATTTTGATGATTTTTGTATCAAATTAAGTGCTCACTGCTGGCTATCGACATATATGAAATTTATTTAGTTTGGTTCAGAATTAGCAGGGTTATATTTAAAAGACCATTAAATAAGACTACTATTATAATTTTTCACGGCTTTTTGAACACAATTACACTAAATCTTAACCAATTCAATTAAATTTTATATCATCGATAGCCAGAAGTGCACTATTTAATTTGATACCAAAATCATTTATAACGGTTTAGCACTTATTTAGCTACAAGTACCGTTACTCAGTTGAGATGTCACCCAATTGTAGCGTACCGTAAGGAGAGAAAAAAGGATTGGTTTAAAAGGGAGATTGAGGCAATATTTGATTGATAGGTGACAGGGCGATTAGGCAAAAAGTGGGGGTACAGTAAGACAAATATGAAAGGCCTCTGTAGGCATTGTTAGCATTGACTGACATAAAAATTCCATTCAATCTTATTTATTTGATCAAATAATCGCTTATATTTTCAGTCCATCCAGTGTGAATTACACTGGCCCATTGACGCGAACATCCACAATGGACAGCAGGGAATTGGAATTGGCAAATCGGCAAAATTATTTGATTGTTCCCAGCTATAGTGAAGCAATCCTACTTGACCCATACCAAAATGAGACTTCAGCCCAGGTATTTTTTGGCCAACATTTCATTGTTTTTTGTGTTTTTAGTCAAATAATTTTTTCCGTCAATTTTTCTCTTCGCCTCGACGAAATCCAGCCCAACCTCCCGTAAGCCATTATGCCCCATCCGTGGACTATGGATCATTTCGGGGGCCAAAGGATGGACAAAAAGGGCCAAGGAATGGGCCACCAATGCGAAGTCATTCAATTGGATGTTTTATTGACCCAAATAATATGGAAAATGGGTAAATTCCATAATTAAATTGAGCACATTTAATCTTTCCATTCACAGTTTTCAACATCAAAATGGCCACCGGCATCATCAAAGGCATTTGCCCCGTCCATCCACTCTGATGAATTCACAAAGACGGAATCAATCGAGAAGGCCACCACCTCGATCCATCACATTTTGTGAGGGAATAATTAATGAAGTCCATCAAAGGGAGGATGAAACCGAAGAATGTTCGGATCGAATGCCTTTATTGACTGCCACCAATCGAAGGCAACGGCAATTCATTGATGGAACTCAAATGCCAACAATTCCCTGTGTCATATTCCATCAAGTGGCAGAACATCCAACGGAAATGCCAAATGAACCACCACCGCCTTATGAAGTTGGTGGCATATTTTCCCATTATTTAGCCCTATTTTCGTAATTTGCAGATTGCACTTCGCTATTGTTCACCAATTTATCAAAGATTGCGCCAATCCGTTCATTCCCTATCATCAATGTTATCCCGTTCCGGTTCAGGAAGGGATTTACGGCAAATTTATGTGAATGATGGAATGCAGGGGCCAAGCCCATCCAATTATTAAAAAGCAATAAAAAAATGTGAATAAATTTATGGCAGCCAAAATATATATTGGGGCTAACTCATCAAAAAAAAGCTCTGAATTTCATTTTAATTTTGTGGAAAAACAATGAATAAAAATATATATTGATGAGAGAATAAATATTATATAAAATATATAATTTTATTTTCAAAATTGGATGGCACAAACCGAAGGCACAAAAAAGGGAAAGGAATGATTGAATTTTGAATCATTTTGATATGAAAATAATTAGAATATAAAAGTGAAAATAAACAAATAATTAATTAAAATTAGTAAGAATATTTTGGGAAAATATATATTTGTATTTTTTTTTGGTGGAATGACGAGATGCTCGAATTATTGAGGCGAATTTTGGCATTTGATTTGTGTGCCAAAAATGGAAGAGATTAGACCAGTCGATTTTTCTTCTCAAAAAAGGAGACGAGCTCATACATAAATTTGTACTGTTGAGTGTTTTTGACCAAACACATTCTTTGATAGCGCAAATCCCTCAACAATTGTGCAATGTCAAAGGGCTGAAAAATGCAAAAAAATTGAGAATATAATATTTAAATTTTTTTCCATCATTTACAAAAATCAGTTCATTTTTCCCAAAATAAAATATTCCAAGTCTTTTTGTAACAATTAATTAAGTTTTATGGCCCATTATAACTTGTTATTATAAGTATTTAATCCCCCTTTTCCTTACCACATTTTTTTCCATGCATTTGAGGATTATTTCGGCCATCATATATCTGAAGGAAATATGCTAATTTTTTACGCATCAATTTGTCTCACAATCCACTTTCGCTGGCCCCATCCGTGCATTGGATTATGGCCAATTGTTCTTTCTTCATCAATATTCCCTGCTGTTCAGTTGATTTCAAACCATTTTGATGTTTTCCATTGTTGTTATTATTTCCATTTTGTTGTTCAAATCGCAATTTTTTGGTCCATCCACTGCCTTCCACTGATTGGGTCCTTTCCCTTCGGGCAATTTCATTCTGAATAATGTTGAATTAAAAAGTGAATTATTAAAAAAAAACAAGAAAATTAATGGTCATTTTCATATGTAATATTTATTTCATAAATTATCCAATCAACTTTTCAACTAACTAAGAAAAATGTGTTTTTGATTAACTAAGAAAAATGTGTTTTCGATTACTAAGAAAAATGTGTTTTCGATTAACTAAGAAAAATGTGTTTTCGATTAACTAAGAAAAATGTGTTTTCGATTACTAAGAAAAATGTGTTTTCGATTAACTAAGAAAAATGTGTTTTTGATTAACTAAGAAAAATGTGTTTTTGATTAACTAAGAAAAATGTGTTTTCGATTACTAAGAAAAATGTGTTTTCGATTACTAAGAAAAATGTGTTTTCGATTAACTAAGAAAAATGTGTTTTCGATTAACTAAGAAAAATGTGTTTTCGATTAACTAAGAAAAATGTGTTTTCGATTACTAAGAAAAATGTGTTTTTGATTGGCTAAGAAAAATGTGTTTTTGATTAACTAAGAAAAATGTGTTTTTGATTAACTAAGAAAAATGTGTTTTCGATTAACTAATAAGAAAAATGTGTTTTTGATTAACTAAGAAAAATGTGTTTTTGATTAACTAAGAAAAATGTGTTTTTGATTAACTAAGAAAAATGTGTTTTCGATTAACTAAGAAAAATGTGTTTTCGATTAACTAAGAAAAATGTGTTTTCGATTACTAAGAAAAATGTGTTTTTGATTGGCTAAGAAAAATGTGTTTTTGATTAACTAAGAAAAATGTGTTTTCGATTAACTAAGAAAAATGTGTTTTCGATTAACTAAGAAAAATGTGTTTTCGATTACTAAGAAAAATGTGTTTTTCGATTAACTAAGAAAATATGAAATGTGTTTTTGAAATTAATTGAAAACATTTTCTAGAATACCGTACATCAAAAACTAAATAGACTCAAAATTCCAGAGACAATCCTAATAAATATTTAGATAAATAAATGGCAAATTTTATATTTAAATATTTACACTTTTGGTGCTTTCCTTCGATGTGTTCGAATTGGATTTGCTAACCGGGATTGTTGCCTCCCTTTTTGCCTCATTCTCGATGTGCCTTTTCACACTGGCCACCGCATCAATTAGCCCTTTATTTATTAAATAAATAAAATAATCTCTTCCCAATTTTATCTATACCAATGAATGTTTCCATTGAGGAGGGGACTCCTTGTTCCGAAAAATCGGCACAATACAAATGGAAAATTGTTCGCCTTTCTCCTTGTTTTGCCATTGAGAATGTTGTGGTGGATTGGAACATTTGCATTTGCATTGGTGGGCTCACATTCTTGAGCCGGAGGAAAAAATCGCCCACCGTAAATTTCTCCTTTGCCTGGGATGGAATATAGGAGGGAATTGTGTCGTCCTTGTTAATCTAATAATAAAAAAAGATATTAAAATATTAATTAATTTAATTTATAACTTGATGGGGATTGACCAACATCACTGAAAAATTAATGAATTTATTTAAATACAAAAATATATTTATTAACCGACCAATTAGTCGTGAATTCGTTTCCCAAACCATTTGCCAAAAATCTTCAATTGTTTTTTGGATTGGTGCCTGCGAAACGACATAACACATTTGGGAATGTGTTCCAATTGGAATTGAAATGGACGAAGCATTCACATAACCTAATTAATAGAGGAAAAAATTAGTTTAGGGCAAACACTGACCATCTGGATTTGATTTTGTGCCAGTCAATTTCACTCGATTCTCATTGTATGGATAAATTTTAGTACCCCGATTCCGGGGCAAATTATGCGGTCGAATGGCCACAGAGAAATCGCCCGAAAGACTTTTTGCTGGAATTGCGGAAAATTCAATGTCCGAAAATTCTCGCGACATTTTTGTTGGTTGTTCATTGGCCAAACTGTTGACGGACTAAAATTTAAATTGATTGATTGAATTTGAATTAATTTTTGTTTGCCTGAAGGGCAGAATGAATTTGCGGCTCAGAATGTGAGGAAGTTGCATTCGATTTTGGACTGGACCGACTCTCATCATGGCCACCAACAATTTGTGGAGGCGAATTTGAGGATGGAAAAATTGATGCCGAATGCGGTGGAGGCGTTGATTGTTTTTGTGGTGGCAATGGAATATTGTGGGCATCCGGCTGCTGTTGGGGAATTGGATAGATCACCGCATGTTGTTGGCCATTCTCATCGATCACTTGGCCCTAATAAATGAAGTGAAAATTAAATTGTCAATGCCAATAATGAATAAGGGTCTTTCCTCTTTGTCCTACTGTACCCCCACTTTTTGCGAATCACCCTGTCACCCTATCAATCAAATATTGCCCAAATCTGCCTTTTAAACCCACCCATTTTTCTTTCCTAATATCTTTTACTCATTTTTATCCCATTTTCCTGTAGTACATTAAATAAGAATAAAGTTTTATCCCCTTTCCTGTTCATTGGGACACTGCGGGGGCTTTTAGGCCTCCGATGAAGGTCTGGGGCCCAACTTTCATAGATCTTTAGCCTAAATTAGAACTAATATAAATATTCAATTAACCTGCGAAAAGAAGGCAGCCGATGGGATGGCACCATTCATTGGCACTTTTGGGGCGGCCGGTTGGAAAAAGCTACCTCCATTCAAAGGCGTAAGCGGCATAATTGGTGGCGAACAAAATGATGGAATTGAAGCGGAATTGATTGGAGGATTCACGAGGAGGCGATGATTGGCCGAAGGTGAAATGGCCATTGGCGCAGGTTGAAGAGGAAAAAAGACTGGGGTACCATTCCCATTGAAATGTGCCAATGTTGGAGTTTGTGGTGGCTGCTTAATTGGTTGTTGTTGACGGGCAGAGTGCAAATTTGGAGTGGATGTGAATATTTTTCGAGCCAATGTGAATCCGGTGCCTCCGCCAATGTGATGCCTTTTCCATTTGGCTCCACTGCCTCCGGCCCCACTCTTCCCAATTGTGTTTATTTCTGGGCTTGAACCAATCTGTGGAATTAAAAATTTTATTTTGATCTCCCAAATGTATTTGTTTACTTTGTGGACGAAAAAAGATTAATATATATAATATCAAAAATTATTATGTTTTAAAGGTTTGTCTTACATTCACAAACAACGTACCAAATTGGATAGAGTTAACCAAGCCATATTGAATTGTATATAATCTGTCATGGCTTGTTGAAAATTAAAGGGTATTAAACCGTTCAAACCAATTTTCTTTTTGGTTCAAAAATATTAAGTTAGAAATGATTAAAGCAAAGCTAAAACTTAATCAAATGATGCTTTTTTTGGATGAGATCTCTATTTTGTATAAAGTTTATGGGTCTAAATTAAACTTCTGAACGATTCCAATCTTTTGGGCATTTTCAATTCAATTTCAATGTTTTTTTTTCGGCAAATTTAATATTTTCCTTTTTTACCTTATTCATTCGCCTTTTCTCCGTTAACATCCTTTTCAGCATTTCCCTTTGTTCATTTCGAAGCCAATCCGAATCTTGGCTACTGTTGGAGGTCTGTTGCTGTTGGGAGTGTGGAATTGGAGGTGGCGGAAGAACAATTGGAATTGGTGGAGGCGGAGCTGGGGCGGACATTCCCGGTGGGTAAAATGCCGCGGATGGAGGCGAAATTTTCTCGGCAATTGAAGGCCGAATATAAGTAATAGTATTTGAGGGCATTTGGCTCACGGAAATGGATCGACAACAGACGGAAAGGGAAGCTGAATTTAATTTATTCAAACCATCTTTTTTGAATAATTCTCACAATTAACGGAGCTGGGCGGTTGCCTGATGGCACAAGATTGAATGGAATTTATTGTGGATTGGGATTGATCATTTCGTGCCGAAAGTTGTGGAGTGGACGGAAGGAATTGGCATGGATTAGGCGAGAATCCATTGCTGCCTCCATTCAATTCGGAACTGGGCCGAATTACGTTCATCTTTAAAACAAAGGGAATTAAGGGAATAATTCCCCTGAATGGCACATTTGTGTTTGATCGACGCAAGAATGAGCTTGGCTGAATGAATGAAGGAACACTGCCATGCAAATTTTGCACACTCAATCGGGCACTCCTTTGCTGTTGAGCATCGGTTCGGGCATGGCGCCATTTCCAGCCCAACACCGTCGAAACATATCTGGCCATTTCATTGTCCTCCTTAATTAATTAATTTTGGATTAATTGGTTTGAGGGGAAAAACGAACGAAGCCAAAAATGGAATTGGTCAAATTGTCGCCGTATTTGATGGACACTTTCCGCTTATTGGCCACAATTTCGCGCACTTCTTCCCATCTTAATTGATGAATTAATTGGAATGCTAATTTTGGGTATCAACTTGAATTTTTGATTCATTCCATTCGGCCTTCGCACAAAAATCCAATCCAGCGAATAGCCCAAGGAAATTTCCTCAAGGGAAGTTCCATCCTGTAAATTTAGGACAGTGTAAATTAAATTTGAATGGGCCAATTTGCCTTGCACGGAAATGCCTCCTCCCCGTATCCTTCGCATTGTTGAATTTCCACAATGTAAAGAAGGGCGGCATAGGCCGGTTCCATTGTTTGCAATTTTTCATAGGCCTAAATTTGAGGGGAATTAAAAATATTCCAATTCAATTTTTGTACATTCAAAATGCGCAAATATATTTCATCGGTATTCAATTTTGGGTCTCGACTCATTGACTGAAAATGAAGAAAAGGAGGAAATAAAGCCAAATTTGGGACATACCGAGGGCAACAAATTTAACATTTTGAGGTATGGAATTGTTGGCTTATTGTCGGGCACTTCAATTTGGAGTTGATAGGCCGCAAGGCTAATGCATTTGTCCAAATCTAATGCAAATTTCCCACTTTGGAGCACATCCCATTTCAAAAGGGTATAATAGGCGGACCTACAGAGAGGGTCAAAATTGAATAAAAATTTTTGGTGGAAGGAAATTGACCTGGACATAAAATCGGTCAATGTAAAAACCTAAAATGGCCAATTAATTTTGTATTGGAATTGAATTTTGGCAATTTACATTTGAACAAGCATGCAAAATGGCCAAATTCACCACCCATTTTTGGCCCCTTCTACAGGCCCATCTTTCCAATTGCCTTCGAATTGGTTTGTCCGGTTCAATCCATCGCATCATTTTCTTCTCCGTGTCCGTCGCTTTCATTTGGTATTGAAGGCCGAATATTTCCGGCTTAAATTAATTTTTATTTTTGGTTCAAAATCCTTCTATGCCTGATTCAAATTCAATTTTTCGCCCAAATATCGGAAAACATCGGCCGAAGTGGAAATACTCGTCAAAGTGCATTGGGCCATTGGAATTTCGCCAATGAAAATTGTCAAAATCTGCCAATTAATTTGAATATAAATTCACCAATTATCTTTGATATTCCCTTTTTCCATTTATGAATTATTTGCGACATGGCCAACTGGGCGACAGCTTTGTAATTAATTAAGTGCTAAATTGATATTGATGATTTTGGTATCAAATTAAAGAACACACTTATGGCTAACAATAGATATAAAATTTATTTGGATTGGTTTAGATTTGATGGAATTGTGTTCAAAAAACTGTGAAAAATTCACAAATTTATAATAATAGTCTTATTTAATTGTTTTTAAGTACAACTATGCTAATTCCGAACCAAACCAAATAAATTTTATATCAATCGTTAACCAGAAGTGTGCTCTTTAATTTCATACCAAAATCATTAACAACGGTTTAGCCCTTAATTAGCTACAAGTGCCGTCACCCAATTGTGGCGTATCGTTCCCATTTCCATTTATTAATTCAATTGCCCATTTTCTTATCATCATTTGCAAAATATTTGGAATTTCCCTCTAGCTGAATTCATTCCTCCTTTCTTTGAATGAATCATCGTCGAAGAATGGTCGAATGTTTTTCACTCGACATTCACATTGGAAGAATGTTTATAAATACCAATATTTAGGCTCACATAAATGTCCTCGCTGAGCTCATATCGGCCACTGGTTCGGCCCAATTTCAACTTCAATGGCATTCGAATCATTTTAATTATTGTTCGAATTTTATTCAATTTTAACACACAAAAACATTATTTATTGCCCAAATTGGCGTTCAATTTATTTTATTTTGTTTACAGTTGTTTTTGTGCCGAGAAGAGGAAAATAATGGGAAGTGTGGCCTTCGCTAGAATTATAAAAAAGGTTAATGAGAGAGAATAAAAAATGGAAGGTTGGAAATGGTGAACACAAAAACATGGCCCTGAATTTAAATGTTCAATTGGGACGAACGATGAATTGGGAGGAGAACGGAAGGAAGGAGAAAAAAGGTAGAGGGGATTGGCTGGCCAATGGTTTGGATGAACAAAATAAAGTGTGAATGTGGGGGGGGGGGGGATGATGACTTTTGGTGGAGGGGAAAATGGTGAAGCAATATTGCTCATCATTTTGTTGGGGAAATGGGAAGAGGAAAAGCGGATGAATCTGCTCTGAGAATTGGATGGATGAATGGACGAATTGGAGCGAAACCGGCGACAAAAAAATATACACAACACATGGATTTGATTGAATTGTAGGGGAAAATTGACTGATGCTTGGGGCAATTTGAGGGATTTACCATCAAAACAGTTTTTGATGACTTGTAATAAATCCAAAACCGGTTTAGACCCTATAATCCTTATACCATTTTATAGTTCTCATCGAGAGGCATCGAATGGTATATAAAATGTCTGGTTTTGGCCCAAAATTAAAAAGTTTAAGACCAAAACTAGATAAATGGTTTAAACGGTTTAATATTTTTAATTTTGACAAAACCATAATAAATTATTTACCAATCGAGGCATCTTGATGAGATCTACAAATTGATATATGGTTTATACGGTCTAAAACCGATTTCTGATTTATTAGAAGGCATCAAAAACTGTTTTGATGGCAAAAATATTTATATTTTGATTATCAAAAATGATGGGGTTAAGCGAAATATTCCCCCATTCCATTCGTTATTCACATTAGCAGTCCCCATTCTGGTCCAATGCACACATAATCGGCGTAAAAGGGTGCGCGAAAGGAACAGCCAAACATTTGGAATGAGTTTGTGTGGCGACAGTAAAAAGTGGGCGCCCTTCCAAATTCCTTTAGCATTCCATTCCATTGCCCTCTGAACCATTTCCCTCCTCCACATTTACTACCTATTTTGGTCTTTTCAAGAGGATCGAGGAGGAAGAAAGGTCAAAATGGGAGAAGGGGCCAAATGTGGAATGACTGGGGGATTAGGGACGAAAATTGGCAAGGAAATAAAATACCAAACGGAAAAATGTCAAAATTGGGCAAATATTCAAGAGTTTGAGGTATTTAAAGGAAAAAGGGAAATGAGATTGGTGGAAAAAGTGAATTTGGAAGGATATAATGAAAGCTTGTTTTGGACAAAATTATGATAGAATGTTGCGGGCCAATTTATTTATTGTTATTGATGGCCAACTGCCAACCAAAAATGTGGGAATCGGGCAAAAAAGGCGCACATTGCGCATAACTTGTTGGCTTCGATGATGAAGAAGCAAGTTGCAATGACCAAAATTGGATGATGAAGTGTAAATTCCACACAAAAACATGATGGAATGGGGAGGGGAAAAGGGCGTTGTCGGTGGCGGCGATGAAGCTGCCGACAATGTGCGTTTGAACCACCACCAATCAAAACGATGGAAAAAGGGCAGAAAAGCAATATGGCGACGACGGCAATGGAAGGAAGGGTGGAAGGAGATTCCCCTGCAGCGCATTCCTTCATAGCCTCTTCCATTTTCCCTTGCCCCCAAAAGACATTTTGCTCTGGGGGAGTGCTTCGATGGCGGGTGGCTGAATGCTCTGCATTCCTTCGACCCGGACCGATCGCCTCGCAGCGAGGCAGACCAAAAGATTGGCAAGGGAAGAATGAAAGGGACGTCCCGTCGAAGACCAGCCGCCGGAGTGGCAAAAAGGCCCCGGCGGCGACGACGAAGACACCGTGGGCAGCAGCGCGATGATGATGACGGACGGTGGACGGACGCTAACCAAGAACGCGGAAAATCAATGGGCGAAATAAAGTGGTTGGAATGGTGAAAGGAAGGGCAAATTTGTTTGCTTGGAATTGGAAGTTATTGAGGATTGAGTGGGGGGGGGGGGGGGGGGGCAAGAACGGAAAATAAGAGGGAAAAAAAGGCAGAAAGTGGTTATTCTTTTTATGCAAAATGCCTATTTTACCGTTTTCGAATGGTTCAATAAGGCCAGAGAGGAGTCTAATTCCAATCCCCAAAACAATTTTGGATGAAGAATGTGTTATTTTTTATCGAAAATTCCTTCAAAATTTATCAATGATGGAATTTGTTAATCCATTGATGGAAAATGTATTCAACGAAAATGCTATTTTAGGAATTTGCTCTATTTTTGGGAAATAAAATGGTTGATGGCCAAACAATTTTGACAAATATTCAATTTCGTATCAGTCATTCGATATCATTTTCTTTTGATCAAACAAAGAGGCCAAAACATCGTAAATTTTATTTTTTTTTATGGCAAAATAGGAAAAATTTAATTGATCTTTGTAAGTAAATCAATTAAATTATTATCAGAAAAATTTACAATATGTGCTCCAGATGAAATGATAAATATTCTGTTTTTTATTAGCCATAGAATTCCATAGTCAATTATCTGCCCTTTAAAATGACATATTTAATTAACTAAATTTTTTAAATAAATGAAAAGTTATGGCCTAAAAACTTCCGAGTTTGGTGGGTGGACAGCGGAAAATGAACAAATCATAATATTGCCTGAAGACACAATAATGCTTTCCTTCTTCCATTTTCTTATTTATAGGAAACGAGGGAATACTGTAACTGTAATTGAAGAAAAAACGAATATGAGTGGCAAGCGATGAGATGTCCTTAGGGCAAATCAAAACAACAAAGCGAAAAGCATTTGATCAACAAATAGTGAATAAATAATATCGTATCTTCCGTTCTTCCAGAATAGAAAAATGTGCTTCTTGTTCTGATTTCCTTTCCGGAAAATGTTTTTGTTTTGTTCTGATTTTCATTCCGGAAAATGTTTTTGTTTTGTTCTGATTTTCATTCCGGAAAATGTTTTTGTTTTGTTCTGATTTTCATTCCGGAAAATGTTTTTGTTTTGTTCTGATTTTCATTCCGGAAAATGTTTTTGTTTTGTTCTGATTTTCATTCCGGAAAATGTTTTTGTTTTGTTCTGATTTTCATTCCGGAAAATGTTTTTGTTTTGTTCTGATTTTCATTCCGGAAAATGTTTTTGTTTTGTTCTGATTTCCTTTCCGGAAAATGTTTTTGTTTTGTTCTGATTTTCATTCCAGAAAATGTTTTTGTTTTGTTCTGATTTTCATTCCGGAAAATGTTTTTGTTTAAAATGTTTTTGTTTTGTTCTGATTTTCATTCCGGAAAATGTTTTTGTTTTGTTCTGATTTTCATTCCGGAAAATGTTTTTGTTTTGTTCTGATTTTCATTCCGGAAAATGTTTTTGTTTTGTTCTGATTTCCTTTCCGGAAAATGTTTTTGTTTTGTTCTGATTTTCATTCCGGAAAATGTTTTTGTTTTGTTCTGATTTTCATTCCAGAAAATGTTTTTGTTTTGTTCTGATTTTCATTCCGGAAAATGTTTTTGTTTAAAATGTTTTTGTTTTGTTCTGATTTTCATTCCGGAAAATGTTTTGTTTTTGTTCTGAATATTGTAAATAATTTTAACCATTCATTGTAAATTTCAAATTAACACAATGTAAAGTAATCAAACTACCTACGGAGAAATATTATATTGAAAGAAAAAGGTCTGAAAATAGAAAAAGGAAAAGAATAAAAGAAAATCATAGATTATATGAATAAAATGTGCATGTGTCCTCTAAAAATAAAAATGAATTTGTATGCCTTCCTTAAAAGGCTTAGGCTTTAGATCAATAAAAAATTCGATTTTCGATAATTTTGAAAATTATTTGGCTTAAGAAAAAGTCGAAAGAATCACAAAAAATTAATTTTAAATCCGTTTGTCAATAATTTTATAAATAATTTCCCTGTGCACTGTGCATAAATCATATCATTGATTAAAAATAAAATTAATAAAATTTAGCATTCAACTTTTAGAATGGGAATTGAAGCGAAAAAAGCGGCCTTGGGTCGCAAAAAAAGTCCACCAATTCTTTCGCATGAATTTATCATTCAAAACCATGGTGACATCGTCTCGTAAGTTCATTTTAATCAATCATAATTGTATCCAATTTGTTCAAGATGTATAATTATGTTCATAATGCTTGGATTTATGTTCAATGCCACCTCATCATTGGCACAGGTTTTCATTGTTCCACAATACAACGACACAATAACATTGCCGAATGAAACAGGTACTATTCATTTCACGAAAATAAATCATTTCAAAAATATATAATTTAGAACCTCGTATTCTTTACCGAAGCGGAGTTCGCGATTTGCTTACCATTTTTTTCTACACACTTGTTTGGGTGGCTGTCCATTGCGCATTGCAGGAATATATTTTCGACAAAATTCAACGCCGATTACATTTGAGCAAAACACGCCAAGTGAAATTCAACGAGAGTGGGCATATGGCCGTTTTCTCCATTTACTCAATGATCCATGCTGGCACCATTCTCAATGAACTCGCAATTCATAAAGATTTGGTTAATTGAATATTTTAGTATTAATTTAATTGAATATTCAGACCCGAATTTGGACTGGATATCCAGAATTGCATAGACATTTTCCATTGTCAACCAAACTTTTCTTCATTTTCCAGGTTAATTTTGTTTCTTTTTAAATTAAAATTTCTTTATTAGATTTCTTTTTGGCTTCATCAATTACCCGGTTAAAACTTGAATTATTAATTATTTTAATATTTCTAAAATATAATTTAGAATTCTATTTTCAAAAATTGAAACGCGAGGAAATATTCAATCGATTTACCTACATCATCATTTTCACCTCAGCCACATGCTTCTTTTATTTCGCAAAGTGAGTCCATATTTTTCAAAAAATTATTCTCTTGTTTTTTGCAGTTTCACGCGTCTTGGCCTCATTTTGCTTATTTTGGAATATCTTTCCCAAGGATTATTCCATGCCAGCAGACTTCTCTATTTTTCGGGCAAAATTCAACCGGCAATTAAAGCGTAAAATTTACTAATTTTAAACATTTTAAATAAATTTTGAATTTGATCAGATTTCGACCCTGGAATTTCATATTTATGGCCACCCGACTTGGTTGTTCATTTTTCATTCATTCTTTTAATTTTTTTTTATATTTTATTTCAGCCACAATTGTCCTCGGCGTCACCGCCCTTTGGTATGGTCATCGACAAAGTGAAGTGGCATTTGTGGATTTGGAAAGTGGCAATTTTAACACAAAAATAATTCGGTTATTAAAAAAATTTAAACAATTTATTTTTGATTCCAATTTCCAGAATAAATAGCCTCATTGCACTTGTGCTCGTCCAATTGTGGATGCTATTTAACTTTTCCACTTTCCATATTGCCCGTTGGCGAGAAAAAAGCAGGGAACAGGCAGTACAAAATGCTGGGAAGAAAAAAGGTGGCAGTGGATTCGGCGGAAAAGGAAAGAAGGCCAAAACGGCAAATGATGAGGTAAATTCGGATAGAATAATTGGCTAAAATTAATTTATCAAATTTTAGAAGGAAAAATGAATGCGCGGACACCGGACATTGGCCAAAGAAAAGATGATTTTTGGATATGCCAACTCTCCCATTATTGTTGTTTGTTATTTCCATGCATATCTTCCCTCCCAATTTCATTAGTTTTTTTTCATTGATCAATGGCATAACTCAAAATGGTGTGAGCTTTTTATTTATTTTCCTCAATCCTATTTTGCCAAAAATTGTTTGATATTCTCCTCCATTTTTAACTGTTTTAATTGACCATTTTTCCTTCTTTTGGCCATTTATTCATCAAATTATTTAGGTAAAATTTAAGCTGATATTATTTAATTTAATTGTTTCTTTTAATAATATTCTGGATATTCAAAATGTTTCCGTTTATTTTATAAATGCCAAACAGTTCAAGAAAATAAGTGTTTTTTTTCAATTTCGATTTTTTAAACATAATTTATTAAAAAATTCATCAATTTTATTCAACTTTCCAAATCCCAATTTGCAAAATGGATATTTTCTTTCAAAAATTCTTCGGCGGAAATGGCAAATTCCTGTGATTTTCATTCCAATTTTTCCTTTCCTCAATCATCCAAAAATGCTGCTAGGATTGCTTTTGTCCTCATTTTTTGTTCTAAATATTCTCCTTTTTCCTCATTTTTAATTTATTTGAAGCCCCTCCCTATATTTCTGTCCACACTTCTTTTTTAGCAAATGATGCGAACTCTTGATTAAATCATTTCAAAAATTTCAGTTTTTTTTTTTGTGTTCGTTTATTTTATATTAAAGAGAATAAATTCCTATCATTTTTTGATGAATTTCAAATGTAACATTAATCAATGAGATTTGTAATAAAATTATAGGATAAAATTATGGGTGGGTTGTTGAAAAATTTTAATAAAATTTTATTATTTTTAAACAAAAACATTTTCCGGAAAGAAAATCAGAACAAAACAAAAACATTTTCCGGAAAGAAAATCAGAACAAAACAAAAACATTTTCCGGAATGAAAATCAGAACAAAACAAAAACATTTTCCGGAAAGAAAATCAGAACAAAACAAAAACATTTTCCGGAAGGAAAATCAGAACAAAACAAAAACATTTTCCGGAAAGAAAATCAGAACAAAACAAAAACATTTTCCGGAAAGGAAATCAGAACAAAACAAAAACATTTTCAGTAAAGGAAATCAGAACAAAACAAAAACATTTTCCGGAAAGGAAATCAGAACAAAACAAAAACATTTTCCGGAATGAAAATCAGAACAAAACAAAAACATTTTCCGGAATGAAAATCAGAACAAAACAAAAACATTTTCCGGAATGAAAATCAGAACAAAACAAAAACATTTTCCGGAAAGGAAATCAGAACAAAACAAACATTTTCCGGAAAGGAAATCAGAACAAAACAAAAACATTTTCCGGAAAGGAAATCAGAACAAAACAAAAACATTTTCCGGAAAGGAAATCAGAACAAAACAAAAACATTTTCCGGAAAGGAAATCAGAACAAAACAAAAACATTTTCCGGAAAGGAAATCAGAACAAAACAAAAACATTTTCCGGAAATGAAATCATCAAAAACATTTTCCGGAAGGGAAATGTCGATCTGATGACTAATTCTTTCTAACAGTATTGAATGCTTTTTGAACTTTTCTTTCCTAATTTCGAATGAAATTTTGGGTTTGATAAATTCTCGTTAAAAATAGAATGAATAAAATAAATAAGCAAAGGCACAAATGTTTTTACGTGTGGGTGGGAATAAAGGAAGGAATGGATATTGGATATCTAATCCATTACTCAATCCAACATAAATCCATTCCATGCTCCACAATATGTGTCCCATTTGGGCCAAATGGCATCGCAGTTGTCCGTCCATTCCATCTGTTAGCCCAATCCTGGGCCCTTCTTTTTATTTTTTATTTTTTTTGATCAAAATCGATCTTATCAAAAATGTGGGCTCATCAAATTTAAGCCAAACATTCCATCAAAATATTTCCCAATAAATTCCATTTTAAAATGTGTTCTAAATTTATAAAATTTTTAAGAAAACTATAAAAATGTTGAACTCATATTCTCTTCTGTTTTTCATTTGCTTATTCGTCTTTTTTGGTAAATGCCTTGCTGATGAGCCGGAAAAGGTTGTTGGAGGTGTTGAGCCTGAAGAAGTATTGCCCTATAGGCAATATGTGAGCGAACAAAATTATGTGAGAATTTGCTTTGACCAATTAAAAAAGGACATTATTTGAAGCATGTTCCATTTAAAACACGAATCAGTGAACCATTCAAGGAATACCAAACTGTGCATGCCGTCGGCAAAACAAAACCAAATCCAAAAAGGTACGGTAGGGCATAATTGACTACCGTATTTCTTCTATTAGTGGCCCAGGGCCATTTATTTTTTAGATCCTCTAGAGTGTGGGATTTATTAGAATTAGAAGGAAGGGGCCAATAATAGAGGAAATACGGTATTCATTATTGGAATTTTAGGATTGATTTGAATTTCCATGTGGGCGGAAATGAGGACGATGATATGCCATTGCATTTGTCCACTCGTTTTGATGAAGGTTGATCAAAATATGTGTTACATTAATTCAACATTTGAAGGTATTATGGCCGGCAAAGTTGTGTTCAACACATTTGTGAATCGAAATTGGTCAGTGCCCGAAGAACGAGTGGACAGTCCATTCAAGGCCGACGATGAATTCGATATTCGAGTGCGAATTTTGCCCGGAAAATATCAGGCAAATTCCAATTAATCACGAAATATGTTATTAAATAAATTTTGAAGGTTTTCGGAAATCGTCAATCCCTTGGCACATTTGACCAACGAATTCCTCTCTTTGGGGTAAAACGGGCCGCATTGGCCATTGAGTCATCTTTTTTGCCATTTTCCAGGTCAATCATGTTTCATTATTGGGCGATTTGGCCAGCCTCCGTGTATTCCATTATGGCGGCACCCAATTCCCAAATCCGTACAACGCAATTGCAAAACTGCTTCCAGGCAAACGATTGGACATTTCTGCATTGCCAACAGGCATAAAATTTTATAAGATACCACTTATGTATTTTATCTGTACACGGATTTGAAAAATGTTTTTGAGTTTATTACTTGATTATCCATTTTTGATCTTGAAACAATGAAAAAAAACATTATTATAGGACTAGGTTCTTATTTTACTCAAACTCGTTTTTTTCGGATGTATCAGTTTTAAACCCGTTTTTTGGTTTCTATTTTCGGTTTTTGACGGTTTTAAATTTCTCGATTATCTCAAATCAAATCGACTTTGAGCAACCCCAATTCTTATGACCAATTTTGAACATAGGGTGATTTCGGGGGTTACAAAATATACGAATATACTTGCAGATAATACATAAGTTCCAATTTATTTTTCTTTCATTTTTTATTCATTTTTTCCAGGCAATCGAGTGAATTTCAATTTGTATAAGCAAAATAACCAGGACATTGCATTGCATATTTCCATCCGTTACAATGAGGGAACAATTGTCCGAAATGCGCTAACATCCCAGAATTGGGGCGTCGAAGAGACTGAAGGCGGCTTCCCATTGGCCAAAAATGAACTGTAAGGAACAAAGGACTTATTTAACATTACTTTTTGCAGTTTTGATTTGACCATCATCAATGAACCGGCCAATTTTTTGATTATTTTGAATGGCAAAAAATTTGCCACTTTTTTCCATCGTTCGCCAAATTATGACATTGAAACGCTGGAGGTGGATGGGACGGTGGAATTGCACACCGTAACCATCAATGATGCGCCCAGAATTCAGCCAGGAAAATGAGAAAATAAATTGAATGATGATGGCCTTTGGCCAATTCCCCCAATATTATTCACCGAACCCCCTCAATCCATCATAAAAATTAATTTGTTTTTGTCCACAGCCAACAATTCTCCACTACCTTATTTTCCACCTTATCGCCACACAAATTTGCCTTCCTCAATCAATTTTTATTCCCCAATTTTCCCAGTGAATTTTGCCAATTTTTCAAGAATAGTTCAAATTCTTCCACTTTTAAAAGCTCGAATAGATTTTAATAATTTCCGGATATTCAAATAAATAAATTTAAAAAAAATTATGGCATGATTTATTTTTGGGTACTTGTGGGTTATAAGAAGGAATCTATTTTAGGTCAACTGGGAAATGGTAAAGGTGAGACCCATGAATCATCCGATATAGGATTTGGGTCTTTAGGGTAGAGATTATCAATTGATGTATTCCAAACCGAATCCTAATCAACTGTAAAAGGGGACCCTGCATTCGAAAAAAATCTACACCCAGATAACCCACAAGTAGAGTTGTGACTTGGGAATTTTCTTCGTATTCGTACATCCCTATTTTTCCCTGTACTCGTATCTCATAGTTCGAATTCGTAGTACGAGTGGTACGAATTTTGGTAAAAAGTCACATCACTGCCCACAAGTGTATTAATGAATTCGTAAAACATTGTGGAATATAATTTAAATGGTTTGCCTAATTATTGAATGAATATTTATTCAAATATATGTCCAATTGAATGGCCCCCATTATTTTCTAGGCAAAATTTATTCCAAAATATTATTATTTTGACTCATCTCACAGCCAATAATTATCAAAATAATAATAATATCGTCTCGATCTCGCCCCAACAATCCCCTCAATCAATCACAATAAAATGTGAATTGCATTTTTCATCCCATCCAGTTTTGTTGTTTACGTCTTCCTCATTTTGGCCCTTCCCATTTTTACTCATCCTTTTTCCTCCTTTGATTTTCCTTCCAAAAAATTCTTGCAAAAGCATTTTTGACCTACGCGGATGCGAAATTCCTCGACCCGAAATTCCATTACGCAGGAATCGAAGAAAAACAATTTGGAATTGGATGAAAAAAACATATTTTCTTCGGAAATGAATAATTCATTAACAGCGGAAATGACAAAAAAACATAATAAGGGCGAAAATTCAGTAAAAAAAAGGATGAAGTGGATCAAATTACGAAGCCAAAGATTCGAACAATTTTTGGTAGAACAAATCGCGCGAAAATTTACCACAAAATAAAAACAATTTTATTTATTTGTCTTTGGAATTTAAAATGAAAGTTCCAACGAAATAGGTCAGCCGATGCGATGGTGGTCAGCCGACTAACATCAAAGGGGGAAAAGCGGATGGAAATTGGAAAAAGGGGAAAGTTTTGGCCCATCCGCGTCATCACAAGATTGTTTTCCTCCTTTTTGTATTATAGCCAAAAACAAAAGTATCCATTACGTTATGGGGCCAAAATAACAAATGGGAATTGGTTCAGTTCAATTCCATTGTTTTTTTTTTGGCATTTCCTCCATTTTTTCTGTTTACTTTGGACCACACAGAATCATAATTCATTTCATTACAATTTATTCAACGGCAAAAGGAAAAAAGTACCAACCCACCAAATGATAAGATTTTACAAATAATTAACAAATTAGCCATTGAGAAATTTTTTGAATCCAATTTTTGACAATACAATTCATTCATTAATGTCTTCTATTTTATTAAAAATACAACAAATCAGAATTAATTCACCCTCCAGTAAAAACAAATTTATTTAACAGACAAATTTCCCTCCAATTTTATTCACATTTTATTTTTAAATCGCCCCCTCAATATTTTGAAATTCCCCAAAAATAAATTTGACTAATGAAGTCACCAATTATTCTGCCATTTTCCACGTAAATGTCGTGCCAAATGTTCAGTAGCAAATTATAGGCCATCCCAACAAAAAAATGTTCATTTTGTGCTTCAAAAATAGATGATGCCTAAATTTCTGAATTATTTAAAATTTTGGAATATTTTTAATTGGAAAAAAATGCAAAATTAAAAGGTTAAATTGACAATTGGACTATATTTTTTGCTAATTTTGGACATTTTATTGGGAATGGCGGCAATTATTTTGATTAAATTTGCTTAAAAATGGACTCAAAAATTAAAATATAAATACATATTATTAAGCCTCAATTCTAACTAATTCCTCTATTTTGTTATTTTTAGTAAAAATACATTCAAAAATTGGCATCCCTTTTTGGCTAGTCAATCATGCTGTAAATGTAAAGTGACTGAATTTATCCATCAATTTTGATTGAAAATAAACTCATTTAATTCCTTAATTTATTGTCCAATATTCTTGTCAGTGAATATTTGCACAATTTTGTATTTTTGGCATAAAACTTTGCCAATTGTTGGAGTAAATTCAACTCCAATTGAGGTAATAGGAAAATACAAAAAATGGCCATTCCATTCTTTTGGTACTATTTTCCTTTTCCAACCTCCAATTTTTCCACAATTCTCACAAAAATTATGCAAAATTTGGGACTCCAAAGCCTAATTTGGATTTGGTTCACAAAGAAAAATTCTGCCAATGACTTCAAAATTGGCATGCAAAAAATGCAAACAAAAACCATTTTGTCTACTTTTTATTTTGGATTTTGATGTTTCTAACATTTTTTTGCTATTTTTAGTAAGAAAAAGTGATAAAAAATGATTTTTTAAAGAATTCAAAAATTCATCATGAGAATTCCATTCCGGGAATTTTTGAAAAAATAATTTTTACAAAAAGTCTGGCCAAAATGAATTCATTTCCATTTTCATTACGCAAATAATTTCAATCATCAGCCAATTTTCCCACAAATCCATTATGATGCCATTTAAAAATGTCCACAAAATATTTAGAATTTTGAGAATGTCCTTGGCCCATTCAACATCATTCAAATAAATGGCCACCCACCAAAAATATTTATTTTCATTCATTTCCTACTAAATTTTCATTTTTTATTATTTCTTACTTATTCCCTCATATTTTGATCAAATTCAATTCCGTTGCTTTTGGCAAATTTTGTCCCCAGCTAAATTCATTTTTCCCTCCTAATTTTTTACATTACAGTATCCTTTTTCCCCATGAAATGCCACTAAAATGTCCATCTAATCATTCCATTTCCTCTTTTTTAAAACTAACAATTTTAATATTTTCTAATAAAAAAATGTAAAAATAATAAAAATGTCACAAAATATGTACCCATTGGCGCCAATTTATTTATTTTTAATTATTCCCTTTTATGGCACAAACACAAAATTAAATAATATAGGAAAATGCAAATTATTCGCTCATATTTTTGTTTGTGTATTTTGGCATTTCCCACAGATTTGGTGCCAATTATTCACAAAAATAATAATAATAAATAATATTTAAAAATATTTTTTTATCATTGGCCCAATCATTTTTTGGCCCAAATAATTTCATCTCAAAACACAAATTCCCCCCCCCCCCCCTTCCTTCAAAATGTTCTCCATTTTTGTAGATTTTCCCTTTCAAAATGTCAATTTCCTCGTGCCCATTTTTTGACATTCAAAACACCAAAAATCATCAAAAAAAATTAAGATTTTTGCCATCAAATGTGCCAATCTTCTTCCCATTTTAATTTTTTCTATACCAAAAATTAACTGCAAAATTGAAGAAATTATCAAAAATGTCATTTTAAACAAAAATGGCAATTTTCTATATATACGGTAATTGTAATTAGTTATTTCATTTTTGTACTTTTTTATTGCAGAAATTAGGGCCAGAGAATTGGTGCACAAAATATAATAAATTATCAAAATGGAATGAATTAAATTAAATCATAAAATGCTACATTTTGGGATTAATTTATTTGACTTCTTTTTTGATCCTAATACAGTTTTATTCCTACAATTTAATTATTTATTTCTCCCAAATCATAAAAAATATATATTAGTCCTAATTTAGTAGGGCTAAAGTGGTTTTGGGCGGGCTCGCCCTGCTGTCCTTCGCCTGGGGCCTAATAAGCCTCAAGTGGCCAAAAAATGGGATGGATTGAGATTAGTTGGACTGGACTTAAAAAATTTTATCTTTTAAGCCCGAAAATGGAAAAACAGGATGTCGGCGAAAGTAAGCTTGGCTTGGGCCAAAATATGATTGATACGGTGGTGGGATATATGGTAGGAAAAATAGTTGGCATTGACAAAATATTCTGGCCATTTTTTCGCAAATTCATTTTGCATTTAAATAAATTATCATTATAATCAAAGTGCAAGAGGAAAATAGATGAATTCCAAGTTTAAGGGCGACGGAAAATGTCGATGCCATTTTGAATTGCGTGAATGGAAAATGAAAATGAATTATTAAATAATGAATAAATGAATGGAATGAATGAAATATACCCCAAAAATAAATGTCAAATTCATTGAATCATTTTTGTCTTTTTTTTTATTTAAAATGTCTCCAAATGAAAACCGACTCATTGCCCTCCTCCAAATTTACGATTTATTTTCTTCAATAAATAAACAATGGCAAATTAACATTGGAATTCTCCTTTTCATTCATTTCAATTCTACCATTTCCACCCCCCACATTTTGCGCATTCCAATCCAAACTCATTAAATGGGCGTGACTTTAATTTTGTGTGTTTTTTTTTTATTATTTTGTTACCAGCAGTTATTCGCCCACTCATTTTGTTGGGCTCCTTAAAAGGAAGAAATTAGAGAGAAGGAATTTGCCAATTCCAATCAAAATCACAAATATAATATAAATAATTATATTTATATTTCTTCCGTAACAAATTATTCGGGACATTCCATTAAACCATTCAAATTATTGAACTCATCCATCTAATTATTCTATTCCATTGAAAAATGCATTCATTTAAGGATTAGCTGTTGTTTTTACTGAGTAATGTCAAGCATTACTCAGGCCCGACCACCACACCTATCCCGGTTTTTAATGGGTCCTAAGACTTTGTCGCGAGCCGGTGAGCTTATACACTTCTTTAGAGGATACCCTTTTGGATGTAGCTTTTCGTATACTACTAGGCCACGTATACCAATATGGCAACCTTCCGACTCTAATTAGATTCCCATATGGGCTTATCGTACGACGTCGCCATCTGATTCCAGTCGATCCACAGGCTTCAGTCTCCCCCCTCCACCCATAAGGACGGAGCCGGGCTGTTGGATTCAAAGGACCTGAACCGGCGCCGGTAATTACAGTAATTACCTCAACCAGGGCTCGACGTCCCCCTGCTTCACTACCTTCTATCTCAAGCACTCCTTAGGAGGACCCTCTGTATTCATCACCATGGTTGGTTTCAGATACGCAGGCCCCTTCATGGCATGGAAGACGTTAGGCAAACCTTTATTTACCCCCCCGTATTTAATGGAACCATGCATAAAATAGACATGATCCCTGAGAGTATATATCGGGGGGGGGGGGGGGTTTAAGGATTATAAGTACAAAAACATCCGGCAGAGATTATGCCTCATTTGGACCATTTCCAACCGTAGCCAAATATTTCCTCCACATAATAATAATAATAATTACAACCAGTCCTCGCTTCGCTCGGACTGCGTTGGGGGGTTCCACCCCCCAAACCCCCGGACGCGTATGCCCAATTTTGGAGAAATCGCCTGCGGCGATTTCGACACCTGGCCTAGTTTCTCGCTCCTTCGGAGCTCGAATCCAAGAGTTTAATTTATGATCTATTCATCAGCAATTTATCAGGTTGCGACGTCAATTCGCTTGGGACTCGGCTTCGCTCGCTGCGGCCGCTTCGCGGCCTCCGCGAGCTTCAGCCTCGTCCCAAGCGAACCGCCGTCGATAAGGATACCGTAGAGGCCATTTGGTAACCGTATTTTTATTTTGGAAACAAAAAGGAAAAAAATAAAAATTATATGCCACGGCGAGGATTCGAACCCGAGACCTCCTGACCATTGCCACATCCACTAACCAAAGCGACATACCATTGCGCTAAATGGTCACATTGGCTGATTTCTTCCTACTTCGCTATAGTCTTAAGGAGACATAAGGGAAAACACATTTATGGCCATAACTTTCGCGCATATGGCCCAAAAAATTTTTTTTCAAGTTTAACAGGATTTCCATGTTTGCTGTTATCAGCATGCAAAATTTCAGAAAAATCGACCCACACCCAAGCGAGAAAAAGGGAACCTACGATTATTTTGGCATAATTTATTAATATACAAGAATAACAATCCAATTTATTTTCGCTAATTCATTCATTTTGCGCACCAAAATAGCCATATTTCATTTCAGCATTCCAGCAATTCCCATTCACTCCAATTTTTGCGCTTTTCTACCCAATATTTTTATGCCTAATAAATGCAATATTCCATTCAATTAATTATTTTTTTATTTTATTATGTAAATTAATTCGCTGAATAAATGTAAATAAATATTCATCCAAAAAATTGTCCTAAATGCCAAAAATTTGCTTCATTCTATTTTCTTGCCATTTATTATAAAAAACTCCAAATATATTCAACATTTTATGCATCTTCTGAACTTTTTGTTGTTTATCCAATCATTTTGGCCCAAAATGGCCATTTCATTGTTATTGAAACATTTATCAAAATGTCTGGCAAATTATTGGCCAATTTTGTGGCTGCCAATTTATTCCTTCAACCAACATGTTTTTTGCATATAAAATTGGCAATTAAGGAGGAAAAATGGACGAATTGGACTCGTCGAGTGACGTTTAAATTTTGAATAAGCAGAATTAATTTTGATAAAATCTTTTTTTTTTCTATTTATTTTGTCGTAAAATTTACTAAAAATGATCAAAAAATAATCAAAAAAATGTGACATTTTAATTAAAATGTTTATTTTGCTTGCGCCCACCAAAATCCCCTCCAATTTCGATTTCGATGCGACTGTTCACAAAATCCTCGAAAAATGTCACATTTTTCTTCACTACAATTTTTGCCCTTAATAAATGCCACTCCCCCAAAACATATTTGTGCCCATTTTTCCAAATGTTCATAAAAAAAATTTATTTTTCTTAACTAACTAATTTTGGAAATGTTGGGAATTTCGAGTGAATTTGTTTACCTCCAAAACTGGAACAATGCCCACAAAAAGTGCCATTTCCCCTCCTTCCTCATTTTTCCTCATTTTCCGTGAATTCGCTCCGCCCTCTTTTCCGTCTTTTATGCTCGGTTTTGCGTGTTCTTTCCTTCCATTTTCATTGTTGCTGTTTTTAATTTTTGATGGTTCTTTTTGATTTTTTTTTCATTCAATTATAAAATGTCGCCGCATTCATTTGAATAAAAGGCCGGCCTATCATTCTTGAATGAATACCGTTCGCCATTCGCCTTTTATTTTTATTGGCTTTTATATTCACCCCCTTTCAATCAAAAAAAAAAGAACCAGAATTGGCATCAAATTCTTTGACTTTTTGCCTCGAATTGGCCAACCTACTTTTCTTCCTTATTTTGTTTTTACATATTTTCGGCCTCCTTTCCATTTTTAAACCACAATTCGTGGCACAAAAATTCCCCACGCCTGTTCCGTCATTGCTTTTCAGCCAATTTTCCCGTCAAAAATTAAACTTCTTTCTGCACATTTTCAGAGAATTCAATCCAATTCAATTCATTTTAATTCATTCAATTTCAATTTAATTCAAAATTAAATTGTCCTCAATGGCCACCAATTCATTCCATCATCCAATTAACAACAATTCCACCACCAATTCCACCATAATCATTCCTTCTCCTCCTTCTTCATTATTAAATTCCAATCGTCCAATTCATTTCCATTCCGCCTCCTCCCATTCCCTCCTGATGCCCTCCTTTTTTTGCCTTCTTCTCCTTTTGGCCATCATTTGTGCCCAAATATTCGCCCATGCTGAAGCCACTTCTTCTGATCACGCCAAAATGGATGAAAACAACGAAGAAGAAATTGATAAATTGTGGGAGGCCGGAGAGAGAACAAAAAGGGCGTCAAAAAGGCTGAATTCGGGCAGCAGTGGAGAAGTAAATAATATTTTGATATATTCAATATTTGATTGATTCTTCTGCAATGGGATGATTAGGCAAGAAGTGGGGATACAGTAGGACAAATAGGAAAAGCCTTTATAGACATTTTTGGCATTGACAGTGGGAAGGCATTTATAAATTTGCTGTGTTTGGCCTAATTTAATGTGAATTTTGATTTTCAGGGTGGAGGATATCCATATCGAAATCGGTATTATGTGAGTCGATGGGATCGACGGCGTTTTGTGCCGTTGGTTTCCACCTCCCGCGAGGAACAATCAGCCAATGGCATTTTAACTGGAGCAACAGGAAATGAGGTGAGTGGAATTATTTTGGGCAAATTTAAATAAATATTATTTACAGCAAAATGAACCACAACGATTGTGCGGCATCAAATTGACACATCGAACCAGGGAATTGTGCGGAGAATGTGCACCGGCAAATATGCGGAGAGTTGAATTAATGGACAAAAAATCAGACAAAACTATTGGTCAGTTCAAGGGAAATTGATTAATGCCACCCACCGTACGGCTATGAATGAATGATTAATACCGTAAATTCTCTATTAAAAGCCCAGTTTCTAATAGAAGCAAACCCTTGATAGCTTCTGAAATTTATAAGCCCATGGGATTTTAATAGAGAATTAGGGTATTAATAAAAATCAAATATAAATTTGCTAATTAATCTAAATTGATAATTAATATCATTTCAATTTATTCCTTTTATTTTCACATTTAATGGCCAATATATTAATTTCCAATTTTTTAAAGAAACCAGAGAGAAATTGACGGAAATGTGCTGCACAAAAAGATGCACGGACGATCAAATCCGAAATTATTGTTGCCGAGGATGACAGAAATTGGCAACAGAAACAGACATAATAAAATGGCAAAAATATATCAAAATATTCCCATCATTTTCATTCATCATTCCCCTCCTCAATTCTCATTCCTTTTTATCTTTTCTATTTGTAAATATAAAATTGTAAGGAAATTATAATTGTTAAATTGTCAGTTCCCCTCTCTAATCATTTGTCCTTTTTGTGTTTATTTGGCCATCACAATTTGCGTAATTCATCCTCCACATAATTGCGGGTTTACGGCATTTTCCCAACCCAATAAAATTGTTGACGAACTCCGGCGGAAATGATTGTGGGAATTGGGGAAAAACAAACATGTGGCCCATTTAAATTTGTATTATAATAATAATCCATTTATTAATATATTTTTGTGTGTTTTGTTGTTTCTCTGTAGCAGCAAAATTGGCATTCAAATTTACTCTGATTTTGTTTTTGTACATAAATCCATTTTTCATTTTATTATTTAATTTTGTATATTTAGAAGAATGAATTTTAATTTCTATTCCAAATATTTTTTCTTCCTTGATATTATTATTATTTTTGTTGAACAATTCGCCCTTTAAAATTGAAATTAAATCTAATAAAAATTAAATAAATAGATTGAATGAATTGTTTTAGAATAAATTTTATTAAATTTCATTATTTTTTGATTATAAATAAAATAAAATTGAATGAATTTAATTTTTTTATTTGATAATATGAAGAATAATGCATCGGTCTATTATTGGTTTGATGAGGCTAGAAGCATAATAAATGCACTCATTTTTTTCCTCCTTTCCATCAACAGTCTTATTACTCAACAGTAATCTCTTATTTTTTTTCGATTTCAGCCATAAATATAATCCAATTTAATTAAATTATTTTAATTATTATTTGTTTTCCCTTGAATCACATTTTTCGGAATGAAAATCAGAACAAAACAAAAACATTTTCCGGAATGAAAATCAGAACAAAACAAAAACATTTTCCGGAATGAAAATCAGAAAAAAACAAAAACATTTTCCGGAATGAAAATCAGAACAAAACAAAAACATTTTCCGGAAAGGAAATCAGAACAAAACAAAAACATTTTCCGGAATGAAAATCAGAACAAAACAAAAACATTTTCCGGAAAGGAAATCAGAACAAAACAAAAACATTTTCCGGAATGAAAATCAGAACAAAACAAAAACATTTTCCGGAATGAAAATCAGAACAAAACAAAAACATTTTCCGGAATGAAAATCAGAACAAAACAAAAACATTTTCCGGAATGAAAATCAGAACAACAAAACAAAACACTTTCCGGAAAGATAAAAGATAAAATATATTACTCATTTCTTTTCATTTTAGCTGCAGGCAATAATCATTTATTTTTCCTTCCATTTAAAAGAAAACAATACCATTTATATTCTCCATTCTTCTCACTTTATTTTTGCATTTTTAATTTATAATAACAATTTTTTGTCCAATTCCATTCTTTTTTACAAAATATAAAATATAAAAATTTTTTTTATATTATTTCCAATTCATTGACCTCATCAAAAATACAATTTGGCCGCCATATTTGGTTCTAAATTGAATTTAATTGAATGGAAAGGGGAGACTGGATTGTCGGCTGGTCGGTCGAATACAAAAACAACTGATTTTGAGACTGGCGTGCTCTATGAGATTATTTTATTTTTGAATATTAAAATCCAAAGTCCATGAACATCAAATTTTGGCATTTCCATTTTGAGAATTCATTGGCCCTACATTTTTCACAGAATTTTGGAATAAACTATAAAAAAATGGATTGAAATGAAAGGACAAAAAAAGGAAAAAGATCATTTGGAAAATTGGATTTTTTAATGCTAACTTTTTGTGGGTATTTTATTAAATGAATTTGATCGAATATTTTATTTCCAAATTTCATTTTATTTTCAATTTCGTTAAACTTTTCATTTTGCCCTTTCACAATTCGTCGAGGGCGAGAAAGTCATCATCGGCGGGTGGAAAAGGGTCCACTTGTACAATTGGCCTCTTTTTTGTTGTTAATTCTTCTTCTTTCCATCCATTCGCATAAATTAGATTGGCCAAACTCAGGGGGGGGGGGGGGAGAGGATGCCATTGGATGGATTGGACTTTTCATCAGTAAAGGAGGAAAGGAGAAGGGGAATTGGGATTGGCTTTAGCTGTTCGGTGCAGAAAGGCGGCAAATTTGTTTCCGTTTTTCGGGCATCGGAAGGGCCTGGAACGGGAATGGATGGATGGATGATGAGAAGGGAAGAATGTGGGAAGGGCATCCGGCGAAGAAGAGATGAGAAAGGGGGAAAAGCCGGGAGGAGAAGCGACTTTGTGCCAGACAAATTCATTCTCGCGTGACCAAAATTGGCACTCTAAAGAAACCTTCAAAGGGAATCTGAGTAATGGGGATAAGGAAGGCTATTCGATGGTTAACTTTGGCCAATAACTTCTTTTCTTTTCTAGTTCAATTCCTTCACCTTCCCTTTCCATATCCCTTATCTCCTTCCTTTAAGAATAGTTTGGCCAATAGGAAGTTGGCTGGGGAAAGAGGTGAAATGCCCTGGGGGGCAGTTGGCACCAACAATGTGAATTATTCATCCACCGGTGTCCTTTTCAAACTTCCCTTTCCCATTTTGTGGATTATGTTACCACCTCAACCCCTCCCCCACCTCTCTCCCATTCTTTTGGCCAGAAGAAGTTTTGGCTTTTGCCAATCCAAACAACCAACACGCCTTCGACCGACTTGCCCACACCGAACATTTTCCCATCCGTCCAAATCCTCTCTATGGTCATAATATCCAACCAAATCCATATTTTTCCTTATTTTCTCAATTTTTTCTTTTTGAATATTCCCCCATCCAATGGTCATTTACATTTATAGCCTTTTTCAACCACCCATGATTGGCCTTAAAAAGGGATTTACCCTCGTCACTCATTCATTCATTCGGCAACCCCTTATGCATTCTTTTACCTCTTCAATGCCGCCTCTTTACTTTTCGGAATCCATTTTTGGCACAACCCATTCCCTGGATTTGGGTCGATATATGGTCGAGAGTGGCACATGGATGGATGGAGAAGCGGCACATCCAAAAAGCGCCTCATCAAAAAGCGCGCTGAAATACGCCCACCTTTCTCCTTATTTCATTCCAAGTTTTCTTTTGGGCATGTCCATGTCGACTTGTCATCCCCCTTTTTTGTGTATTCATTCATATCGTGGGAAAATGCCCAAAAATAGAGGAGAACAGCAGATGAAAGACGGAGGCCAAAAATCCTCAACCACCTTCGCCTTTTCCAAAAAAACATTTCACTAAAAATTGCCAACAATCATTTAATTTTAATCTATTCCTGGCCTAGATTGACACTTTCAATGCGAATGCCTTCAATAAATTACAATAAATAAATTAAATCATCTAAACCTAAATATTATTTCTCCTTCCTTCAATGGGCGCATGTTTATGCCGTTTTGAAGAAGACAAAGAGAATAGGGGAGGAGGGAGTGAGGATGAGATGACAATGGCCAACAGCAATAAGGCACAAAGTGCAAAATCCTCACTTTTGTTGAATCCGATGATTGCAAGTTCGGCAAAAAAGAAAGTTTCGGAGAATGCCTCGTAATTTGCCAATATGCCTTTTAATTTATTTTATATTTTAGGGTTGCATCAAGCAGCAAAGGTGTTGGCCTTGGCATTTCAATGATGATGTACCAGGCTGGAATGTTGGCCGGTAAAAAATATATTTGATGATATTTCGGCATATTTTTAATTTATTTAGGCTATGGACCTCCACCAAATGTGATCGATTTGAACAATTTGAGGGCACAAATGAGGAAGGCCAAGGCCGAGGGTCGGACAGTGTCCGTGTTGAATGGCTGTGTCTATATTGACTACCAATTGAAGGCTCAAATCCCACCCGGCTTCAACTATGATATTTGATTATTAGATTAATATTCATTCACCAATTGAAAATCAACCCTATTTCCATTTCCGCGGGCATCGAATTAATCCAATTTTTGTAAATTAATTAATAAAATTCCTTTTTTTCTACTTCATTCCTTTTATTTTTATTTTACTCAACATTATTTTCCATTTTTGTTGTTTTTTTTTTCAATAAAATATATTCTACATAATGCAGATTAATTCAGCAAATGGAATCCAAAAAATTGGGTCAATAAGAGGAGAATGTTGGGTGGTTTATTTAACTGGTTTTTGATTATTAAATAAAGAGGGATATGCGCAGTTCACCTTATTTTATTTCCACCAAAATGACATCAATTTTCGGCATTTTTCCCACAATTTTGTCTTCGATATTCTTGCTGATTTTTCTTCACGTTGATGGGAGTGAAGCTTGCGAACTTCGCGTCAAAGTAGGCCAAAAATGAAATAGAGAATAATAAAGTGCACATTGCAATTTGCTTTGCAATTTTCGATGCAAAATTTAAGGGTGGGAGAAAATTGGGCAATGGAAGGGAAAGAAGGGTTCAAAAACTACCAAATTGGTCTATTTTCCCTTGGAATAGGTTCCAAAAATAGATGAGTTTTTCTTTACATAGAACATTTCCGGAAGAAAAACAATCAGAATATTTTCCTGATAGGAAACACAAAAATCAGGGCAAAAATAAAAATAAGAATAAGTAAAAACACAAAAAAATCAGAATTGTTTCCGGTATGAAACCTGTGGCAAAAACTATTGAATTTTATTAAATTTTTTCTTTCCAAAATTCCCTAATTTCAGGTTAAATCACTGACCAACAAGCCATTTCAATTTAAAATGTCCAATCCGGAGAAGGGAATTGAATTGGAACAATTCCAATTTGAAGGAATTGGAGAAAAGGAATTACAGGTAAAAATGCCAAGAGGAAATGCCTTTTAGGCTAAAACATATATATGTAGTTATTACGGTATATGCTATTTTTATTTCGTAGATAAATATGCCAAATTGTGGGGAAAAACCCTGGAAACTGATAACAAATCAACGAGAGGCGGACGGGAATTGGGTTTTGGCAAGGGAGGCATCGGCAAAATTGGACGGAAATGGACTGATGGAGGTGAAAATCCATGACGATTTGCAGCCTTCATTGGGCGCAAGGATTGGCGTCTTTTGTGGCGAAAGCTTGCTTTGTCGTTCATGAGAAATTAATGAAATTAATATTTATTTTTATAATATATTTGAAGAGAACATACCGAAAATAAATTGAAAATTCGTCAGAAGAAAAGAAAATAATATTTATCACAAAGAGAAATGAATAAAATATTTAAAATAAAAAATAGATTTAAAAGTAAAAAATATATAAAATTCCATAGATAAAGCTAACCGAGATGCATGATCCTATATATACTAAATACCATCGAATTATCCCAAATAATCATTCTAGCGGTAAATTTAAAGGGAATGAGTGAATTTGTTGACATTTATTTGCATTATTCTTGATGGGCCCTGAGGACTTTATGGAGGATGTATGATGAAGGGACAGTACTCTGAAATTGAAAGGGTAGATCATTTGCATTTTATATTAAAGTTTTATTGCCATTAAAAATGTAAAAACCCTGCCAAAAATACAATATTATAGAGGAAAGGAAGGGTATAATATCATCTATATTTATTATTTATTTAATTCATCTTTCATAGAAATGAATTTAGACCACATCTTTCAATGTTCCATCCTTCTCGTCAATATAGAGGATTGCACTTCCGGTGCTCATTTTGGCACTTCGCCTTCGGCTGGCATTTCGCCTATTTCGCTCCAAACAAGTCAAAACCAAACAAAATAGGAAAAATGAGGCAACCGCAAAAAATGTCAAATATATGCCCAAAAGGACCAGCAATGTTTCCGATTTTTTGGCCGGCACTGGTTCGGCCGAAACAAAAATTTTTGGGCGATCCGAATTTGCAGTGCTTTCGTATGGGACTGGAAAAGGGTGGAATATTATTTAATAATGGCCAAATTTTTTTAATTTAATTATTGGTAAAAAGATTCGAAAAAATGGTAAAAAGATAATGAATTAATTTTATAATTTTTTTTTCAAGAAAGGGGCTCATTTCAAGGGACAAAAAACACCAAAAAATTATTAGTAATAATTCCCACTGACCCCCTGTTCTCCAATTTATTGGTGTGGTTGTTTTTGGGCCAATCATGAATTGGCTCGGATCGGCTGCCAAAATCTCATATGGATTTTGTTGTCCATTTTGCCTTTTCCCATCCCAATCGTCTGCCTCCAACTCCGCCGATTTTGGCATTTCCTTTTTGCGAATTGGTGGCAATTGATCGCCCGGATAATGAATCATATGGGCGATTGTTTTTGGTGATGAACTCTCTAAAATGAGTTAATAAATAAATACACTTTTTATGAGAAAAAATACAATATTTTTTGCATCAAAAGTAATTTTTGACTTCTAATAAATCAGAAGCCGGTTTTAGACCCTACAAATACAAACCACCTTAACAATTTTGTAGATCTCATCGAGGCACGTCTTTTGACATAAAAATTTTTAACCATTTAAACCATATTTTGAAGTTTTTAGTCTTGAACACTAATTTTGGGCCAATACCTGACATTTTTATACCATTCGATGCGTCTTGATGACATCTACAAATTGATAGAAAATTTAGAGAGTTCGGTTTTTAATTTATTAGAAGACAAAAACTACTTCTGATGCAAAAAATAGTATCCCTTATCCATTTTTTCCTACCTTTTCCCGAATGCATCCATTCCGCATCTGCCTCCGGCTCCTGGCCAAATTCCAGGATTTTTGCAAAATAAATATTCGTCTCCCGGAACATTGGCTCCGGTGTGGTTGAATATTGGAATGGGCCAAGATTTCCAATTTCATTGGTCACTGGCTTCAGCATCCGAACATTCCCTTCCCCATCTTCGTCCTCAAATTGGGATGAATCGAATTCATCTTCATAGGCCCATTCCTCCTCGTATTCCTCAATTGGTTTCTGCTGCTTTACGGTTGTCGTCATCTCCAAGGGTCTTCTTCCTTCCTCTTCTTTCTCTTCCCTATTTATTTCTTCTTCCCTATTCCTTCTTCCTTCCATTTCTTTTGCCTCTCTTCTCTTCCATTCCGCTTCTTCCTCTTCATTTGCGGTCCAAACTCTTCGTCTCGTCCCGTCCATCAATTCAATTTCGGTTGTGGTCATTTCGCCTGGCCATCTTTCCACCGGTGTTGTCATCCTCCCATTCACAAAATATGGCAATGTTTGTGTCAATCCAACGTCCACATTTCCATCCCAAATTTGTGGATTCGGCGTTGAAAGTGTCAAATCTGGGCCAATTTGTTCTTTCCAAATTGTTGTCCTTCCATCATTTGAATTCATTATCATTTGGGAATGGGCTCGAGGTGGAGTGGTTGTGGCCGTTGGCAGCAATTGGACGGCCGTCAATTCTTCTTCACTGTTTTCCAATGATTTTCTGTAAAAATTTATTCATTTTTGTATTTAATTTTTGCCAATTGTTTTTGCCTTTTTTCGCCTCTACTTCCCCACCAAATTGTATATCGTGTATAGAAATCCTTGGGTAATCTGGCGGTGGAATAGAAGAAATTTGGCGGTGTATCTTCCAAATCCTCTTCCGATGAGAATACTCGACGATTTGCAGGTGCTAAAATGGTCCAACATTTTCGGCATTTCCCCCTCAACTTTCCCTCTCAATTTCCTTTTAAAATATTTACCTACGGTCACTTCCATGTCCCCTTGCTCGCTGCTTTCCCCTTCTTCATCATCATGGCCAAATGTTTTTGGCCAAACAGCCCTTTTTGTGGTCGATCTTTGCTCCCCATCCTCGTGCATCTGGCCACCTTCTTCCCCATCATCCGAAGCCGATGGCTCAAATTCCCGCTGTGCCCCCTCCTTCCCCCGGCCATCATTTTGCATCCTTTCCATCCATTCTTTGGCCATTTTATGAAAATCGAACAGTTGGCAATGGTCAAGGAGGAGGTCAGGAAAAAGTTGGTCCAATTCAACGGGTGAATCCTCCGACATTTTTTGGCCATTATTTTGGTCAATGGCACGACCAAATGGGAGAAGCAGGGAAAGGAAATGTTCACGTAAAGTTGATCGATTCAGGATTGAGGGATGGATGGATCGAAGTTTTGGACAAAAACGGGCACCGGAATTGACCAAACAAGAACTATGTTGATGGAGAAGAAGGCACAATTCCTGGCAAATATTTTAATTTTATTCACATTTTTTTGGACTCACCTGGTCAATGGCCTTTTTCAGTCTTTCCAGCGCTTTTTTCCCACCAAATTTGTTGGCATCAATTTTGTCATTTTGTTCCAATTGTAATCCAATTAGCCTCAATTGGACTGCCCTTTGCTGGTAGGTGGAACAGTGCACTTCAATGAATGAATGATATTTATGGAGGCAGGCAAAATGTTCCAGAGAAACACCTTTAAAATTAATTATATTTTAATTAATAAATTAAAATTTATTTGCCAAAATCTGCTCTCCGACAAAAATGTAGAATGACCCGATTTTCGGGTTCCAAAAAAACGGCCATTCCCTTTTCCTCTTTTCTTTTTCGCCTTTTCCTCCTTCCTTTGAACACTTTTTGGCATTGCTTTTGGCAATCTTCAAAGTCGAAGAATTTCCTAAAATATTAAAAAATCATTTTTGCATTTTTGCTAATTTTGACCAGCAAATATCTTTGAAATCCTTTGCCGGCAATTCCAATTCCTCCGATGAATCCTGCTGGTTTCGTCCATTCATCATTTGTGCCTTCCGAAATGAGCCAATCCGATGGAGGACCTCATCCACCCCAAGGGAAGGGTCCAAACGATGTAAGGAACGAGAAAGGAGCCGATTGCATCGATCCGAACAAATTGACTTGGAATTGGCCGGTGAGGATGTTGAAGGCGAATTCTTGGAGGATGAAATTTGGGCCATGGCCATAATTGGGAATAGGGATGGGAATATAAAGGAAATTGGGAGAAACATTCTAAAAAAATTGGTGGTTTTTTGGTTTAATTTTTGGCACAAATATTCACGGAAAAATGAATATCTTTGACTGGGTCAAAAGGCAATTCGGGGAGGGCAAATTAAATAGAAAACAACCATAAAATAATTGAAAAGAATTTTGAACCACAGCTGCTTGGCCCACAGGTGCTTTTGGTGCCAATGCAAAAAATATTCAATCGGCAAACATCGATCAAGCCCTCTGAGGGGTGTTCTTCCATGGATCGACACCGATTGGAGAAGAATGGGAGACGGCATCCTCCAAATCCAAAGCCAACGGAATTGGGAATTGGGGGATTTAGATTTTTTGTGGATGTTTTCAGCAACTCCCCTCCTTCCCAACTGCTTCATTGCCGCCAATTTCTTCGCACTTTTCAGCAGCCATTTCCAATTCCTCTTTCCGGCGGTGGATCAACCCAAAAACAAACAGCTGTTTTCCCCGATGAATGTTTTGAAGGAAGTTTTGGCCAGCCAAGAGGAGGGGAAGTCATGGATTTATCAACAAAAACTCAAAATCCCCTAAAATATGTGGAAATGAATGAATGGCTGAAGATTGAGTTGAAAAAGAGACTGCTTCTGGCCATTGAATGGAGGGAATGGTGGGTGGGCATAATGGATGGAGGGCATATTCCCCACTCTTTTTTGATTTATTGCCATTCTCATAAATGGAAAGAGGAATTGACCACAAAATAATTGGTTGGCTAAGTTTGAACAATTTGCGTGAAAACCACTTTTCTGGGTAGGTTCAAATCCAAACAATTTTTACTATTTTTATCCAACATTTAAATTTCATTTAGACCATCATTCTGTCTTTTCCGATTCTTCTTCTTCTTCACTATTTTCTTCTTTTTGTTCATTCTTTTCTTCATCTTCATCTTCCTCTTTATCTTCAACTTTTTGTTCTCCATTTTCTGATTGAATCCCAGTTTTTGGCTGTCCTCTTTGGAAAAGTAGAAGGCCGGAATTATCTGAATTTGGATTTGAGTTTGCATCATTCAATGCCAATGAAGAAGTTGGAAATTGGCCATCATTTTCCAACAATAAATTTGCCAAATTTGGCTGCGTAAATGGAATTCCTCCATTTGATCCATCCAATGAAGTGGATTGGCTTTGAAGGGGAATGCCACCACCGAATATTGTTGGCTGTTGGCCTCCTTGAAGGATTTGCAATAATTGGGAGGATTGTTGTTGGCTATTTGTGGATGGGACAATTTGTTGTTGAATTAATTGGCTCAAATCCAAATTCCCCAATAATGGCTGTGACTGAGGCGAAGAGGAGGAAATGAAAATTGGTTGTTGTTGAATATCCGTCGATGTTGGGGCAGGCACAAATGCCGGTGCCGATGAAGTTGGTTGGCCAACTAAAAGAATAATATGAAAAGAGATTTCATTCGGATAATTTACCATTCAAAATTCGTGCCAACAAATTTGGCTGCAGTCCAATTGGAGTATTTGCCCCAGCACCGTTGATTCCTCCTCCATTCAATAATCCCCCATTCGTTGCCACCAATGTTTTGGCAAATTCCCCTTGTTGGCTCTGTTGCTGATTTAGCAGTGCCAAAATCCGTTGTTGTTGCTCTTGGACATTTTGTAAATCCCGTTTATTGTTCAACAAATCCAAAATTCGTTGTTCTTGTTCCAAAATTTGTTGCAAGGCTTTTTGCTGTTCATCGGCAACAATTTTGAGTGAATTCGGTTGAATATTTGAAGGCGAAATAATATTTGAAGGATCCACCAATGAATTCGTTTGGCCATTCAACAATGATGCCAGAGAATTTGATGAAGTTGGTCGAATGGATTGAAGCAAGGGGGCAATGTCCTGTTGGCCATCTGCGGATGCCACTCGAGTTGGAATCAACGAGGATTGGCCTAAAATTATAATAAATGGCCAATTATTCAATTAAAATTTACCATTCAAATTGGCAAATCCATTCAAGGGATTATTTCCAGCAAATGAAGGTCTTTGAATTTGAACATTTGGAAGTGAATTTCGACCGAAACGACCAGGGAAAATATTATTATTGTTTGGTAAATCAATTGTTCGACCTAAAAAGAAGCTAAATAATCATTTGTACCATTCTTCCTCACCTTCATTGCCTTTATTTTGTGAGGCCAATAATTGTTGCTGTAATTGTTGCTGCTGTAGGCGTTGAGCCCTTTGTTGGATTGCAATTTGAAGGGCCAATTGTTGCTGTTGCTGAAGGAGGCGCTGTTGTTCACGTTGAATGGCTGCAAAAAAAAGATTGGTAAATATTAAATTAAATTGAATGAATGGAAAACATTGAATTGCAGCAAAATTCGATGGATTTTGTTGATCATTTCCTTGGTTTCTGGATTGCCGTAAAAGGGAAGCCAATTTTGTGAGGGAAAGAGGCGAATTGGCACCGAATCCAAAGGAATTAGCCGAAGGGGAAAGTCGATTACTGTTGGAGGCACTCAAAATTCGGTTAAGCCCGGAAGAAGGCAAAGAATTTGACAATCCTAATTGAATGAATGAATTTGCCAAAGGGTAATTTTTTACTAAATTTATTACCATCCTCTGCCAATGGATCACGGAGTTGGCGGGCACCTAAAATGTTCAAATTGATTAAAATTGGATTAATTTGAATTGAATTGGGGGATTCACGACGAAGGAGGGGAGCCGCACCGCCACTGGCTGCCGTCTTTGACAATGGCTCCAATCGGCCCAACTTTTCCAGCAATTTGTCCCTTTGGGCCCCTCCAATCACTTTTTCTCGGCCCTTGAATGGCAAATTGACCAGCCGAATTGGCTCAACGCCTCCATTCCCATCCACCGACGGCTGTTCCTCTCCCAATTTTGCATCCGGAATACCCTGCGCCGATTGTTGCATTGTGAGATTGATAACTGCGCGGAAATAGGTAGAATATTGAAAATGTCATTCCTCGGTACTTCTAATTATCTGTCTTCTGATTTTTTTACTCCCAAAATTATTTTTATTACCTCCAAAAATTGATCAACAAAATCACCTAAAATCATGTCTTCATTGTTTTACAATCAGAGAATATTCAAATCTGAGACAGATAATTAAGAATTATAATTCATACTCTCGCTTTCGGCGGCATTCGGTGCTTTTGAGGCAAAACGAAATGGGAAAAATGTGAAGAGGCAACAAATTAGAAGAAAATTGATTCGGATTGACATAATTTTTAATAAATTAAAAAATGAATCTGAATGAAATGTTGATTCAATCAGCTAATAATTTAGGATTTATTTACTGATTATTAGAGTAAGGTTGCTTCGATGAAAAATAATAATAAATAAAAAAGGATTGAATGCTTATAAAATGGCCTAAATAAATGGATAAATAACAATCCAAAATCCCATTTTTGTCTCTTTTTTTATTAGGCAAATATTCTCGAGAACAATGAAACAATGAAGGACAAAGGCAAATTAGGAAAAGGATTGGGCCAAAAATAATCAACAAAAACAAATACAAATTACAATCCAAAAATTGATGAGCAGTAAATTTAGTATTATATTTTTAAATATTTTGTAATAAATTGAGAATATTATCAATTTTTGTTTCCCTTCTTTCATTTGAATTCATTTCCTCATTTTCATTGCTAAATCCAAGTAAATCCATCAAATCCAAATGTTCCTCTTCTTCCTGGCCAATTGGTTCATCCACTTCCATTCTTTGTGCCATTTCATCCAAAACACATTCCTCGCATTCGTGTCCCCCTCCTCTCCTCACATTTATTCCCCTCATTCGATTGGCATCATCCACGCCGGAAAGATGATTCAAAATGGCCTCAATTACTTCATCCGGAAATGGCCAAGGCCACTATGAATGCAATGAGAATTCATCAGAATTTATCAATTCATTTTAAACCTCCGGCCACGGACCAACTTCCGTCCCCCGCGGCGGTGGCATTGGCTTCCATTCAATCGTGATTTTGGGTGCCGGTCTTTGTGGCGCCGGCATTGGACGTGGGTTTGGCCGAGGAAATGGCCGAGGATGGATGGGATGAATGGGCCAACCGGGCAAAGAAGGATGAGGTCGATGCGGATATGGAGGGGGCATAATTGGATGGATGGGGGGTAATGGAGGCGGCGGAGGTGCCGGATTAGGCACAAATGGGCGAGGAGTGATTTGGGGTATGGAAATGGTCGGTTCAGTCAATGGTGATATGGGTTCAATGGGCCGACATGGGATTTGGGGTAACCGGGGCAGTGGCGAAGGAGGTGGGCAAGGAAAGAGTTTTGGAGTGGTTGGGGGCAAAACAGTGGAATGGAGGGTTGGCGGAATGGTTTCGGGAGGAGCAGAGGGGGAATTGGGGGAAGGTGGGGCTTTGGTTGATGGCATTTTTGTTGTGGTATTTTTATTGGAATTTGCAGCAGAAAATGTTGTTTTGGTGGAAATTGATGTTGAAGATTTGGTCGAAATTTGGGTTGTCTGAATTGAATTGCTGGGCAAAGTAGAAGTTGGCCCATTTTTGGTTGTGCCTTTCTCGATGGCTTAAATAATTTAAAAATACAGTTTTTTCCTACAGAAGCCCATTTTCTAATATAAGCCCACCCTAGAAAGAAAGGCTATAAAAATAGTAGCTCACAGGCTTCTAATAGAAAAAATAACGATTTTTCCATTGTTCCCATTAAATTCAATTTCACCTTTTTTTGTTGCCATTTTATCGCCTCTTTCTTTTTTCCCATCCCCTTCCTGCTTTTCGCCACCTTTCACAGTTGGATTCACTCCACTCCCTTTTGTGCAATTTCTATTCGGCTTTTCGTAAAGTTTTGGATCACAAAAGCCACATGAACGACGGCAAACACGAAAAGCCAATGAGGCACTTTCTCCGTTGCAATTTACCAATTTCCCTGCATTCGCAGCCCACATTCCACTCTAAAATGAATGGCTAAAATGTTGAAATTTGGCAGTTAAACTTGATGAATAAAATGGGAACAATAATTTCGATTGTGCCGATCAAAACAATGCCGACTTTTGAGTCCGAAGGCAAACAATTCTTGGCCCAATTCCTAATTTTCAAAAGTAAAAAAAAGGAAAATGAATTAATTTTTTGTACTTTTCGGTCATCCGGGTCCAGTTTTTCGCCCCTAAAATTATCATATGTTTTACTCCTAAAATTGGTCATAAGATTAGCAACTTAAAATAATGTTTTTTCCATCGTTTTACAATCAAATATAAAAAAATAAAAATAATTTCAAAAAAATTTTGAATCTTGACACAGATAACCGAAAAGTACCCATTCATCTTTCCAACCGCAATATTTGTCCTGCAAGTTTGGCAACATTGCAAAATGGCAAAATCCGCATCTACTCTGCAATAATTTCCATTAGAAAATTGTTTAATTCACTCCCATTTTTTACTTGCAACGTTTTCGGAAAGCCAATGGCCTTTTATTTCTTAATTCATTGCAAGTATGTGTCCCAATTGTTTCTAATTTTAAAATTTATGGCAATTTTTTCCATTGAAAATACCTGTACAACATGGCATTTTCCTTGCTTTTACCCCTAAAAAATTCATCGATAAAATTACGGTACTAAATGGAATTTGTGGACTGCAAGGGAAAATGATACTAGAGGCGAGACAAAAGCTGCCAATCAAATTGTCATATCAGATATCAGTGTGCAGTGGGGATGGAGGATGGAGAGAATGAATTTCCTTTGCTCATATAAAATACGGTAACAGTACATTACAACTGGGCGATGACCCAACTGGACGACGGCGTTTGTAGCTAATTAATTACTTAACCGATATTGATGATTTTGGTATCAAATTAAAGAGCTCACTCCTGGCTGTCGATAGCTATAAAATTTATTTGGTTTTGTTCAAAATTAGCAGAGTTATACTTAAAAACAATTAAATATGGCTATTATTAAAAATTTGGGAATTTTTCAGTTTTTTGAATACAATTCCACCTGATCTTAAACAGTCTAAATAAATTTTATATCTGTCGATAGCCAGAAGTGCGCTCTTTAATTTGATACCAAAATCATCAATATCGGTTTAGCCGTTAATTAGCTATAAGCGCCATCGCACAGTTGTCCGCTTCCTATAAAATATGAAAGTATGATCATTTTTGCGTAAATTAACATTAAAATGAAAATCCTTTTCTGACTAATTCCCTCAATCACTGTTTGCCAATCTATGATGATATATTTTTGTCACCCCCTAGTATCGTTTTCCCTTGCAGTTTCCAAAGTCCATAAGTCCACAAAATTACCATTAAAAGGCAATGAACGACTAAATTTGCCCATTCGACTGAATGTATATTTCAATGAGGCAATTCGATTTTGGAATGGATTCACGCGAAGTTGTTGATGAGCCTAAATATTCGTTCATAATTTATGGAAATTCATTGAATATACTCCAAAATTGAAAGGTAAATTAATGAATGTTTCCGGCTCAATTCCATCCAAAGATGGGTCATTATCTTCCTCTGGCATTTCAAAATCATATTCAAATGTTTTGACCAAATTTTGAAGTAAAATTTTGAGAAGGAATAACAAAGTTAATTTGCACAAAACTTGCATGAATTTTTGTGAATCAGGGAAAGCAATTGTGGAATTTGACTCATCTGGCTGAAGAGAGGATTACAAAAAGGGCGACTAACTTTAAAAGGACAATAAAGATGGTCAAAAATGGAGAAGATCAAATAAAAATAAAATGGAATATATGAAAATGGAAGATTGACCTAGGCCAAATAAAGTGCAGTGCAAGATTCCAGCAATGGAAATAATGAACAATGGATGTGACCATTCATTTCATATATATATTTAAAGCATCATCCTCAAATTGATGACCAAGTATATTCCCTCTGGAAAAATTCAGTCATTATTAGTTATTTATCAATTACGCAGACAATAATCAATGTCAATCTCTCGTTTTTTAATATTTGACCTTGAAAAACATTTTAAAGGTCACTTTTCTGACAAATTTTAAAAAATCAAAGAATTTTTATCGGCTAAAATTTAAAAAAATGGATTTTTGCTAGACAAAGAAGATTTCAACTTTCCTTGGAGACGAATTCCCTTTAGGCGAAATAAGATTGATTCGACATTCCATTGCTATTGCTCTGGCTGATTAATTGAGTATTTAGTGGTTTAATTGCTGTGTTTGTTCGATATGGATTAGAAGATAGAATGGAGAAATAAAATTGGTTTAATATTGAAGGGAAAAGTGAGAAAATGGATGAGAGTGGTCGCATTTCTCGATTATATTCTTCTAATTTTCATCCTCTCCCACTTTTTAATAATTTTACCAATTTCCCATTAATTTGACCTAATTTGAAATATCCAAATTCATTCCACTTTCAGTGCCTTAAAATCCTTTAAAAATGGCCGCAGCAGGGAATAAACGTCCACCGGATGATCCACAATTGCCAACGTACAAATTGGTTGTGATTGGTGAAGGTATAAAAAGAATAGAAATTAAAAATTTTATAATTTGATAAAATTTTGCATTGAAATTTATAGGCGGTGTTGGCAAATCTTCGCTAACAATTCAATTTTTCCAAGTTTATTTTTCAATCCAATTTTAAAAATATCCCAAATTCCGTGTAGAAACAATTTGTGGATTATTATGATCCAACAATTGAGGACCAATATATTCAGGTGCGAATTTGCTTTGGGGGAAATAAATTCATTCTTTGATGAATTCCAGCATTGCGAAGTTGATGGCCAATGGGTCATTTTGGATGGTAATTTGGAATGGAATGGGGAAAGGGCACATCAAAATTCAAACATATTTAAGTTTTGGACACCGCCGGCCAAGAGGAATTCTCGGCAATGAGAGAACAGTTAATAATTTCATTTTTCCGAAATTTTAAATAAAATTATCCGTGAAGATATATGCGAAGTGGTCGTGGATTTTTGCTTGTGTATTCAGTGACGGATGAGCAAAGTTTTCAAGAGGCCCGAAAATTGTACCATCAAGTTTTGCGAGTCAAAGATCGGCAGGAATATCCGGTCTTGCTAGTGGCTAATAAGGTATCTCATTTGGGCCTATTTTTGACTATTATTGGAAAGGAAACTAATTTAAACGGTACTTGTCGGTTATCTATGAGCAGTTTTGAAATGAAGGGTTTCCCTCTTATGGGTGATTAGGATTGGTGATTAGAGCTACGGATACCGTAAATACTCTTTTAATACTTGAGGAATTTTTTTCAATCCCTGAAAAATTGGGAAAATTTGAGGTTTAACTCCTTAATTTGTAGACGGATTCTTAGAGCTTTTGGGAATTAAAAAATGCAAAAAAAAATTTTTAAAAGTTCATCCTGAGAGGAGCTATGGGTCCTCAAAATCGAGGATGTGGAATTATTAGAGTCTGAGGTATTAAAATAGAATTTACGGTATGTGATATGATAATGATAACCTATACTTGAATGACCCTAATCTACACCGAATGACTCATGAGGGTTACTGTTACCTTTCCCTTGTTAACCAAAATAATCTGGTGACAGAAAGCCGACAAGTAACATTTAAATCATATTGTAGAGGAATTCAATTTTTGGTAAATTAATTAAACAAATATTCCAGATTGATCTGATCAGCCAGCGAAAAGGTTGGTCCTTTTACAAATTTTTTGCCAAAAATTATAAAATTGATTCAAAATTTTAATGAAAATTAGTTAATATTAAATCCCTTCAAAAATAGTGAGTGAACAAGAAGGCCGACAATTGGCCACCGATTTGAACATTCCATACATTGAGACATCGGCCAAGGATCCACCGGTGAATGTGGACGCTGCCTTCCATGAATTAGTTCGAATTGTGAAAAGTTTTCCGGCAGAAGAGAATGGTCCAGAGGTTGGAAAATTGTAGAGGAACCAATTTGATTTTTGAATATTTTTAAAGGCAAAAAGTGGCCAAGGGAGAGCGGGAAAGGGCGGACGGAAAAACAAGCAGAAATGCATTGTTATGTGAAAAATGGAGGAATGGGAACAAAGGGCCAGTCGAGAGTCAAAAGTGTCATATTCTTCCTTTCTAAGCCAAAATGGCTTATTCATTCGTTAATTGTATTCAATTTTCACCCATTCCTTCTCTTTCCTTTATTCCTCCTTATCAAATGCCATATACTAATTGTTTTTATTTATCCAAAGAAAACAAACAAATGTGCCAAATAATTATTAATTGAATTCTCTTCTCCCCTTTTTTACATTAATTATTCTAAATTTGCAGGCTAATTGGGCGACAATTTTGCCTTAAGGATAATTAATTATAATTTGTGATATATTTTTATTGAAAATTTTCTTCGAATCGATATGCCCAATTTGCCTTCCAAATTAACATTAATATATCAGAAACAGATATTCCAAAATTAATTATGATTCATTAAATATTAGGACCCACTCTTATCCTTCCTTTTCCTTGTCATCAAAATCTCCAATTTTTTTTGGATTGCCTTTGGCCATTCATAAAATTATATTGCTTTTTGCTCATTTTACCGCCTTAAAATTAAATTAATATTATTTTATTTTGCCAATAATATTATTTCCCTTCCATCCAACGCATAATTAATTAATTAAAATTTAATTTGTTTTTTATTTATTCAGAAGTAAATATTATTTTTAAATATTTTTTGCTAATAATGGAATTAAGTATGGATAAATAAGCTTCAGGGTTCAAGGTATTTGAAAAGCAAGAAATTAGCGAAGAAATACTTAAAGCAGAATAAATTGCTTCAAAAAAGTTGGATTAAAGCTAATTCAAATTGAAACTGGATAGAATCAAAAAGGAGGATATTTATATGGAAATTTAATAGTTGAATTGAAGGGAATGGGAATGGGCGGCGGTTTAAAATGCTGGAAGAGGTAGCGGAGAAAATGAATTATATTATTGAATAAATTTGCTTAATTTGGAGAGAGAATAAAATTGACAAAATGAGGGGATAAAATCTTCAAAGGCAAGATACTTTTGTGCCAACGAATATTAGCGAGAATAAATTTATTGCAGTTCAAGTCCGGTCAACTGAATTTATTTTGGGGTAATAGAAATCAAAACAAATTATTTAAACCTCTAAATCGCCTTGAATTTGAAGGCCATGCAAATCGGTTGGATCATTCCGATGTGCAAAATTGGCAAAATGATGGCCATTCACGGTGATCTTTAATTCTGGGAATCAACTTCAAATTAATCCACGAATTTACGCTGAATTGAGTTGGCTCATTGGCAATGACCAAATCGAAGCCGTGTCCCTTTTCAAAAGGGTTTTTGCCTTCCCTTTCCTCATTTCCCCATTCTCCTGCTTGCAATGCATTTCGCACAACTGCCTTCAAAATAATTTGGTTATAAAATAATTGGCCAAAAATGCAACTTTTTCATCGAAACGAGGATTAAAATGCAAAGCAATGTCCCCATTTTTGCGAAGCAAATTCACCAAAAAACGGCGCCCCTTTTTCTCGGGCGTTCCATAAATGGAGAGTTTTTGGCCAACACCAAATCCGGCCGGAATTCCCGTTTCATAGGGAATTGGCTAACAAAATATAAATTGATGATTGAAAAGTGATTCCAAAACTGACATAATATTTGCCTCCCCAATGCTAAATAATAAAATTAAAGCACAAAATTGACATTTCAATAATCTTACAATATCGCTGAGCAACAAATCACCGTCAATCGAAAGATGATCAACGGATTGGAGGGGCAGTCGATAATCATATTCCTTCAATTCCTTCCCATTCACAATTATCTATTTTTGGTAAATGGGAATTGAATTTGGCCAAATTCCAATTCAAAACTTGAAATTTGCTGTCATGTGCCCGAACACGGATGTCAAAATGGTCGCCCTTTTTCATCGGGTTGCTTTTCCTCTCCTCCTTTCCCCATTCCCCTTTATGAAATGAATTCATCACAATCTGTGCCAAAATTATAATTAACTAAATCTAATTCCATTATTTTAAACCTTTCCCTCATCAAAACGGACAGAAATGTGCAATGGAACATCATTGCCACTAAAATCGGCCGATTTATTGTGCAAACTGATGCTGAATCTGAGATCAAAGCCAAAAATTATTTTTTTGTGCCACTTTTTGGATCAATTTAACATATAAAAATATTCTCAATTGTCCCATCTCTCAATCCCAAATTCCCTAGGGGGCCATTCATTTTGTTATCTTTGCCATCAAATCTTTGTCAACCATTTCCTATCCCCAATAAAATTTCCAGAATCCAATTTTTTGCCTTTTCGAATCCTCCGCCGTTGTGCCTTTCACTTGTAATGTTTGGCCTGGTTCAAAACGTTCTTGCAAAACACTTCGATATGGGATCTTCTGAAGAAGGAATGGAATTGGATGAATTCATTTATTTTTATGGAAAACTGACAAATGCTGTCCCATTCTCAGCGGATGCCATTTTTGGAAGTCAAAAGGAGAAAAGAATTTGTAAAAATACAAATATAAACGAATAAATTGCCTAATAAAACATTTTATTTGTTGTTGAGAGAAAATGCGCAAAATTTGGCGGATAATTGCGCGAGAATGGGAAGAGGAGCAATGTCTCCTCTTTTCCACTGAATTGGACTCATCAATGGCCAAATGGGCGGCTGGATTGAGGGCCTATACATAAGTATTTGTAATTTCCAGTTTTCCCTCATTTTTATGGTAGAATTTGAAATTATTAAAGAGAGGACAGAGGAGAATGAATTGATCGTCCCCAAAAAGGGAAAGAGAATTTGTAATTGTTGGGGAATTTATTTAACAAACAATTATTCCCGGTATTATTATTTTAAATCTATTGCTTGTTAATTAGATTATAAGTCTTTCTTTAATGGAATGGACTAAATAATCAAATTTTTCCTATTTATTATATATAAAAAATGGATCTTAAATAGATGGGCAAAAATGAGGGAAATGACACCCGGCTTTATGGCCTAGCTATATTATTGACAGGAGAATGGGCCATAGGAGGTGGAAGAGTGTCCTCATTTCCATTCAGTCAATCTTCTCACAATCCCGACGGCAAGGAAAGGGAAGAGAAGGCAAAAAGCGGAGCAGTAAAAAGGGCTTGTGAAGAGCTTTTATGGCCATTTTTGGGAAGGGAGGGATGGCGAGCAAAAATGTTGGAGGTTTCGGCGAGAATGTGAGAAATTTACTGAATAATTCCAGCCAGAAAGGGATGATGAATTTACATATTTATGTATGGAATTATTTTAAAATAAAAAGTGAAAAAGAATTTTGGCCAATTTGGGACATACATACATACTTTTACTTATTAGCCATAATTGACCTTAAGGGCAATGGGATGAAAATTGGATTTTTTGAAAGAGAATTATTGGAAATTCTATTTTCTTGATTTTTGAACATGTTAAGGGGCATAAACCGACAATCTCAAGAAAATTTCATCTTCGAAAATTCGGGATCGAGAATAGAGGATCAAATGACAACAATTGCAAGTTCAAGAGCAAATATTTGTGTGGCGATGGAATGATGCTTTTGCTTGGGGCCAAATTGATGCAGTCAACCTTTTAGCAAATGAAGTTTAACCCGATTTTAGGCGGCAGCATTTTTATTGGTGACAGATGTTTCTTTTTAACCCCCGCATTCCCCTCTAAAATCCTGGGACAGCTCAATCTGTCTTTGTCTTTGAAGTTTTTCCTTTTATCCAATCATTTACAATGGAATGTGATTTTACTACATAAAACAATCTAAACCTTAGTAGAATTTCTTTGTATTTCGACGGATTTACGAATACGAAAGGGTTATTTTATTATTTTAGTTTGTATTTTTAAATTAATTTTTAAACCTTATCAAATACGTGAAATTCACGGGAAAAGGAAATTTTTATGGAGGGAAAATTGAATGAAATTTTTGGAGAGAGGAAGGAAAATTATATATTGGTTGGAATGGAGGGACCAACATCATCCATTGAAGAGAAAATAGATAGATTACCATCGCGCCCATAAATTTCGGGTCGCCAGAGTAGAGGAGACACATCGATCGAGGCTAAAAATGGGAGCAAAATGCGAGTTTCCTAAAATGAGGAATAATTGCAAGGAAATGGCACCAGAATTTATTCCGAAAAATCGGAAAAATGTTCCGATAGTTTCCAATTTTTTATTCCATTTATAAAAATAAAAATATTTCCTCTATTTATTTTATAGACCCAGAAATATTCCATTTAATTAAATAAGCGATTTATTTTTAATCAACATCGAACAGCAATGGCAACAATGAAGAATAATTATTATGTGTAAGTTTACAAATATAAAAAACATTTTAAAATGTACTAGAATCAAGAATTAGAATAATCCATTTAATTTGCTGAATTTTTACTTTTTTAATTCAGTATTCACCATGAATCAATGATTTATTAAAAGTACGGTATTTAAAATAAGATCTTAATCAAATCTTACAAGAAAATTTTATTTTATTCTTTTTCCTTTTTTTGGCATTTCATTTTTTTGATTTTGGGGATTAAATGGCAAGAAAAAAAATAAAGAAAATTCAGGCACTCACTTAACTTGATGTTTTTCTCTTTTTTTTTTTTTTGAAATGGCTATTGGCCTTCTTGATTTTGTTTGAAGGATAGACCAAAAAATATAAAAATGGCCATAGATTAAATTTGACTGTGTGAACGTGCTTGGCTTTTGTTGGCCAAGTTAGAGATTATGGGGAAAACAGCACAAACTATTACTACACTCCTCGTTATTTAATTTACTTTCACCATAGTTTCAACCTTCTCTAGTAATCCACAAAAAATAGCTTTCTTATTCTTTATTCTACGCAAACAAACACAAACATACTTGAATCGTTTATTAAATTCAATCATTATTTTTGCTCATAAAATTCTAGCCAAGAGATTAAAAGAAAATCAACAATTTTTGTGGCAACAAAAATCTAAATTAATTCCAGTCAAGAAAATATAATGGACAAATCCACTGCCATTACAAATATTGAACATTTGGCACGTTTGAATGTGACAGAAAAACCTCATACTGTACGCAAAACCGGAATAATCTGCACAATCGGTTAGTCCAATAATCAATAAATCCCAATTAAATAAATAAATTAAGGCCCGGCGTGCCGCTCGGTGGAAATGCTAACCAAAATGATTGACCACGGGATGAATATCGCAAGAATGAACTTCTCCCATGGAGACCATGAAGTAAATATATTTTTTAAACAATAATTCAATATTTTAGTACCATGGCGGAACAGTGGCGAATGTTCGGGAGGCGGCAAGAGCATTCAATCCACCCCGGATGGTGGCGATCGCATTGGATACAAAAGGACCCGAGATTCGAACGGGATTACTGGCTGGGGTACCAAAAATTTTTTAAATGCATTTTAAAATTCCAAAATTTAGGGTGGATCGGCCGAAGTTACATTGGTGAAAGGCGCGTCAATCCGACTGACCACCGATCCAGCATTCGAAAATTCGGGCACCGCCGTCAATTTGTTCGTGGACTACACAAATATTGTCAACGTGGTCAAAGTCGGTTCGCGCATTTACATAGATGACGGGCTCATTTCCTTGGTCGTGGATGAAATTCGTTAGTTTTTTATTAAATATTAAAAATTGGGTTCCTTTTTTTAATTAAGTAAAAGCCGAAGGCGCTCTGCAATGCACCGTTGAAAATGGCGGCAAATTGGGAAGTCGTAAAGGTGTGAATTTGCCGGGAACCAGCGTCGACTTGCCGGCCGTTTCGGAAAAGGACAGACGAGATTTGCAATTTGGTGTTGAGCAGGTTTTCCAAATTCGAATGAATTTAATCATTTAGATTTTTTAGGGTGTTGATATGATTTTCGCCTCATTCATCCGCGATGCCAAAGCAATCCATGAAATTCGTCAAGTTTTGGGCGAGAAGGGCAAAAACATCAAAATTATTGCCAAAATTGAGAATCAACAGGGAGTGGACAATGTGGACGAGATGTATTAATTATAAATTGATTAAATTAATTAATTTTAAATTATTTTAGCGTTGAAGCATCCGACGGTGTAATGGTCGCTCGCGGAGACTTGGGCATCGAAATTCCAGCGGAAAAGGTGTTTTTGGCGCAGAAATTGATGATCGCCAAATGCAATATGGCCGGAAAACCAGTCATCTGTGCCACTCAAATGCTCGAATCCATGGTTTGAATTTTTGATTTAGTTCATTCAAAATTAATTCAATTTAGGTCGATAAACCACGACCAACCCGTGCCGAAGGAAGCGATGTTGCCAATGCAGTTTTGGACGGTGCCGATTGTGTGATGCTGTCCGGTGAAACTGCAAAAGGCCAGTATCCGGTCGAAACGCTGGTCACAATGCACAATGTTTGAAATAAATTAATATATAAATTAATTAAATTTTGGGTTTATTTTAGATTTGCAAAGAGGCCGAAACCGCATTTTTCCATGCCAAATTCTTCGAGGAAATCCTAAAGAATACCAAATTGCCAACGGACCACACCGACACAATTGCAATTGCGGCAACCTCAGCGGCGGTCTATTGCCGGGCCAGTGCCATTGTTTTGTTGACCACCACCGGACAGTGAGTCTCAAAAATTACCAAAATTGAATTAATTTTGTAAAATTTCTCAAGGTCGGCCATCGATTGTTCCCGCTATAAGCCACCAATTCCGATCATCGCTATCTCCCGATATGAACAAATCGCTCGACAACTCCATCTCTACCGCGGTGTTTTCCCAATTCACTACCCAAAAATGGAACGCGAATCGGATTGGACCGACGATATGGAAACCCGAATCGACTATGGAATCAACACTGGAAAACAGAGGGGATTCATCCATCAAGGGGATACGGTGGTCATCATCACGGGATGGCGAACTGGTCAGATTTTTGTGATTAATCCAAATTTATTTGTAAAATTATTCAGGTGCCGGATCGACCAATACAATCCGCCTCAAACAAGTACAATAGAAGAAAGAAAATGGAATTGATTTATTGGTTGATTAGGAGGAACAAAAATCCACATTTGAACCAATTAAAATTATGTTTTCTCGTTAATTCCACACCCAATTTATTCTATTCGAGTGTTTCTTCCACTTTATTTAGTCAGCCAAATTTGACTTTATATTTAAATTTGTCCAGGACTTTTCCCCCATATATGCGTGTTTTTGATCAAATCTTTAGTGAAGAATAAATATTCAATTTAAATTGTGTTTATTAAAAATATTGGAATTTGGAATGGAAAAAATGAAAATGTGAGAATTCCAAAAAACAAATAAAACATTGAATATGTAAAAATTGAATTGGCTTTATTGCATCCAAATGAATTTTGGCAACAACAAAGCGTCGATTTGGGAAGAATGCTCGTCGAATTTGCCTCTTCCGCCGACCCACATCGTTCACCAAATGATTGGCAATATCCCGGATCGCAATCCCTTAATATATTGATTGATTTATTGATTGAATTAATGGCCTGATTTTGCACCTGATTTGAAAATCATTTTCACTATCAATCAATTTTATGCACCAATGATTGTCTTTGTTTGAGGGACATTCGGACAATCTCCAAACATTTTCGTCCTCAATCACCGAAATAAAACATTTCATTCGAGGTGGTTTAGTGGAAATTTGTTTCTGATTTTGTGATGAATTCCATTGTAAATTTCTGATTTGGAATTGACTGCTTTTTTGGGTTAATAATGTGATCAAAATCAGAATAAGCAATGGGAAATTGGCGAGAATAAAATGGAACAGCGGCAATTGATAAAGTCTCATCATCTTTTGGTGGAAAATGGAAGGAATGGATGATGCAAAATTGGAAGAGGAAATAAATCAAAATAATGTGAACACATTCTTCGATGATAAAATTTGTGTTAACGAAAGATGTTCCAATTACATTTGAGAACACACAACACAATGATGTGGTCAAACGTAAAACGTTAAAAAGCCATGATCTTTGGGTGGTTTTTGTTTGTTTTTGCTATCTTCGACTATAAATGAATTAAAATTCCTCGAATTATTTGAGTAAATATTGGGAATGGATTAAATAATTTTGAAAAATTTATTCTGATTGAAAAGAAAAACAAAATATAATTTAATGTCAATTTATTGTTTTAACCAAATCGCCGTTTAAAGCATAAATGCTTTTTATTCATCAATTGGTCAATATCAATAGTTCTTTCCCTTCCATTAACAAAACTTTGCCTTTGAGAAGTCCATTTCAGGATGCTGTTCCATGAACCTAATAAATTATAATAATTTATTTTTATTAAGTAATTTACTTCTTCAAAATGTCCTGCTTTTTCTTCTCCTCCGAAGTTGGTAAGCCCATTTCCTTTTGTCGTTGGTCATACATCATTTTCTCAACCATTGTTCGAGTTTCACCGTCCAAATCCTTTCCAAAAAATCAGTTAAATAATTTTAACTTTAATTCAAAATTTGAACCGAGAGTTTCGAATTTTCCGGTTGCACTTTTTGTGTATCAATCTCCGGATCTCCCTCAATCAATTTATTCCACCAATGCATTCCATTGCTCTTTAAATTAATTTAAAATTAAATTAATTATTTTTTATTTTTGTTACTTTGTCCAATGTCATCACAACCGCCTTTTTGTCCTCAATGACCCAATTCATTGATTCCACTTTGACTTCCTCCGACAATTCCCCATCAATGACCGGTTCGCGGCCTTTCAGTCCAATTTTCATGTGCTTTCGTTTTACATCCACAATCAAATCTTTTGCCTTTAAATTTATTTTTTTAAAATTTATTTTTCCGAAAATATTAAAAACCTTGAGAGGAAATCCAATCCCTGGGAATGGAATGCGAATTTCCAGCTCCCCAAGGGTTTGAGTCCATTGATATTTTTCCAGGTCGCATCCGTTGCCAACATTCGGTTTCAATTTGTTACTTTTTTCCTCCTCCTCTTTGCCACCGTCCTCTTTCTTCTCTTCAGTGGTGGAAGTTGATGTTACTTCCATTTTCTCCTCTTTTTGTTGTTTTTCTTTGTCCAATTTTTTCTGTAATTCTTCGGCCTCTGCATCGGTCAATTCTTTGATTCGAGTGAATTCGGCTTCTTCTTTTGCCTTTTGGGCAGCCCTTCGCTCTGCCAATTTCTTTTCTTCCAATTCTTTGCGCAATTGTTTTTGCTTTTCTTCCTTTCAAATTCTAATTTTATTCAATTTTTATTTATTTTTAACCTCTTTTGCCGTTGCCGCATATTTATCGAATGCATTTTGCACAATTTTTCGTGCAGTTTCAACATCAGCTCCCGTGTAAAAGTCGGTCTTTCGTGAGAGGAATGAAAAAAGGCAATCGAATATTTCGGGTACTCCTCCATTCAGGGAACTGGCCAAAGAGAGGAAAACACCGTCAACTCGATCTTGTTTTTCGGTCATTTTTGTATCAAAATTAGCTAAAAATATTATTGATACTAGAAAAATGTTCAAATAAATCATTTGAATTAAACAAATTTGTAAAATAAAATAAATAAATAATGAATTTATGCATAAATATAATTCCATTCAAATATTCCAAAATAATTCAATTTGACTCTTTCATCGCAATTACAATTTCCAATGCTTGCTGCACATCTCCATTGGTCAGCAAAAGTGCTTGAATATTTTCCTCATCATTTCGGAAGCCAAATTCGTGCATTTGTTGAAGTTGGGCGGCAAAATTTTGCTGAGCATTTTGGAACATTTCATTGCCCCTCTCTGGTGGGCGTGGCATTGCAATTTGAGCAGGAGGTGGCGGTGGTGGATTGTTGGCAGGTGGTGCACCGGGTGCCACTAAAAATGTGAATTTAAATTTAATTTAATTCGGTACCTCCAAGAGCCAATGCCAAAGCCTGGCTCAATTGTTGTTGAGTAATGACCGGATGAGGATTATTGTTATTTGCTCCGGCAATTGGCCTATTTTCGCGTTGATTTGAAGGTCCCGCCGCACCGGGGAACAAATTTGGCATACCAAAACGAACAAATGGCGAATTGGGTGCGAATTTGGCAGAAACGGTGTCCAAAGCCTTTTTGAAGATTCGCAAACACTGCGGATGGTCAAAAGCGAATTGGTCATTCTTAAATGGCAAAATTATATTAAAATTATTGATTGAAATTACCTCCATTAAATATGGAATCAGCAATCGCCAATCTCGAAGAATGTCCTGACCAAGCTGATCAAATACCAATTCCGGATATTCTTTAATCGCATTTTCGTATTGTTTGCAATGATTTTCAACAATATAGGTCATTAACTAAAATGAAAATATTATTAAAAAATGTAATAAATAAATTAACCATTTGGTATGATTCTATTGCGATTTGCTCCTGGTAGGCTTCTTCGATCAAATTTCTGTAAATGCGGCGACAATCTGCGAGCAACTTTTCAATTTCTTCCTTCTTCTGCACTTTGTTCGTTTTTCGTTGTTGAATTAAATGAATTGGACGATTTGGTTTCAACAATGGAATATTTTCCAATTTTTGATCCAATTGCAATTTTCTTCCATGGAAAACGAGAGCTATAAAATGGAATATTAGTCCACCATTAGTGAGTTAATTTCATACCAAAATCTTCATAATTCTCATTGTCTTCATCAATGCAACTTTTGATAACTTCCATTGCTGTTCGAGAAATATCCATTTCCTTCTTTGTGCCATTTGGCAAGATTATTTGTGCAGTCGGAATTGTTGTAGTTGAATTAATTGAATCTACTTCCATTATTGCTAAAAATGCAGAAAATTATTTAAAAAAATATAATTTAGAAAAATTAATTTGATAGTTGTATTTTATGGCCATAACCAGCCGCAACAAAAATGCTCACAATTTTTTGGCCGTAAAAAATTTATTTATTTTCGTTTTTCGATGACAAAAGGAATTTTTGCGTTTTTTCAAAATAGAAAGAAAAAAAGGATGCCAAATCTATTAACTTCGCCTCGCCCTCCTCGCTTGCGCTTGGCTCGGGCTTTTCGGTTTTTCGGTATTTCGGGTTTCGGCTCATGGGGAAAAAGAAAAGCCATAACACAAATTCTTCGGTTTCGATTTCGAGTTTCATTTCAACATGACGACTGATATGATATGATAAGACAAGATCTAAGAAAAGAATACAAAGGAAAATATGCTAATAAGATTTATTTGAGAATAAGTAATAAAAATAATTCAAGAAAGGATAAACCAAAACCTGAAAAATATAAAATCCTGTGCAACCTTTAATGTATTTTCTTTTGATATTGATAGTCATTTCTTTAACATTGTTTTGTTTAGAAAATATAATTTTATTAGCAACAAAGCGGAAAGATGGCTCCCCGTGGAAATAACATGGTTTGCAACTATTTCAAATTTTATTAAACTTTTTGTAATCATTTGCAGTTGCCCAATGCGCATTTTCACAAGCATTGGCAACGTCGCATCAAAACATGGTTCAATCAACCGGCCCGCAAGCTTCGCCGTCGTCAGGCACGCATGGCCAAGGCTGCAAAGGTTGCACCCCGTCCTGTTGCCGGATTACTTCGTCCCGTTGTTCGCTCCCCGAGCATTCGTTACAACACCAAAGTCCGACTTGGCCGTGGTTTCACTCTGGAAGAATTGAAGGCCGCAGGTTTCACCAAATATGAGGCCAAATCATTTGGCATTGCTGTCGACTTTCGCCGTGTCAACCGCTCTGTTGAGTCTCTTGAGGTTTATTTTCTTTGATAGTATTTCAAAACATTTTATTTTGCAGAGAAATGCCAAACGTTTGAAGGAATATCGATCAAGGCTGATTGTCTTCCCAAAGAAGTTGAGCAAAACGAAGAAAGGCGACAGCAGCGTGAGTATTCAAGCCTTAATAAATTAGCTTTAAATTTGCATTTATAGCCGGAGGAGGTCAAAATGGCTAGCCAAGTCAAAAGCGCCGTTGTGATGCCGGTGAAGGAACAGAAACGACGACTCAAAGCACAACCAATCACCGAAGAAATGAAGAAATTCTCGGTTTACTGCCATTTGCGCCGTGTCCGTGCCGACAAACGATTCAAGGGCAGACGTGACAAGAAAGCCAAGGAAGCAGCGGAAGAAGGGCTGGGCAAAGCTCGTTAAATGAAAAGATGACAAACGGACATTTTGTTATTTTATTGTTGATTCCAAGAGAATTGCTGATTATTCATGTTAAAACAAAAATTTTAAAAACAATTTTATTCATTAAAATAATTTGTAATTTATCAATTCATATATTTTGCAATTTCTTCATTCATTCATTTTAAATTAATTCAATTTAAGTTGTTTTTCAAAGCAAATTTAAGCGATTAAAATATTCAACGATGCCGTTGGCGCAAGACTTTCTTCATCCTGATGCAGAAAAGGAGAAGCGGAAGCATAAACTGAAACGATTGGTGCAACATCCAAACTCATATGTAATTTATTTATGCTGTTTTTTTTAAATAAGTAGATAATTTAAAATCACATCAATAAATTTAGTAGAAAAATTTTAAAAATTAAAGGTTGTAATCAGATTTTTTGCCTTGATATAAAAAATATTTCTCTTAAATATAAAAAATCATTTAAAAAATGTATATCTCAATTAATTTATTTTAAGTTCATGGATGTGAAATGCCCAGGTTGCTATAAGATCACGACCGTCTTCTCACATGCACAAAGTATTGTGGTGAGTTATAAAATAAATAATTAATGTTTCATTGTTCTATTTATAGGTTTGCGTTGGTTGCAACACTGCTCTTTGCCAGCCAACCGGAGGAAAGGCACGATTGATTGAGGGATGTTCATTCCGCAGGAAGGCCCATTGAGACAAAGATGGAAAGAAATGGACAGAAAGGAATGATTATTTAAGCAAATCTAAACTTCCAATCGTTCATGTTATTTGTTACCACAACATCTAAATTTGTTGATTTTCACGTCGACACCGTTTTCGGAAAATAAAAAATTGTTGTTAAATTTATTGTATTTTTATACCCATTAATCCATCAATGATGGAATAATATTGGATAGAAGGAGCGAGATATTGGTTATGTTAGGAAATAGTCAAACAAAACATTTTCCGGAATGAAAATCAGAACAAAACAAAAACATTTTCCGGAAAGAAAATCAGAACAAAACAAAAACATTTTCCGGAATGAAAATCAGAACAAAACAAAAACATTTTCCGGAAAGAAAATCAGAACAAAACAAAAACATTTTCCGGAATGAAAATCAGAACAAAACAAAAACATTTTCCGGAAAGAAAATCAGAACAAAACAAAAACATTTTCCGGAATGAAAATCAGAACAAAACAAAAACATTTTCCGGAAAGGAAATCAGAACAAAACAAAAACATTTTCCGGAATGAAAATCAGAACAAAACAAAAACATTTTCCGGAATGAAAATCAGAACAAAACAAAAACATTTTCCGGAAAGGAAATCAGAACAAAACAAAAACATTTTCCGGAATGAAAATCAGAACAAAACAAAAACATTTTCCGGAAAGAAAATCAGAACAAAACAAAAACATTTTCCGGAATGAAAATCAGAACAAAACAAAAACATTTTCCGGAAAGAAAATCAGAACAAAACAAAAACATTTTCCGGAATGAAAATCAGAACAAAACAAAAACATTTTCCGGAATGAAAATCAGAACAAAACAAAAACATTTTCCGGAAAGGAAATCAGAACAAAACAAAAACATTTTCCGGAATGAAAATCAGAACAAAACAAAAACATTTTCCGGAAAGAAAATCAGAACAAAACAAAAACATTTTCCGGAATGAAAATCAGAACAAAACAAAAACATTTTCCGGAATGAAAATCAGAACAAAACAAAAACATTTTCCGGAAAGAAAATCAGAACAAAACAAAAACATTTTCCGGAATGAAAATCAGAACAAAACAAAAACATTTTCCGGAAAGAAAATCAGAACAAAACAAAAACATTTTCCGGAATGAAAATCAGAACAAAACAAAAACATTTTCCGAAATGAAATCAGAACAAAACAAAAACATTTTCCGGAATGAAAATCAGAACAAAACAAAAACATTTTCCGGAAAGAAAATCAGAACAAAACAAAAACATTTTCCGGAAAGAAAATCAGAACAAAACAAAAACATTTTCCGGAATGAAAATCAGAACAAAACAAAAACATTTTCCGGAATGAAATCAGAACAAAACAAAAACATTTTCCGGAATGAAAATCAGAACAAAACAAAAACATTTTCCGGAAAGGAAATCAGAACAAAACAGAACATTTTCCGGTAAGAAAATCAGAACAAAACAAAAACATTTTCCGGAATGAAATCAGAACAAATCAGAACATTTTCCGGAAAGAAAATCAGAACAAAACAGAAACATTTTCTGGGATGAAAATCAGAACAAAACAAAAACATTTTCCGGAATGAAAATCAGAACAAAACAGAAACATTTTCCGGAATGAAAATCAGAACAAAACAAAAACATTTTCCGGAATGAAAATCAGAACAAAACAAAAACATTTTCCGGAATGAAATCAGAACAAAACAGAACATTTTCCGGAAAGAAAATCAGAACAAAACAAAAACATTTTCCGGAATGAAATCAGAACAAAACAGAAACATTTTCCGGAAAGAAAATCAGAACAAAACAAAAACATTTTCCGGAAAGAAAATCAGAACAAAACAAAAACATTTTCCGGAATGAAAATCAGAACAAAACAAAAACATTTTCCGGAATGAAAATCAGAACAAAACAGAAACATTTTCCGGAAAGAAAATCAGAACAAAACAAAAACATTTTCCGGAAAGAAAATCAGAACAAAACAAAAACATTTTCCGGAATGAAAATCAGAACAAAGCAAAAACATTTTCCGGAATTAAACAAAACATTTAAATTCAGAACAGAAAACAACATTTTCCGGAAGAAATAATCCTTCCGGAATGAATAATTTTATGTTTAATCTTTAATAAACACGCAATACCATTGTGGAATTCGTTGAAAATAATAATATCTCGTTGTGCCAAAGTAGTTATCAAACATCACCACACCCATTTTTCACACCCATTTCTAAATTTACAGCCACTGTTAATGTTAATGCCTTTCCCTACCCCACCGCTAAATTGGGCTTATCACCAATTTCATTATCATCAATCCGCATTTTATGGCCGCGCCTTTAACACCTTCAATTTTTCCCCCGATTTTTACCATCAAATTCCACCACCACCCACCATTCACCACAACAATCCCCATTCTCACTTTTTTTGCTAGTTCCGTAAAAAGAATGAAAAACAGGAGTCAAATGATATAGTAGCCTCATTCAGAAGGAAGTACTCCTGATTCTTCTCTGTTTATAACTGAAGCCACAGGACGTATTTTCGTCAAAACCTCAAAAAGATATGTACCTTTACTTGAATTTATATTTGCCAACAACTCAAAACATTATGACAGCTTCCTTTCCATTCCTCGTCATTTTTTCCATTCCACATTCATTCATTCCTCCAACAATTTGCCCACACCAACAAATTGCCTTTTGGGCTCATTTCTTTCTTTGTGGGCTTTTTCCCCCATCGTTTCCCTTTGTGGATCGTCACTTGTTGGCCAACCAATTGTGAAAAGGGGGGGGGGGGGGGAGTTGCGTCAGGCAAAATGGAGTGAAAAGCAGGGCCAAAAGGAAGTGGAAGACCGATCGGTGGGTTTGGTTTGGTGGGGAGGGGCAGTCGTGGCTTTTGGGCGTCGGCCACCTTTAGCCAAAGCGCTAATTAATCAAACTTGCTGGACCCCAGCCACCACACCGGGATTCCATTGGCCACAGTCCCGAGGAGTGGAAAATGAAAGGGGAAATGAAAGCCACCACCGAAAGGGATGAAGGGGGAGCTTTTTGATCCACCAGGGAAGTGCGTTAATCAGCCACCGGCCGCTGCCATTAATTCCCCTCTAGGCGGCGACCACTTTTTTTTTACTTGCCTGTCATTAGCAAAAAGAAATGGGATAGTGGCTTTTGCAACAATTGCATTTGGCCATCCACACCTTTTCCAATCCAATTGCCAATATTTTATTATTTACCATCTTCACTTTTTCAACGGTCATTAAATGATGGACCAAATCACCTTTAACGAAATGGGAGACCCCATAAATTGTTCGGAATTGCAGCAGCAAAAAATGGGGGTCCTTTAATGGGCTAGCCACTTTTGATCAACAAAATTCGTTCTTGGATTTTTCCTAATAAAATTGGTTGCTTTTTCTATGGTAGATGAACTTCCTCAAATTAAACTTTAATAATATATGAAAATGTATTATTTTTTAAAAAATCTCTCGTTCCCAAAAATATCAAATAAATTCTCGAACTTTTCTCCCATCAATTTCCTCGCCATTTTTCCTATGTTCAACCTCGATGAACCCCATATTCAACCCCTCCCAAAATATCACCTAATGATCTATCATTTGTTCATTTGCGCCATGGCCAAACCCATCATTGAGGGTTAAATGAAGGGAGGGAATGAGATGCGCGCTAGAAGATAAGTGTCATTGCCATTGCCATTCATCCCCGTTTATATTATGCGGTTGTTAACATGTCCGCTTGGGGCGGGATTTGAGCAAAATTAATGGGAACGACCAGCAGAAAATGACACGAATTAGAATGAATGGCACCCAAAAAATATGAATGAATTGAGGGAATGAATTCGGGAATGATTGGAAGATTTGAATCTTTAACTCACGGTCAATTCAATTCCAGAATTCCTCACTCAATTTTGGCGTAAATTTTAATAAACGTGCACTAAATTCAACCCATCCGAATCTACTAAAACAAGTCGCCGCATTTTTTTTGCCGTGTGGAACTTCATTCATTCATTCGCCACCGCCAAAAAATACCACTTTCCGCATTGCAAGACTGGATTGGATTCATTCATTTTGTTCAGCAGAGAGTGTGGTTATCTCCGCCAGCCAATCAGTGGCGGTGGGGCGGCGGCAATAAGCCGGCTTCCTCATTTGCCGACAAATTCCCATCCATTCACGCATTCAATCAGAAAAAAAGCCGCGTTTTCAGCCACTTCTTTCAACCATTAAGGCAAGGATGGATTCCACCAAAGTCAAATCATTCACCCAAATTAACTTATAAAATATACCTTTTATTCCCACCATATTTACCTCCAAAATATTCCCAAAAATGCTATTTTCCCCTTCCCTTCAATCCAATTCAATCCCCCTCTGGCCAAACATATTGCTTTTTGGTTGAACCAATTTGGGGGAAGGAGAATAGTGGCGGCGATTATTATATTGAAAAAAATGAGATTTATAGAGAAGAAGGTGTCTAAAAGTGTGGTGGAAAGTGTGAAAAAGATGGGCCACCGTCCCCTCCTCAAATCCTGGGCCGGCGGCTGGAATGTGGGAAACAAAAAGAATGGGGAAAATGGATGCGCCGGCGGGAAGGGATTGGGGAATGATCGACGAGTGGCCAAGTCTCCTCCGGTCGGTCGGTTGGCCCCGGGCCGCCCTTTTGGACAAAAGCATAATAATTCACACATTCACCCCGATTCCATATCCAATCCACCCTTTCCATCATCATTTTCTTTTAGCCTCTTCATTTTCATTCATTTTCCAACCAACCAAATGGAAATGGGCACAGATGCGCCCTTCACCCCCAACTTAGGACATTTTCCTTTAATAATTTGGTTTCAAAGTTGATCCAAAATATGGCCAAAATTAGGAGAATATTGTCTTTGGCCCATTCTGTAACAATAAACATGAATTAAAGCCATCGATGAATGAACGGTTGATTAATTAGACAACATTCCTTCCGATAAATATTCCCGCCTCCTCCGTTCTTTTTTCAAACCCACCATATTTTCTTGTTCATGTCCCCCTCATTTTCCTCATCAATTCCTCCCTCCTTCCCTTCATTCATTTACTGCCTGTTTTTGCCTCTGCGCGAACTCCTTGCCCCGTTCCTTCTCCACCCCAAACCCGCCGATCGCATTTTGACGGTTGTTGGGGTTGAGTTCGGGTTCGGGTGGATGGATGGGTTGAATGAATGAATACACCCACTTTATCAGCCGACAATAATCTCCGACCCTGTTCCGTCCCCTCCACCTTTTCTATTCAAAAATGCTGTTAAATGTGTTTGGGGGGGGGGGGGGGGTCCTGATCTTCACGGAGAACGTCGGCGGCGGCCAACAAATTGAGGCACATTTTGTGGAGAACCAACCCAAAAAGGACAACCCCCAAAAATGCGCGGAAGAAGGGGAATGAGAGAATGACATTGCCCAATTGGCTGGGCATCTTTTCCCAATTTATTCCCTCCATTCCTCTATTTTCCTCTTTAATTTTGGATGAATTTGCCGCTGGTCCTTTTTTTCCCTCCCATCAACCAACAACCACCCCCCTCTTCCCTTCCATCTCATTTTCCCCACAGCAGCCCGCACATTAAAATGATGTGGGTTACGGTGGCGCCTGCCACAAATGAATAAAAAAAAGAATACCTCAATGCCAAATATTTAAATAAATAATTTAGATTTAATTCCCAATTTATAATCAAAAATATTAAAATGTGTTCCACAAATTCAATCAACGAAAATTCCCTTCCACAATGGGAACGTGCCCTTGACTGTGCCGAAGAGACGATGCGTCGCATTTCGGGCCAATGCCGACTCCAAAGGACTGGACATCCGGATGTGTTCTGCTCAACATTGCCAACACATTGGCGGTTCGCAAATAAATATTTGCTGACCAATTCCAATTCCCCCATTATTTTCAGCTCGAATAAATCACTTCCAACTCCATTTGTTGTTCTCGCATTTTTCCCAATCCAAGATGGTCCATTCATTATTTGCCAATTTCCTTAAATTTATTTTTGTAGGCACAAAAGTGTGCATTTCGGCCGGAAATGATGAGAACTATTGTGCGGATGTGAAGAATAATATGGCCGAATTCAACGGACAATTGGCCCGGTTCAGTGATCTTCGTTTTGTTGGCAAAAGTGGTCGAGGGAAAAATTTCAATTTGAGCATTACAATTTTCACACAACCCCATTCCCAGGCAAATCATCCATTCTTTATATCACATTTAAATATATTCATTTAAATATATTCCAGTTGATCATTGTCCCAAATGTGGTCAAAGTGACCGTGGATGGGCCAAGGGATTCGAGGAATGCGTCCAAATATTTGAATGGTCCATTCATTTTAATTATTATTATTATTTTATATCATTTTTAGGCCAATATATTCCAATTCCAAAGAGAATTAGGCCTGGCTCTGGCCTTGATCATTTGCCCAATCAAAATGGATCCAATCGCAAAAATTGCATTGAAAATCGTCGATGTGTTTCAAATTCCAACAAAATTCATCTAACCACCGGTGCCCCTGCCTCCAATTTCCTACTTTCACCCAATCCTCCATCAGCCAATATTCTTCCTCCCCCATTTTTGCCTCAAACATTGCCAATGGCCGCCACTCTTGGTGGCCTTTTTCCTCGTCTAATGAATGGCCAATTGTCTAGCAGAATTGGCAATCCATTGCCGGTGAATTTGCCAACAAATATTCAACAAAATATTCGAATGTTTGGAATTGGTGGTTTTGGCTATAATCTACGGATGCCAACATTGATTAATTCTTCGCATTCAAATGCTGATTCCATAATGGCACAAATTGTATGGCCAAAATGCTTAATTTAAATTGAATAAAATTTCCAGGCTTCTGCCCGATTATTTGGCCAATCTGCTGGCCTCATTCCTCCCATCAATTCATTCCCCCATCAAATTGGCCAATCACGTTTCGCCTCTCCAATTTTGAATGAAAATTTGCAAGCCCCAATTTCCGCTGCCGTTGCCTCCGCTTCACCAAATGTGCCACCTACTTTACCCAATCAATCCTCCATTTTCCCTTCGCCAATTTTGGCAAATCCTGTCAACATTTTAGCCGTCCAAGCAATGGCTGCTGGCCTTTTTGGGAATGGCCAAATGAATACGAAAAAATTTGGCACCAATACAAATGGAATTGTTGAAAGGAATGAAAATGGCGTACAAAATGAAAGGAATGGGGAAGAATTGAATTCAAAGGCAAATTGTGAAGAAGCCACTGCCACCGGATCATCACCCGATGAAGGGCATTGTTCAGGGGAATGGAGGGGAGAAGAGGAGGAAGAAGGGGATAACAATGGAATAATCCAAAATTGGTGAGGGAATAATTAAATCAATCCATTTAATTTACTAATTATTTAGTGATCCTCCAATCAACAATAGAAAACGGAGAAGTCGATCAGAGGAAGGGGGAATAGATGGCCGAGAAGAAAGAAGAAAATTGCCAAAATACGAAGAGGAGGAAAGTGGACGAAGGCTGGCGAAAAGTGGCGACGGAAATCGGGAAAACAACAAAATAGAAGAGGAGATAAAGCCATGGCGATTGGCCTTGAAAAGGGAAGAAGATAATGAGAGGCGAGACCAAAATGAAGCACATTCCGCCGCTGCCCTCTGGCGCCCATTCCACCCGTGTTGATTCTTCCCTTTTGACCCACACCGACCGCCGACGACAAGATTTGAATCTGTCAGCCGCACACAATTTGCCATTTTGGTCACAAAATATTTGGGGATAAATTTGCGCCGATCCGCCAAAAGCCAACAACAAAACCACTTTCCCTCTATCCTCTTTAAATTGTTTCTGCCCATCCAACCAAAATCCACTTCTTTCCCTCCTTTTACCATATATCTTCCCATGCCATCTGCGCAATGATTGGCGGCGGCTGTTGCGGGGAAATGACAACCAACAACCATCTTTTTTTTGAAGGGACAAAAACAAAATACAATCTATTTTTTCAATAATTTATTATCAATGCCAAAATATTTTCTGTGAACATTTTTTTCTTAATATTTGTGCTTATATTTTTGCTACCTCGATGCAATCCATTTTTGTATAAAGAAAAATAATAAAAATTTTATGGCAAATTTGTCTGAATATTTACAAATATTATATTAAATTTGATTGAGGCAAATGTATTTGAACAATTTAATTGGATTTTCATTGTTGATTTCCACTTCTCGTTGGATCGGATGTGCTCGATGATGATTCCTCCTCCCCAATTTCCTCATCATTGCCTCCTCTCTCATCTTCCTCTTCCATTTTTCCATCTTCATCCACATTTTGGCCATCTTCTTCCTCGGCTTTTTCCTCCTCCTCCGTTACCGATTCAATTCTTTCCAATTCCGCTTCTCTTCTCAATGCTTCCACCTCTTCGGCTGTCAATAGGGGGCCTTCTTCCAATCCATCATCCATGTCTTCCTCATCTTCGTCACTCTCACTCTTCCTCCTCATCATTCTCCTGACCATATATCCATGGAATGGACAAAGTGGCTTCATGAAAACAATTTGGCCACGTGCCCCATAAAGGCAGGTGCACGGCAATTCAACGCTGGGTGCCAAATATGGGGTGGATGAGCCACTGCTATGGGAGTGCACAATTTCCTATTAAAATATGTTTTTAATTAGGACAATTTCCCAAAAATTACTTGCCCCTTTAACTCGAAGTCCTGGTGGATAAATTTCACCGATTGCCGGTTGTTGTAAAAATGAACGCATTGAGCGAAGGGATTTGAGAGATCGAGTGTCGCCGGAGGCAGTTCTGGGATGAAATGTGGACGAAGTTGAGCTGGGCTTCTTCTTTGGCTCCGGCTCTGATTCTTCCTCCTCATCCGTGGTTGAATGGCGCCTTCCACGAACCATTGCCAACAAATCGGGAGTCCTTTTTTGGGTATTAAATTCGATTAAATTTGATTGGAACCCACTTTTTCTTATGAATATATTCCATACAAAACCAAATCAATTGGACAACTTCCAAAATGCTAACAACGGAAATGCCAATCCAAAGGCCGGATAAACCACCCAAATCAGCGATTAAGCTGGTCAACTTAAATGAATTTGAATGAATTCCATTTATGATTGATGGCACTCACACTGTATGCTGCATTTTCCGTCAATGTTTGATAGTTGAATTCCTGAATATTATTTTAATTACAAATATTTGTAAAATAATTGTAGCTCACCTCATAGAAAACTTGAATTAATGCTCCATTTATTCGATATTTTTCCATGCATAATTCATCCGAACTTTCACATTCCATCAATTTTGCCGTTCCTGAAGGCCATCGTGCCGCCGAATATGTCAATTCATAGGCAGTTTCACTGTAGAATGGAAATAGTATTGAACAACGAAATGAACAAACTAGCAAGGAAGAGGGCATTTGCAACTGTCCAAATGTTCTTCGGCAATAAGGGCACTCAAATTACCACTTGTCTTTTGAATACATTCCCTCGCCTTACGATCCTTCATTGCGCATCGATGCGCTTTTGGCGGCATCGGCGACATTGGATCAGCACATCCGCAATTTCGGACAACCTTAATTCATTTATTTGATGTATCTCTCCGAAAAGATTTAGAAAATAAAGCTTTCTGGAAAGAAATCAGAACAAAACAAAAAACATTTTCCGGAATGAAAATCAGAATAAAACAAAAACATTTTCCGGAATGAAAATCAGAACAAAACAAAAACATTTTCCGGAATGAAAATCAGAACAAAACAAAAACATTTTCCGGAATGAAAATCAGAACAAAACAAAAACATTTTCCGGAAAGGAAATCAGAACAAAACAAAAACATTTTCCGGAATGAAAATCAGAACAAAACAAAAACATTTTCCGGAATGAAAATCAGAACAAAACAAAAACATTTTCCGGAATGAAAATCAGAACAAAACAAAAACATTTTCCGGAATGAAAATCAGAACAAAACAAAAACATTTTCCGGAATGAAAATCAGAACAAAACAAAAACATTTTCCGGAAAGATTTTAACCAAGTTTCCCTCAATTAAATTGTTATAATATTTTAAAACCAATTCTTGCAAATTTTTATAAAAATACTCTCCACTATTCAATTCAAAAACCCACTTCTTGTTGTGTGCAACTTCGATGACATCCCTCCACTGAATAATTATATCCTGGGTAAATGTACCAATCCGGCAATTCTCTCTCCTCCCCCGTTCGACAATGCCCATAAGGATGTTCAAGTCGGAAAAATTTTTTCTAAATAATTTTGTAAATTTTGGAATAAATTCCCATTTATGACGAACCATTCTAACGCCAAATGATGAGAGCATTCCGGTTGGAGCATTATAGCCAAATGCATCCACAAATGGGACTGTCCACTTGTCATGGACCGTGATACGAAAACCTATAGCCTCAGTTGTGGGCAAATATTCCGAAACATTGGCGTAAACCAAAACTTTGAGACCTAAAAAGGAGGCAAAATAGTGTCAAAAAGATTGGGTGAAATTTGACCAAAATTGGCGCCAGCTCGATGTGCCGTCACTTGCGCATTTCGGTCCCAATTAAATGTGTAACAATTTCCATAGGTTGGGTCAAGATATAATTTGAAATCCCTGCAGGAAATATTCAATTGAATGGACAATTTAATTTAAAATTACTTTTTAATGTCACAATCCTTTTGATTGAATGAACATTTTAGGATCATTTCCTCCATTGGTTGGGACAATTCCGTTCTTTCCTCCTCACTTTTCTCCCCCATTGCGTAGATCAAATTTTGACGTGCCTGCCCTTTGATGGCAATTTCATCCGTTAAATTCTTGAATCCGAGTGCCTCTTTTTGTGCCTCCTTCTTTTGGGTTTCCACCATTTTTTCCTCCTCTTTTCTCAAAACTGCATGCACTGCGGCCGGAACCAACGGCTTTTTTGTGCCATATCGACTTTTGTCCATGAAATTACTAAAATTAAATCTATTTAATTTTATTTATCATCCAATTTGCCTCGTTAAATTGAGGACATCCAATGCATCACTGGGCAATATTTCGGGTATTTGTCCATTCAAATTATTTTGGACACAATGATTATATTGTCGATGGCAAATGCAAACATCCAATCCTTGGTCCAGCGTCTCAATTGCGTAAAGGCCACTTCGATTCCGTCCATTTTGGCCAACCGTTCGATAATTCAAAAAGCGCATTGGACAATGGCCGGCCAAATCAACGCATTCCGTGCAAATATGCTCCTTCCAAGTATTATCTATGAAAAAATATTCAAATTAGATGAACATTCCCCAAATTCACATGGAAAACATGGCCACAGGGCTTTAGCCACCCAATCCAATTGGCAAAGACATTTTGCCGGATAAAACATTCGAAGTTCTTGGCCGGCTTGGTACATGAAGGAGACACGGCCCTAATAGTTAAAAAAACCAATTAAATATTAAATTTGTACGATAAACTTTATATGCCGGATAACAACTACCCCCGCGGCGAACAGAGGAAAGTCGATTCATTTCACAATAGCATTGGGCATACACTTGAAGATAGCGACGATCGCCAATTTGGCTGATTGCCTGCTTCACATCATCCATATTTCTTCGAGTTTTTGGTTCCCTTTTACTCCTTTCCACTGGAAATGTGTTAATAATTAATAAAATTTGCCAAATTGAGAGAGAAACCTGTTTTTTGAATGACAGGAACCATTTCGGTAGCATCTTCGTCTGAATCATGCAAAGCCGTTTCCATAGCATCTATCTATGTGGATTTGAGTTTAAACTATTTTAGGGTAGGAAGATTACGAATTAAAAGAAATTGAACATTCTAAATTTATAAATCTATTTGAAGGCAAAAAAATTAAAAGTACCCTTGATTAAAAATATAATGGGGATGGGCTTTTTTTGTTATCTTAATTATTGATAAATACAAAGAACAAAACATAAAAATTTCCCAAAATATTTTTGACCGTAACTCACTGTTGCCTGTGCCGATTTATCCCTGCTGATTGCGGATGCTTTATATGGATTTAAATTGCAAATGGTCACTGCCGGGAATTCGGTCATTTCAAATTTGAGCTAAATTTTTGAATGAATGAATTTTGGATAATCCAAAATGATCACTCACATCAAGATCAACGGTTTTTGGGTAATGAAAGAATTTGACAACTTGATAAATTGTTTGGACAATCAAAATGGCAAAACACACTGTGAATACGCCCAACCAAAAATGTTTCCATTTTGTGTTGGGCGCCAATCCGGCGTGGCAAATGCCATGAATTGTGGAATGTTTCTCGAATTGATTCAAAATGCCCTTCAAATCGAGCACCGGAAGCCGTTGGCCTTAATTCCATCTCCATTTTTGGCCAATATTTAAAATTGACTCACGTGCCCTTTTGAAGGATGCCGCCCTCGAAAATCGTCTGATCATCGACCGAGGATTTCTCTTGAAGGCATCGCCCCTTTCTTTATCCTCCACCTCCAGCGATCCCATTTTCATCATGACCGCCTTCTTCTGTTCGGCCGGATGTTGCTTACTTGGCTTTTTCCTCGGCTTGAATTCATCCTCCGTTGATACACCCGGTGCCGGACCTGGCTCATTACTTCCTCCACTCCTCCAACGATTCACCCCAATTCGGGGGTCGCTGGTTGTACTACTGTTCCTCGATCGAATTTTGGCCTCCACATCCGGCATTATTGCCTTCTTAGGATGAGAGGAATGTTTTTGTTATTTTAAACGATTTTCTAATTAAATTGAGGGAATTGGAAGAAAAAAATTGGTTCAGCGGGTCAATCAGGAAAAAGTCAAAAAAGAAAGGCCCAATGCCAGGAAGAGGCAAAAGGATGAAGGAATTTTTGTTGCTCCGGGGAAAAAAGCGGCAATTGGCGTGAATCGTTCGAACAGCGGAAACAACCGTAGAAATAGCAGCAGCTGATGAGTTGAATTCGATCGAATGAATGGGGCATGACAAGAAGTGGTGGAAGAGGAAAAAAGCCATGAACAATTGCAGAAGGGATCACATCCATTGGCATATTGAATTTTGGATATTTGGGGGGCTAAATCATCGTTTCAAACGGGAAGGTGGAATATGACATCCACCGGGGATATCTTATTTAGTTAGTTTATCCATTTGGCTTTCTACATTTTATTCGGTGATCAATCATTGGCAGCAATAATGGAGAAATTTAAATTCTTTTCTTTTCAATGATTTTTGTTCCCCAAATCTTTCCAATCCATTGCCCTTTATAAATTGTTTAAATATTTTTATTCAAATATGGAAATATAAAAGGATGGATTTTTTGATGAAATACCCGCATTTTTCCAATCTTTTTTTTCTTTGTTATGTTTTATCCAAAGCTGGTGTCGAATCATAAATTGTTGGCGCCCTGAAAATGATCAACACACAGCCAAGGAAGCAAACAACAGTGAAAGTGATCAGGAAAATTCGATCCAAAACGACGGAAACATATTTCCAATCTTCAATCACCTGAAAATGAAGTTTAATTAATTAATTAATTAAAATTTTTAATTTTATTATTAATATAATATGAATTTAGATTGAAAACTGGCTGGAGAGATGGCACTCATCCTCTTTTACAGTATAAATTAAAATAATGGGAGAAATGAATAGTGATTTGTCCACAGGGAATGTCATTTTTCATTTCTTTAAAATGAAGGGAAACACAAATCTTTTACTCCATGCTGCTGGGCCCATCCATTCTTTTTATAGTTATATTTTAATTTACTTAATTAAATGAGTAAAATATATTTTGAATGAGAAGAATTTATTCTGATTTTCCTACCAGAAAAAATTTTTGTTTTTTTTGTTCTGATTTTCATTCCGGAAAATGTTTTTGTTTTGTTCTGATTTCATTCCAGAAAATATTTTTGTTTTGTTCTGTTTTTCATTCCGGAAAATGTTTTTGTTTTGTTCTGATTTTCATTCCGGAAAATGTTTTGTTTTGTTCTGATTTCTTTCCGGAAAATGTTTTGTTCTGATTTCTTTCCGGAAAATGTTTTGTTTTGATTTCTTTCCGGAAAATGTTTTGTTCTGATTTCTTTCCGGAAAATGTTTTGTTCTGATTTCTTTCCGGAAAATGTTTTTGATTTGTTCTGATTTTCATTCCGGAAAATGTTTCGTTCTGATTTCCTTCCGGAAAATGTTTTGTTCTGATTTCTTTCCGGAAAATGTTTTGTTCTGATTTTTTTCCGGAAAATGTTTTGTTCTGATTACTTTCCGGAAAATGTTTTGTTCTGATTTCTTTCCGGAAAATGTTTTGTTCTGATTTCTTTCCGGAAAATGTTTTGTTCTGATTTCTTTCCGGAAAATGTTTTGTTCTGATTTCTTTCCGGAAAATGTTTTGTTCTGATTTCTTTCCGAAAAATGTTTTTGATTTGTTCTGATTTTCATTCCGAAATGTTTTGTTCTGATTTCTTTCCGGAAAATGTTTTTTGTTTTGTTTTGATTTTCATTCCGGAAAATGTTTTTGTTTTATTCTGATTTTCATTCCGGAAAATGTTTTTGTTTTGTTCTGATTTCTTTCCGGAAAATGTTTTGTTCTGATTTCTTTCCGGAAAATGTTTTGTTCTGATTTCTTTCCGGAAAATGTTTTGTTCTGATTTCTTTCCGGAAAATGTTTTTGTTTTGTTTTGATTTTCATTCCGAAATGTTTTGTTCTGATTTCTTTCCGGAAAATGTTTTTTGTTTTGTTTTGATTTTCATTCCGGAAAATGTTTTTGTTTTGTTTCCGGAAAATGTTTTGTTCTGATTTCATTCCGGAAAATGTTTTGTTCTGATTTCTTTCCGGAAAATGTTTTTCTTTTGTTCTGATTTTCATTCCGAAATGTTTTGTTCTGATTTCTTTCCGGAAAATGTTTTTGTTTTGTTCTGATTTTCATTCCGGAAAATGTTTTTGTTTTGTTCTGATTTCTTTCCGGAAAATGTTTTGTTCTGATTTTTTCTGAAATTGTATTCTTTTTGTACTGTTCCCTTAAATTTCTGAGTTAATTTTTTGTTTCACTTTATTCTACCTATTTTTGCATCAATGCCTTTTTGTTTTATCAATTCTGATTCCGTTTTTCTGCTTCAGATATTCTGAATTGATTTAATTCCTCAGAAAATGTTTATTTTTGTTCTGATTTCATTTTCCAAAATAATGTAGAATCAGAAGGGGTGAATTTTTGGAGATTTTTTTCTGACATATTTTTGTCAAATGAATTTTTTTACCTGCTGATCAGCCTCCTCACGCCTAAAATGTTCAGCAATGAATGTAACGCTGTCAACCGCACTTCTCAACGGACTTTGTTCCCGTTGAATACTGTCATTTGAATCCATCAATGTGCTGTCCCTTCCATGGACGGCTATCCTTTGAATTGCGGCTGGTGAACTGGGCGAAGGGTGGAAATCCATCTTGAATATTTAATTTATTATTTGTAATTCCCACGCACTTTTCTTACTTGATCAAGGAATGATTGCCTTTGTAGTGCCGATCTGGACCCAAGACTTTCTCTTTCCTTTCTTTTTCTCAACACGGCTGAGGGCATCAATTGCATCTGAAATTAGGGAATCCTCAATTTATTCCCTTTTTTAATCACCATTAAGGAAGTTGTCGATCCTTTTGTCCTTTGTTCTCCACCGATTCTCGTCTTTTTGGCCTTTTGAGGCGGCCTTCTCATTAGCAAATAATAGGGCAACACTTCAATGAATACTTTTCGCATCCATGGTGACATTTTGTGGGTGGACGGATTTCGGTAATGGACATTCTGATTTGAAAATTTGAATTAGAAACTTTTCTTCACAACTACTAATATTAAAGATAAAATATAATTTTTAACAATTCATTTACCAATGTTATCACAGTTACAATGACAGACAACGTGACTAGCACCATTGTGAAGAGGAGGTATTTGCCAATGAGTGGAATCACCAATGAGGTGGATGGGATTATTTCGACCAACAAAAGGAAGAATACGGTCAACGAGATCAGAATGGAAATGCACAAAGAAATCTGAAAGATAAAATGAATTTGGTCGAATTAATTAATTTTTTACTTTTTCCCCTCCATCCGAAGGAAGGTAGAAAACCAATGCGGTCAAAAAGCTGATGCCGACGCATGGAATCTTAAATTAAAAATAATATTTTTTATTTTTTGGGAGAAACAGACCATCAAATTGACAGTGTAAAAAAGTGTTTTTCGGCGTAAATGGATCTCATAAGTGAGATCAATGAATGGGGACACACAGCAGGGATACCTTTAAGGAGAATGGATGCAAATTAATTAAATTGGATGGATTTGACCAACTTCTTTTCGTGCCTTTTGCCCGGCACTCGAAGGATATCCCATTCCACGGATGGGTAATAATCATTCAGGTCAATGCCTTCATCCACCACCCAAACCGTCTCCATTTGGTCCTCCCCATCCGAGCCCATTGTCAATTCTTGTTGTTCATGTTGTAAATATTCATCTTTATGCTTCAAATCCACCTCCAAGCCCCCATAGGTCCATGATCCTTAATAAGAGAATATTCAGAATATTTAAAATGGCGAAAAGGTTTTAGCGGTTTAATGATTTGTCCTAGACCCCAAACACTATAGTCTATAGCCAATTGATAGATTTCTTCGAGTCGCATTGTTCGATAATGATTCGGCACAAAGCAATTTTAACTTAGTTTTGAACCAAAAACATAACGTTTAAACGGCGTTTATTACCCTTTAATTTTGAACAAGCCATAAAAAATTAAATGTGAATCGATATTTCTTAGAGAAATCTATCGATTGTGTATATGGTTTGGGGATCTAGGACAAACCAGTAAACCTTTTCGCCATCTTCAATGTTTTTTCGTTCAAATTAAATACCATCCAATATAATTTATTTTACTTACCAAATTTCATTTCACAAGTTTGTGTATCAAATGGAAACCATTCCACGTCGATTTGGCACATACTAATTTGAATAATAAATGAATGAAATATTTCACCCCAATTTCCCCAACCTTTTATAAATTGCCGGCGGCGACCATTCCACGGTTCCATTGAAACTCAATTTTGCCTTTGTCATAATTGTGACCTGATAATTGCCATCCGCATTATTGTACAGCACAATATCTGGTAGCCATATCAATTCCGAAGGCACATACAAAACATCCACTCCACCGTAGTCCCGCGGATTCCAACGTAATTTGCTGTCCGTCCAACTCTTCAAAAAATGAATGAAATTTCCTTTCCCATTTTGTTAAAATTTACATGTTGAAGCCAAACATTTGTGGTCATTATTTGTTGCTTTTCATGCTGAAAATATGCCCAAAAATTATTCTAAAAATGCTTTCATATTTTTCTCAACCGACAAAATTATTAATCCCCCAAATTCCTTCTCCAGGGATTTTCCTTTCAATTTTTCGTCCCCATTTCTCCCTCAAATCCAAATCCCCTTTCCCCGGGTATTCGAAATGTCCGTCCAGAATTTGACAAGTTTGATTGGCACATTCCCCTTTTGCCATGAATTGACATGGGGAAGGGGACAAATGCCAAATGTGTAGATTGCCCCGAAGGGGATATTTGATGGGTGAATTTGAGTAAAAAAAGCAAAAAATCATCAAATAATTTTGCTATCCACCCACTCAAAATTTTGGAACAAAAGTACAAAATATTATTTCAAATTTGGGCCAATTCCAAATTCAAAAGATGTTAAAAGTCGCAAATTTAATTGCAGTCGGAATTTTTACGATAATTCCAATGGGGAAAGGGGAAAAGATGACAAATGTTTTTGGCAGAGAGGAAATTCCTTCAATTTTTTGCATTCCACATTAAAAAGTGTACCAACCACATCCAACAATTGGCTCAATTTCAATTTGAATCGAACAACCAGCGTTGCATTATTCTCATCAACGGGTCGAACCAATTTGTTGTAATCGGCCAACAAATCCTCAAAAAGACGGGCCGCATCCTTGTTCCCGTCAATTGGCTGCAACATTGTGGACAATAAAATAAGGAGGAAGAGGAAAATGGGCCGGACAATGAAAGTGAAATTGGCTTAAATTGAATGGGGGTATGAAAGGATTGGAGCAATTTTGGGCACTTACTCGACTCAATTTGACCCTTTTTGGAGGAATTTTCAATGGAATTTTGGTCTTTTTCTGATTGATTGATGAATTTGGAAAATGTTAATTTGTTTTGTTCTCTCGATGTTTTTTGTGGTAGCCGCCCTTCTTGCGCAGTCAAACCAATGCGCATCGTTCAGCATGGATGCAATTGAAGGAAACGGTGCTCACTTCCTCCTTTAATATTCTTCTTCTCTTCTGTTGATGATGGCAAAATGATTGCTGAAGGAAAGGAGAAATCAGGCAATTTTGTTGTTTTTTGGTTGTTTTCTCAAATTGTTTTTGAGGAAGGATGAGCATAAATTTATTCGGTCGAAATTAGTATTAATTGGAATTAAATGAGACTGTGGAAATGTTGCCAAAATTGAAGGTAATTTTGGTGAAAGAGCCAAGTTTATTATTTTTAAAATGGCAGCGAATTTGAATGCATCGACTGACGACCAATTTGTGCCCTCCAGCAATTTTCTGACAATTTCAATTATTTACAAATTTACATTGAAAATATATCAATTTTGGGGAATTTTTGAAATGGAATTAACTGGAAGCAAAAATATTAGCTTCCTTCCCAATTCATCATTTTTGGCCATTTTTCTTTGAGTTAAATGGAATGGAGGATTATTGGCCCAAAACCAGACATTTGAATGAATGAATGGGAAGAAATGAATACATTTTTATGGCCAATTCAAAAAAGTGCAAAATTGCGAAAAAAAAGAAGTGTTTAATAGTTTGCCACTTTATTGTCCACGGAATTTAAGAGGCTGGAATTTATGAGCGGCGAAGAATTGGGTGGAAGGGGGATCAGCATTGAATGATTGGATGGAGAATGATGAAGGAAATGAATGGGATGGATTAGTTGCGGCTAACCTAGCGGCCATCTAGCCGATCATCTCCGGCCGCTAATGGACAAGTCTCAAAGTCTTGACGACGACGGGGGAATCAATTGGCGTCGCACACAAAAGCGCCACTTTCTACAATGGAAAAGCATTGAGGGAAAGTGGGGAAAAGGAGATTAGGGGAATTAAAATGGCAAAGGCGGACGGCGGATTCGACGGGATTTGTGAAACAAAGAAGAAGAAAGCAAAGGGAAACGGGAAACGAGGTGAGAAGCTGGGCCAGCCGGGCACCCGGCAGCAGTTAAAGAAGAAGCGACCGTGTGTCCAAGAGTGCGGGTGGGAGGGGAAGGGGAAGAGGTGAGGGCGGACTGCCATTGGAATTGAAGCGCCGGCGGGCAAAAGAAGAAGAGGAGAAGGAGGAGAACAACTGGCCTGGAATGAGCGAGTGTGGGAATTGGCCCAGCATAGTGGATGGATGGAAGGAATCGATTTCTTCCGGACTTGGCCAATTTTTGCATTGGATGGATGGGGGATGGATGCATTGCTGTGGCCATCTTTCCCATCCTCCCCTCCCGGCTTTCCTTTGCTGGCCAAAGTCGCTGGAAGGGGAGAGGAGGGGGTGGGGGGGGGCACTTTTAAAGGTCCCCTTTCGGCTTTGGCCAGCAGTTTGAAGGGGGGAGGGAATGGCATTGCCCTTGTCCAGCCAGCTGGCTCAACTTTTCGAGAAGCCAACTGGGCCAATGCCACCTTCCTCGCTTCTGCTGTTTTGTCCCCATCTTTCCCCGCATCCACTCAATTTCCGTCCCAAAGTCACCCATCGTCCTTCTTTCCCCCCTTTTTTAAGTCCTTCTTCCTCCCCCGCTTCCTCTTCAGCTTCTTGTGTCCAGCTTCAACCCCCGGAAATTCTCATTTTGGAAAGGACCGTGAGAAGGTGAAGGAGAAAAACAGGGGAAAGTGTGGGTTGAAGGGAAGAAGCCACAAAAAATTGAAGCTCCTTTAAAATTGTTGAGACAAGGAATAAAATCCACAAAAGAATGTGGGGAAGGATACTTATAATTATGACTTATTTGTGCCACTGACACCTCATTGTCAGTCAAATTATGAATAGCCCCAAAATTAGCAAGTTTTATTCTAAAATTAGTCACAAGGATTGGTTAAGAATCACCCAAAATTTACGCTTTCCCATAAGCTCATCATTTTATTAGGTTCTAGGACCAATTATTGATACAGTAGTATTTTTTGAAATGTTAAAAATTTGATTTGTGTGCAAAAATATCTAAAAAGCCGAAATAAGATTGAATGTTCAAAAAATTTGGTGAAACCCATTTCGGGAGGATGGACCGAATATTCCAAATAATGGCTTCTTTTGCCACCCAAATTTACTCATCCAAATTTCCGGTATTTCCAAACTAAATTGAAAATGAAAATATAAACTAAATATGAGAGGCAAAACGAGGAAATGGGCCACCCGCCGAAATGATCGCATATTTTCCATTGGGAATTGTTTGGACTCAAAATTGGCCAAAGACCACATGAGGGTGGAGAAAAAAGTGGAAATTGGTGGAGGAAATGATCTCATTGAAATTATTTTATTTTTGGGTGAATATTCTGCGAAATTCAGAGAAAAAAATAATTCATAAAAGGTTGCGATTTAAATTTAAATTTTAAATGAATCGAAATATTATTCCAAAATCAAAATTGATTAATTCATTTTTGTCTCATTCTTGTTCAAAATTGTTGTTGTTGTTGGAATTGGCCGCCACCATTTTGGCCCATCATTCGATTATTTCCATTTGTCATCATTTGTTGTTGTTGTGGCCCTCCTCCTCTTTGGCCAATTATACTGTATTGATTATAATTGTTCGCCGCATTTCCACCAAATCCGGTCTGCCTTTTGCAAGAATCGCAAAGGCACGGGAATTGTGGCATTGGCGCTTGTTGGAATTGGGGCACTCGGAATCCGGCATTGGCATTCGGCGATTGTTGCCGTTGGCCAAATGGAAATGGCGGGGCGAACATTTCATTCATTTGTTGGCTCATTTGCTGCATTTGGTTGGCCAATCCCCGCTGCATATCCTCTTGATATTGGTCCATTTGCCGGAGGTGTGCCTGTACTTGGGCCTCTTCCGCCTCGGTTGCCCGGCGTGGTGCACCGCCATTCTCGCGAATATAGCCATTCTAAATTACGGTATTAATGGAATGGGGACCCACAATGGGAAGTGGGGAAGGGATGGCTGTGAGGCAATTCAACCTGTCAATCAAACTACCATTGGTAAATGGTAAAGGAAAGAGGAAGGTATACAGTAACAGTATTACTTTTTCATGAATAAGGCTTATGTTTAGGCTGAAATTTATGATTAGGGCTAGGGCTTAGCTCTTCGAGGATAGGAAAAAAGTGAAAAAAACAGTGAATTTATAAACTTTTTGAAAAATTCTACTTATATCTTTTGGATTTATATTCCTCTCTTTTATTTGATGCTATGTCCTATCCCTTCATTACTGATTGGTAATTTGGAAAATTTGTCCCAATTATCCCTTCCCTTTATACTATAGGGCCTCATCTCCATTACAGTACCTAAATTACAAATAAACTATTCTATTAAAAATCAATTCAAGTTAATTCTTTTTCCCACAAAAATGTAATTGCTTCTGATAGCTCAAAATTTTTCCAAGGGAAATGGGAAAATGTTGCCCTCCTTGTGAGGGCATATCAAATTTCACAAATTCACACTTTGACGAAAATCAGAGTTAAAAATGGACAGAATTTGGGGATTGAGTGTGAGGGAAATGTGCAAAAATTAGCCATTTAATATACGAAAATAATCCTTTTTAAACGGACATGATATTCGCATCCATTATTGACAAAAAGTAAATCACGGCTGCTGCTGAATTGATTTTGGTTATTTGACATAACATTCGGTGAATCCTCAAAATCATTGCCACCAAATTGTTGTTGCGTATTATTTAAGCCCAAATCACGACGGAATCGAAGACATTGGAGGGAATGAATTGAAATGAGGAGAATGAAAATTGGGAGGATGCCGAAAATATTTGATGAAGACATTTCCTATGAATGGAATGGAAAATGTTTATTATTCAGAAAATATTCCAAAAATAAAAAATGAAATATAAAAGAGAGGGTTCATGTTTGGGTTTGAGTGGAACGAATTTGCGCAAATAAAAAAAAATTTTTGACGATTTTTTTTTGTCTAGGTAGGGGAGAACGACCAAATTCCAATCCATTCAAATTGTATGAACGATCACAATTGGACATTTTTGGACATAATTTAGACTAATTTTTTTTGATTTTTACATTCAATTTGAGTGCGAATGAAGGTGGATTAAATATTCGGCGATTGGTATATTCTCGAATGAATTGGATCAAAAATAAAAAAAGAATGGGCATGAATGAATCATTCAATATTGACAATGAGTGAGGGGAACATTGGAGGCAATAAGTCTGTTTTTCCACCAAAAATCCTCTTAAATTTTGATGTTGACTAAAAACCAAGGTCGGAAATAGGAATTGAGGGAGCGGACGGAGGGGAATGACATTTATTTTGTTGTTCGCGCAGAAAATTCACAAAAATCCTCTCAACTTTCGAAAATGAAAAAAAGTAGGCGAAAGGCCGAAAGGTATTTCTTGGTTGAGTGGTGATCCCAACGGACGGATGATGGGGGAACATTCCTTTGACTCGATCAATTCCTCTCTGGACAATACAAATAAACAACATTCTCTCATATTTTTGGGAATTATAATGGGCCAATGAGCGCGAATTATACTTATAAATAATATTTACAAAAAGCTGAGAATGAGGCTGGTTGAATGATTTCCCAATTCAGCCAGCCGCCTATATTTATTTTCGATGATTAATTCGCCCACTTTTAATTGTGTGCTCATCTGCTTTAGGCATTTAGTATTGAATGAAAATGAATAAAATAAAATTATGACATTTATTTCAACATTGTCGTTTTTATTAATTTTATAATAAATGGTAACACTAGTGCTTTTGGCACTATTTTAATTTCTCTTTAATGCTAGTTATATAAAGAAGATTAATCTGCGAATATAAACGACAATTTTAGCTTAGTGGTTTTATGCTTTTTTTGTAAAATTGAGGTCCCGGGTTCGAAACCTCTCCAAGGCAATTATTTTTTCGGGCTTGATGGTCACTACGTTTTTTAGTTATGAATTTTTAAAAATTTTCAAAAATACAGGAAAAAATCCAAAATTTTCAAAATCAATTTTTCAAAATCGGCCCGAGTTTTCGGTCTGAAATTTTAGGAATAAATTTTTATAATTGTAAGCTAAAAAATAAAAAAAATCTAGGCCTAGAGCTCTATACGTTTTTTAGTTATGAATTTTTAAAAATTTTCAAAAATACAGGAAAAAATCCAAAATTTTCAAAATCAATTTTTCAAAATCGGCCAGAGTTTTCGGTCTGAAATTTTAGGAATAAATTTTTATAATTGTAAGCTAAAAAATAAAAAAAATCTAGGCCTAGAGCTCTATACGTTTTTTAGTTATGAATTTTTAAAAATTTTCAAAAATACAGGAAAAAATCCAAAATTTTCAAAATCAATTTTTCAAAATCGGCCCGAGTTTTCGGTCTGAAATTTTAGGAATAAATTTTTATAATTGTAAGCTAAAAAATAAAAAAAATCTAGGCCTAGAGCTCTATACGTTTTTCAGTTATGAATTTTTAAAAATTTTCAAAAATACAGGAAAAAATCCAAAATTTTCAAAATCAATTTTTCAAAATCGGCCCGAGTTTTCGGTCTGAAATTTTAGGAATAAATTTTTATAATTGTAAGCTAAAAAATAAAAAAAAATCTAGGCCTAGAGCTCTATACGTTTTTCAGTTATGAATTTTTAAAAATTTTCAAAAATACAGGAAAAAATCCAAAATTTTCAAAATCAATTTTTCAAAATCGGCCCGAGTTTTCGGTCTGAAATTTTAGGAATAAATTTTTATAATTGTAAGCTAAAAAATAAAAAAAAATCTAGGCCTAGAGCTCTATACGTTTTTTAGTTATGAATTTTTAAAAATTTTCAAAAATACAGGAAAAAATCCAAAATTTTCAAAATCAATTTTTCAAAATCGGCCCGAGTTTTCGGTCTGAAATTTTAGGAATAAATTTTTATAATTGTAAGCTAAAAAATAAAAAAATCTAGGCCTAGAGCTCTATACGTTTTTCAGTTATGAATTTTTAAAAATTTTCAAAAATACAGGAAAAAATCCAAAATTTTCAAAATCAATTTTTCAAAATCGGCCAGAGTTTTCGGTCTGAAATTTTAGGAATAAATTTTTATAATTGTAAGCTAAAAAATAAAAAAAATCTAGGCCTAGAGCTCTATACGTTTTTTAGTTATGAATTTTTAAAAATTTTCAAAAATACAGGAAAAAATCCAAAATTTTCAAAATCAATTTTTCAAAATCGGCCCGAGTTTTCGGTCTGAAATTTTAGGAATAAATTTTTATAATTGTAAGCTAAAAAATAAAAAAATCTAGGCCTAGAGCTCTATACGTTTTTCAGTTATGAATTTTTAAAAATTTTCAAAAATACAGGAAAAAATCCAAAATTTTCAAAATCAATTTTTCAAAATCGGCCAGAGTTTTCGGTCTGAAATTTTAGGAATAAATTTTTATAATTGTAAGCTAAAAAATAAAAAAAATCTAGGCCTAGAGCTCTATACGTTTTTTAGTTATGAATTTTTAAAAATTTTCAAAAATACAGGAAAAAATCCAAAATTTTCAAAATCAATTTTTCAAAATCGGCCCGAGTTTTCGGTCTGAAATTTTAGGAATAAATTTTTATAATTGTAAGCTAAAAAATAAAAAAAAATCTAGGCCTAGAGCTCTATACGTTTTTTAGTTATGAATTTTTAAAAATTTTCAAAAATACAGGAAAAAATCCAAAATTTTCAAAATCAATTTTTCAAAATCGGCCCGAGTTTTCGGTCTGAAATTTTAGGAATAAATTTTTATAATTGTAAGCTAAAAAATAAAAAAAATCTAGGCCTAGAGCTCTATACGTTTTTCAGTTATGAATTTTTAAAAATTTTCAAAAATACAGGAAAAAATCCAAAATTTTCAAAATCAATTTTTCAAAATCGGCCCGAGTTTTCGGTCTGAAATTTTAGGAATAAATTTTTATAATTGTAAGCTAAAAAATAAAAAAAAATCTAGGCCTAGAGCTCTATACGTTTTTCAGTTATGAATTTTTAAAAATTTTCAAAAATACAGGAAAAAATCCAAAATTTTCAAAATCAATTTTTCAAAATCGGCCCGAGTTTTCGGTCTGAAATTTTAGGAATAAATTTTTATAATTGTAAGCTAAAAAATAAAAAAAAATCTAGGCCTAGAACTCTATACGTTTTTCAGTTATGAATTTTTAAAAATTTTCAAAAATACAGGAAAAAATCCAAAATTTTCAAAATCAATTTTTCAAAATCGGCCCGAGTTTTCGGTCTGAAATTTTAGGAATAAATTTTTATAATTGTAAGCTAAAAAATAAAAAAAAATCTAGGCCTAGAGCTCTATACGTTTTTTAGTTATGAATTTTTAAAAATTTTCAAAAATACAGGAAAAAATCCAAAATTTTCAAAATCAATTTTTCAAAATCGGCCCGAGTTTTCGGTCTGAAATTTTAGGAATAAATTTTTATAATTGTAAGCTAAAAAATAAAAAAAATCTAGGCCTAGAGCTCTATACGTTTTTTAGTTATGAATTTTTAAAAATTTTCAAAAATACAGGAAAAAATCCAAAATTTTCAAAATCAATTTTTCAAAATCGGCCAGAGTTTTCGGTCTGAAATTTTAGGAATAAATTTTTATAATTGTAAGCTAAAAAATAAAAAAAATCTAGGCCTAGAGCTCTATACGTTTTTTAGTTATGAATTTTTAAAAATTTTCAAAAATACAGGAAAAAATCCAAAATTTTCAAAATCAATTTTTCAAAATCGGCCCGAGTTTTCGGTCTGAAATTTTAGGAATAAATTTTTATAATTGTAAGCTAAAAAATAAAAAAAATCTAGGCCTAGAGCTCTATACGTTTTTCAGTTATGAATTTTTAAAAATTTTCAAAAATACAGGAAAAAATCCAAAATTTTCAAAATCAATTTTTCAAAATCGGCCCGAGTTTTCGGTCTGAAATTTTAGGAATAAATTTTTATAATTGTAAGCTAAAAAATAAAAAAAAATCTAGGCCTAGAGCTCTATACGTTTTTCAGTTATGAATTTTTAAAAATTTTCAAAAATACAGGAAAAAATCCAAAATTTTCAAAATCAATTTTTCAAAATCGGCCCGAGTTTTCGGTCTGAAATTTTAGGAATAAATTTTTATAATTGTAAGCTAAAAAATAAAAAAAAATCTAGGCCTAGAGCTCTATACGTTTTTTAGTTATGAATTTTTAAAAATTTTCAAAAATACAGGAAAAAATCCAAAATTTTCAAAATCAATTTTTCAAAATCGGCCCGAGTTTTCGGTCTGAAATTTTAGGAATAAATTTTTATAATTGTAAGCTAAAAAATAAAAAAATCTAGGCCTAGAGCTCTATACGTTTTTCAGTTATGAATTTTTAAAAATTTTCAAAAATACAGGAAAAAATCCAAAATTTTCAAAATCAATTTTTCAAAATCGGCCAGAGTTTTCGGTCTGAAATTTTAGGAATAAATTTTTATAATTGTAAGCTAAAAAATAAAAAAAATCTAGGCCTAGAGCTCTATACGTTTTTTAGTTATGAATTTTTAAAAATTTTCAAAAATACAGGAAAAAATCCAAAATTTTCAAAATCAATTTTTCAAAATCGGCCAGAGTTTTCGGTCTGAAATTTTAGGAATAAATTTTTATAATTGTAAGCTAAAAAATAAAAAAAAATCTAGGCCTAGAGCTCTATACGTTTTTTAGTTATGAATTTTTAAAAATTTTCAAAAATACAGGAAAAAATCCAAAATTTTCAAAATCAATTTTTCAAAATCGGCCCGAGTTTTCGGTCTGAAATTTTAGGAATAAATTTTTATAATTGTAAGCTAAAAAATAAAAAAAAATCTAGGCCTAGAGCTCTATACGTTTTTTAGTTATGAATTTTTAAAAATTTTCAAAAATACAGGAAAAAATCCAAAATTTTCAAAATCAATTTTTCAAAATCGGCCCGAGTTTTCGGTCTGAAATTTTAGGAATAAATTTTTATAATTGTAAGCTAAAAAATAAAAAAAATCTAGGCCTAGAGCTCTATACGTTTTTCAGTTATGAATTTTTAAAAATTTTCAAAAATACAGGAAAAAATCCAAAATTTTCAAAATCAATTTTTCAAAATCGGCCCGAGTTTTCGGTCTGAAATTTTAGGAATAAATTTTTATAATTGTAAGCTAAAAAATAAAAAAAAATCTAGGCCTAGAGCTCTATACGTTTTTCAGTTATGAATTTTTAAAAATTTTCAAAAATACAGGAAAAAATCCAAAATTTTCAAAATCAATTTTTCAAAATCGGCCCGAGTTTTCGGTCTGAAATTTTAGGAATAAATTTTTATAATTGTAAGCTAAAAAATAAAAAAAAATCTAGGCCTAGAGCTCTATACGTTTTTTAGTTATGAATTTTTAAAAATTTTCAAAAATACAGGAAAAAATCCAAAATTTTCAAAATCAATTTTTCAAAATCGGCCCGAGTTTTCGGTCTGAAATTTTAGGAATAAATTTTTATAATTGTAAGCTAAAAAATAAAAAAAATCTAGGCCTAGAGCTCTATACGTTTTTCAGTTATGAATTTTTAAAAATTTTCAAAAATACAGGAAAAAATCCAAAATTTTCAAAATCAATTTTTCAAAATCGGCCCGAGTTTTCGGTCTGAAATTTTAGGAATAAATTTTTATAATTGTAAGCTAAAAAATAAAAAAAAAATCTAGGCCTAGAGCTCTATACGTTTTTTAGTTATGAATTTTTAAAAATTTTCAAAAATACAGGAAAAAATCCAAAATTTTCAAAATCAATTTTTCAAAATCGGCCCGAGTTTTCGGTCTGAAATTTTAGGAATAAATTTTTATAATTGTAAGCTAAAAAATAAAAAAAATCTAGGCCTAGAGCTCTATACGTTTTTCAGTTATGAATTTTTAAAAATTTTCAAAAATACAGGAAAAAATCCAAAATTTTCAAAATCAATTTTTCAAAATCGGCCAGAGTTTTCGGTCTGAAATTTTAGGAATAAATTTTTATAATTGTAAGCTAAAAAATAAAAAAAATCTAGGCCTAGAGCTCTATACGTTTTTTAGTTATGAATTTTTAAAAATTTTCAAAAATACAGGAAAAAATCCAAAATTTTCAAAATCAATTTTTCAAAATCGGCCAGAGTTTTCGGTCTGAAATTTTAGGAATAAATTTTTATAATTGTAAGCTAAAAAATAAAAAAAAATCTAGGCCTAGAGCTCTATACGTTTTTTAGTTATGAATTTTTAAAAATTTTCAAAAATACAGGAAAAAATCCAAAATTTTCAAAATCAATTTTTCAAAATCGGCCCGAGTTTTCGGTCTGAAATTTTAGGAATAAATTTTTATAATTGTAAGCTAAAAAATAAAAAAATCTAGGCCTAGAGCTCTATACGTTTTTTAGTTATGAATTTTTAAAAATTTTCAAAAATACAGGAAAAAATCCAAAATTTTCAAAATCAATTTTTCAAAATCGGCCCGAGTTTTCGGTCTGAAATTTTAGGAATAAATTTTTATAATTGTAAGCTAAAAAATAAAAAAAAATCTAGGCCTAGAGCTCTATACGTTTTTTAGTTATGAATTTTTAAAAATTTTCAAAAATACAGGAAAAAATCCAAAATTTTCAAAATCAATTTTTCAAAATCGGCCCGAGTTTTCGGTCTGAAATTTTAGGAATAAATTTTTATAATTGTAAGCTAAAAAATAAAAAAAAATCTAGGCCTAGAGCTCTATACGTTTTTTAGTTATGAATTTTTAAAAATTTTCAAAAATACAGGAAAAAATCCAAAATTTTCAAAATCAATTTTTCAAAATCGGCCCGAGTTTTCGGTCTGAAATTTTAGGAATAAATTTTTATAATTGTAAGCTAAAAAATAAAAAAATCTAGGCCTAGAGCTCTATACGTTTTTTAGTTATGAATTTTTAAAAATTTTCAAAAATACAGGAAAAAATCCAAAATTTTCAAAATCAATTTTTCAAAATCGGCCCGAGTTTTCGGTCTGAAATTTTAGGAATAAATTTTTATAATTGTAAGCTAAAAAATAAAAAAAAATCTAGGCCTAGAGCTCTATACGTTTTTTAGTTATGAATTTTTAAAAATTTTCAAAAATACAGGAAAAAATCCAAAATTTTCAAAATCAATTTTTCAAAATCGGCCCGAGTTTTCGGTCTGAAATTTTAGGAATAAATTTTTATAATTGTAAGCTAAAAAATAAAAAAATCTAGGCCTAGAGCTCTATACGTTTTTCAGTTATGAATTTTTAAAAATTTTCAAAAATACAGGAAAAAATCCAAAATTTTCAAAATCAATTTTTCAAAATCGGCCAGAGTTTTCGGTCTGAAATTTTAGGAATAAATTTTTATAATTGTAAGCTAAAAAATAAAAAAAATCTAGGCCTAGAGCTCTATACGTTTTTTAGTTATGAATTTTTAAAAATTTTCAAAAATACAGGAAAAAATCCAAAATTTTCAAAATCAATTTTTCAAAATCGGCCAGAGTTTTCGGTCTGAAATTTTAGGAATAAATTTTTATAATTGTAAGCTAAAAAATAAAAAAAATCTAGGCCTAGAGCTCTATACGTTTTTTAGTTATGAATTTTTAAAAATTTTCAAAAATACAGGAAAAAATCCAAAATTTTCAAAATCAATTTTTCAAAATCGGCCCGAGTTTTCGGTCTGAAATTTTAGGAATAAATTTTTATAATTGTAAGCTAAAAAATAAAAAAAAATCTAGGCCTAGAGCTCTATACGTTTTTTAGTTATGAATTTTTAAAAATTTTCAAAAATACAGGAAAAAATCCAAAATTTTCAAAATCAATTTTTCAAAATCGGCCCGAGTTTTCGGTCTGAAATTTTAGGAATAAATTTTTATAATTGTAAGCTAAAAAATAAAAAAAATCTAGGCCTAGAGCTCTATACGTTTTTCAGTTATGAATTTTTAAAAATTTTCAAAAATACAGGAAAAAATCCAAAATTTTCAAAATCAATTTTTCAAAATCGGCCAGAGTTTTCGGTCTGAAATTTTAGGAATAAATTTTTATAATTGTAAGCTAAAAAATAAAAAAAATCTAGGCCTAGAGCTCTATACGTTTTTTAGTTATGAATTTTTAAAAATTTTCAAAAATACAGGAAAAAATCCAAAATTTTCAAAATCAATTTTTCAAAATCGGCCAGAGTTTTCGGTCTGAAATTTTAGGAATAAATTTTTATAATTGTAAGCTAAAAAATAAAAAAAAATCTAGGCCTAGAGCTCTATACGTTTTTTAGTTATGAATTTTTAAAAATTTTCAAAAATACAGGAAAAAATCCAAAATTTTCAAAATCAATTTTTCAAAATCGGCCCGAGTTTTCGGTCTGAAATTTTAGGAATAAATTTTTATAATTGTAAGCTAAAAAATAAAAAAATCTAGGCCTAGAGCTCTATACGTTTTTTAGTTATGAATTTTTAAAAATTTTCAAAAATACAGGAAAAAATCCAAAATTTTCAAAATCAATTTTTCAAAATCGGCCCGAGTTTTCGGTCTGAAATTTTAGGAATAAATTTTTATAATTGTAAGCTAAAAAATAAAAAAAAATCTAGGCCTAGAGCTCTATACGTTTTTCAGTTATGAATTTTTAAAAATTTTCAAAAATACAGGAAAAAATCCAAAATTTTCAAAATCAATTTTTCAAAATCGGCCCGAGTTTTCGGTCTGAAATTTTAGGAATAAATTTTTATAATTGTAAGCTAAAAAATAAAAAAAAATCTAGGCCTAGAGCTCTATACGTTTTTCAGTTATGAATTTTTAAAAATTTTCAAAAATACAGGAAAAAATCCAAAATTTTCAAAATCAATTTTTCAAAATCGGCCCGAGTTTTCGGTCTAAAATTTTAGGAATAAATTTTTATAATTGTAAGCTAAAAAATAAAAAAAAATCTAGGCCTAGAGCTCTATACGTTTTTCAGTTATGAATTTTTAAAAATTTTCAAAAATACAGGAAAAAATCCAAAATTTTCAAAATCAATTTTTCAAAATCGGCCCGAGTTTTCGGTCTGAAATTTTAGGAATAAATTTTTATAATTGTAAGCTAAAAAATAAAAAAAAATCTAGGCCTAGAGCTCTATACGTTTTTTAGTTATGAATTTTTAAAAATTTTCAAAAATACAGGAAAAAATCCAAAATTTTCAAAATCAATTTTTCAAAATCGGCCCGAGTTTTCGGTCTGAAATTTTAGGAATAAATTTTTATAATTGTAAGCTAAAAAATAAAAAAATCTAGGCCTAGAGCTCTATACGTTTTTCAGTTATGAATTTTTAAAAATTTTCAAAAATACAGGAAAAAATCCAAAATTTTCAAAATCAATTTTTCAAAATCGGCCAGAGTTTTCGGTCTGAAATTTTAGGAATAAATTTTTATAATTGTAAGCTAAAAAATAAAAAAAATCTAGGCCTAGAGCTCTATACGTTTTTTAGTTATGAATTTTTAAAAATTTTCAAAAATACAGGAAAAAATCCAAAATTTTCAAAATCAATTTTTCAAAATCGGCCAGAGTTTTCGGTCTGAAATTTTAGGAATAAATTTTTATAATTGTAAGCTAAAAAATAAAAAAAATCTAGGCCTAGAGCTCTATACGTTTTTTAGTTATGAATTTTTAAAAATTTTCAAAAATACAGGAAAAAATCCAAAATTTTCAAAATCAATTTTTCAAAATCGGCCCGAGTTTTCGGTCTGAAATTTTAGGAATAAATTTTTATAATTGTAAGCTAAAAAATAAAAAAAAATCTAGGCCTAGAGCTCTATACGTTTTTTAGTTATGAATTTTTAAAAATTTTCAAAAATACAGGAAAAAATCCAAAATTTTCAAAATCAATTTTTCAAAATCGGCCAGAGTTTTCGGTCTGAAATTTTAGGAATAAATTTTTATAATTGTAAGCTAAAAAATAAAAAAAATCTAGGCCTAGAGCTCTATACGTTTTTTAGTTATGAATTTTTAAAAATTTTCAAAAATACAGGAAAAAATCCAAAATTTTCAAAATCAATTTTTCAAAATCGGCCAGAGTTTTCGGTCTGAAATTTTAGGAATAAATTTTTATAATTGTAAGCTAAAAAATAAAAAAAATCTAGGCCTAGAGCTCTATACGTTTTTTAGTTATGAATTTTTAAAAATTTTCAAAAATACAGGAAAAAATCCAAAATTTTCAAAATCAATTTTTCAAAATCGGCCCGAGTTTTCGGTCTGAAATTTTAGGAATAAATTTTTATAATTGTAAGCTAAAAAATAAAAAAAAATCTAGGCCTAGAGCTCTATACGTTTTTTAGTTATGAATTTTTAAAAATTTTCAAAAATACAGGAAAAAATCCAAAATTTTCAAAATCAATTTTTCAAAATCGGCCCGAGTTTTCGGTCTGAAATTTTAGGAATAAATTTTTATAATTGTAAGCTAAAAAATAAAAAAAATCTAGGCCTAGAGCTCTATACGTTTTTCAGTTATGAATTTTTAAAAATTTTCAAAAATACAGGAAAAAATCCAAAATTTTCAAAATCAATTTTTCAAAATCGGCCAGAGTTTTCGGTCTGAAATTTTAGGAATAAATTTTTATAATTGTAAGCTAAAAAATAAAAAAAATCTAGGCCTAGAGCTCTATACGTTTTTTAGTTATGAATTTTTAAAAATTTTCAAAAATACAGGAAAAAATCCAAAATTTTCAAAATCAATTTTTCAAAATCGGCCAGAGTTTTCGGTCTGAAATTTTAGGAATAAATTTTTATAATTGTAAGCTAAAAAATAAAAAAAAATCTAGGCCTAGAGCTCTATACGTTTTTTAGTTATGAATTTTTAAAAATTTTCAAAAATACAGGAAAAAATCCAAAATTTTCAAAATCAATTTTTCAAAATCGGCCCGAGTTTTCGGTCTGAAATTTTAGGAATAAATTTTTATAATTGTAAGCTAAAAAATAAAAAAATCTAGGCCTAGAGCTCTATACGTTTTTTAGTTATGAATTTTTAAAAATTTTCAAAAATACAGGAAAAAATCCAAAATTTTCAAAATCAATTTTTCAAAATCGGCCCGAGTTTTCGGTCTGAAATTTTAGGAATAAATTTTTATAATTGTAAGCTAAAAAATAAAAAAAAATCTAGGCCTAGAGCTCTATACGTTTTTCAGTTATGAATTTTTAAAAATTTTCAAAAATACAGGAAAAAATCCAAAATTTTCAAAATCAATTTTTCAAAATCGGCCCGAGTTTTCGGTCTGAAATTTTAGGAATAAATTTTTATAATTGTAAGCTAAAAAATAAAAAAAAATCTAGGCCTAGAGCTCTATACGTTTTTCAGTTATGAATTTTTAAAAATTTTCAAAAATACAGGAAAAAATCCAAAATTTTCAAAATCAATTTTTCAAAATCGGCCCGAGTTTTCGGTCTAAAATTTTAGGAATAAATTTTTATAATTGTAAGCTAAAAAATAAAAAAAAATCTAGGCCTAGAGCTCTATACGTTTTTCAGTTATGAATTTTTAAAAATTTTCAAAAATACAGGAAAAAATCCAAAATTTTCAAAATCAATTTTTCAAAATCGGCCCGAGTTTTCGGTCTGAAATTTTAGGAATAAATTTTTATAATTGTAAGCTAAAAAATAAAAAAAAATCTAGGCCTAGAGCTCTATACGTTTTTTAGTTATGAATTTTTAAAAATTTTCAAAAATACAGGAAAAAATCCAAAATTTTCAAAATCAATTTTTCAAAATCGGCCCGAGTTTTCGGTCTGAAATTTTAGGAATAAATTTTTATAATTGTAAGCTAAAAAATAAAAAAATCTAGGCCTAGAGCTCTATACGTTTTTCAGTTATGAATTTTTAAAAATTTTCAAAAATACAGGAAAAAATCCAAAATTTTCAAAATCAATTTTTCAAAATCGGCCAGAGTTTTCGGTCTGAAATTTTAGGAATAAATTTTTATAATTGTAAGCTAAAAAATAAAAAAAATCTAGGCCTAGAGCTCTATACGTTTTTTAGTTATGAATTTTTAAAAATTTTCAAAAATACAGGAAAAAATCCAAAATTTTCAAAATCAATTTTTCAAAATCGGCCAGAGTTTTCGGTCTGAAATTTTAGGAATAAATTTTTATAATTGTAAGCTAAAAAATAAAAAAAATCTAGGCCTAGAGCTCTATACGTTTTTTAGTTATGAATTTTTAAAAATTTTCAAAAATACAGGAAAAAATCCAAAATTTTCAAAATCAATTTTTCAAAATCGGCCCGAGTTTTCGGTCTGAAATTTTAGGAATAAATTTTTATAATTGTAAGCTAAAAAATAAAAAAAAATCTAGGCCTAGAGCTCTATACGTTTTTTAGTTATGAATTTTTAAAAATTTTCAAAAATACAGGAAAAAATCCAAAATTTTCAAAATCAATTTTTCAAAATCGGCCCGAGTTTTCGGTCTGAAATTTTAGGAATAAATTTTTATAATTGTAAGCTAAAAAATAAAAAAAATCTAGGCCTAGAGCTCTATACGTTTTTCAGTTATGAATTTTTAAAAATTTTCAAAAATACAGGAAAAAATCCAAAATTTTCAAAATCAATTTTTCAAAATCGGCCCGAGTTTTCGGTCTGAAATTTTAGGAATAAATTTTTATAATTGTAAGCTAAAAAATAAAAAAAATCTAGGCCTAGAGCTCTATACGTTTTTTAGTTATGAATTTTTAAAAATTTTCAAAAATACAGGAAAAAATCCAAAATTTTCAAAATCAATTTTTCAAAATCGGCCAGAGTTTTCGGTCTGAAATTTTAGGAATAAATTTTTATAATTGTAAGCTAAAAAATAAAAAAAATCTAGGCCTAGAGCTCTATACGTTTTTTAGTTATGAATTTTTAAAAATTTTCAAAAATACAGGAAAAAATCCAAAATTTTCAAAATCAATTTTTCAAAATCGGCCCGAGTTTTCGGTCTGAAATTTTAGGAATAAATTTTTATAATTGTAAGCTAAAAAATAAAAAAAAATCTAGGCCTAGAGCTCTATACGTTTTTTAGTTATGAATTTTTAAAAATTTTCAAAAATACAGGAAAAAATCCAAAATTTTCAAAATCAATTTTTCAAAATCGGCCAGAGTTTTCGGTCTGAAATTTTAGGAATAAATTTTTATAATTGTAAGCTAAAAAATAAAAAAAATCTAGGCCTAGAGCTCTATACGTTTTTTAGTTATGAATTTTTAAAAATTTTCAAAAATACAGGAAAAAATCCAAAATTTTCAAAATCAATTTTTCAAAATCGGCCAGAGTTTTCGGTCTGAAATTTTAGGAATAAATTTTTATAATTGTAAGCTAAAAAAATAAAAAAAATCTAGGCCTAGAGCTCTATACGTTTTTTAGTTATGAATTTTTAAAAATTTTCAAAAATACAGGAAAAAATCCAAAATTTTCAAAATCAATTTTTCAAAATCGGCCCGAGTTTTCGGTCTGAAATTTTAGGAATAAATTTTTATAATTGTAAGCTAAAAAATAAAAAAAATCTAGGCCTAGAGCTCTATACGTTTTTCAGTTATGAATTTTTAAAAATTTTCAAAAATACAGGAAAAAATCCAAAATTTTCAAAATCAATTTTTCAAAATCGGCCAGAGTTTTCGGTCTGAAATTTTAGGAATAAATTTTTATAATTGTAAGCTAAAAAATAAAAAAAATCTAGGCCTAGAGCTCTATACGTTT